>OY728155.1:1610195311-1611445311 GCA_963277665.1 Viscum album | reverse complement strand
TTTTCCTAGGATTCCAAGAAGTGTAATGTGAATGATATGCAGGGTTAATCCAAGTGAATAATGGTGTTCATAAAGATTATTTATGTTGTTTTGTACATCTTAAAGTGAAAATGTAACATTCATGTATGTGATCTATTTTTCCAATACTTCTAAAGTGATCATTCCATTGGGACTTGATTCTTTAAAATCATTCCAATGTATTAAAATAATGCACCGACTCGGGGTAACTGGGGTCGGGGCGTTACAGTTGGTATCAGAGGAAGTTTATCAATAACCTTGGAAACTAGATTTAGATAAACACTGATTAGAGCACATATCCCTAAGATAGACTTTGTGGATTAGTATTGAAGAACTTCCTATAATTTTGGTATTGTAGAGATTTTGTGAGTTTTTAGATAATTACATCCCTGTCTGGATACGAGCCGGTAGAGGTAGCTATGGCATAGATGTACCTAGGGGTAAAACCCGAAAACACCGCTTTGAGCAAGACTCGAACAGGAACTGGTGCACGAAAACGGGCCTTGCTGCACTCTTGGTTATGACACTCCCCGGGGATATTCCTAGGATAATTCTCATTTTCTTTACAAACCATTATGACGGTCTTATGAGTATATACTTACTCAATGAAAACATTTTTTTGATTATGGATTATATCCATAAACTGTTCAATTTGTGTTAGGTATTTTACAAGTTTGGTAATTATTCATTTCAAATCATAAACTGAACTAGTTTATTCTATTGTATAGAAATGGCGCCCAGTAGAAGGAATGTGAACTCCCGTAATACGTATGATCCAAAGCGTAAGAAGGATCATATATTTCATGGTCCTAAGCCGGAATTTAGAAGGGAAATAGTTTTCCACGTATTATCATCATATGAAGAAATATTATCACGTGTTGATAAGATGAGTAATGAATTCTTGGAGTCCTATAGCTTTGAAGGGAAGAAAGAGAAGAAAAGGATGGAAGAGATAATGATGGATAAAGAGAATAGGGAAAAGAATAATTTTCCCATATGTGATAACTGTGGGAAGAAACACCCTGGAACTTTCCTGAAAGGAATGAGAGTTTGTTATAAGTGTGTAGGAAAAGGGCACAAAGTATGTGACTGCAAGGGTAAGAAAATGTTTTCAAATTTATAATACTTCATTTGTAAGGAGTTTGGACACTACGTGAACCAATGTTTCAGTCATCAGACTATGCCGCGAATGATGCTATTGGATAATAATCAAGTTATGATACTACCACAGATGAAGATGAATGACTAGTGTTCTTATGTTGTTATTTTAAAATTATTTCATTTAAGTGTTGTATCAATGATGTTTTGGAAATAAATAAGGATTGTACTGCAATACTATTTAATTAAGGATTTGAGATTTTATGGTACTAAGAAAAGTGACTCTACAGCGAGTTAATTTTTTTTGGAAATTACATGGTTGAAGGAATGATAAAACTTAATATGGTCCTAATATTGAGGTAGTGATTTTAGAATAAGAGCTGGTTGATTTTGGTAATTCAAGATGTTGCGGTGTTGTAAAAGAATATATGAGGAAGGCATTCACATGTTATTACCTGGAAAAAAGGATCCTCATTATGTTTAAATTCCTTGTAAATTTTGGACTGTGAGTTTGTATAATAGTATATTGGATAAGTCTAATTGTTGGAAGGGAATAAGATCGAAAGGTTATTTTTTTGGATGTTTATAAAAGGACAACACACAGACTGTGTGACGACCCGTCGTGTTAGACAAAGCTGTGGGAATGGGACCCACAACCATAGTGCAATTCGGATTTATCACCTACCACTATGCTACATGATGTTCCTGGATGGTATAATGTAGTTTTGTTACAGAAAGGGTCTGATACGTGAATTATAAATTCATTATATTTGGAACCTTATATGATTAGGATAAATCGAGTATTTTTGAGTTGTATTATGTTTTGGGGTGAAAGATGAGTTTGTGGTAGAAATTTATTAATGGATAAAACTTTAATTATAAAGTAAGTATATCTACTTATGATCTTAGCCAATCTCATAAATAAATTCCTCCACATTAAGAAGAGGAACTTAAAACAAAAATATTGTCCAAAATGGTACCTTAGATCATCACTAATTTATGGCTTTGGGATTGTTGTCCTTTTCATAGACATGTTCTCTACCACTCTCCATCAGATAATTGATGGTTAGATTTCTCTTCCATATCCATATTTTCCTACATGGAACCCTAGTATGTGTTATTTTCGGTAATCTTCATACTTTCCACTCTTTTTTTAAATAGAAGCCTCATTAATTCATTTTTCTATGTGGGATTTCAACTATGATATTTTGAAACATCAAAAATGAGTTATCCTAATACCTTATGTTCTGTTGAACTGATGGTAGTTTAAATCATCATAGATTGATGAATTTAAGGACATCAATTTTAAACTTGTTTTTTGATTTATGACCTCAATCACTACCTATAAATATTTATGTTTTTCCTCCAACTATATGTCTATAATTTCCACCGATGTACTCTTAAGCAAGATCATAATTTTGTGGTGACCCTTTCATTTCTTTTTTTTCATCTTGTAAAGAGTAAATTTTATTAACCAAATTTCCAATGTGGGTTTTTCCACAAAGATATTTTCTATATTCAACCTTTATTTTAAAAGAACAATATCAAATTGCGAGGACGCAATTTATTAATGGAGGGGAGAATGTAACACCTCGAGCTTCCATGGTACGCTTGTCTTTGAATAATACAGTAGCATGTGTTGTACGCAACTTCGAGTTCTAACACACACCATGACCAATCAAAGTGGCCGTTATGAATAGTAATACCTAATTTTTAAAATTTTAAAAATTTTATCTCTAAAAATGGACTTCATTTTTGAATTTGGAGTATCGAATTAAGCCTAAATTGAAATTTTGGTTCTTTTTGAATAACATTAATATTTTGATGAATAGTGAAAATTAATAAAATTTAATTAAAAACAACTTTTTTAATCAAAATAATTATTAGTGATAAATTATGAATTTGAGTGGTTTTAAAGTATATATAAAATATATTTTTACCATTTAATACAATTTTGGTCATTGGACATAATTTCACAAATAAACCAGACATAAACAAATATCAATCTTTTGATAGTTATTATATCTTAAAAACACGCTTTTTGTTTTGACAGTGGGAATTGATTTTAAATTAATTTCTACCACTTCTGTGTTTTGAATTTGGAAAAATTGATTCCATATTTGGAATTAGGATGTTGAAATTGTGTAAATAGGAAACTTTTATTTTTACACATTTTGAATAATTACTTCGGTAAATATTGTATTTACCATGGTAAAAGGGTAAATCTGGTAAATAAGGGATAAAAAATAATATTATAATAATACTGAATTACTCTAAAATGAGTCCTAACCTTATTGGTTGATAAATGTCTGACCAGGGGAATCTTTGGGTCGATTTTGGGACCCCATGGAGCCACTTGTAGGTGATAGCGACACTTTATTTTAATTATGTTAAAATAAATACAAAAAATGACATAAGCATATATCTTTTAGAAAAACAATGTTTACATCGGGTTATATATGTTGTATTTTCGACAAAAAATATTTTTTAGTAAGATAAAAATATTTCCTACATAATGATATTTTATAATTTTTAGACATTAAATAATTTAATTTATTTATGACACAATGATAATGCAGTAATTACCATAATAGTGAAAATTAAAATAATTGATATTATAAATACCCAAATAAATATAATGAGAGACTTTTAATGAATTACACTAATTTTCTAGGATAATATGACATATTAGGATTGATTTAATTAACTTTTTTAGAAGTAATAATTCTATTATGATTTTTACAAAAGTCAATTATGGAATAATGTCAAAATTGACATAAAAGAGTTTTTAATACAAATATTATATTATTAATTGATATTAAATTCTTAAAAAACTAAGGTTCGGCCAAGAGACTTATATCTTGATATTTTTATCACTAATGGACCACTTGGGGTTCTCTTGGATGTATATAGTAAGTTTATTAACTATATAATATAAAAATACAAAGTTACATGGTAAGTGTCAAACTAATTAACTAAGAGTTAAAACTAAAAGATAAGGTTAATATAATGACCCAAACATGTATAAATTCTATTGGTTGAGTGGTTTTAGACTCATCCCCACCTTAACCTTTAAATAATCCACTTATAATCCATTAGAAACTGAATATGAATTTATTATAAAATAATATTTCTAGCTTTTCCAAAGGTGACCCTCACCCCTCTTATAAAAGGACACCCCCCCCCCTTCTCATTAATTCACACCATCAAATCCTTTTGGTTCGTCCAAACCCTTCCCAAATACTCTATCAATTTCTCTCACTTAATCCTAGAGTCCTTACTTTATTCAGAAAGCCATCCTAAGGATTCATTTTGATCAAATCAAAAGGAAAACCAGAAGAAGAGGTAATGATTTTACCACCCTTTTTTCATGTTCCTATCTTCTTCCACTTCATCTTTCTTTGTTATTACCATTCTAAAATAATTAATCTAGTATCTCCTATATACTGTAATATTATTATAAATATGGTACAACCATATTCTGTATTCTATCCATCCTTTGAATGACATGTCACCATACATGCGTACGTACGGCTTACCGTCTCCACGTCGTGGTGTAATTGTTATTCAATGTATTATTATTTGGATGGGTATAATAATGATTTTTAATTCATGTAAATAATAAATATAACGTGCTAATGATTCTGTATATCTGATATACCATCCAATTATATATTATTTTAATATCAAAAGAATGATATTTTCGCTCGTGCGTATGTACGGATTACCATCTCCACGACACGATGAGATTCACTTCCAAGTTCACCATTCATCGACGATTATAAAAACATGTATTACTAATAAGTTTGTAATATATGAAATAATAATGGTACTGGTGATATATATATATATATAAGGATTTATGTACTTACATTTATCTTATTCACTTACTTCCGTTCAATACTATATGAAAATAGAAACATCGTTTATGCGTACGTACGGACTACCGTATCCATAAACGGTGTTTTAAATTTCATATATATGTCTAGTATATATATTTATACTCTAAATATATATTATATATTTATCATGTTTTATATTCTAGAATTATTTAAATCATTATCTAAGAGATACAACCAAGAGTGACACGTTAAAACACGTACGATAAAGACAATGATTATTACCTGAAATGTTAACTTAACATGGAAATTATTATTAAATGGGTAATATAAAGTCATAAATGAATCATTTATGATATCATAAATATTAATATGGTTCTGGTATAATTTAATAACATACTATGATCATCGTACAATAGGTTAAAGGTACCCTCTACTAAAGTAAAGTGCAAGGTAAGGTGTTTTCATCTCACTCCTTATTCCCTTGAGATTCATGCCATATTGCCACTATTACCTTTTTTGTGGTGTATATACTCCCTATAATTGTAGTGTTTGTGTAATAAAATTTAATTTATGTGTATTTACATATTCATTTTATGATACCTCTTTCATGGGTTGTATGTTTCGTAAGTTACCAAATTGGTAAGGGTTTATTTCAAAATCTCTTCATTATCCGAGGTTGTTTATATATAATTATCATTTAGGAACTCTTTATCATCCACATCCATGTTTCTTAAAATTGTCTTTCAAAACATTTTTACTATTTAATACAAAATGGGTTAAAGTCATTTATACCCTTATTTTACATTATATGTTTTTAAAGGAATCATTCCAACGTTTTCGAAACAAGTTACTTTTTGACCTTTTTGAAAAAATTAAGGTAAGAATGTCATTTTTTACTTATACGGCGGGTGCAGTTATTCTCCACCATTATTACACCTTTGAAGCCTCTTTCACAAGCTTATGAAGATATTTTCAAAATAAAGTTTTTCTCTATAACTATGCGACTTTTAAATGATTTAAAAAAAGAGATATTTCTCTCCAATAGTATTTATTTCATCTATGTCAACATCCTTTGATAAAGTTTACACTTGTTTCAAGTTGATTAATTATGATACAAATTATCCATATTTTATTTAAGGTTTTGTGATATTTTTGACTATGGATGAGTTATTTTTATTCCATTAATGGTTTATGATTAAAGTTTTGACATTTTGTATGTTAGTTTTAATACGAATGTTTATGTTATATTTCATCCTCTTCTTAAGATGAATGTGTTGGACTAGTATGTTCCAGGTTGGGGACCGGTAAAAGTAAGCCCTCGGGGTTGGGGTCCGGTTATAGCAGACCCTCCGGGTTGGTGTTCGGTTATTAGAAGCCCTCCGGGTTGGTGTCCGGTTATTAGAGGCACTCCGGGTTAGTGTCCGGTTATTAGAGGCACTTAGGGTTGGTGTCCGGTTATTAGAGGCACTCCGGGATGGAGTCCAGTTAAAAAGGCTCTCTGGGTTGGGTTCCGGTTACAGTTATCCCTTAGGTCTTGGCACGAGGCCTTGACACAGAAATTAAAGTTCGTCATCATGTATTCCATCATTATGAAAGTTGTTAGTGATATTGCATGTGATTATTCGATTAGTATAATATCCATGTGAATACGTAAATGGAAATATTTCATTTTATTTCTGCCATATTAAGATGAAGTTCATGATTAAAAGGCTCTTGTTTTAGTTTTTATAGATTTCCTTAAATGTTTATGCTTATTTTTGAAAGTTTTCGCTGTATTGCTTACCCTTACTGAGCATTTGAGCTCACACCCTTCTACGTTTTATTTTTCCCAGGATTCCAAGACGTGTAATGTGATTGATATGTAGTGATAAGCCAAGGGAAAAATGGAATTCATAAAGATTATTTATGTTGTTTTGTATGTCTTAAAGTGCAAATGTAACATTCATGTATGTGATCTATTTTTCCAAGACTGATAAACTGATCGGTCCTTTGGGACTTGATTCCTTGTAATCATGAAAATGTATTAAAATAATTCACCGACTCGGGGTAACTGGGGTCGGGGAGTTACATCCCTCCTTGATAACAACACCCTTTGAGGAAATGATATAATAAGAGAAGATTATGTTTATCATGAACCATGTCTCTAAGAAGTATTTCTTAAATAATGGAAAATGAGAATACCATAGAAGCATGTTCCCAAAAAGATATATGTAGTTTCTTCGTGAGTACCCACATTGATATGTAATCCAAAACTTCTCCAAATAAAGATGGGTTGTTTCAACAAAATCATAATAACCAGGACAAATGGCTTTGATCATATCATTTTGATGTGAAGTAGCTTTCCTAGTTGCAATCATTGAAGAAGCCATTTAAAACCAGCAAGAAGGAACCATATTTCCTCATTAATTTGAGATATTTACTTAAGAATGTAAAGATTTTAACATAGAATAATCCAATAATTTGAGAAAGGATGGTACCTACAAAGGAGACTCAATAAAGTGCATCCAAATTTCCCTTGATAAGAGTCTCAGTGAAGGTCTCTCAATGATGTTGTTCCACACAACCCTTTCTTCCAATTCCTTAGTTTAGTTCCACTAATGACATGACTCAACTGGGCTTCTCACCAAGGGGACTTCACATTGCCCCATCACATATATTCATGTACCTTGATAGAAACTTTTGGAGACCTTTGCTAAAGTATAAGGTTATGTGTCTAGATGGAAGACCTATGCAGAGATATCTAAAATAAAAAGAGAAGGATGTGTGAAAAATGATAAAGACATTGGGGTACTTATGGACACCACCAGTCTACACCACACACCTATGTAGACATCCTACGTGTAATACCTATGCATTAAAAGTCCAATGAAATCCCTACATGAACATACTATATAGAACACCTGTGCGATATAGGGTTTCACCCATTCATTACCATTTCCCAATTCTTTTAAACTCATTACTGGACCAACCACTTTCGTTTGAATCGAATAATGAGGAAGTAGGGGGTGTTTTTTATACTCAATTTTAATCAAGTAATATGAAAAGAGTATAAAGACATCCTGGATATGTTAAAGTGTTATAAATACTTATGGAGAACCTATAAAACTATCCAAGTTGTCTTATACCCACCATCCCTGCATTCCATGTGGCTAGTGTAAGTCTTTCCAAGGGTTTCCAAAAGATGGATCCATCCTTATGTACCGCATCTGTACTATGGATGTATGTGAAGCAAATGTTTTTTCCACCCCTTCATGGGATACTGACACTCCGCACCGACACATTGAACATTCATCGACAACCTCATTCGACCAGGATCCCATTATCTCCTTTAAATAGTAACATTGGGCTCCCCATTTGGACAAATAATAAATATGAAGATCCCTGAGATCTCTCATTGAGCAACACCTTCACATAGGTAGCCCTAAATTTCTTAGTTAGGTATCTAAAATCAGAGATAATATAGAATAAAATTGGATAAGAAAGACTAATGTACCGCAAGGGTATAAAAAATTGTGAAACCTCAATGAAGAAAACTCTAACCTAAGGAGAAACAACCGAAGTGAGGTCCCTCTCCCTTATTAGGGACCTATGAAAGACCATTTCAGGGATACGAGAGGAGACAGAAGGTGCATAGGTAAAAGCCTCACCCAAGTGTTGTTTCCCTAGTAGCCCATTTCCTAAGGTATACTTATCGTAAAAAATATTCTACCCCCTTATCGAACCATTTTACATTCATCCCACACCCTATGAAGCACACCTATGCGGTATACCTTTGTGAACCCCTACACCTCGGACCTATGTGATTGACCCTTCATGCCAATTTTTGAGCTACACATGATAGGGACCCTTCATCCATGACTACCATTTCTGAATGAGACCACGTTTAATCCTCAACCAAGTCCTATGGATCTACAAAACATCAGGAAATGGAACTTCATCATGTCTTCCATTTGGATTTTTATTTTTATGGATATATGTTTCTTTCACTTGTCTTACCAGATGGTCAAGATCCTGGGGATGTGTGTGGATTTTTATATATATCGGGGGCCCATGAACCTTACCATAGAGAAAGTGTCAGGGAATTCAAGGTTTGGAGGATTAGGGTTTGGAACATGTCCTTCCCTTATTATATCTAAGACCTGAGGCCTCTACCTCAGAGTAGAGAGTATATGGAATGACACTCTCCTCCCTCGCTATGTGACTAGTTTTAGGGAATCCATCCCGGAGTAATCCACTAGTATTTCATATAGGAGGTTACATTCTCGATCCTCTCTACCAATACATACTTAAACATAATTATTTTATAGGGTTAAGTGAAGGTACATAAGTGTTTTATCCTCAACCTCCTCTATTTCCATCATCCACCTTTCCCACTCGAGGAGAAGGAGATTTGTGTGAATTGTCAGATACTTCACATTCTATTGTTTCTCACCCAAATCATGAATCACATGGGCATGGAGGCTGATGGTGATATAGACATATACATGATCCGTGAAAGGTATTGATCTATGATAAAAATTATTACTACTAACCAGGGTATGTTGGATACCTACCTTAAGCATGAGATCACGAGGAATCATCCATAGGACAAATCCATAATGATAATATCTAGAAGATGGTCATAATCATTGTGATTAAAACCCTAAGTAAACCCCTGTATCATAGTGCGTTAAAAATACCCTCCTGGACCCTTTACAAGGGCATCGACTTCTGGAAGAATCCCCAACTTATTTCACTAATAGTTCTATACTTCCTTATGAGACATACCGTTGAGGGAACCATAAGTGTGGTTCCTCAGTCAAATTACGTGGGATTTGATTCCAATCCAAATGGGATATGTTAGAAGCCTCCCTGATGTTCAAACCCAACATATATAATCATAACTATTCTCTTTGGTCTGAAATTCTAGAAAAGTATAATTCAACGTGGAAATTTAGATCCCTTACTGGTTCCTTGGGAATCTTCGTCATAAGTCCCATAACAAACCTTGACTAGGAATCTTCTACCTTAACTTTCTTTACACATGATGTTAAACTGCACTGTTGGTTCTTTATAACATGACCTTAAACGGTATGATGATCCATTTAAGTGTCACCGAACTAGGTGTGTTCTTATTCCCTTCAAAAGGATATGTAGGAATACTATTTATGGGTTTGATTCCAAAATCAAAACAACATTCATCTCCTGGGATGACAATAATCTATAGAGTAAACTACATCTACTGGTATAACAATTAACTCCAGAGTGCCCCATGGTGTGGCCAAAAAACATGCATCATCATAATGACGACCAAAGAACCACTAATAATTATAAAATAGGATACCATTGTTGAAGAACCTCGGGTACGTACATATATATCCATTGATGAGGAACCTCATATATATACAAATGATTTTATAATACATACATACTAAAAATTTATTGCTAATTATTGGGTATTCAACATCATACTTGCGATTAAATATAAGATTCACAAATTTGGCTTAAATCTATAAGAGAGTCTCAGAGTAGGCAATAATTTCCACCAAAAGGGTGTGATGTGCATAACCTCCCATCCTATCAACCAATGTGAGTTCTTAATCATCATTGGAAAAGACTCCCAGGGAGAACCAACCATTAGAATGTAGTTTCCCATTAATATAGAACCATAGGGTGTTTTTGACTCTTCAAAAAAAAAAAAAATCGGAAACCATTATTAAATGTTGTTTCTAATCATGAACAAACATTTGGAGGGAAAAATCGGAATATCTAATAAGGATATTGTAGCCCACTAAATTTTTTCTTAGTCTCTATTTGGTAAAAAGAGTGATGATGACCCATTTTATGGATTTTTGGGAGGGTATATCATTATTGTAAAGTTAATGATCTCATAATTTTTATATTTTATTTAAATGGGGCTCTATTTAATATAAAATTTCAAAGGGAAATAGTTTAACTACTTTATAAGGGATTTTATTTGGTGTATTATTCTAATAAGGGTACATGAAGTGTATCTGATGAAAAGTTAAAAAATAAATAGTTGGTTTAATGTGATATTTTTTGAGGTGGAATTTAAAAAAAAATTATTAGGATTTCCAAGGATGATTTTTGTGGGATTTTTACTACAGTAATAGTGTGAGAAATAAGATATGTTATTTCCTTCTAAATAGTTTATAAATGGATCTTTTGATGTTTTTTGAATGAAAATCCTTAGGTTTTGTATTGATAAGATTTTTTGTCTATTTAAACTCAATTGGGAGATGCCCAGTAATCCAAAGCCTGAATTCTTACTTTATTTCCACTTGAATGTATATTTTCTTTTTATGTTATCTATCAATTTGTTATAACATAGAGTATATAATAGAAACCTTCCTAGGGTGATGGGTTTATTAGATTATATTGATACACTTGATAGTATTCCCTTATCAAAAACTTGAGATACATTTGATATCAGTGTGAGCCCTTGATATTGACCAAGTAATGGCATGTTACTCAATAGTATCCTTTAGTTAGTTCATAATGAAATGAATTTTTATCAGACTCCTTTGTCCATTATTAGAGGGCCTCATCAAAAACCATAGTCGATGAGGTACGATTTAGTTATTATATTCATTGATTTATGGATTAAAAAAAATTTATGAGTATTATTATTATTGAAAATAAAATCCTCGAAATAGATCCATAATCATAATATGATATGTGAGATGCCTCCACTATACAATTGATAGTGGGATAACATGTTTACACTTAATCAAAATTTTCTTATACCATATAAAAGATATTGAATAATAATGTACCTTAATATCTAGTTAGATATGTGTGATAAACATATTTATGATTTATAAATGCCGAATATAGGTGACATAATGGATGAACATATGTATAAATCATTAACTTAAGGATCAAGTTGAAATTTTCTTGTGAAGTCATGTACATTCTAGATTCACCCAGTTGAGGTAAAACTCACTCCATATGATTACTTCCCAATCATTTTCTAGATGAATATATGTGTATGAAGAGGTTTTATTCTATAGTACCTTATGAGTGTTTTAAAGATTGATAGAGTTCAAATTTTCATTTGGTGAATGGGCAAGATTTTGAATGTGACCGTTATAACTTAGCCATTAAATTGAATGCTATGAATATTAATAACCATATTGTGAAATATATATATAATTATTTGAAATAATGAAAATGTTTTGATTAATTAATAATAAATAAGTACTAATTTTTATTAATTTCATTTTGATCTTTAAAAATACATTTCATTGAAAATGGTTATTATTTAATTTTATGTGTGGATATTATAGTTAATATTTTCCAATTTTACAATTTTATTTGAAAATATTAATATATTTTTTAAATCAAAAGGCCGATATTATCTTAAAAGTTTTTTTTATTTTTCTGAACATATTTATTTGTTATTGAATAGGGAATAATACTAATTTTTTATAAAATTTTCATTTTTTTTTCAAATCAAGTTAATCAAATGTACAAGTATATTTTAAATCAAATTTTAATGCAATATAAGTCTCCATAAATTATAAATAGTCTAATTTATTACATCAGTATCAATTATATTCTTGATTTTGGTATGATATCATTTTTCGGATTAAGAAAACAAATATGTAAAAAATTTTATATTTGCGCAATATTTTTATATTAATTAATGATTAATTAATTATTTTAGAGAGATATATAGAATATATATTAAAATTAAATAATATTATTTTTATATAATAGTTTTTTCATGGAAATTAATAAATGTAAATATAGTTTTTTACTTTAAAATCCATTTTTCCAAAAACAAGTTTCATTGCATTTTTCACAATTATATTCAAATTATTTTCGTATAGATATAGAAATGGATTCTTATTAAAAATATTACATATTTTGAATCATAATATTTAATATATTATAGTGAGAGAAACAATATTTTTTTATTAATTAATTGTAAAAACAATTAAAATTTATTACAATTGTTATGTTTAAGATTAGTTTATTGTGGGGTGGTTGTTAAACAAATAGATAAGGTTAGAAATTATAAGTAAACTTGTATAAAAATAATAGGTTAGTTTTATTTAAACCCTACCATTATCATATTAAAATAATTAAAAAATTGGTGCTACATTCAAAATAAATTACCATCGGTTATTAAAATATTTTAGGTAATTCCATGTGTGACCTTTCCATCACATTATAAGGAAACCACTTATACTATATTATTAATACACCATAAACCAATTTTTGAACAAAAACCTATCCAAATACCTTTAAAATATTCTTCCTTTGACCTAGAGGTTATGGATTCATTAAATTTCAATCCTAGAAGGCTATAGGGGTAAGCCAAAGGAGTTTTTTTCTAAAACGAGGTATAACTTTTAATTGAGTGCTTTACATTTTCAAATTTTTATAACTCCTTAAATAATTATATAATAATGTTCATATAATAAAATAATTATCTTATATATAGTAAAATTTTATTATGTCTCTAATAAAACCAATATTAATCTCCTATTTATCTTATGGAAAATGAAAAAATCGCTTATTCGTCCGTATGGCTTACCGCCTCCCCAAAACTGTGTAATTAATTTTTCATCACCATATTAGTTGGATGGTTATAAGGAACAAAATATTGATTATATATTTTTTATAAAATAATTACTAATCATGAAATATATGATATCAATATTTATATTAAACTTCCATTTGCTAAAAAATTATTTTGTCACTCTTGCGTACATATGGACTACCACCTCCTTGAAGAGATGGGATTCATTTATCAGGAATCACATTCAATGATGAATATAAATATCAATATAATGAACATATAATATTTTTATATAATGATTATTATTCTGGAGAGGAATTAACCATGATAAAGATGCATGTATTGAAACTATATAACCAAAAAATATATAAAAAGTAATTAATAAATACATAGAAACACCATTTTTAATAAATAATTTTTAATAAGAGGGAGTTAAAACGCTGTAAGTGTATCATATATTATATTATAATTCTTAATATTATTTATGAATATAATTAAAATTTATTAAAATTTATTATATTGGAGGTTAAAAAAATAATATTAATGTTATACTAGAGGTAATGGTTTATTTCACAGTTCCATCCTCACTTCTGATTATTTTCATTTATGTTAATGTTGTTGAAATTATTTCATATGTCTACCTTAAATCCCATAAATTTTATTCCTCTATGGTAATTCCTATAAATTGGATATTGTTTCTTTCATTTTACTTTCTCTATGTACTCAAAAGTCTAAAAGTGTTTTTTAATGAAAAATGAGTTTATTTATCCATTCTGCCAGGAATCATATCATCCATGACCATATTTTCTTTAATTTATTTCTATAATTATTATAATATAATATCTTTTTTCAAATTCATTTTTACCCAATTTTGAATTTCCATAAAATGGTTTTACTAGATTTTCCATTTCATTTTCCGAATGCTACACTTTTTTCGAAGGTGTTAACAAAATTAGTTTTTTTAAAATTTAATGCATGAATGAATTATCTCTACATAGTGGATTTTATTTACATGAATCAAAATTTACATGTTTAATTATTTCCTTAAAAAGACAATTATTTTCTAAAATTCATGAAGTTTTTATATTTTAATATATTGGAATATAAAATGAAAAGGATAATTTAATGAGAAAATATACTCAAAATCACATAAAAGTAGTTTCATCTATGTTGATATAAATTGATAAATATTTTACTTTAATAAAGATATTATATACTGATACCATTCACTATAATTCACTATATAATGGGGAAATTATTTCCATTTAACATTCAAGTTCTTCTAACAAAGTTATTTATTTATTATTAATGCATGCTGAATATGTAGTATTATTTATTCATACGAAGAATGAATTAAGTAAATGAAGTTAATGTAGGGGACCATAATTACATAACTTCTCAATGAAATAGAATGTTTCATGAGATAAAATAGGTGGGATAATTGTCATATAGATTACCCATTTGATTAATATGTTTTATCCTGAGGCCTTGATGGTATGTTTAACAGGTTTGACATTATGCATTCCATCATTATAAAATCATTTAATAATGTACATGTAACTATTAAAATAGTTATATTATCCATGAATAATATTCAATTCCATGTGATTATTTATATTGTATAATCGTATCATTACTTAATCCTTCTAAATTTTTATCTCATTATTTATTATATGATAGATTTAGATGTATGCATTCCCCTATTGATAATCAGAGATCACCCTTTTATTTGGTTTCTTTTATCCAGGATTCTAGGAAATGTACTACGATATAAAGGTAAGGATGTTATAAAAGGTGTAATATTTTTCTCAATGAAAATAATATAATGTAGTTTATGTTCTCAAATTTAATATGAGATATAAATATGTTATGAGGTTTCAAGTATTGTACAATGATTTTACCCATCAGGATGTAATCACCTGTATCTAGTGAAAAATTATTTAATTTACTACTTGCTATGGGATTCTAGGGTCATGGTTGCTATAGTTGGTATTACAGAAATTTTAAGTCCAATTTTAGGAACTTATTTTGGAAAAAATATATTTGATAACATAAGATTATGAAAAACTATAAAGAAATGTATATGAATATGATAATATCACAATGTTTTTGGTAAAGTAGAGATTATGTGGTTTTCCATGAAAGTAAATCCCAGTCAGAATACTTGAATTTGTACAGAACTATGAAATTGATACACCTAGGAGTAATAACTATGAAAGGAGAAGACTGGGTACTAACTCGATCATCACTTGTGTATGATGAGTGGGATGAAGACTGAAGGCATGTCTAGACACTCTTGTGGGTTACTCATTTCAAAATTAACATGGTTTTTATAAATCATTATGAAATTTTAAAAATAATAATATAATTTGAATATGTAACCAATGATACAATGATTATGAGATTATAAATGAATAAATTTTCAATTTATGTTATGTTTTTCATCAATTTCATAATTATTAATTATGAATTGAAATTTATAATTTAATAACATGACCTAGTGTATTCGATTGTCTATAAATGGTGCTCAATGGATGAATTAGAAAACATATCCACTTTTGTAATTTATAAAGGGATTTCCATTCTATGAAAGTCTATAACACTAGTGTTAGTGATAAACATATTATAAATATTCATGTGGATGTTATGAATATTAATATTTCCTATACAAAGTAACCAATTTCTTTACCATGTGATAAAATGATGTTAGAATATTTCATATAACATATACTTAAATCACTCAATGTAACTAAAAATCTACTCTTAGATAAAAATGGATCAAGTCCTTAGAAAATAAATTTGAATCTTTGGTATGTAATGAAAGGGAAAGTGTTATTATTTGAAATATTATGATTCAAGAGAGATGATAATAAATGGTGTACATTGATTAAAAATACTAAGGAGGTTGAGAAGATTGAGGATATGTAATGGAATATTTTTATGGATGTATTCTTTGAGAAATAAAGTCATCAAGAGAAACATGTTTATTTGGAAATGGAATTTCTAAATTTGGGACTATAGGAAGAGGAATGTGTTTTTATGTGGGAATCAAACTTTGCATGATTAACAATGAATGTTGTGGTTTATGTACGAAATCAGGGTAAGATTTTTATTTTCGTTGGTGTTAAAAATTAAATCCAAAAATGGTGTCACTCTCTCATACATTTACAATATATGTTCGTATGGTATCATGTGTCCTCAAGGTAGAGAAATAATTATCTATGTCTTATATTTTTAAAGGTAAAATTGAAAAAATGAAAAAAATTGATCACTTTTAATGGGAAATTATGTAAAACTAAAAAATTAAAGATTTTAATTCACATAATGTACTAATTTTAGGAAGAATAACCATTTTACTTATTTAAAGGTAATTTGATTTTTGATTCATGTGTGGAGAGAATAACCAGTAGGTTCATGAGTGCACAGGAAATAATGAAGTCGCCAATGTCTTAAGTTGTAGATATAATAAGATGGGATATGAAAAAAATAATTCCCCTATAATTAAGGGTATTTACATCCAAAAAGGATAAGGGATACACGACTATCTTATCTAATTACTACAATCGAATTTGAAAATCATTATGTTGTGATATCTAGTACTTTGACCATAAACATAATTTTACCTAATGATTTTTCTAATTTCTGATCTACATAGTCTTTTACATCTAATATGAATAATTTATCATCTCCTAAATCTTGAGGATGTGGTATCTAATTAAAACAATTAAAGGGGACTTTATTTTAATGATAATATAATGAGAAATCATTATTAGGATGGACATATATCCCCTAATTGTAAACATGATTGTTACATTGATGTTGGAATTTGACATAATGATATTTTTTCAGTTAAATTATTTTTCAGGATATTAAAAATATTATATGAAGCATAATGGATTATATCTTGAAATAGTGGTATTATACTGTAATATTAAAAGTTTTGTATAAATTCAATGGGTGTTATTATAGATGATTTTTTTAATTAATGCATTACTTCAACATAAGATGGTTTATTCATATTGTGTGTTATCGTTACTTTTTATAATAATTTTTTATTTATGTTATTTAACTTTATTTTATATTATTGATATTATGATCAGTTGAAGATTTATTTTTATGCTTCAAGCATGAAAATTCTCTCATAGTACTTGATTGTTAGAATCATGAGTTGAAATAGATTAAAACATACAATCGATTTTTTATAAGGTTGAATGAATCATTTTAGGTAAATTTTTTCATGTTCTCCATAATGATAGTAAAATTATCCATAAATATCATAAAATAATCTTGAGAAAAAAATATCATCATTTTCCCATCATTTATAAAAAAACATATGGTATTCATTAGGCCTTAATGATTTATGGTTTTGTATTTACTAACATTGTTTTGATCATGTTCTGTATCAATATATATTACTCTATAGACGATATTATTTGTCCTCCATTACAATATTTTCACTTCCTTCTAATTTTATACATATATGTTAACGTTACTAAGTGTTATTTTGTGTATCTTTTAGATTTACCACTTTCAATTTTCAATGGAAATTGTTTTATCCCGTTCTACAGTGTGGGTATTAAACAAAAGAATTCTCAAATATTGAACTTATAATTACCAAAATAAAAGTTATGACAATGAAATTTATTTAAGGTTTATGGGAGGGGTGATTTAACACCCATACAATTTAGTTCAAAATAAATATATTCTTGATAACTTTACTAATATGCAACACCGATCATTAAGAGTACTTCGATATACAATTAAAATATTATTATTTAGATGTGATTGTTATAACCTAGATATTAAAATGGATGGTATTAATATTAATAATAACATTCTGAAAAAATTTATATTATTTTTAAATAATTAAAGCTAATTAATTAATTTAAAACAAATAGTTATTCAATTTAATGAAAGGTCATTTTATGATTCAAAGATATTGTTTCTTTAGAAATGGTTTTTATTTAATTTTTGGAATTTATATTATATTTAATTTAGCTAAATTGGTTAAATAGTATTTTAAAAAACATTATTATTTTAAAAATCAATATTTCAAAATTTCATTCAGGTGAAATCTTTGAATTTTTCAAAAAACACTTTTTATAAGTGATATTAAAAAAATTTTAAAATTGTCATCTGTTTTCATTACATGAATTAATAAAAAAGTCTAACTATGTATTTAATTTTTTTTATTAATGTAAAATAATTATTATTTAATTATAAAGAATATAAATAATTAAAAAGGAATTATCATTTAACCTTATTAAATATTAAGTTAAATTTAGGGATCAAAAATATATATTTCTAAAAAATGTTTTTATATAGAGAATGTCTTTTTATCTTAATTAATTAACTAAATATGTATTTATTAATTATTTTAATGAAATTTATATAATTTATATTCAATTAAATTTTTTAATAGTAATATAATAGTTTTTACAAGGTGTATAATTCTTGTAAATTTACTTCTTCACTTATAAATTCATTTTTCTAAAAACAGTTTTTATTGCACTTTACCCACTTATATTAAAACTAAATTCAGTCACTTATAAAATACTTTTCATTTAAAAAGATCTATGTTTTTTGAAAAATAACAATTAATGTAACATCCGAAGTAAATGAAGAATAAGATATATACATATTTATTAATATTTTTGAATTATATATTAATTTTACTTTAAAGGGGTTGTTATGTTCGATAGCGTACCCGATACGCAACAACGGGTTTCTTTGGAATCTTACGTTGCACACTAATAATATAATATTACTATTTTAAATTGTAGTTAACTCATAGCCGTTGTAATGGTGGGAATGAATGAAACTAACTAAATATTTTTATACATGTTTGTTAAATGAATTTACATTTATCCAATAAATGACAGAGGCTTAAAATGTGAATGAATCTAATTTTAAGCATAATTTACATTAAAAGGCCGAATTACCACCTTTTAATGGCTAAAACTCTTTAAATATAGTTTTGGTCACTCTAATACTTTCAAATTTTCCAAATAAAATCTTTATTTATAATGGGGACATCAAAATTTACTTTGTGCAATTTTTTGGATTTTTTCCGATAAAGATCATTTTTTAATGAATAGTGAGAAATATTGTATTTTAATTCAAAAGTTCCTTTTAATCTAATTTATTTATATGGTTAGATTATCTATTTAATTGGTTTTAAAGTTAAATTAATATATATTTTTACCATTTAATCCAATGTTGGTCATTGGAATTAATTTCACATTGAAATTGGACATAAACAAGTATCAATCTTTTGATAGTTATTGTTTCTTAAAAACACGCTATTTGTTTTGATAAGGGGAATTAATTTTAAAATTAATTAATGCCACTTCTATGTTTTGAATTTGGAAAAATAGGAATCATTTTTGAATTCAGAATATAAAATATAGCTTAGGCTGAATTTTTGGTATTTTTCTGAAAAACTTCAATTTTTGATGAATAGCGAAACCACTAGTGGTAGTTAAAAAAACCAACTTTTTCATTTAAATAGAAATTTTCCAGTTTTTTGAATTGAATTTCAAAAATCCAACATGCATTATTGTTATAAAGATGTAAAATGTTGTTTAATTAGATGAAAATAATTTTTTTGTGAATAGTATCTTTCGACTTATTTTCCGCGGTTAAAGGTAAATAGGGTAATTCAAGTTTAAAGTAATATTATAATAATTCAAAATTACCTTAACACTTGTCCTATCCTTATCGGTTGAGTCATTGAAGACCATGGGCATCTTTGGGTCGATTTTGGTACCCCATTTAGCCACTTGGGAGTGATAATGACAATTTAGATTAATTAATTTAAAGTGAAGACAAAATTGACATTAACAAAATTCGTTTAGTAATTAATTTTTAAATAGTGTTATATAAGTCCTATTTTAGACTATAAATATTATTTGGAAAGATAATAATATTTCCTACATGATAGTATATTTTTTATAATTTTTAGACATCAAATAATTTAAATTATTTTTGACACAATATTGAGGCAGTATTTACCTCAGTAATAAATGATTTCAATAAATAAGATTATAATGATTAAAATATTATCCAAAAGATGTTCAATTAAGATTGGATGATTCTATTTCGACAATGAGTCATCTTATCTTCTACTATACTGATTTTTTTTCCATTAGAATCTTAATATCATTATATAATAAAATAATGTTTTCACACTTTCCTAAAGAGCCTCTCATCTCCCTTATAAAAGGAGACCATTTCTATCCGATTACACACACCTCTCAAGCCATTTGGCTGGTCCAAAATCTGCCCAATTAACCTCCCTACACCCCTCTCCTCCTATTATAATCCTTACCATATGCAGAAGGAATTTCAAGATGTCCTTTTGTTGAAACCAAAGGAAGTTACCCAAATTAAAGGTAACAATTTCTCTTAAATTGTTTTCTTTTATTTTACTTCTCCAACCCCTAAACACTTTTTATTCATTTCTATTTCAACAAAAAAAAGTATCCTTAATATACTAGGATGTTGTTATGATATGGATTCTAACTACACTTATAGATACCTCTATCTAACGGATGAAGAACATAATGTTTATGTGGATGGAAAACTAACGCCTCACCAAACGATGATTGTTCAATTACATCCTACCGCCTCTCTTTGTGGAAATTATGATTTAACTTTACTTATATATGATATATATTATGTCTATTATTTCTTTATGCTTCTGTACTTCCCAACTATATGAAGCCTTTATGGTTTCCATAGTGGGTAAATACGATAATCTCATTTGAGGAAGTGCGGACTACCGCCCCCTTAAAGTGACGTGACTCATTAATGCCTTATTTAGGATGTATACATGATAGCGTTAATGATATTATATATGATATTATACTGGAATTATAATATACCTGTGTATCATTATGTTTTAATTGCATTAAAATAATAAATAGAAATGAAAGTAGTGTTTATGCGTACGTACGGCTTACCGTCTCCATGAACGGTGCATTTCATTTCTTACCTCCAAATGTTATGTAAATACATGTATATACTGGATATATATGATATATATATATATATATATATGATATCTAAATAATGAATTTCATTCAGGATATAATGGACTATTGACCACATCGACATCTTGTAAATATAAGTTGTTCATTTTGTACTCAAGTACCAAATATCGATAAAATGAACGTTATTAACTTAAATAATTACATAATATATATAACATGGTAATAAGTGATATAAAAGGAATAATAAACTTGAAAAAGGTTCTTAAGCAAGTAGAAATTAACTTTAGTTTTTTATTCAGGAGATTAAAGAACGATCGTGTCATATCAGTCACGATGTAAGGGACTTCGTCTCAATATCCTTTCATTGAGGCATATTTAGTTTCATACAAGACTTTATTTTTTACAGTGTATAAACCCCTATGAATTTTAATTTTTTTCAAAGAGAATCTTTTTATACGAATCATTTTACTAACATAGAAAACAGAATGTTTTTTCACTTTAGTAGTGACAACGCCCTTTCCGCCACCGCGAGTATTATTTGATCTTTGGATTCCTTAAAATGCCCGAATGATTTTAAAAGAAAAAAAATACCATGTACTCTTTTAATGTATTTTGGTATTGAACATGATTTATAGAATGGATTTATTATTCCAATATCTTGAAATGATATTTTGTTATTGAAATGTGGAAATGTTATCTTTCCTTTATGCTTATGTTATGTGTTATGATCATGTTATGGTTCTTGGGAAATATTTACATATACGGGTGGTTCCATGATAAACCTAGGGCAGGTGAGCCCAAGATAACTCTCCAATACATTGGGTAACTTGATGGAGGTAAACGTGAATGTTTCTCCTAAGAGATTTAGGGAATATAATCTGATGGGTATTCCAAAGTAACTCCCTATGTAGCTGTGATAACTACTATGTAAGTATGATATGGATGCCACAAGTTACCTTTATGATTTATGATTTCTATGTATCGTTCATTAATCTTATGATTTCATGAAGTAAGTAATATATTTCATGTTTTGTATGTATTTATGAACAATGTTTTTCATTCATTTTCTATAACCCTTACAGAGTTTTTATGCTCATCCCAAGTTTTGAAATGTTTTCAAAGGACATAAAGATGAATAAGACTGAGGATGGGGTCAAGGAAAATTCTTGCTGTCTAAAACGTGGAACTAGACATGACTCTTTTTTTTCATGATTTTTTGTTTTATGAAAAAAATGGAAACTGTGTAGAAATGTCTACATTGTAATCTTTTAAAATGTAATAGTTATTTCCTAATTCTCTAAAAATATAAACCTGAAAATATCCTCAATGTGAATTATTCATTTAATTCAATATTATGTACTGTTTAAGGCAGAGACCATATATTTGGCATCAGAGGTCAATTGAGATAACTATTGGTGTTAGGGTATTGTTATAGTAATATCTATAAATCAATTTATATAAATATTGACATCATATAGTATTTACAGATTACCATGTTGCTTCGCCTAAGATATTATTGTGTTCAGAATCGTTTTCCGCATAGGAAATAGGGCAGCTGTGTTCGGAAAACGCAAGGAGGAAGAAAACCTTCCAAATCAGCAACCTAGGATGGTCAGAATCAGAACTGAACATTTTGTTGCAACAGTGGAACAATTGACTCAGGCTATAAATGGTGGTGGTATCCATGTACGAGATCAGCCAGATCAACCACATAGGAACATGTCAGTATTGGAGCATTTCATGAGGCAACATCCCCCATCTTTCAGAGGATCATCTGACCCTCTGATAGCTGAAGGGTGGACTAAAGAACTGGAAAATATTTTCAATGTCATGGGTTGTTCAGAACATAAAAATGTTAGTCTTTCAGTTTACCATTTTGAAGATGAAGCTGATCAGTGGTGGTCAATTGTGAAAAATATCAGGGATAGTGAAGAGATTGATGCTCTTGATTGGGATGAATTCAAAGGTATGTTTCTTGAGAAATATTTTCTTATGGTGGTTCGTCTTAGGATGGAAAAACAATTCCTGCAATTGAGGAAGGAGGATGACTCAGTGGATGTTTATGAAGAAAAATTCACTCGACTTGTAGGGTATGATACAAATTTCATATGAGATATTGATAGTAAAATCAGCCATTTTTACATAAGATTAAAGCCAATTTATAGAAGGGATTTTGATTCTCGTGAGGTTAAAAGTTATGAAAAGCATGTTCATTGTGCGGAGAAGGTGGAAGTGTAGTTTAATGATGATCATGAACTCTTTAACAAACAATAGAATAAGAGGTCAGGGTGGAAGGATAAAGGGAAGAACTCTTCAAAAAAGTATTATGGTAACAAACATAAGTTTATAGTTTGTGAAAATGTGGTAAAAACCATGTTGGGGAATGTATTTTGAATTCTAGTAAGTGCTGTCGATGTGGTAAAATGGGGCATAAGGCTTGTAATTGCACTGAAAAGAATTAGGGTAATGGTAAGACAAAATCTGATTTACAGTCAGTATAATTTTTTAAGTGCAATGAAAAGGGTAATTAGGAAAATGAGTGTCCAACAAAGAACTGAATCGAAGGGAAGCTTCCGGACTACAAGCAGAAAGGGGTGGTCAAATTCCATGCAACTACTTCAGCAGATGTCGGGCCATCAGATGATGTTGTGTCAGGTACACTGTTTGTTTGTTCATGTAATTACAATGTGTTTTTTGATTCAGGGTCTACAAAATTGTTCATTTATGAAAAGTTTTCTAGTAAATTGGGAATTCCATCTCATGATATGAATACTGAAGTTACGGTAAAAACACATGGAGGAAATGTTGAGACAAAAAGAAAAAATTAGAACATTCATGTCATTGTGTGCAGAAAGAATCTACCTGCAAACCTTATTGTTTTGCCACTAGTAAAGTTTGATGTTATTTTGGGCCTGTATTGGCTTTCTGTTTATCAGGCTAAGATTGACTACAGAGCCAATGATGTTTCTTTTCAGAATGATTTTTAGTTTGTATACAAAAATGAAACCTTGGTGTTGATAACATATCAGTAAGCTGAGAAATTAGTAAAAGATGGAAATGAATGTTACCCAACACATATTGTTGAAAATAAAGGAACTGTTCTGATTAATGATGTGATATTGGTAAATGAGTACCTTGATGTTTTTCCTGATGAGTTTCCTGATATTATACCTGATCAGGAATTTGAATTTACTATTGAATTAGTTCCTGATGCTAAACTAATTTTGAAACCCCATTATCGAATGGATCAAAATGAAACTTTAGAGTAAAATAAGCAATTGCAGGAGTTATGAGATAAAGGATTCATTCGACCTAGCACATCACAATGGGGTGCTCATGTCTTGTTTGTTAAAAAGAAAGATGGTTCAATGAGACTATAAATTGATTATAGATCATTGAATAACATCACTGATATGAATAAGTATCCTTTGCCTCATATCCATGATTTGTTTGATCAGCTCCAGGGAGCTCAGTATTTTTAGAAGATTGACATGAGGTTGGGGTACCGTCAGTTGAAAGTAAAAGAAGAAGACGTTCTGAAGACTACGTTTTTTACTAGATATGGACATTATGAATTTGTAGATATTCCTTTTGGGTTAACCAATGCACCTGCTGTATTCATGGATCTTATGAAGATAATTTCTTGTGTATTCTTGGATACATTTGTGGTTGTGTTCACTGATGATATTTTGGTTTATTCCAAAAGTAAGGAGGAACATTAAAGTCATTTATGGGTTGTCTTGAAAATCTTAAATGAAAAGAAACTATTTGGGAAATTCAGCAAGTGTGAGTTTTGGTTACAAAAAATTTCTTTCCTTGGTCACATTGTTTCAAAAAATGGAATAACTATTGATCCTCCTAAAATGAAAGTTGTTGAAGAATGGCCAAGACCCACATATATAACCGAGATTCATCGTTTTCTTGGTTTGGAAGGTTATTACTGGAGGATTGTTGAAAATTTATCATGGTTATCTAGTCTAATGACTATGTTCACTCGAAAAGTTGTTAAGTTCATACGGATAAAAGAATGTGATGACTGTTTTAAGGAATTGAAACGAATATTGGTGAATGCTCCATTTTTAGCACTGCCTTCTAGAAATGGTGAGTTTGTTATCTACAGTTATGCTTCATTGAAAGGACCGGGTTGTGTCCTAATTCAAAATGATCATGTAATTTCTTATGCTTCACATCAGTTTAAACCAATTGAGTTAAATTACCCTACACATGATTTGGAATTAGATGCTATTGTTTTTTCATTAAAAATTTGGAGGCATCATTTGCATGGAGTGAAGTGTGAAATATATACTGATAAAAAAATTTGATGTATATATTAACCCAGAAGTAATTGAACACGAGACATAGGAGATGGATGGAATTAATCAAGGATTATGATTCCACGATCCATAACCATACGGGAAAATAAAATAAAGTGTCTGATGCTTTGAGTCGAAAATGTAATATGTCATTAACCATGTTACGTTTGGAACAAGATCATTTGTTTTTTGATTTGATGAAATTTGGCGTAGAAGTTATTGTTACAAAAAATTCTTCTGTTTTGTTTCAGGTGTTAGTGAAATCATATCCATCAGACAGAATTAAGCAAGTGCAGAAGGAAGATAGTGAGTTGCAGAAAAAGGTTGTGTTGGTTCAGAAGGGTAAGTTTCCTGATTTTAACATTGATAATGATTGAGTTTTGAGGTTTGGGAAGAGATTATGTGTGCCTTGTGATTCATAGTGGAAGAATGAGTTGTCATGTGAAGCTCATAGTTCCCCGTTTTCAGTTTATCTTGGCAGTACTAAGATGTACCGAGAGCTTCGTGAGTATTACTGGTGAGATTTAATGAAAAGAGATATTACGGATCATACTGTGAAGTGTTTGACTTTTCAGCAGGTTAAAGGAACGAGACAGTTACCAAAAGGGATGATTCAGTCTTTACCGGTGCCAGAGTGGAAATGGGAAAATATATACATGGACTTCGTAGTGGGATTACTGAATACATCTCAATGTAATAATGCAATCTGGGTTATTGTTGATCAGTTGACTTAATCTTCTCATTTCCCTCCTATTCGAGATATTTTATTCTAGATTAACTTTCTCGGTTGTAAGTTAATGATATAGTAAGGTTGCATGGAGTTCCCCTCTCCATTGTATCTGATCGTGATCCCAGGTTTACATCTAAATTTTGGAAAGGACTTCAGAAGTCATTGGGTACTGAATTAAATTTAAGTACATGTTTTCATCCTCAATCAGATGGGTAGTTAGAACGAACAATTCAGACCATGGAGGATATGTTACGTGCTTTCTTGATGGACTACCAGGGAATTTGGGACCAACATCTTTATTTGGTTGAATTTTCTTATAATAACTGCTTTCATTCCAGTATACAGATGGATCCATTTGAGTAATTATATGGAAATCATTGTTGAACTCCAGTATTTTGGGATGAATTAGGTGAAAGGAAGCTGATGGAACCTGAATTGGTATAAGATATAGAAGATAAAGTTCAGTTGATTCAGAAGCACATGAGAACAGCTCGGAGCTGATAGAAATGTTATGCAGTTAACCAGAGGAATGATCTTTCCATTGAGGTAGGTGATCATGTCTTTCTCAAAGTATCTTTATGGAAAAGTGTGACAAGACATTATAAATTTTCACATCAAGATTCATTCCCCACCATGTCCTTAATTTTCATATAATTTTTTTTAATTTCATTGTCCCTAGATTGAATATTTATTATTATAGTTTTCTATGAACATTTATTTTCATTATAAAAGTGTGAAATAAATATTTGTTTAATTATTTCAATTTTTCCCCCATAGTTTTCATCAGTTTTAATTAGAAAGACTATTGTACATGTTTTATGGTTTCTAAAATTAGTTTATTTAAATATTAATTATTTTTATAATAACTCCATTTTACTATATATTTATATTTTAAATACTGTTTATAAAAAATATAATGGTACTACTCATTTTTCCATGTAATTATTCATTCTCTTATAAATTGTTTTTCATGTACATAAATATCCATTGAGATTTATTATGCTTCACCTAGTATAAAATATAAGGATAATATATGTATTCTCTTTTTATATGAATTATGATCTTGGATATTGGAATATTCTGGAAACCTATTTATTTCATCTAGGTTAACTAAACTATGATTGAATTATTTATGGTGTGAAGTTCATCTGGAACACCTTTATATTGATTTCCATTATATCATAGGTGGGTATTAAATTTTACATCCATATAATTTATTTTAGGAATAATTATATACCATTCTATAAAAAGTATTCAATTTAGGAGTGATCCTAATCTATGTTGTTAATTAAAATGGTGCAGTGAACCCAATCTACCATGGTAATCTATTCACTATGTGATGAGGTCCATTCGTGTGATCATTTTTAAAATAAATAGATTCATATTCATAGGTTGGGGAAATATTTCTCTTCCATGTTTCCATATTTAATGATAATTGTCTCATTATTTGATATTATTAGACCTCAATTATAATGTTTTGTAAAAATTCTTATCTCTAGATTTTTTTCCAATGTTGTGTTTTGGTTGTTTTTTTGAATCGATCGGTATGTTAATGAAAGAATTTTTTTTGAGGAATATGATTGATGGAAATAATATTGATCATTATTTTCCAAATAATCATACTCACCATTGTTATAGAATGGGTAATGTTTATTCTGAGGATTTTACTGAGTATGGAATGAAATAATCAGTAACATTAAGAATAATTATTACGGGAAGAAAATAGCAATAAGATTTACTCTAAATCTAATATGAAGAGAGTGGTGGTTTTTGATAGAAAATGGAATTATACATGACTGTCATTAATTAAATGCGAAGATTGTTTTCTGATTTGTATTTAATTAATGAAGTGTTAATTAGAGAACATTTGATGTAATATTGGTGAAAGAAAGGGGGAGTGTAAAAGATTCAGGCCAATTTTATTCTCAGAAGAAATGGTTGTTGGGAATCAAACTCAAAAGATCATAAAAAAGATAATAGTATATTGGAGAATCTAAAGAGAATGATCATGATGATTTTGCTTAGGACAATTGTTTTCAGATTGATTGTACTCATAAAAATCTAATTCGTGTTGAGAACGAAAGAAATAGGTTACTGGAGGTTTGGAAGGTTTCCATACATTCTACTGTAAGTCAGGAACTATAGCAGCCGATCTTGAATCATATTCAGATGCATGAGAATAAAGTATAAGAAAATAGAAATATGTTTTAAGTGATATGATATGTAGAAAATAAATAAATTATTGACTGGACTCAGTATACCATCGTAATAAGAGGAATAATTTCTCGAGACTGGTGAAAGAAAAGAAAAGAAAAGAATATGATCCACAATGTATTCAACCATTTAAAAGGGGCATAATTTTATTATTTATCAATAAAGTGGGTCAAGAGAAATAGTGAATAAGTTAATGCGGTTTGAGAGAAAAATTGAAGGGTATTCTTGAATGTGTTTTCAAGGGGGAGCTAGTCATTCAAAAAAATGGATGTATTCAACTTTGAGAGTGGAATTAATTTCATCATACATTCAAATTCAATTTTTATAGAGATTTGTTTTGAAGAAATCAAATTTAAAGAATAATAATCATAAATTAAAACCATATAGGAAATTGAATGTAATATTCTAAGACAATGTTTGAAGAAGAATCGATAAGCAACAATATGCTTTAACATAGTCAAAATGCACTAGATATTTTTGGAGAAATTGAGATTAGGGTGCATTTGACTAAGTGGTAAAATATTGAGACTCCAACCATAATTATTTATGGGTCACCTATAAAAAGTTAAAATTATATTTTACTTTTCTAATGACTGATGTGCTATTCACTTCATAAGAGAGAGAATACTAGAGGTTTTAGAGATAAGAATAGGATTCCCATATTTAGATTTTTGTTGAGAATGTTTTGATGTATTGAAGTGAAAGTGAAGAGACAATATCATAATGTTTTATTCATGGGATCATCATACATAGTTATTATTGTACTCAACTGGTTACCATATTCTTCCGGTCAATCATATTTAGCTGATTATTATATCTAGATGGATAATAAGATTCATGATTTTTATATTGATATTTATTAACTGAGGGAGAATCATATAGGTAGAATTGTACGAAGTTTTCTATAATCTGAATTGAAGTGGTTTAAATTCATCTCTACATTATTTTACAAGGTAATATTTTTCATAATTGGGAGAGTAATTCCTCGACAAATAGTATTTATATGAATCGTATCGAGGATAATCTCACTCAGAGGAATCAGATTGGGAAAATCATATTTGGAAAATAAGACTCATCCTTTCCTTAAAAAGTCCATAAAGTTCTTACATATTCTTGGTAATAAATTTAAGAATTATTTCAATTTAATATATTGTTGGAATTAAATATAATAACTGGTAACAGGAGTTGTTACACAAATATTGTATTTCCCTACTTATTTTAAGAGGGTGCACATGTACTTTTGGATTGTCTTTAAGGTACTACATGAGTGAAAGGGCATATCGTATTTCTTTAATACAAGGATTTCTTTCTAATGGATTGTGTGGTTTTGGTTTTTACCAAACCGTACCATGGAATTAGCTATTCATATTGAATAGTGAACCAAGTAAATACTTGTGTTCTTATATATGATTGTTTGAATTGTTTTTAACTGGGAATAGAATCATTAAAAGGAGGTGAAGTTTGATTCAATTGAAAGTAAAAAAACGAAAATGTATCAATAATTGACCATCCTTCCTAATTATTAATTTATCATAATTGGCACTTACAGGTGGTATTAAAGAATATGATCCCTTCGCTTATTATTTTCTGAAGGTTTGATGAGAAGATTATGGAGAATCTAATTTTTTTAAACATTTAGGGTATTCCAATCATTAATGATAAGAATAATAATATCCAGAAAGGATGAATTCTTATAATTCTTATGTCTCTTGGGTATGATATCTCAAGATCCGTTATAAATGGTTTCCATCCTCGTATTGATATTTATCCTCTTTCTAATATAGATAATTAAAATCTTGTGAATGATAGAATAGATAAGAATTTATTAATCTCATCACTTTTTGAAGATGAGTTTCTAAGAGTTAATGGATTTTCCACTACTAAAGTAATCTCAGCTAAGAAGAATAAAATTTATAAAGAAAATACAATATTAAAGATGTAAATGTTTTGAATATAGAGATTTATCTATAATGATATCAATATGGGTGAGAATGAATCTATTGATGGATTTTTTACCATGGAAAATGACATTGTGAAAACTATCACATGTCTTGTTGAAAATTTTTAATATTCTACTTTTGTGGAGATAATCATGAGAAATCATCCTTACATGTTTGATGCCAATGTTTCTTCTTAAGAAGAAAATGATCCTAAAACATTGTTTGTATATGATTTTCAAAATATTCTCATTTCTAAGGAAATGAAAAGGGATAATTGTATGAAAGTAAAAATAATGTTGATTAATAAATAACTTTTAATGAATAAAATAATGAAAAATCAATGGTTATTCTTGTAGAAGAAGAAGCTAGAGACTCTGACTCAAAAAATGAGGAATGTAAAGATTTTAATGAGATTTTATCCTTGTTTTCTAAAATTTTGAAATTCAATAATAGAAGTTATAAAGGGAAAATTCTTACAAAAATGTAATGCATGTTCTGCCATTTAGAATTTTGTTTTCAATTGTTTTAAAAGAAGAAATAAAGATTAAAGAGACAAAGAATAATGTGATGAAGAGGAAACAAGACGAAGAAGATATTAGAAAAAATGGGTGAAAAAGAAAAATTATATTCCTCAAGGGATTATTATAAGTTCTCCAATTTTAAAAATAAAATAATTTTTGCAATAGATGATGATAGTGAGGATGTAACAAATGATGTTGAATAAAAAATATTTGTTTAAATAGTTAAGGACAAATGTTTCTCTAGTAATGAATGTATTTTCTATAAAAATGAATAATGTGAGTTGAATACATAAAATCTGTTGAGATTACTAGGAAAAATACAATTATTACAATAATTAATTATGAAGAATTCAGAATTAGTAGATCTGATGAAAAAATCTCAACATGAAATTCATTTGAAAGAAGAGTTGAAAGAATTTTTAAGAAAGATGAGAAGACATGAAAAGAAAAACAAGTTGTTGGAAGATGAATGTTCCTAAACGATTCATGAAATTTTTTTAGTATAAAATAACATCATGATAGTAGAGATTGGTTATTTAACAAAATATATTGAGGAAGATAAGAATATTAATGAGCATTTGCAGGTAACGTTGAAAGCCAAAGAAGAAGAGTTTGGACTTGTCGAAAAAAATATTCTAAAGTTGTAGAGAAAGATACAAACTTCAAAAAATTTATCTATGAAATTGGTGAATGTTTTTTTAAGAAACCATTAATGGATCAACAAAAGATACCTTAAATTTATTATAAATAAGAGGGAATTTTTTCTTTAAATAAGAGTAGTAGGAGACTATTGTATGTATCCAAAACCAAAAAAGTTATAAACTATGAAGACTGAATGAACCTTGAGTTTGAAAATTTATTATCTAGATTTAGAAATGTTTCCAATACATATGGTACCGATAAAGCTAAAATGAAAATAAATATTATTATTGATAAAAGAAAGGATGGTGGATCAGAATAGAATGAAAATAAGGTTGCTGAGAAGCATATTCAAAATTAAAAGAAGTAAGGATGTTTTAGAAGAAATTATTCTTTCTATTCCTATCGCTGGTATTGTGGTAGATTTTTGGAACATAAAAAATATATGTTGATTCTGAAAACAACAATTATAGTATCCCACATATTATGGAAGGAAAAGGGTAAGGGGTATTGAATCACCACATAGAATGAATTTTATAATGATTGCTTTATAAACCCCATAGAAGGTTGGGGTGAAAGTTAAAAATAGGTTCCAAAGATTGGAATATATTTATGAAATATGTGAGAAAATTTGACACCTTTCTTAAAGTTGAATTATTTTTTTAATGGAATTTTTTTTCTAAATATTTATTAGAAGATAGATGTTTTGAATGTTAATAAAAATAGATCTGTTGAGTTTGAAAAGAAGGTGTTCTTAGTTTTCGGTCCCAAACACATTAGGTTGGAAAAGAAATTAGAGGAAGAAAAAAATTAATGAAATAAAAAAGGAAGACAAATATTAATAATGACATAATAAATGTTGGAAATTTTTTCAACATATTGTGGATTTGATAATTAAGTTCATTATATTGAAATTTTATCAACTATCAAGCTAGAATGAAATATGGAAATTAAAAACATGGTACACACTGATTTTAATAATGATTTTAATAAAGAAGAAGTAAATATGAAATATTTATCTAATGATTCAAAATACAAGAATAATATTGTTACAAAATTTGTAATGGTTGAAAAAAGTAAGAAAGAGTGTTCAATGAAAAATTAATGAAAACTAAAAATAATTCAGGACTCATAAAATTCTTTGTGCCAGATTATTGTATCTAAAGAACAACCGAGGATCCTCCTCATTCCAAAAAATATTTTTAGCATTGTGGTATCATACATGAACTAAATAATAGAAAATAAATAAGCTTGGATTGATGAGTCTTTTACTATTATTTCAAAATAAATTAATGATGTTAAAAAAAATAATGTTTTGAAAAGTAGTTTTTTTACACTTGAACCTTCAGATATGTTTATTGAGATGGGCTTAGTGTAATTTTATCTTAATAAAATTATTTCAATGATTTCATTAATCATGGGAATTTTGAATGAAAAATGACAATGAATTACTTGAATTTTGTGTTATGTACAACATTAATCACCTAAATTATACACTATTGTATTCTACACCGGGTTCACCCATGTAGACATAGATTTTTTTAGTTAAAGGAAAATTTTCAAAAAACTCATTTTATACTCATGTTGAAGAAATGTTTCATGTTTTTGAAATAAAAAGCAACAAACCTAAGAAATGATATCATTTGGGAAAAACTTGACTAAATGGACCCTTTTAATTTTACAGTTAATAAGGGGAGAGATAAGAGAAAGGGGGAGAGTTGAATGAATTAGACGGAGTATGAAAGGAATATCAAGACTAAAAAGAGAGAAAATAATAACAATAATACTTATTATTTTGAAGTGGGTATTGAAAAAAAATACCACAGGGGAAATTGTAAGGCCCATGTCTTGATTTTGTAGTATTTTTTGACAATCAATTTGTATGTTGAGGAATGAAATTATATTGAGAAAGATGATGGATAAAATTTTTATATTTTGGTGTTTTAAAAGTAATAGTAATCCCCTTGGGTATGGAATGGGATACGATCATACTGAGGAATTTAATGAGTCTAGAATTAAAGGATCATTTGCAGTAAGAATGAATCTTATTGGAAGTAAATGGCCATCATATTCACGCACAATCCGGTATGAAGAAATTGATGGGTTCGATGAAGAATAAGAGTATTCATGACTACGATTAATCAAATTTTATGAGGATTTTATGATTTATATTTCTTAAATATTAATTTATTAAGATAACTGATGATATAATATTGGTGAAATAAAGGGGGAGTGAAAAAGATTCAGGCCGATTTTTTTTGAGAAGAAAAGGTTGCTAGGATTTATACTCAAAATATCATAACCCGGAAAATTATTTCCAAGAAAATCATCCGAAAAATTATTAGAATGATCATATCCAGAAAAATCATACCTTGAAAGATCATACTCTTGACAATTGGATTTGTGTTCAGAAGGAAAGAAATAGGTAGCTGGAGGATTGGAATGCTTCAATACGTTCAATTTTAAGTAAGGAATTATAGTATCCCATCAAAAAATGTATTCAATGGAATGAGAATGAAGTTTATACGAAAGAGAATGAGGTGTTTTGGTTCATTGTATTCAGAAAAGAAAGAAGTTGCTGATCAGACGCAGTATTCCATCATAATTATAGGAATAATTTCTTGAGAAAAATGAAAGAAAAGAAAAGAAAAGAAGATGATAAAAAATATAATCAACAATTTAAAAGGAATTTAATTGTTTTGTTTATGAATCATGTGTTCAAAAAGAAAATGTGAATAATGTTAAGTGGTTTTATAGAAAAGATGATAGAGATTTCTGAATGTGTTGTCATGGATGAGCTTTTCATTCAAATGAATAGTTGTTTTCAGCATTTTGAGTGGTATCCACATCATCATACATTCACATTCAATTGGTACATTTCTTTATTTTAATGAAATTATATTTTATAAATTATGTCTCATAAACCGAAACTTGAATGGGAATTAAAAATAATAGTCCGAGATGATGTTCAAAGAAGATTCATGAAACTTTGAGGAGTGTTAATGAATCAAAATGCACCTCAGATTTTTGGGTAAATTGAGCTTATGGTTAATTTGAGTATGCATTAAAATTTTGGGATTCCCACTAGAACCAGTCATGGGTCACCTATAAAAAGAGACTAATACATTACATTTTTTTATGAATGATGTATGGTTCACTGTAGAAGAGTGTGAAGATCTGAGTTTTTTTAGATAGAAGGAGGTTATTTCTGTATTGATATATTTGTTGATAGGGGTTTGACTAATTTAATTGAAATAAAGGATACAAGATCAAAATATTGTATTGAGTAGATCACCACACTAGTTAGTTTCATACTCAACTGGTAACTATATTCATATTGTCAATCGTAATAGGATGATCATTGTATTAAGATGGATAATTAGATAGATGATTTGAGTACTGAGATTTCTAGAATGGGGAAGAATCATTCATTAAGAATTTTCCTGAATTTTTAATATATAGAATTGAAGTGGTAATGATACATATCAAACATATTCTATCAAAGACATATGTTCATAATTGGGAGAACCTTATGTAGAATAATCATATCTTCAATAATTTCATCATGGAGAATGGTACTCAGAGGAATCAGACTGGGAAAATCACACTAGGGAAATAAGACGTGGGGTTTCCATAAAAAAGTTCACGAAGTCCATACCTTCTTCTAGGTAAGAAATTAAAGAATTATTCAATTGAATAAATTTGTGGAATTGAAAATAAGAAAAGGTAACATGAGTTTTTATAGAATATTTGTATTACCTGGTTTTTTAATAGTGGGTGCACACATATTTTTTTGATAACCTTCAAATTACTACAAAATTCAAATGGAATATCATACTCATTTCAACTTAAGGATTATTTTCTAGTGGATTATGTGGTATTGGATTTCTTGAAAAATAGTCAAAGGATGTATGTATTCATATTGAATAGTGAAACTAATAAATACTTGTTTTACTTTTGATGTGTGTTTGAATTGTTTTCATAAGGGAATACAATATTTAACAAGAGGAAAAGGTTGTTTCAATTACAAGAATACTTAAAAGGAAATGTATCACTGATTCACCCCTCCCCCTATCAATTATTCAATTATACTCACTGGGTACTTATAGATTCATTATTTATGATACAAATAATAACAGGGTATGATTTCTATAGTTTATTATCATGTAACATTATTATATTCTTTTAGACAAATGTTCATCTCAACGTAACTGATAATATTCTTTTGAAATCACACATATTTAACTCTTACTATGTGTTTAATAAAACCCATTCCCAATTTTACATTCCCCTTCTAATGGAAAAAATATTATGTATGATATGTATGGAATGATATCATGTGTTTCAATTTTTTTACAAGATATTGATGTCTTAGTGTAAAATAATATGTTCATGTAGAAAATTTATAAATACAATAGGCATGTAGGTTTTGGGCATGCGATTTATAAGGATAGGTAATGAATATTCATGTAAAATTATACAATATATATGTATGTGATTGTTGGGTTTTGTATCATTTTTTAAGAGAGGGTAATAGAATGTTTTTTGGGATTAGGTTCTGAAAAATAAGGGGATAGAACATAAAAAAAATCAATGTTTAACCAAAAGTGATGTTGGATGAACCTAACGTGTCCATACCTAAAATGATGGTTTCATAATTTTTGGCATATTATAACTTTCCCCTTATATTATTGTGTCATATTATAATACCAATAAATTATTCTCATATTAGATTTTTCTGTTTTATTCGATCACCCGAATAATGAGTAACTGATTAAAAGATTAGTGAAATGAACAATGCAATCTTTTTCCAAATGAAAAAATAAATGAGGGAGGTTCTCAAGTGAATAATATAATGGATATGCTCACAATAAAATTATTATTATACAAACTATAACAAAAACCATGTAAAACCACCAAACACACTAAGGATCAACTCTCTATTGATTTTATCATGCAATAAATTACACCTTCCATTAAGTGGTCATCTGTTGCACAAATAATTGACTAGTGGATTAATTAAAAAATGTTATTTTACATTACCCAGTTTTTAGAGAACGAAAAGGGTTTTTCATTTTTTGTTTGGATGGTGTGGCAGATTAATTGTTACCATAACCCAGAACATAATCTTGGTCAAAGAAATAAACTATATGGATTATAAATAGTTTAATAGTATATTTTCCAAAACTATTTACACATAACAATTCAATCTAAACTTCAGAGAGAACCGTTGTATCTAATTAAAAAGGATAAATAACTAATGGTCACTATGAAGATAACATTATAAGATATTGAAGGTATGTTTTTTATTTTTTTCATTGAACCTGAAAGAAAAATAAATAGATTTTTTTGTTGGAATAAAACCACGTTTATAAAAAGAATTAGCTTTAGGTTACTTTTGAAACAATGCAAATTCAATTTTATGGGATCTTACAGTAGAAATAATAATTGGGAACCCCAATTTTTATCATAGTGATTAGGATGAGAAGTAATGAACAATGTGTAATGGGAACTAAATTGTAAAAATTAACAAAGGAATGAAGATTCAACATCGTACACGCTGAAAATGTGGGATGAATCATGCGAGAATTTCCTAAAAAATAGGAAAATGATTCAATTGTTTAAGAGAATACAACCCATCACCTGAATTTTAATGAGATATGAACTAGACAAAAACTGAAATAAGTCAAAATAAATATAGTCATAAGGAACCTCCCACGTCCTGTTAATATAACTGTAATGAGAGTGTAAATTAATATATCCAATAAAAAAATTACAAGTGTTATCTATTACAATTTATGGCTAAATCCTCGCAATCCTTGTGATAATGGGAAACCCTACACAATCACAACTTCAAAATGGGTCGAAAATGGAATTATTAATTGTACAGTCAGCACTCACCCGAGAACATAAATTCCCCTTTTGTTTACGAATCTACCCACTCTATTATACTATACATTTGTCTAATAGAATCAAATCGCCACCAAATTGGTTAGATACTGAATTATAGATGAAAAATTATAGGGGTACAATAATCTCATATCATGTCTATAAGTTATCTTTAATATAATTTTGTGGTAATATACTTCTTGGATATATTATTATTCTCTGGTTAATTGACTTTTATGTGATTTGGGGTATGGAATGAATCTCTCTAAAAATTGGACATATTGATTAATGTTATTGGTTAATCACATTTCATATCCTTATTCTAACCATCATTTTCAATCATAGTAGTGATAACTATGAAATCTGTATGAAATTTATGTCCTGTGTACTGGTCTTTTTATATAATAACGGGTTTTCTTTAGCTAAAATTGTTTTAGGGAAAATATGTATTGTTGATATATATATATATATTAGATGATATTATTAAAATTCAGTTCAAAATTATTTTTGAGGATATAACTTAGATCCTAAGGCTTAATTTTTAATTAAACTCAGAAATGGTAGTATGAAAATATCAAAGACTACATATAGAAGGGATAAGAGTGAAGTGAAGGAATGGAATATGGAACCCCAAGAGAATATAAATTCATGTTTTATAGAAACACATGATTTAACATGGATTCGACCAGTCCTCGATATTAAGATCAAATATAGATCAATGAATATCTATATTTTTATCATGCACTAAACAAGATCACTATAATTATCATGCATCCTTTACCCCATATTGGTTTTATGTTTGGTCAACCACATGAGTATTAATACATCTCATAGATTGACCATTGTTTTTCATATAATAAATTATAGGTGGAAAGGGATGACATACTAATGACTTGCTTCCATACATGATATGGAGACCGTGGATCCATAGTGATTACATTTGGACTTAAAAATGATATCACTCTCTATAAGTATCTTATTAATAGAATCTTTAGGGTTGAAATTTATTGATTTATGTAACTCTTTAAAGATGATATTAGCATATATTCTAAGATGTAGGAAGAGGATTGAAATCATTGATGATTATGTGGAAGATCTTGATAATTGATAAAATATATTCCCAATTTAGAAAGTGTAAATTCTAACAACATAATAAATCATTAATGGGTCACTTAATCATTAATAAGTGTATATATGTGGATATTTAAAGATAATTGTAATTAAAAAATATATAAAAATGACCACTATAATAGAAATCCATAGTTTACATGGATTGGCTGGACACTATTGATGCTGTTTTGAAATATCTCATGACAATAAATCCAATAACCATGTTTACAATGAATGTCAAGAATTTTCTCGGGATAGATTAGTTTGAAGCCAATTTAAATGAGATTTAAAAAAGGTTAGTTACTTCAAAAATTCTAGGACTACCCAATAATAGAGAATGCATGTGACATAAAATGATTCATTAATGAAGATATTCAGATGTGGACTAATGACAAATGATACTGTGGAAGCTTATGGATATTATAAATTAATTAATCAGAAGATAAATTACAAAAAGAATGCCTTGGAACTAGAATTAGTAAAATTTATATATATTATTTTGGGTAATTTTATATATAGTGAAAAATGTGAAATATATGTGGATCATAAGAGATTAAAATATATATTCTAAAATAATGAAATAAACATGTACCAAAAGAGATGGTTGGAGTTGATCATGGATTAAAATTTCAAAACAAGATACCACCTCCATAAGATGTATAAGGTTGATGTTTTTATGAGTTTGAAAGATCATGTGACAACCTATATTTTATTTTATTTTTCACTTTTTAAAATTATTATCTGATTGAAATATTTTTATACGCACAAAAATGAATTCAAAGTAACCTTTATATATATTGTTACAGAAAATGATAAAAAATAAAAAATTATTGGAATGGAAAATGTTGTTTCATTAAGAGAAATAAAATAGGAAAAAAACTACATGTGAATTAAAATTCCTCAAACAATAAATATTCTTCATTATGCTTTTCCATGTAGATCACAACTCAGATTATAATTATAGAGTGAATGAAAACCATCAAAAATATTATATAAATTCTCAAAATTAATTAAAAGAATGATGTTTGAGATATATGTAATGATATATATTAGAAGATAATATGGTCATTGAATATATAATTGGTATATATATGGTCGTTAGAAATATAATTATTAGACATATGGTTATTGTGTAAAGAAACCAACCCAAGTAGCCTAGGCTTAGATGTTAATTTATTTTACTAGTTCTAGATAAAAGAGATTACAACATAGAGGATTGAATAGTTTAATAGTCTTATCAAAATAGATGCAAACATGAATATCACATTAAATTTTAAAATAAAAAATAAATAAAATATTATTTTATTTAAAATAACCATTATTTACTTTAGAATATCACTATATATCACTCATAATACACTTCTAGGCATCTTAGGAAAAGGAAACATAAGAAATGTGTGAGAAAAAATTATTTGTAAGCGTATTCACTCAATCAAAAGCTAATATGGTTAGAATAATTTTGCTATAAATAAGTTTTAATCTAATAATGCCATATAAATAAAAACATGATCTTGAAATTTTATAATTCATAATATAACTAATAAAATAATGAAATAGACTTCATTAATTGATTTCATACTTATGGAATGTACAATGCTGGACATCTAAAACATACGATCGATGACTTGTTCCAAAAAATCTTACATTATTGGTAATGGCCTAAGCCAAATACCAAATTTGGTTTTCCGCATTATTCCTATCAGTTCATGAAGGGGAAATGTATTTCACAGCCACACCAATCACTTAATAATAAAATGTGATCGAACTTACCTAGATACCCTATCAAATTATCCCCTGGTCCAATCCAACACATACCTAAAGGGAAATACCGTTCCACATGAGTTGGAAACCTTCACGTGTGTAAGACAAACAACCAGGGGGAACGATTTCTCCCAACCTGAAGAAGAAAACATGACACACACACACACACACTAACATGATTGGTTGAAACAATAGAAGAGTAAAAAATAAATACAAGTCATGTAAAAAAGAAACAATATAAATGATATAACTATAAAAGTATCTTAACAATCTATATGGTACAAGTCTTAATGAAATGAATAACTGAAACCGAAAAAACAACTCATTGTGATAGTGTGGGTACAATCCCACAATCGCACAACTATCAACCCATATTTATATGGTTAAAAAAATCACCACATCACTATGGAATTTTACATTTCCTTATATCAAAATACATATTATATTCTAGACTCAGCTGAAGGGTTTCATAGGATATGAGCCAAATAGGCTTAGTATAATCCCACCAAGCTATTCCATATCAAGTCGGTATAAATTTATTTTAACATGTTAAAATATAAACAAAACAAGTCGTGATAATCATGTAATAAATTTATATAAAAATCATAGTAAACTATTTTCCATTTTTTATAGTTTTTCATAATCTAGGAAAAATATTATAAAAGAATTTAACATATATCAAGAAGTTAATAAATGTATTTACCACATATCATTTAAGATCCATGTCTGTTTATGATAAAATAATACAAACCAAAACATGGTTAACATAACATCATGGCTGAAAACTAGGCATACTGGCTAAGAAACTCGAAATAAAAAATAGAAAATAGTGATCATAAATCATCGGGACAAATGCATTGAATCTACAAAGAATAGAAACACCCTAGAAATTGGACCTGCCAATAATGTACTACATGTCCCTAAAACCATAGGCCTAGAGAGACGAGAAATAACCCTTGAGTGACCCCATCAATAATATCAATGGATGAGACATATTGATACTCTTTCCACTTAAGTACTAAAAGATTTATTTATTATACACTTTCTAATAAAATTCCACAAGAACAGGCATTGAAAACCATTTCATAAATCCACAACATAATATATTCATAAATACCTGTTATTTTACAGAAATATTGGGAAAATATTCCTTTCCCAAAAAAAAATCTACACAAACAATTAAATCAAACAAAATATTTATAAAAAATTTATAAAACTATAGTAGTATTGTTCATCCAACATTGGCTAGAGGTGGAACCATATACCTCAAACTCAGAATTCACATTACGACAACATAGTCCTCAATCACAAAAGAACGTAAAGACAACAACGGAGGTCCTAGAACCAATACACTTATTTTGGAATCAATTCAACAAGAAAAATGGTCAGTGTAGAGGATATATCAAAACTTACCTCTTAGAAACTCACATGCTTAACAACAGACAACATAAGGATCAGACTCTAAAGGAAGATCATATAATTAATCTAGAGTATATCAAGAATATTACCATCACAAAACCAATTATCTGTAAACATAGGGAAACATTGACACCACAATCAATGAGAATGAAGATACATAAGAATTAATCACCTATATAGATACACCTTAACTACAAGAGGGACTAATAACTGAATGAAATAATATGTGAAGAGTATATATCCCCAAAAGTTTCAATGTTATCCCCTAGGTTTGGAAAGAAATGTTTTAAATTGAATGAATGATCAATCACCCATTTAGATCTTGAAAAAATTCAAAACCTAAAACATTCAAGACATAAAAATGTGTCACATCATCAATTTCTCAATTTATAAAATATATAAATAACATGTCATCTTAGATTTAAAATCCAAATTTTATCATTTCACAATTTGGGAAATATTCATTTTGTGTAAACCTTTCACTCTTTAAACCGAATTCCTGACATCTTCCCAAAATAGGATCAATGTTGTGTAAGAGTTTCATAACAAAAAAATGACATGAAGGTTGAAGATTTAAAATATTCATCCCAAAAACCTAAAGAATATAAGTTATTATCCAAATTAATGGATAAACACATAAATCATTTGAATCATTTATAGAAATAATACCTTAATTGAAACAAACATACATCCCTAAAAATTATTTCATTATCCCAGAAAAGGTTCTCCATCGTCAGAAGCCCCAAAAAAGCCCCCAAACAAATAGGAAAGTGAATAGAGTGATGAGAAATAACTAAATTTTAGAAAATATATTCTAAAAAATTGACAACATAATTATTTCCACGCATGGGATGTCATGTGGAAGAATTAGGTCCATAAAAAGGTAAGTACACTACTACATCCTCAATGACTTGAACTCCTATGTATCATGAGAACAATATTTGTGTCTCCATAATACTCTAACCCACGAAATAAATTTCCCTTTCAATACTTTTTGTTGAGATTCAATGATCTCAATTGGATTTTCAACAATAAAACCCTTGCACCAACTCAATATCATACAAACACCAAAAGTTAGATGGATCATAATTTTACATCTTTAGTTGGGATATGTGTATATAAACATGAAAACCCATCAACTAAACCAAAATTTCAAAATGATAATAAATATTCCCAACACACTCAATGAACTCAAATAGTCCAATATATCTCTGACCCAACACTCCATTATTTCTTGGATGAAGGTGTCCCAACCAATAATGAATATTCAATGATACACGATAACCATTGGTGAACTCAAAATGAAGAAAATGATTATCTGAATAAGATTTCTACAGAATATATACTGTAAATAAATTCAAACATTTATCATGAATCCTTACTGATGTCTCCTGAATGAGAAATGGTCCTACCAAAGAGGCAAGACCAACCACTTCCTAATAAATAGGTTACCAACCCAAGAGACCATATAAATACATAAAGGGGTCTATATTTAATGATGACTAATAATTGTTTTCATAAGAAAACTCAACCAATACTAGATTTCTATTCCACGACCCACTAAAATTCTATACATAGGAACAGAGCATGTCACCCATGGACTGAATAACAGACTCCTTCTGGTAGTTTATCTCTGGATAATATGTTTTACTCTTCCTGACCTATGTCCCCATCACCTCATGGATACTCTTATTAAAATGAGATATATAACATGGATCATTAACATAAAAAAAGGAAGAGGTGACCCCATAAATTATCAAAACCTATTACATATTATGATTTCCCAGGGTATCCACATTTGTTGTGACACTGATAAGAATAATGTGGTAAAAATTCATCTGCCAATCAATCACCAAAAAGATAGAATTCCCCACATTGGAGTCCAAGGTAATCTAATGAAATATTCTAAGGACACATCATCCCATTTGAAAACCAGAACTGAAGGATGATTGAGTAACCCAGACAAATTTTTATGTTATTACATCGCAATGCCTGAACCCCAGAAGCCCAGAGTTAGTGCCATACTTTATCAGATTGACATTATTACAATGAATGAAAACCCAAAGGGCTGATCAATTTATCAATTTTTTAAAACCATATTTCATACATGATATTTATATTATATTTTTAACTAGATAATAAAACACAATACTTAACAAATACTAATAAATAATTTCCTTTAAACTAAATCAAAGAATTCATCTTCATATCCCAGGGAAAGGAAAAAAATAAGGGTAGATTAAATGATCAGTAATGGTATGTACAACTAATGAAATAAAGAATAAATGTGCGTAATCATTCTATGACATGTAATAACTATATAACAATTCCATGTAAATATCGTGATAAGGAACAATCAATATAGAATGTTAGATAAGTAAAACACCTATCATTTATTCAATAAACTATTAATGAAATGAATCCATAGATATGTAAAATATAAAATATTATGGTTAATAATTATACATAAATTATAAATAATGGAAATGATTAATTTTAGGAAAAAATGTTTCTCGAGAATATTTTACCTTTATTGTCACAATTTATTATCAAGAATGTTTAAACTAATCTTATTTCTCCACCTAATTCAAATCATGGGAATAATAATGCATTGAAGGTATTTCATTAACAGGTTCCCAAACTATATAGTGCTTCTCAAATCTATTCCTTATATATCAAATAATATTTTTGAACAATATTCCTTATGACAAAATATCAATATTGAGTAAAAGATATAGATTTATCAGCATTTCATATAATTGTTATAGTGAACACTATATGTAAAAATGGTCTACAGTTGAGAAATAACGATACCTATTACCTGATAATTTGGATATTTAAAATGTAATGTAAAATGAAATTGGTTATAATGGAATTATTATTATAAGATAAAGTTAAGAATCAAGAAATAACGTGATATTGTGATGATAACTTTTACAACATGGTAAATTTCAATTCAAACCCCCTTGGATGAGACAGTTCAACGAAAAAAATAAAAAACATGAAGTATGGGTGAATCATGATAACAATTGAAAAATGGGATGTATATACAGGACATTAAATTGATATGGTGTATAATAACAAATAAGTCTAAATGGAATGTAAATTGAGAAGAAATATGTTACCTTGTGTTTCCATTTTGGTGAACATCCTTTAACCTCTTATATAAGTGTTTCAAAAATGTTACTAACCAATAAAAGACCCGTAATAATATTTATAATATCATATATTAACTGGCTATAATATCCTATTAACTATTTTTTAGCAACCATTCATTAGTTTTACTATTATGTGTGTTAATTTCCAGGTTTTTTTATTACGTTTTGACATTATATTATTTATATTTTTACACAGTCCATGATTTCATCATTAATAAAATGTAAAAAATTATTTAATAATCTTATATATTAATTATATATGTATTTAAAATAATCCATAATATTTTTAGATATTAAATAAAATTCATCGATTATGGAGATAGTAGGTCGTACATACACATAGCCATTTTTTCATTTTCTAATCATATTAAATAAGTTAAATGTGAATAGTATATATTTATATTATAATTCCACATTAATAATTTTATCATATAAATAAAAAAATTTAATTAAACACATCATTTTTTCTTTCCATGTATAGCATGAACGAACCACATCTCTTTCAGGAGACACTAGCCCACACATCCACAAATGAAGTTATCATATTAAAAAAAATATTGAAAGCATAATGGTATGTGTTATTTAAAATTTTAAAAAAGGTTAATGCATCATAAATATCATAAATATCATCTATAAAATAAAAATTCATCTTTATTTCATCCTTGGATGGTGTAAAATGGAATAATGAATGACATCGATTCATGAGGCCGTAGTTTTCTGTACATGAAAACAATGATTTCGTATCCCATTTCATGGATGTTCATGAAAGTGGAGGTAAAAATAAAATAATAAAATAATATTTATATACTGATTTATTAATATAATCATGATAAAAAAGTAATTTAAGGGTTGTAGATATAAATTAATCCAAAATTATTTTTGATGAACGTGACCTTTTATTTTTTTAATTCTGATTTTTTTATACCAAAAAAATTCCTTGGATTGCATTTTTCACAGGGTGGGGCATATAAGATTATGGGAGGGATTCTGGCTGATAATATTGGATGAGTTTTTTTAGACAAATGACTTATGAGGTGTGAATAAGTGGGAGGGTGTGTGACGTTTTATTATGGAGGATGAGTGGCATTCTTGTAATGTTTTGAAAGAGTAAATTCCACCCACGTTTTTCCATGTAACTTGTATTCAATAAAGAACGAAATTCATGAAAATGGAGTATATAGATAATTCATGTATAGATAATGGATTATATGCCAGTTTATGGGTCATTTAGTTAATTAATTTTATTGTTTAGTCCGTTTATATGTTAATTTTCCTTTTAATCTATTTAATTAATTTTAAATAAGTTTATTAATATTTTTATTTAAAAAATCAATTCACTTTATTAGAAATTATAAATTATGATGATTACAAATATGGAGTTTATGTTTTCCAATTAAAATAACATAAGTGGTAGAAATTAATTTAAAATTAATCCCATAGATAGGAGGACAATGTGGGTTTTTAATGTAAAAATATTCAAAAAATTGAAATATTTTTATATAAAATTTCAATGCGAAATTGATTCTAATGAAATAAATTGGATTAATTGATTTATAATTTATATAATGTGAATATAATAAAATATTTACAATTTACTTCATTTTTATAAATAAATTAGATGAAAAAGCATTTTCAATTAAAATTGAGTATTTTTATGTAGTCATCAAAAAATGAAACATCACATAAAAATACCAAAAAATTCACCCTAAAGAAATTTTGTTATTCATATTTCTAAAAAAATGTTTATTTTTTCAAATAAAATTAATTGCTGTTTAAAAATCTTGTTTAAAAAAGGTGTGCCAATAAAATGAAGCAAAAAATCCTTTATAAAAATATTGATTTTAAGAATAATATTGGGGTTGTTCTTATGTTATGATTGTTAAATATATTTTATGAATGTAAAAAATATTTTATTGTATATATAATATGTTAAATATTTATATAAATTATTTGAAAGAAATAAAGTTTACTTATGTTTAAAAGACATGACTAAACTGTGTTTTGTTTTAAACTGTATGTTGTGTGCATTGGCCAAAAAACTAAATATTTCATGTTTTTTAAGCTATCAACCAAAATAAATTTATTTTAAAAGGAAAATAAGGTCAATTCTTAGGTTGGTACATTATTACATCCCAAAAATATTTTCCCTTATAAATTTTAGGGCATTAAAATCTAAAAAGATGTTGGTACTTATCCTTCAAAGAATCCTCTAGTTCTTATATTAATTCTTCCATTCTATGATTTATCTGGCGTACCATTATGGGATGATTCATATGATTCCTCAATATTTGTTCTCTTCTATCATGAATCTAGATGAGGTTTTCAAGGAATGAATAGTTCTGTTCCAGTATTATTTCATCAGAGGTGATTAGATGCGTTCGGACCAACGTATACTTTCTTAGCTGATATATATGAAACACATCATGTAATTTTTGAAATATTTGGTAGAATTTTCAAATTAAACAAAAAACTCTACCTATTTTAAAGTATTGAAAGGTTATATGTATGTTGGACTCAGAGTAAATTTTTTACTGAACCATATAACACCCTTCCAAGGAGGAACTTTGAAGAAAACATGATCTCCCCCATGGAAATCAAAATCTTTCCTCCGATTATCAACATAAATATTTTTCCTACTTTGAGATGCTTTAATATAGGCCTAAATTTCCTTTTCCTTTATCAATTTTCCTTCTTCAAGTGTTGTGAAATTGAGTATCCTTTCACCAACATCATCCCAAAAAGTTGCAGTATGACACATATTTCTATAAAATGCTTCATAAAACATCATTAGAAAAATGATATAGAAACCATTATTTTCAGAAAAAATAAAAAGGTTTATATTGATCCCACACACCTTTAAATTATGGTAATAATTACATCAAAATGCCTTTCATTATTTTAATTGTCCATTCAAACTTTCCGTGAATTTGAGGAAGCTAGGAATTTCTCAACTAATGTTATGAATCAAGGTCCTTCTAAAGACTCTACCAAAATTTTAAGGTAAATCAGGGATATCAATCAGAGACAATTGATAAAGGTTCAACATTTACTATTAAAACATCATTTATATAGAGACTAGTGAGGTTCCTATGAGTACTGTTTTATCATAGTGTATGAAAATGTACATATTTAGTTAGGTGGTTAACAATAACCCATATTTTATCATTCTTTCAAGGATTCTTTGGTAGTCCTGGGACAATTTCCATATTAATTCCATCCTATTTACACTCAAGAATAGTAAGAGGTTACCTGACTCATTTATTATGTTGCCTCACAACATTAACTTGTTGAAATACCAAACATTCGGACCCAAAATCAGCTATTTATCACTTCATGTTATCCCGTGAAAATTTTCCTTCAAGTTTCAATAAATTTTTTGCTTCTAGGGTGTATAGAGAAATTTAATCTATGAGCATCATCTATCAATTCCCTTTGTAGATCATGTATAAATGGAACACATAGAATCTTTATAAATTTTGGTGCACCAACATAAAAAACAAAGTCTTTTAATTTTCCTGCATCCACACATTTAATTTCCTTCTATAGTTCTCATCATCATAGTGCGAATTATTTATATTGTAAAATAAATATAGTCATTCAATCAATTTAATAATTACTTATGTCTACCCTTCCTTAGAAATTCCCATATCAATCTTTAATAGATCCATGATCATTGGATCCTACTTAATCATCATTTGGCATAGAACACCATGACCCATCCTACTAAATGAATCATCTACCTTGATTTCATTCCCTTGGTGGTAGTTTATTGATAAATCGTAATCCTTGATTAGCTCAAGCCATCACCTTTTCTTTATAATGATCAATTTCTATGATAAAATGAATTTTTTGATTTTATGATCCGGTTATAACTCACTTCATTCACCATAGAGATAATTTATTTATAGTTTCAAAGAAAATATTAAAAACACAAACTCAATATCATGGGTTACATAGTTATGTTCAATATCCCTCAATTTCCTTGATTCATATGACATAAATTTATCATTTTTTCAATAAAATAAAATTGACTCCTATCTTCGACAAGTCAACATATTTGACAAAAACAAAACTTTTGAATGATAGAGTCTTGATTAGAGCATAGACTATTCTTCAATTTACTTCATCCAAGCATTCTTTACATTCCTTTTTTCCAAATATACATAACCCCTTTACATGTATGATTGGTTAATAGGTTATCGAATCGGGAATTTTTTTGAATGAATAACATTTAGTAACATGCCAAACAAACATTACTATGTACCTCAGTTAAGTTTGTTGGTTCATTCCATTATCTGACTACTTTTTTATGATATAATGATATTCCATCCATGGAGAAATTAAGGAAAAACAAAAAGTCTTGATTCCCGAATTCTAACATACTATATTTACTATATAACATTTCCATTCTAAGAGTATTATGAATGATTTTAAATTTACCAACATAGTCTTCATAAATTTTATAATACAGTAGAATATAATCAAGGAATAACAAAAAAATTAGCAAGATATTCATTAAGTATACTGTTCATTATTTTGATAATAAGAAGTGGTGCATTATTCAATCCAAATATATTAACTATGAATTTATATTGTCCATACCACATTGAAGAGGATGTATTTGTAATGTCTTTATTATTTCCTCGAAGATGGTGATACCTAGAGTGAAGATCATTCTTTGAAAAATATTGGGCTCTATTATATTTAGAAAACATGTCATCAATTTGAGCCATAAGAAACATTTTTTATAATATAATTCATTTCTTAATAATATGTACACAGCCCCATGGATCCATCCTTCTTATTAACAAATAAAAGATGGTATCCCCATGGTGTAGCACTAGGGTGAATAAATATCTTATTACTCAAATCGTATATTTTTTCATCAGAACCACTAATTCCACAGTGTACATCCTATAGGCTGTGTTTGATAGTGTCGTTGTATTATAGATTAAATCAATGGAAATTTAATATTTATGATTTGGGGGAGTCCAAGTAATTCCTCAAGAAATACATTAATGTATTCTTGCACAATAAGTACATCTTCATTTTAAAGATTACCTTAGTCATCAATGGATGTTATATTATATTCCACACTAAGAATTCAATTCAATAGATCTATTGGGGGGATCTATATAGGAATCAAGTGAGGAATCTAGTTCTCTAAAGGTATGAAATTATAAAACTTACTACTAGAAATACAATATATAACAATGGTCTAAACCATAGGTATAGGCAACAGAACCATTGGTATACTATATACTAATTATATATAAAACCGTTGGCCAATAAGCTGTTGTAAAAGGCATATACCAATGGTTTTTCTCTAACCGTTGTTATATGGCACTACAACCATCACTATTCCAATGGTTTTATGGAAACCATTGGTATATATTTATTCCAACGATTGATAAACCATTGGGATATATAGGTTACATGTACTTTACTGTCTTTTTCAAACCGTTGGTATATAGTATTTCCAATGGTTCCTTAAAACCATTGGTCAAAATATTCTTGAAATACACTATACCAATGGTTCAAAACCGTTGGTATAATGTATTACCAATGGTTCATTCAAACCATTGGTAAATGTATTCTCCAAAAAACCCTTTACCAATGGTTTAAAACCATTGGTATAGTGTTTTCTGGCTACCAGCATAGTAGCCACCCATTCCCTCCACTACATACACTAGAAAACACAGCTACAAACAACACATAAAATAGAATTATTTTCACTAAAAATAGAAAAAAACACCTTTAATATCACATTAAAATATATTGACTCTTCCATCCCTAACATGTACCACTTACATTGTTTTCCCATATTCATAAGAGAACCACTCTTCCAACTATCCCATTTCAATTTGTTTCTGTGGAGACATCTCATAATGGTGGGAGGACACTCACATTACAATGATCCCATCATAGTCAGAGTTTCATTCACCATTAAAAGAATTTACACATAATTCATAAGGCAATTACAGTAAGTATACACATACAACAAGTATACCCATACACGATTAACACATAATTCACAAGTTAATTAAACACATAAAGAATTCAATTTAGAATTCTTGGGGTTGAGGGGGTGTTCAGGGGTTTGGGGTGGCTGTCCAAGGGGGGTAGAGGTGTCCCCGGGGGGGGGGGGGTGGGGTGGTGTCCATGGGGGGTGGGGGGTTTCAAGGGGGTGGGGTGGGATTTCAAGAGGGTGGGGGTGTCCAAGGCGTGGGGAGGTGTCCACATAAGTGGGGGCTGTCCAGGGGGTGGGGGCTGTCCTGGGGGTGGGGGCGGTCCATGGGGGTGGGTGACTGTCCACGTGGGTGGGGGCTGTCCAGGGGTGTTCCACTGGGATGGTGGGGCTCTCCAAGGGGTAGGGGTTTTCAGGGTGGTGGGCGGGGCTGTCCATGGGGTGTAGGGTGCCGGGGGGGGGGAGCTGTCCAAGTGGTGGGCGGGGCACTCTAGGGGGTGGGCGGGGCTGTACACATGGGTGGGAGGGGGTTTCCATGAGAGTGGGTGGGGTTGTCCCGGGTGTATGGGATGTCAAGGGGGGTAAGAGGGGCTGTCCAAGAGGGTACGTGGTTTCTAGGGAGGATGGGGGGGGGGTTGTCCATGGTTGGGGGGCTGTCTATGGGGGCGTGTAGTGGGGTGGGGTGGGGTCCATGGGAGGTGGGGTTTTGTCTAGGCGGTGTGGGAGGTGTCTAGGGAAGTTGGTGTGTCTAGGGGGTGGGGTGGTGTCCATGGATATCCTAGGGGGTGGGGGATATCCAAGGGGGAGTTGGGGATATCCAGGGGATGGGGGTGGTCCATGGGAGTGGGGGCATTCCAAAGGGATGGTGGGAATGTCCAGGGGGTGGGGTGTCTAAGTGGGTGGGCGGGGTGGTCCATGGGGAGTGTGAGATGTCTAGGGGGTGGGCAGGCTGTCCACGAGGGTGGTCGGGTTGTCCTGGGGGTAGGGGTGTCTAGGGGGTTGGGAAGGCTTCCCATGGAGGTGGGAGAGGGTGTTCACATGGGGAGGGGGTGTCCAGGGGGTGGGCGTGTTGTCTATGGGGGTGGCATGGCCCTTTAAGAAGTAAGGGTGTCAATGGGGGTGGGAGGGCTGTCCACGGGGGGGGGGGGGGGGGGGGAGGGGGTGTCTAGGTGGGCTATCCTCGAGGGTGGAGGGGGGGGGGGGCTATCCACGAGGGAAAGGGGTGTCCATGTGGTGGGCAGTCTGTCCACGGTGGGGGCCGAGCTGTCCAGGGGGGGAATACTGTCTATGGGGGTGGACGTGCTGTCTAAGGGGTGTCTAGGGGGCGGTTGGGTTGTCCACAGGGGTGGGCGGGGCTGTCTAAAGAGAACGAGGTGTCTAGAGAGTGGGGGGCTGTCCACAGGGGGAGGGGCAATGTAGGGGGGGTGTGTGGGCTATCCATGGGGGTGGTGGGGCTGTCTAGGGGGTACGGGGGTGTCAAGGGGGTGGGGGCTGTCTAGGGGATGGGTGAATCAGTCACAAAAATTCATCCAATCATGTTTTATTATTTATTCATAAAAAAATAAATATAATGTGTCCTACCTAATCACACGTATTCAGGCACAACAAATCAATAAACATCATAGGTCAGTAATATCAGTAAAAAATTTAATAGATCAATCTTTCCCTCATCACCATCACTATCATCACCATCATCATCACCCTCACCCTCATCCTCATCGTCGTCTCCATCATCACCCCTTCCTCCTCAATTCCCTCCTCCTCACCCTCGTACTTAGCCTTGACCACCTCATCGCTCTCGTCCTCTGCCTCGCCCTCCTCCTCACCCCTCCTCCCCCGCCTCGACCTCCGCTTTGCCCTCCTCCTCCTCCACCATGGCCTCCTCCTCACCGTCATCTCGACCATCACTAGAACTGCCACCTGATGCACCATATTTAGAATGCATCGATGACTTATATTCATCACTAGGTGTGTTGGACATAAAAATTCCATCAGTTTCATAAGTGCATTGTTTTCCATAGAAGACTATTTGGCTATCGTTGTGGCCATTTTTTCAGCCTGTTCTGCCTATGCCTGAAGCTACTATGACTCGTTGGCACTACAAATCATACCTGAGGAGGGACAATACCTCGTCGGAACTATACTCTTCCTAGGCCGACATCGTACTCTACTGGGTTTCTCATCTCCCAACACCTAATGCAAGTGATCGTTTGGCCCAAACATGTCAGGTTAAAAGGAATCAATTCCCTTTAAATAATCGTGTCACAAATTTAAATAGATTATTATGTTAAAAAATAGAGATTAAAATTTAAAATCAACAAAGTAAAACTTACTGTCTGCTACTGAGTCAGTATATTAACTGTACTTCCATTTTTCTTCTTTCTACTCGAGCAAAACAGTTTTAATTGAGGCACACATCCTTCTATATTAAATTTATGCCTATAAAATGACATTTAATGTAGGAACCGTAATTAAAAAAAGGATACCAATATTTAATTTGATAACTAAAATTATATAAATACTTTTGCAGTCGAATAAATTATCGAGGAAGAAATTGAAAGTGCAAGTCGTAAAAAAATATTATAAACTTTCATACCTACTGCCTCTCATGATCCAACATTATAGTACATCCCAATGTGTGGACATATTTCTTAGCATCAATGTTTTTTTATTTATTCCAGATGAATCCAAAATAAATTTCCATAATTAGTATTAACAAAAAAAATGAAAATTTTCATATAAATACCTTTAATGTGAATAATACCTTAAATAGGGTAGTCGTCCAATGAGTAATCATCTGTCGATATGGTTCTAATGGACAATCATACATGACAGGGACCGCCTCTAGCTCTGTGCCCACTCTAGCACGCCATCTAATGTAAAACTCATGCTTATACGCTCTCCAAAGCTCACCTAAATCATATTGACGCGCTGGTCGTGCACCCTCACCATCTAGAAAATTAAACCGTAGCTGACACCAAAATATTAATTCATAAAAATAAAAAAATAATTATATTGCATTAAATACAACAGATTTATTACCCTTATCTCTACCCAGGCATTATCCTTGACTTCATTTGTTAGATTTCTCTATGAGAGCGGGCTGACATGAATGATGTTAGATTATTTGGCTTGCATCGCCAAAAATATCCAACATTGCAGCCCTGATTTTTCAATCATCTGACTATCATCATTGTAGTCCACCATTAACTGAATGATGTGTTTCCACACCGCCTGCATGTGTGTATTCCCTCTCCCCCACATCCTATTAGTAGATGTATCTGTTATTAATGAAAAACAAATATTTTATCAATACATGATATAATGATAATAAATAATGGTATAAATTTTTTTAAGGGTTGTATAAGTATTACTACAGTAGTATGATCAATGGGTGCCACTGGATCTTTAGAAACTGAAGGAACACCCTATACCGATGGAGTGGGTCCCAATGCATGCTCCGCAGGGATAGACTGTGGTGGAGTAGGAGATGAGGAAGATGGAATATAAATCTCTAGAGTGAAGGAAGCATATGTAAAATAAGATGAAAGGGAAGGATGACCAAATGATGGATTGGGAGTGGGAATCATCATCAGACATGGTAGAGACGGATGAGGAGGCTTAGATATAAAGGGGGTGAAAAATGGGAGGCCCAAATATCCCGTGTGTCCTTAACGACACACCAGGATCTGCTTGTGGGACAAATGGTATGTTAATGGGAGGGACAAGGTCAAATCAGGTACACCAACTAGATCGTCTAGCTCTCGCACCACCCCCTCTGTATGAACACCCTGAAAACTAGGACCACTACTAGGATTCACATCAAATAACTATCACCTAATATATGGATCCTGCAAAAAAAAAATTAAAAAAATTAATCACATGACATTATATATTATTTAAATATATATATTTGAAATAAAATACTTACAACAGAAACTAGTGGTGGAATTCCTACCTCAGTCATGCGACGATTATCATCCATAATCTGTTTCTGTCGCCTCTCTTCAATTGTTTTCATTTCCTTCATTTGAAAAGAAATATGGAATTAAATAGAAAAGGATAACTAATATGTAACCAAAAAAACATAATAAATGGGTGGGAATAAGGGGATTAATGGAAAATATAACTAAGCATTGTTTTAGGTGAGCTTGAACACATATATAATGTAGTCAATAAATCTTACAAGATGTAATAATGAAATTTAATTTTTAGTAGGATGGTTATTTACTATGTTTCATCACTCTATTAAAATCATAGAACATTGATTCTACCAGATTCATAAGTGAAAAAATAGTTTTCAAAAATTAGAGAAAAATTTAATTTCTTTAGCCCAGGTAGATGATGCAGGTTTTAATACATGTTTTGAAGAATAATACAAACCATCATGTTCATTAATTGTTAAAATGTTAAATAGAGGTCTTACAGTCATACAAATTTTATAAAAAACACAAATGAAGCACTGAAATGTCCCCCCAATTTTGAAATGTTGGTTTCGTAGGTTTAAATATAGTTTAATTCCAAATTAAAAAAATGAATTTCATATAAAATTTCCATGGGGGAGGGGGTGTCCAGGGGGTGGGCGGGCTATCCACGGGGTTGGGGGTAGTCTAGGGGGTATGGGGTGTCCAGGTGTGTGGGTGGGATTTGTATGGGGGCGGCGGGGCTGTCCAGGGGGTATGGGGTGTCTAGGGGGTTGGGATGGGTGTCCACGGTGGTGGGGGCTGTTCAGGGGGTGGGGGTGTCAACGAGGGTGACATGGATGTCCATCATGGTAGGGGTTTCTGTGGGGGTGTCCACGAGGGTGGGTGGGCTGTCCATGGGGGTGGGCGGGCTGTGCAGGGGTGTATGGGGTGTCCACGGGCGTGGGGTGGGCAGTCCAAGGGGGATGAGTGGTGTCAACAGGGAATGGGTGTTGGGGTGTGGGGGGGGGGGGGGGGCGGTGTCTAGGTGGTTATGGGATGTCCAATGGGTTTGGGCTTGTCCAGAAGGGTGGGGTGTCTAGGGGATGGGGGATGGGGGTGTCCGCGGTGGGGGTGGGGGTGTCGAGGGGTGGGCGGGCTGTCCATAGGGGGGTGTTTAGGGGGGAATGAGGTGTCTAGGGGGTGGGTAGGACTGTCTAGGGGGTACGGGGTGACCGGGGGGGGGGGGTTGTAGAGCTGTCCACGGGACTGGAGGGCCTGTCAATGGCGGTAGGGGGTGTCTAGGGGGGGTGAGCATGTTATGCACGAGGGTGGGGGGATATCTTGGGGGTGGGTCGGATTTCCACGGGGGTGGTGGGGTGGTCCATGGGGTACGGGGTTTCCAGGGGGTGGGAGAGCTATCCACGGGGATGGCGGGCCTGTCCATAGTGGTTGGGGATGTCCAGGTGTGTGGGAAGGCTATCCACGAGGGTGGGGGATCTCTAGGGGTACTTACTGTCTAGGGGGGTGACCGGCGTTTACATGGGGGGGGGGGGGTGGGTAGGGGGTGCCAAAGGAGTTGGGGGTTGTCCAGGTTGGTGGGCGGGTTGTCCAAGGGGGATGGGCGGGCTGTCCACATGGGTGGGTGGCTTTCCTGGGGGATAGGGATTTCAATGGTGGTGGTGGGGCTGTCTAGGGGGTAGGGGTGTCCATGGTGGTGGGTGGGGTGTCCACAAGGGTGGGCAGGCTTTCCTGGGGGTGGGCGGGCTATGGACGGGGGTTGGAGAGTTATCCAGGGGGTTGGGTGGGCTATGCATGGGGGGGGAGGGCTGTCCTGGGGGGTAGGGGTGTCCATGGCGTGTGCGGGATGTACATGCGGGTGGGGCTGTCTAGGGGGTAGGATTTTTCCACGGGGGTGGCAGGGCTATCCAGGGGGGTGACCAGGGGGTTGGTGGGCTGTCCCCGGGGGTGGTGGGATGTCAGGGGGGGGGGGGGGGGTAGGTGGTGTCCACGGGTGTGGCAGGGATGTCAAGGGGGTTGAGGGTGTACAGGGGGTGGGCGGGCTATCCATGGGGGTAGGGGTGGGATGGTTGTCCAAAGTGGGTAGGGGGTGTCCACGAGGGGTAGAGGGTGTCCAGGGGGGGGTCAGGGGTGTCCAGGGGGAGGGATAGTTTTCCCACAGGGGGGGTGTCCACTAGGGTGGGGGGTGTTCAGGGGGTTGGCGGGATTTTTTGAGTGAAGGATGTCACTATTTTCCTTCCAGATCATGGAATCATTAGAAATATATGGGAGTTCCTATGGAATGATTTAGACCTTCTTGGTTTTCCAGCCACATCCTCCTCCAAGATTAATAGATTTTTCATCTTTATATCGATCTCTATGAATATAATTTTTTTCAAGGTTATCTACATGGGAAAAGAGGTTTGAGGAAAGGTGAAGCTCAATTTCCTCTCATTTTTGTGATTTTCATTCAGGACTTTTGTCACATTCTAAAGTCTCAAATCTCGGTTTGATGCTCATTCAAGATCTATTAGCATTGTGGTAATACATACATCTCCCATATTTATTTTGTGAATGATATTTTATTGATCTCCTCTAGAAATATGTATTATTTATCAATATTTAAATATGTCATAGATTTATTCTCTTCATTTTCTTGATTGACTATTAATCTTTCAAAATCCATGATGTTCTTAGATAGAAATTATTCTAATTTCTCGAATAGTTTTGATGATGTTATGGTTATTAAGGGAGGATCCCTTCCTCTTTTTTTACCTTGGTGTTCCCCTTATTACTTCCAAGATTAGATCTATATACTATATGGTTTTAGAGGAGAGAATTTGCAGATGAATTAATGTTTTGTGAAATAATTTTTTTCCTTTACTGGACTATTACAACTTGTTCAATCTATTTTACTTAGGATGAAAGCGTATTGGTGTCATCACTTCATGTGACCAAATAAATTTTTTAACACCATTAATGAAAATCATTAGATAAATCTTTTAAAATTCCATCATATTTTTACTTATGGGGATCAAGTGAAGTTGGAATTGATGAATTATACTAATGAGAAGGGATGCATAGGTATTAAGTGGGACGAGCACATGAATAAGTCTTTAATGGTTAAAAATGTTTGGGATATTTTTATTCCTTATTTTTATTTATTTTAAATCCATTATGATCACATTTTCTAACTTGGTCGCTCTATGTTTTGGGTGGGAATGGCCCGTGTAATTTGTCATGGACATGGAGGAAACTATTGGGGCTATGAGATCTACATAGAGACCAACTCAATTTTGGTAGGGAATGAATCATTTATATTTTTATGGTTTGATTCTGGGATTCCAAGGGGAAATATTTTCTTCTCTATCGATGACAACATAATATATGATTAATTGTTATCCATTTTTCCCTCAATTGTGGAAATTACCTCTAATGGATCATGGAATCCACCAGTTGTTGTTTCTACTAATCTCCCGGATATCAGGATGGAGATCCTTTATTTTTGTGAGCATAAAGGATATTGTGAAAGGATTTTATAGAATGGATATGATGGGTTCTCATTAATAATATGGTATATCAGTATTTTCATTGAATGTGTTACTTTATTAGTTCTTTTCTTAGTGGTGGATACTAATTCTACTGCGTATTGGGTGGGCCTATGTTCTAGCAGGCTATTTTTTATTTGGATGGTGGTTGGGTTAAATGATTGTGAGTGGGTTTCAATTTTTGGTCATATTATCTTGTGGGTTTTCATTATCTTTTTAATTCATTGGTTATATGGTTGTGTTTTTTCTAGTTCTAGGGTTATTCTTGTGGGTGGGTTGTGGTGCTCATAGGTTTCGAGGGTGTGAGATACTTGTTTTTTGGATTTGGTTGAGGGTTCTGGCTGTTAGATTGGAGGGTCTTTTCATAGGGTATGTTGGATGGGGGCTAATATACTTGGGTTGGTGTGGGTTCTAGAAATGAATGTATGGTGGCTTGGTTCTATTGTAGTATGTTGTTATGTCGTACTTTTGTTTGTCCTTTGTTCTATGGGTTGGTGTAGGGAAAGGACCATGTGTCATTGTGTGATGTTAATCACTAGAGGTGTGTGAGCCCCTCTCCCACCGCACACCCCCCTGATCCCCCTACCCCACCTCCCACCTACAACCCCCACTCTCCACAATGCACAACCCCCATACCCCCTACATTCCCAACCTACAACCCCCCCCAAAGCCAACACCCCTCCCATAGTACATCTCCCATTACCACTACACACACCCCTATAGCCCCCCAACTACCACTACACAGCACCCCCACTATAGCCACCCCTCCCACTACACAACCCCCTCCCCACAAGCCCCCTCCCACTAAACCACCCCCCTCACAACCACCTCCGCCTATAGTCTCCCACCCAACCCCCACATCCCCTAACCCCTACAACCGCCCTACATATCCCCAATCTATAGCACCCACCACTGCCCCACCCCACACCTCCACAACCAACCCCAACATAATCCATAGACCCCCCCCCCCCCTCATTACCACTGCACACCCCCTACTTCCCACCATAGCCAAACCCTCCAACCACATAGCCCCCCTACAAAAAACTCCGCCTAAAGCCCCCCCTGCAGTCCCCCTCACTCACCTACCCATGTATCCCCACCCCCCACATTGCACATCCCCCTCACCCCTTGCAGCCCCCCACCCTACACATCCACCCCCTTTAGCCCCCCAAAAAACCACCCATAGCCAACCCCCCCCCCATTGCACATCACCACTCCCATTTCACATAAAAATGGTCTCAATAGAACACCTAAACAGAACATGAAATGTGACTATATTTGAGGTGGATGAAAAAACACTTACTTGTGTCAAGGTTGGATCGCTAGTTGTGAAGAAGGGTTTGCAAGGAATACTGGAGTGGTACTTTATGGATAATAAAAAAATAACCTTCTCTTCAAGGAAATACGAATGAAAAATAGAATAAATTGAGGTAGAACATAAAGTCAGTTATAATGCACAAATTTTTTGTGGAAGAACAGACAATCAGTTTCTCCGAAGAAGAATTTTCACGCTGGAACAATGGGAGCTCTTGTTTAGGGTGAAATATTGGAGGATCCTGATCTGAATTGGGGGCTATATTTATGACATTCTATCCCAATGGTTTTAAAAAAACCATTGTAAAATATATCACCTATCCCAATGGTTTTTAGAAACCATTTGGAAAACTATCTCTACCCGGGGGTATCCTAACGGTTTGTAAAATCGTTGGGGAAAAAACACTCTAGTAGTTGTTATACCAACGGTTTTCAAAAAAACCATTCGTATAGGAAACCTATACCAACAGTTTTTCTAAACCGTTGTGATATAGGCATGGTATAGAAGGAATTTCCACTAGTGACTTCCTCCCACATCATAATTTACATCCACCTATAATAAACTATTTCATCTTATTTTGAGAGTTAGTTTATATGGAGGATTATATCAAAGTCAAACATAGGCATCATAATAAGTCCAACAAGTAAACCACTTTAATGTTTCATAATGGGGACTTCACAACACATATTTGTTACAATGAGACTTATATTAGGAATTTGTAATGAATAATATGTTAATAAATAAAAATTTTAATTTCTAATTTTCTTGAAAAACATGGTAGATATAAAAGAGTTATATGATCCAAATTAAAATAAGGTATTGGATAAATTATAAATTTTGATTAATATACCTGGATCCACATCATATGGAACTTCTACCGACACCATAGTGATTGTATAATCTTGGTCATCACCACATGGAATATTCTGTGGTAGAATCAGTTAATTCCTGGGGAATTCATTTTCATTGTGCCCCATCTCCGTAAAGATAAAACACTGAAAAACAATTATTTCCTTCTTCCCCATGAATTCTTTAATATAACGCACATTTTCTTTAATTTTATAACAAACTCCTAGTCCCTTAACGAATTTCACATTGTGATGTTTCCCATAGTTATCAGCAAGAATTAATTACATCTTTCCATTCTTCTTTTTTGAATCATTCCATTTCTCATTCTATTTATAATACCTACTAATATCTTGGATTCCATTAAATATATTTTCATATGAATCCCTTCTCTATTTTTTAGGGCACAAAAAAATATTTTTATAATGTGATGAAAATGTCTATGAAACCAGTTCTCATATAATATTTACCTGATGAAATTCAATTAAGTGGTCAATAATCCACTCTATGGTGTGTATATAACTTGTAACATACCCTAATAACCTTAGAAAGGTGGATTCATTGTCGGAAAAAATATTTTCTTACTTTTTCATAAAGTTATGAAAATTTATATTCATCTCAATTTTTGGATCTCAAGGGGATTATTTATTTTAGAATATCAATTCAAAACTCCTCCATTATATGAGTTTTATTTTTTCTTCCAATATAGTATTCGGTGCCAAGGAACACTGTTGATCAACATTTACTTTGAGACAAGAGAACGAATGTGTAACATTTTCCATTTCACTGTATCCAGAGGTCATAAAGATATTGTCCACAAACATAATCCATTTCTTAGCTACAACTAGAATTTTAGTCCCACTAAATGATAGAGAATTATTTCAAATAAGGAAATCCCACATAAAATCCTAAACAGTATATTATCTCTGTAGAATTGGTGTCTTTATTTGGTGAAGGTTATTTATCGCAAACTAATTAAGTATCAATGATATTACAAGAATTTTATCTACTACAATACCAGCTATATTGGTTTTTTGAACAAGGTAATATCTACATTTTACATGAGTATTAATACCATTCACCATTAAAGATTCCATTTATAAACAATTTTATATACTGGACTAGCTCATAAAATCATAATGTATAATTATAAATAGTTTATAGAACAAAACATAAATTGATTCTTCATAAATCCTAGAATAATAAACCTTGGTTTCTTTGGCACCATATTTACATTTTTATCCTTCATAATGGATTATAAATAAAATGTGAATTATCCTATGAACATACCTCTACAAAGTCTAACAAAGTTCTTCGTAAGGCTCATTTTCTTGTATCAAGATATTCTTGAGTTAGTCCCATCACATATTTGTGGAGTTTTTACAGATATGAACATATTTTCAATAACCATGTACACTTGTACTATCCAGACTGAGATATATTTCTATGAAGAGCCACACAATATCGACCTTACCAAAAATCTATGACATTCTTTCATACTAATCCTAAAATTATATATTGGGGTTATGTTCCCTAATCTAATTAATCATAACCTAGTTTTTTATGTTGCTGCTAATCATTCTACGATACCAAATGTAATTCCTTAACCATAAAATCTCGGAGTCAGGGCCTTACTTTATCACATTGGCATGATTACAAGGAATAAAACCCTGAAGTACCGGTCAGTTTAATAGTTTTGGAAAAAAAAAATTACATAAAAGAAACCAATATTATATTTTGAAATATAAAATAAAACCTAACACATACAAAAGACTAATAAACGTCATCATTGAAACTCATTGAAAGAATTCATAATCGTGTCCATGAGAAATCAAACAAAATATGGGTGAACTAAAATAATTAGTAATGGTAATTAAAAAAATAATCAATAATGAATCAATGAGAATAATCATAACATCAAGATATACAAATGTCCTACATTCCATATAAATATCTCAATAATGTATATTCAATATGGTATAGTAGATAACTAAAAAAATGATAGTTAACAATAAACTAAGAATAAAATATATGAAATGATTTGTGTAAGAAAAAATATCGCGGATAATTATAATAACAAAATATATAATAAAATAAATAAATAATTATTGGACATCATATTTCCTAGGAACATGATATCATTACCATAAATATTTATTCTCAAGTATGTTTAAACTACTGTGATTTAAAGAACTAATTCATCTAATGACACTAATAATGAATTTAAGGGATTGAATTAACCAGTACTAAACCTGTATAATTCATTTTCAATGAATTCTTCATATATTGAATAATCATTTTGAACATCATTCCTGATCATCCAATTTTTGTATTGAGTAAAAGATACAATTTATTCAATATTTGAAATTATTGTCAAAGTTAACATGATATGAAAAATGGATACTTTTTTGGAAAGAATGATAACTATTTCATGAAATTTTGGATATTAATAATTTAATTTACATTAAAATTATCATTAGATATTTATTTTTTCAAGAGAATGTTACCAATCAAAAAATGATATTATATTAAGAAGATAAATTTTATGACTTGGTAATTTTCAAATCAAAACCCCTTGGATAAGATAGTTCAGTGGGAAAATTAAAATACCATGATTTTTTATTGGATTATGATATTAAATGAAAAATTTTAACAATATATGTCACATTAATGTGAATTGGTATATAATGACAAATAAGTCTCAATTAAATGTAATTGAGTTCAAATCCCTTACATTGTGTTTCTTTGTGAATGAACAGCCTATTATCTCACATATAATTGTTTTAAACATTTTAATAACTTATGTATAAACCATAATAAAATTTATAACTTCATATATTATAATATTATAATATCTTATTAAACATTTTTTGACAATATTAAATTATTTTCGTTATTTTGGGTGTTAATTACCTAGTTTTTCAAGTATGTTTTGTCATGTTATTTTTTATCTTATTATGTAGATACTAATTTCATCATCTTAATAATGAAAACAATGATTGAATTATTATATATATTCAGTATATATGAATTTATAATATTCCATAATATTTGGGGATAGGAAATGTAATTAATCCCTGATATAGATGGTTGGTTGTACATATACATGAACATTGCTTTTCATTTTCTTGTCAAATTTAATGAATAAAAAGTAAATAGTCTATATATGTATATTATAATTATTTCAAAATTAAATTATCATGAAAATAAAATATGTTAAATTAAATTAATCTCTATACATTTTATGTATAGGGTGAATGAATCACGTTTCTTTGAAAAGGTGGAAGTCCACCTGTCCACAAACAAAGATAACATATTCTATCAAATTGGAAAGTAGAAAGGAATGAGTTATATAAAAAATTAAAGAAGCATAAAAACATCATAAATATCATATGTATCATATATAGACTATAAATTCAAAATTATATCCATCCATAAAAGGTGGTAAATGGAAGAATGAATGGCATTGGTTCGCGGGGCGGTAACCCGCTGTACACACGAACGATTATTGTGTATCACATTTTATGGATGTCTATAAACTTTTTGGTAAAAATATTAGAATATAAAATATCATTTTATATAAGATAATAACTATATTATATATGAAGGAAATAAAAATAATTTATGGGGTGGATATGTAAATGAATCAAAAGAGATCATTGAACAACGTTACATCTTATTTGGGTAACAACTTTTAGTTTATACCAATATAAATCATTGGTTTGCATTATGTCCAAATTTTGGATTCTCGGATCAAGAGAGGTATTTTTAGAGCTTATTTGGGGAGATGTTATGTAATAAAAATGGTTTTATTGGTTTGAATAAGAGGGAGGGGTGAGTGTTTTTTTATAGTGTAATAAGATCATTATTCATGTAAATTTCTGAAACAGGGAATTCCACAATGGTTTATCTATTTAATGTGGATCCAATTATAAAATAAATTAGATCCATGATAGAATATTATCAATATATTGACATATAATTTATTACTGAAAAGTGTTTACGTCGTTTTGGTATTTAATTTTATAGTTTAGTACCTCGTTAAGCAAATTTTTCTCTTAATTACTACAATAAATTTTAATTATGTTCAACAATATTTTTCATAAAAATTTTATTTGACCTTATAATTAATTATTATTATTCCAAATATGGAGTCCACTTTTTCATATTAAATTCATTGAATTCATAGAAATTAATTTAAAATTAATCCCAAAGATGTGATGATAAGGCGAAGCTTTAAAGTATAAATGTTCAAAAGATTGAAATATATTTATAAATAGTTTTAGTGTGATATTTATTCCAATGAACAAAATTTGATTAATTTTTTTATAATCGATTTAATTTTACATTAAAACTATTTTAAAATATTGTTTATCCTTAAGAAAAAATTTAGATGAAAAAATAGGTTTTGACTAAAATTGATTATTTTTTACTATTCATTAAAAAAGATACATAGTAGAAAAATATAAAAAATTAATCCTAACCAAATTTTGATGTTTCAATTTAAAAAATTTAAATTATTTTTTATGTTAATTTTTTTACCATATGATAATATTTTTTTAATGTACATGTGCTATTAAAGGGAAATAAAAATTCCTTTATAATAATCTAGATTATTATACAAAATATTGGTTTTTTTGTATTATAACTATTACATTTTATGGATGGATTTAAATTATTTTTAACATATAATATATAAATGTTTCATATAAATTCTCTAAATGTGAAAAAATTTAATTGAGTGAGAAAAATCTGACTAAATAATGTATTGTTTTAATCTTAGTGATGCGTGCATTGTAATCTAATATAGTAATGCATGTTTTGAAAGATATGAAGAAAATAAAATTTATTTTAAAAGAAAAATATGTTAACTTATTAGGGTGATACTACCTTTATCTTATAGTAGGTCTAGTGGGACCCATAATCATAAATGTCACACTTCAGACACAACCACCATCACCGCCATCTCATGTCATGATACATCTTCATAGAGCACGGATGAGATAACCACAAATATATTTGATATATCCTATAATGATATTCCCCATTTTTACCCCTTATTTACATACCCTACATCAAACCATCATTCATAACATGGGGAAATGAATATAAATTAACAATGAATTAGATGATTATTAAGGATAAAAAATGGTGATACACATGAATATTATGAACACAAGGGTATGATAATTTGATAATAAAAAATTAAAACTAGACACTACATATAAATGATCATATTATTGATTCATTTCATAAATATTGATTTCTCATAAGACATTATCTATAAGTTAATCAATGAAGATGATCCTTGAGAGCATAAAATTGGAATAAGAGATACAATTGTGGTATAAAACTATGAATATTAAATCCCTTCCATAGTAGTCAAGGATAAATATAATTGATACTATATTGGAATATATTATCTCCAAAAACCATCATAGTAGTCATGGTTCACTACCTAGACCATCATAGAAAAAAAGTCAATTACTGAACCAGTTACACTCCCCATTAAAGTCTTGTAAATATCATGAGATATAAACCTTTACCCAATCCATTGGAGGGAGATATAGGTCCCACACATAACGTAATGAAAATCATATTTATGTGTTTCATAGGATAATTGAACATTCATCATTTCATAACTCATGAAATGAAATGGTTTTCATAAACGTTTCATTTTATCTTAACAAGCGGAAAAGTTATAGTTTTCATGAAAATTTCATTATTTTACCCTAGAATAACCTTTGGAAAAAGAAGTAAGGTTCTTGAGAATGATACCATGGTATATAAAATTTGAAAATAAGTGTTTTCATAAATATCATTCCATCATAAAAATAAACTACTTAGAGATTGAATAATAATGTATTCGTGGATTATATATAAAATAAATCATATATAAACTCAAATTAAGTCATCTTAGATGGATAAAAATTTTCAAATAGTAATCACCTAGAATGTTTCTTGATGAAAATACAATTTATTACAAAATCACTTTTTAAAACTAAATGTAAAAAAAATTTTAATCATTTTCTTTGAAAATAAATCTTTAATATATATAATGGAATATTTCAAATTCATTTTAATCATTTCTTGAGTAAAATAGCCATTCCACTTTGAAAATCATGTTTAAAAATAAAACATTTCCAAAATACTTTTCATTTTGAAATAATATATTTATATTATAAAATCATAATAAATATTAAGGAATAAATTTTAATATAAATCAACTTTGAAAATTTTAATGGGACGCTTAAAATAATTTAGTGGTAATAATTAAAGGAAATATTGTTTATGCCATTAATGTTAAGAACAATAATTCTTTTCCAATTTTAATTAAATGAAAATGACCCATTTTTTAAAAATGGCATGATGTTCCTTTATAATATTTTATAAAAAGTATAATCTATGTAAAAATAACATTGAAAAATCATTTAATTTTTTTTTTTAAAATTATCTTAGAAAACACAGGTTGAGATGAAAAGGGGTTTTCATAAAAAATATAAATAAAGATAATTTTCATAACAAATTATTTTGAAAGTTTTAGTAAAAATAGAGAAGAAAATGAAAGGAAAAAATATATTTTCATGAAATAATAATAGGATATAAAAATTCACAAGACTCCTGATATATGGATCAAAATAATTTATCACCAGAAGGATAATCATAAACTTTTCTAATAAAGGATGATATTGTATCATAAAAATTATAACAACATGGTAACTTTTAAATATAAAACCAATTAATTAATATCATGAAATGAATTTTAAAATATAACTAGGATAAATAAATTCATGACATAACATTTAATAGGGGTAGTATATACAATTAATAAAGCAATATTGGTTTATACCGTAACATATATCTTAAAGAAAGAAAATTGATAAAAAAAATTACGTATTACTTTGGTAACTTTTGAAATTTAAACCTAATGTAAGAGAGTTCCGATAAAAGATTTGAAAACAAATATAATTTTAAGGATAATCATCATAAATTACATTCATGGGTATTATGTACAATACGTAAATGACATATGTGGTGAATATGGAATGTTTCTCATAAATGTAAAAATTGTGATGATAATACCTTACCTTAAGCATCATCTTCCTTCGTACACATTAAAAACTACAACATAATAAATATAAATTTATTATGTATCTATTATAGAACCATAATTTTATAAATACATATTATAGAATCCATTGCCTTTTATATATATCATCAATTGATTTTAAGAACATTTAAACATCAAATCACAAACCAAGGATAGTGAAGTATATTGTTTTAGAAGACTAGGTATATAAAACTGAAAATAGGGGTCTAAACAGTATTCCTTATTTATCAACAATTATGATATCCTAGCATCATTTGATACCTTACATCAAGACATTATAACCTTGGGATTACACAATCAAATGGATGGTCTAATAATCCCACTAAGGGAATAAACATTTAAATAAATCCAAACACATGGATTTGACGCTATAACAAAATGATATAAAATGGATTATAACAAGAATAAACACAATGAATAAAGACATGTGATAAAATAATCACGAATTAATAATAATGTTTCTGCAAAATAAACCATGAATTTGGAAATAGACAAGTTTCATTGAACATAGAAGATCAAGATTCATGGATCATTGCATATAGAGGGGCATGATTCATGGCTAACCACCAAGATTGTTGCATGTGGAGCACGAGACAAGGATAATCACCAAGACCGTAGCACATAACATATCATGATACTAAACATTTCCCAATGAATTGTAGTGGAATCTGGGAAACCCCATTATAATGTGTTCATGAATATGATTTCCTCATAATGAATCATACATCAGTAATCAAACATAAACATAATGGTTACCAATGTAATGAATTGTGTATCATAATCATGTCAAAATAAGAATAAATGGACATATCATAAATGTGTCCTTAAAAGAAAAGAATTAAATCATATAGGGACAATGATAAATTAATATCAATATATATCCTGATAAGTGAGTTTAAATTGTAGTGAAAAGGGTGTTTAATAAACATTATAATTGAACAATTTTAGTACGGTTTAACAGAAAACATTCAAGATTTATTAAAATTGAAAATGAATAATCGTTTTTATAAAACTAGAATTGATCCAAGTTATTTTTTCATGATGAAATGAGTGAATTTTTAATAATAAATATGGATTGTAATATTTTATTGGGAACACATGAATATGGGTAGGGATTCAAGAAGTTCCCTAAAATCGGGTTTGCTTATCGGGATGAGTTGTCCAGGGAACCTTCTAAAAGAATGAATATACCCAAAAAAGGATGAATGGATCTTTATATATGAGTTTGTAAAATATTAAAATCATTTTTATTATGTACATAAAGATAAAATAAAATTTAATTTGGGTAAAAAATGAAGGAATGAATAACTATAAGGAATAATGGAGGTGCAGGTGGGATCCCTTACCTTGAGTCTCATGGTGTTATCCACTCGATCTTAATGTGAAAGAAAATAAAATTAGAGATTGTAATTAATAATTATAGAAATATTTATACATTTATTTGATTTATTATATCCTTATTAAGTTCATTATTTATTTTTTATGAGTTTAGATATTCAATTTCATCGTTTGGGAGTGTAGGGTTTTCATGGTTTTCATCACTAGTTTAATTGTATACACATTCAGAAGGTTGAATAATGTAAGTGTAATTATCCCGATTTGAACTTATTTATTATTACTGATCTTACTGAGCTTAAATGGGTGTTATATACCATTTGGTTTTATGTCATGATCATGAATCATTAGATAAATATATATTCATAATAGTTTTTGCTTATTTTGGTGGATTTCGATCAGAACAAACATATTTTATTTTATAAATTAATATTAGGAGAAAAAAATGATACTAGAAGATTAAATATCATATAATACATATATAATAATAATTTTCAACCATAAAATAGTTATAAAACCAGCCTTGAAAAAAAATCAAATATAAAAGCACATCGTCCATAATGGTAGTAAATCAACACCTCACAAATGATGTTTTCATTATTAATGTAAGAAAGATAAGAGAAGAGATTTGTTGAATAAATATTCCATCAAAATGAAAAAAAAATTATTAAATGTAATATATTGTAATTTTTTCTCTATTTGGATGAGGGTAGGTGAGGATAGAAAATGAAAATAGCGGTACATGAAAGAAATTTATAAAAGGAGGAGGGGTTTACCTCTTGATTTCATCTTCTTGAGAACCACCCAATCAAATTGGTTTTGGTTTTTTATTATGCCAAAATAACTTATTTGTGCGAAAGAGGTTTCGTAAGAGTATTTAGTATAATTTGGGCAAGGTTCATCGTTTGAGAAGTGCGAGTAGAAGAATTGGTGAGGGGTGGTATTTATAATGGGGAAGGGGATTTTTTTTGAATATTTTAAACATTATTTTATTATTTTACTCAATATAAGAAAAAGTGTTGATTATTGAGGATAAGTATTGTAATTAGATCATTTGAGTTCGAGATAATGTGATTACATCACCAAAATATTACCTATGTATCCATAATTTATATATTTATCATTGATAAAAAATTATCATATTTTACTATTCACAAAATTCATGTAATTTAGAAAAATCTAAAATATTCACCCCAAATATTTAAAAATTTGTATAATTAAAAAATGAACCCCATTTTACTAAAATAATTTTATATATATGATAAATATATTTTTTAATTAATATAACCATTTACTTGAAAAATAAAAATTTTAAAATTAAAATTGCTTTTCGAACACTTTGAAAAACTAATTAAGGTCTCATAATATAATATAATAATAATAATACATCAAAATATTACTGTATGAATACATTTAATTAAATTATATTTTATTTTATATTATTAATGTAATAATAAAATTTTTATTAAATGTTTATGATTTTAAAAAATTCCAATAATTAGTTAATAAAATATTAATTTACTTCTAGTATGAGTGATTATATCATATTGTCACTTATAATATGGATAAATTATATTTATACTTTTTTTGTGAGGTTAATATTCTATTGGTCATTTTACTATCCAAAAGGGTCACATTAATATTCCAAATGTGAAGTTACTATTTCATCGATATAGGTTCCTTAACTACTAAAATATGTTTTATTTAAATCATTCATCTTTTATGAAGCTTCTATTGTGTTATCTTATGTGTTTATTCAATATGTAATTATTATAAGAAGGGAATATCTATAGATAAATTTTTGGGTCCTTACATTCTTCTCCCTTATTAAATTCCCGCCTCAAAATTTCATTTTTCATACTTTGTTGAGAAAATGCATGGATACTTTTTCTTCATTTATTTCTCTGGTTCCCATATTTCCTCTTCATACATCTGGTTCCACTAGAGTAATTTGACCAGGTGAGTTGTATTATTTCATAGTACATTATCCCTATGATCCAATATATTTAGTGGCTTCTCCTCCTATGAAATATCTTTCTCCATTGTACCACCTTTGAACCAAGTACATGTGAAGGATCTAATATGTTATGCTAGATGAGGGATACAAGAAATACATCATTTACTTGAGATGTGGTAGGTATACCTTCTACTCGAAAGGCTAAAACTCTAACATGATTAATGATCATGATGGAGTTGATGTTCCTAGGACATAACTTATCTTTCTTACAGAATCTCAAGAACCTCATCCAAGCAGATATGTAGAGGAATACCATGTCTCTGACCATAAACTCCATGCCCCATCGATGATTATTTTTATAGCACTTTTGTCAACTTTTCACTATCGTGACATGTTGTTGAGTGGTTTTCACCTTTTTCGCCATTTATTTAACCATTTTCTGTCCGAACAGCTTACATTCACTGACTTCAACCCACGATTCCAGTGTTCTGCACCTTTTCCCTTAATTGGCATTCTATGGACCCATTTGGATTCTCGTGTGGAAAATATTATTCTAGGAGAACACTACTAAGGAAAGATGTTTGTACCATCCTATTTTGATGTCCATATACCATGATATCAACATGTCTTCCAGTGTCTGAATATTCCACTAATATTGGCTATTAATTTGAGGATGATATGCTGTAATGATGAATAGATCAATTCTTATAGAATGTTAGATACTTTTCTAGGACATAGAGGTGAATATCAGGTCTCAATCAGATACAATAGATAGTGGTACTCCATGTCATCTTAACACTTTTTTGATTTGTATCCCTGATAGTTGATCCATTTATGAAGTACTCTTGAATTGTGATAAAGTGACCTTTCTTTATAAGACAATCCACAATAACCCACGTAGCATTGTTTTATCTAGATGTATTTGGATGTCCATTGACAAAATCCATGATGATGTTTTCATATTTTAATGTTACTATTCTTTTTCTACATAATTACTTTAGACTTTTTCCTTTCAACCATCACTTAATGATATACTAGTAACTTCATTATATCATCAGTGATCTCTTCTTTCATATTGTCTCAACAAAAGTTCTCTTGAAGAACTTCATACATCATTGTGCTTCAAGGGTAAATAGAGAAGGTTAGGATATGTGCATCATTTGGAAGCTATTTCATTATATCTATATTGTATGAAACATTTATTTGTGTCCCAAATATTATGAATCCATCCTCACAGATCTTGAACTCAGATGATTTCCCATTTTGTATAGCTTCTACCATTTTCTAAATTTATACATCATTTATTTGAGAATATTTTATTTTATTCACATGGGATGGTTTATAAATCACTTGAGAAGTGATTGATGATGTTCCTACCATATTGATTCCCATGTCCATCCTTTTTAAGTCTAAGAATATTGGACCCATCTCAATTCTCATCATTTATAAAGATGTATGATCCATTCTACTTTTATCATCCACCAACTTATTTTCCTAACCAGAATGGTAGAGGATTGAGAAGTAGGAATCCTTGATGAGATCTAGCTATCTTCACTAGCTCATATTAATCTTTTTATGTGTGAATGTATATTTGAGACTGTTGTGATCAGTATATTTGTCACACTTATCTTCATAGTGTAAATTTTTTTAGATTTTAGATTCAACGATCAAAACCTCCTACTCCAAATCGTGTGTGGTATAGTTATTATATTGTATTTTTAACTGAATTGAGGTGTATGCTATCAATTTTCATTTTTCAATAGTAAAAAACCTAATCCTTTCATTCAAGCTTCACTGTACACCAAAAGGAGTGGTCTACATTTCCGGAGTGTGAGTCCTTGCATAGTGATAAACCAGTTTTTGAGCTCCCTAAATATTTCATCTTATTCAAGAGTCTAGAAAAACTAAACTCCCATACATGTCATATTTGTTATGGGTTTTGAAATCTTGTTATGTTCTAGGAAAATTGTTGATAATACCCTGGAATACAGTGAGAGATATGGATCTCCTTTACAGATGATGGTCTGTGCCACTTTTCGATTGCCTTTGTCTTGGAAGGGTCCACAGATACTCCTTTACTAGTGATAATATTCCCCAATAATGATACATACTACTTTGAGAACTCACATTTACTACGCATTTCATATAGTTTATCCCTTCCTAAATTTTTTTGTATAACATTCAAATGATTCCCATACTCCTCTTTGCTCTTGGTGTATATCAGAATATCATCGATAAATACTACCAAATTGTTTCGAGGAAATCTCTAAACACTATATTCTTTAAATCCATCATTATTTCAAGAACATTAGTTATTATAAAGGCCATCACTATGAACTCATAGTGTCTGTACCTTGTTCGAAAGGTAGTATTGGGGATATCTTTCTTCCTCACCTTTAATTGGTGATATCCCGACCAAAGTTCCACCTTAGAGAAATAACTAACCCCTTGTTTCTAATTGAAAAAGTTATCAATTCGTGTAAGGGGTTAATTTTTCCCTATTGTGATTTTATTAAACTCCAAAAAATCTATGAATTGGTGTATTGATCCAACTTGATTCTTGTTTAGGAGGATATGTGTGCCCCATGGTGAGGAATAAGGGCATATATATTCCTTATCCAGATTCTCTTATAACTACTAATTCATCTCTTCTCTATCAATAATGAAAACTCTATAAATTTTTAATTATACATGAAGAGATCCATGAAAAATTTTAAGTGAGAAATCAACCTCTCGATTAGGTGTAATACCCAACAATTCTTTAACTAATACATCTGTGTAATCCCTCACTACGTTCATGTATTTAGGAATGATGATATCTTTTTTTATAATCAATTGAGCGAGATATGATTTCTCATATGGAATTAATATCCACACCTGAGATGATTATTCTAAAGGAGATTCATCTTCCTCATTACACTTGAAAATAATTGGAGGATTCTTTGATATATGATGATCTATAACTCTTTCTTTCTAATTGATGTTGAATATGTATAAAGATATCATATCCATGCCAAAAATAACATTAAACTCTACAAAAAAAATTAATACATTATTTTCTTGGAGGTTTAGTCCACAAACATTAACCCATGAGTAATGTACATTAGATGCAATAATATCCGCACAAGATATTTTCACAGGAAACTCATCATACAAATTTTTATGGGGTGTTTGAATAATTATACTAAACATGAATTATATGAATGAATTTGTAGAACCAAAATAAAATATTACGTCTATTATTCTTGATTGAATAACAAGCATACCTATCACCACATCACTTTTCTACCCCACATCAATAGTATTGATAGCAAAATCCTTTCTGTGTTTCCTTATAGGTTGTTGTTGATTTCCTCTAACAACCCTTGGAATTGAGAATTTGTTTACAAAATTCCCATGTTACTTATATTTGATAGAAAAAACTACTAGCTGTGCATTGATATGAAACTTCTTTCATTCTTCTATGTTTGTGGGATTATTCATATCCCTTTGGTAGTTCTTATCCACATTCCCCTTTCTTCCACATTTGATGAATTTCTTTGATCCTATTTTATAGATTCCAGGATACTTCTTCCCAAATTTTTGACATTTGGTATATTTAGTCTTCTTTCTATAATGGGATTTATTTTCAAATACACCAATATTAGACTCCATTTTACCTTTTTTCCATCATGCCCATGATAATATTCACTGTCTCTGGTCTCTATTTAAATCTTAAGGAAACAATAGACAATCTCCTCATAACTATCAAAATCATAAATTGCCAAATTTTTTTGTATAATTTTCTTTAGTCTGATAAATAAGAGATCAACCTTGGTTCTAATGTTCATGAAAAATTTAAGGGCATAACGTTCAATCAATTTAAGGTTTTCTTCATACGCACTTACAGATTCAAATTTATTCTTCTTAAGTCTAAGGAAATCTCTTTCATTCTTGAGATGGGGGTTCAGAGAAAATAATTACTGAATAATATTTTCCTGAATTCCTATAATTCCATGGAATCAATTTTTCCCATGAACATGATATTATGGATCAGTGTCCAAAATAAATCATCTTCCCTATCATAATATTTGAGTAAAATCACAACTTTATCATCTTTAGAGAATTAGAGTATAGTGAATATTTTTTAGATTGGGTCAATAAAATATTTTGTGCGGAAGGTATTAGTAGATCTACAAAACATATAAGTTCTTTTCTGTATGATGGATTTGATGGAATAATCCTCTTTCCATGGATAAGGAGGAAAGACGACATGATTCATGTTGTTATTCATAACTTGATCCAATTGAGAAAGTAATATCATAATGTTTTTACCCCCCATTCAAATCATATTGGCCATATCATTAGGTTAATCATCACATTGACTATAACATTTGTTGTTAGGACAATGTTTACTATTTACCACCATTAGTTATGAAAAATAATGTATAATTAGCAGTGCTTTAATACGAAGATTATAATCATTAAAAAGAATCATTAAACATAAAATCTTAATGGAAAAGTATATCTTAATTTTTGATTCCCTTGGTTTAAATATATTTTATCTGTGATATGTTTTCTAACATAAATTCTTATGATCATTTTATTTATTTCTTAAATAATGGTTTGTAATGATCTTATGAATTTTCCAAAGCCAATCCCTGAGGAGTGTCAAATAAGGTGTGCATTATGGCATGTTGTCGTGTATCGGGTTACCTCAAGTTAGACCTTGAACACCTTTCCGGAGTATTCACTCCTAGGTACATCTATTCCAGAGCCATATCCACTTGTATTATCTATACATGGATTCATTTTCTTGATAAACCTCTTACTTTACACTAACCAAAAGGTAGGGATTTTATTTTTCATATTTAGTCTTATATCAAGGGTTTATACTAATGTTCTCTATTCTTAGTATCCGAAAAGAACTAAACTTTTCATATGATACCAACCATAGAAACCATATCATTTTAACCATATAAATAAATTATATTAAGAATAATTAAACATCAAATTACATTACAGGAATCATAACGTCTAGTGTCTTGGAAGATTAGATACATAAAACTGAAAACATGGTACTAAAAAACATATCATTTTTTTTCATCCATTATGAGGTCTTAAATTCTATTGACCACTTACGTCAATATAGTATAGTAAAGGATAAATTAAAAATAAGGACAAGCTAAAATTCTTGTAAGGGAATAAACATTAAAATAAATATTGGCACATAGGTCAGAAGCCATAACATCGTGATATAAAAAGTAATGAAACAATATTGAACATAAGGAATCATAACATGAGATTAAAAAATTATGGATTCATAGTAATGTGGTAGAAACATAAAACATGAATTAAGAAGGATTTAAGTCACGTTTCACATAGATTATCATGAGTCAAGGCTTGTTGCAAATAGAGGAGCACCACTCAAGGCTAACCACCAAGACCGTCGCAGATAACATCCCATGAGACTAACATTACCCAATTAATTTGAGTGATATATATGTTCACCCATAATAAAATTTTAATGATTATTCTTTATACATGGAGAATTATACGTAATTAATCCATCGTAAATATAATAGTTATCCATGGAATGAATTGGGTATTATAATCATGTCAAAATAATAATAAATAGGTGTACTGTAAAAGTTTCAATAATAGTATGGATTTTAATAAATCATGGACATTTATAACAATATATAGTCATATATTATGATATGTTAAGTCAAAATTATGTGAATATAGAGTTTAAAAAAATTATATGTAAAAAAAATTAATATAGTTTGTGGGAAAACATTCAAGATCCATTAAAATGAAAAATACATACATATTGGTATAAAACCAAAGCGGAAAAAATGGGGTTTTCCATGATAATGTGGGGGGAATTATGAAAAATAATGGTGTCTTAAAAATCATTACAGAGAACCCCTAAAATTGGGTAAGAATTCAGAATATTCATTTTAATTTGTATTTTCTTATGAGGATAAATTGAGTAGGGAACCTTATAAAATTATGTATGTCCCCAAAAAAGGCTGATGAATGGATCTTGATACAGGATATTGGAATATATAAATAGATATTATAATATTTACATTAAAATAAAATAGAATTTCATTTGGGTAAACAGAGATAAAGGGTAACCCTGAAGAATAAAGGAGGTTCATATAGAATCCCTTACCTTAAGTTCGAAGGTGATCTTCTATTGTTCTTAATGTCCTGGATAATAAAAATATATTCTGTAATTAATAATTCATGATCCCTTTCATAATGTATTGGATATATTATAACATTATTAATTTTATTTGTGGAATGTTTGGGGTTAAGAGATTAAATTTCATCATTTGGGAGCCTCAGGTTTACATGGTATTCATCATCAATTTTCTTGTATACATGTACAAATGGTTGTATAAAGTGGGGGTAATTATCAATAATTGAGCTTATATGTTAGTAATTACCTTTTTCTTGTTAAATTTATCTTATATATCATATAGTTTTATGCAATTAGGATGAATCATTATATAAATAGTTATTGGTAATCATTGGGGTTTATTTTGGTGGGTTTCGATAACAATGAACTCATTTTGTATTCCAAATTAATATCATGAGAAAAAAAATTCTTCCAAAACATTAAATATGATATAATAAATATAATATAGAATTTTTATACGAAAAATTGGTTTCATCACTAGAATTGAGGAAGGAATTGAAAGATGAATTCATGGCGTCCACGAATGTGATAAATCGACACCTCACAGATAATGTTTTCATTATTAATGTAAAAGAGAGAGGAGGAAATATTTGATGAATAAGTATTCCATAAACATTATAATATTCTAGTATATGTATGATAATGATGTTTTCATGATGTTTTGATTAGCGGAGGTAAGGAGATAAAATGATAAGAAAAGAACTTGAGAAGAAATTAAGAGAAAAGGAAGAGGGTTTTACCTCTTGATTCCTACTTCTTAAGAACCTTCACAGGGGATCAATTTTGGTATTTTATTAAGACCAATTTCACCTAGCCATGAGGAAGAGGTTTTGAAATATTATTGGGTAGTATTTAGACATGTCTAGAGGCTTGATAGGTGTAAGGAGAATAGTTGGTGATATGTACCCTTTATTATGGAGGAGGGGGTGTTTTTTAAAAATTTTAATCATTATATTATTATTTTTCTCAAGACAAGACATAATGTTAATTCATAAGACTTCATATAGTAATTAGATCATTTGGGTTCGATATAATGGGATTATGTAAACACTATATCACATTGTAATCCACAATTCTTGTATTTAGCAGTTGACATAAATTACTATATTTTACTATTCACCAATAGTTCAAGTATTTTTGAAAAATCCAAAAAATTCACCTTACCATTTTTTGATGTTTATAAATAAAAAGTAAAAAAAAAATTCAGACTAATTTTATAAATATTAGAAAATTAATATTTAATTATAATCATCATTTATATGGAAAATATAAATTTCAAAATTTAAACTTCTTTTCTAACACTTTGATGACATAATTAATGTCTATAAAATTAAATTATAAACATAAAACAATTAATTTATGAATATATGTTATGAGAATAAATTTTCATTTAAATTATTAAATTAATCATAATAATATTATTAAATATTTATGATTTTTAATAATAACGACCCTTAATTAATAATTTTAAAAATAGTTATTTACTTATACTATGATATAATTATATCATATTGTCACTTATAAAATGGATAAATTTTATTAATACCTTTGTTGGTGAGGATACTATTCAATTAGATGATTTACTAGTCATAAGGTTAACATTACTATTCCGATGTTCACGTTACTATTTCATCAGTATATGTTCCATAACTTCTAGATATACTTCCTCTTTCATTCATTCATCATTTATAAAGCTTGTATTTGGTTCTCATATGTGTTTATACCATATAAAATAATTTCCAGAATAAAATTTACATTGAAAACACTCTGGGTCTTTACATAAAAATCATTTAATATATATAAGAAAAATCAATATATATAATATACATAGGTTATTATATCATCATTGTTTAAAAATAATTTAAGGATGGGGAGGAAGAATCAAAATATGCTAATTGAAGAGTCTTACCTCTTCTTCTGGTAACCCTTATACATTTGAATCAAAATACATCCAAGAAATTCCATTTAAAAAATTATGGATTATTGGATTAGATTAAGTAATTTGGGAATTTATTTGGTTATATATTTATTGTAGAAATTTTTTTGACGGTTTGGAAAAGAGTGGAGAGGTAGTGGCCATCTACAATTGAGGTGAGCGAAACACCTTAACTTTTTTAAATGAAAATGGTGGACCCATGTTTTTGAAATGTTAAAGGTGTACAAATGAGGTATTATTGATAATTATACAATGTATGGTCCAAATGTTAACATAAAATAGATTTTATACAAGTTTTAGGTCATTTTTACAATTATGATTTCCGTTTAACCATCGATAAACCATTTTTTAACTTAACCATGATAATTAATTTTTAATATTATAACTATTTATTTTCGTATAAAATTAAGTTGAATATATTATATAACATAAATTATGAATATTAAAAATATTAAATTCATTTTTTCAAATTCAATTCAAAGAAGTGGAAAATATGTATTTAAAATTGTTTCTATAGACACGATGAGATATCAGGTTTTTAAAAGACAAAATGGTCAAAACATTACAATGTTTGTCTATCCAATTTAAATAAGAAGTTGATTCCAATTAAAAATTAAATATTTATAGATATATAATTGAACTAATATTATATTAAAACTAATTTAAAAGATAATTTAACATTAATAATAATTATAAAAAACATGAACTTTTCAATTAAAATTATTTATTTATCAATTTCTATAAATAATTAACATTTATAGAAAATTTTTAAAACCGAAATGAAATATAATTTTTACATGATGATTTAAAAAATTAATTTTTTTAAATCTTTTTTTAAAAAATTTCATTAATTACTTTTCAAATAAGTGCGTAAAAATGTGATAAAACTTATTTATATAAAAATATAGTGTTTAAGAATAAAATTGGATCAATTATTATTTATTTTATATAAATAAAATAATATTAATGTTAAATATTTAAATTAATAATTAACACATAAATTTAATTTAAATAATTCATGCACAATGTTTCGTATAATTTATTAACATAAAACATGGTTGTTTGTATAACAATGTGTTTTTGGGAAAAGGTTGCATTTATTTATAAATGGGTTTTATTTTCATTTTTAATTAATTTCTCACCAAAAAAATCATATTATATGCATGGGTAAAATATATATTTTCATAATTTTTAATCTTATTCAGACCCACCATTCCTGAAATAAGGTGATAACCATCTTACTGGATTATAATATATCACATTTTATTTAAAACTCAGCGGTGACTGTAATGTATGAAAAAAATAGTGTTATGTGTAATAAAAGAAATAATTGATATTTCATGAAATAAAAATTATAGAAAATATAAGTTTTATTTGAAAAAATATTTCGCATAAAATTGGGGTGTTATATTTAACACCATTAAAATGAATTTTCCCCAAAAAATGCATCTCAATCATTAATGGATTAACATTTGAAAATTCATTCATAGAAACCCACATAGTACAAATTAATAATAACTCTTCCATAAAAATGAAAATATGGAAGCATAGAGGTTTCATAATGGGACTCAAAACTAGGTTTCCATATAAGATAACAAAGGTTGGATGTGATGATTTGGACATGGAATAAACCCCTAATTAGTTATAGATTGTCATAGAGATCATTGATTTAACGCCCCGACCCCAGTTACCCGGAGTAGGTGCATTATTTTATTACATTGGCATGATTACAAGGAATCAAGCCCCGAAGGACCGATCGGTTTAGCAGTCTTGGAAAATAGATTACATACATTAACATTACATTACAATTTCAAACATAAAACAGAGCCTAAATAGTTCTTTCAGAACGCCATTATTCCCACTAGCATAACCGTTCATATCAATCATAATACACTTCTTAGAATCCTGGGAAAAATAAAACATAGAAAGGGGTGAACTCAAATGCTCAAAAAGGGTAAGAAATATAGTGGAAAATGAAATAAATACTAAGCATGGTGAATAATTGAAACCAAATTCATTTACCAATAATAAACCTGAATACTTTTATGGCCAGAATATGAGTTGAGTAAATAATGCCATAATAAAACATAATCATGGGTATTCTACTAGTCGAATAACCATATGAACCATCAATATAATTTCTATAATGAGGGAATGTATAATGCCAGACATTCTAAAACATTTTGTCAAGGCCTCAGCCAAGATGTCTAAAAATGATTAAGGCCTCAGCCAAAACCATATATCAAATTGTGAAAGGGCCTCAGACAATTCCACATCTAGTTATCTCACGAGACCTACCGATGCATCGAGGAGCCATAGAAGGCTCCACCCATAACTTACCATGTCCAATACCTTCCTCATATGAGAAGGACGAAACTTAACATAAACATTCGTATAAGAACTAGGATACAAAATGTCAATTCATTAACCATAATCCATGAATGGTATAAAAATAACACATCCACAGTCAAACATATCACGAAATCATCAATACAATATAGAAGTTTTGTATCATAATAAATCAACATCAAAATAAGTTTAAAATCCATTAAAGGATTCGACATAGATGGAAATGTTTTGTAAAAATATTTGACAGAAATACTCCTTTTCATGAAAACATTTAAAAGTCACACAATTTGGAAAAGATGTCATTTTAAGAAATTTTTGAATCAAAGATTCCCATACCACTTTGAAACCTTTAAAAGGAAATAAAATTTTAAAAACATTCATGTCCATATAAATAAAACCTTTAAAACCATTTTGAAGACATGAACATTAATGAGAATGATTTAGAAGAATAAATATTTAAAACATTTGAATTTATTTTTTAAAAAGTCCCTTAAAATAATCCCTTTGAAAAATCTTTCATAAAACATGGACATGGATAATAAATATGTCCCAGTAGATACTTACGTAAAAACCACCTCAGATAATAAAGAGATTGTGAAATTAACCCTTACCAGTTTGGTAACTTACAAAACATACACCCCATGAAGGAGGTATCATACAATGAATATGTAAATACACATAAATTAAAGTGTATTATATAAATAATACAATTATGGGCAGTGCATACACCACACAAAAAGGAATAGTGGAAATATGGCATGAATCTCATAGGAATAAGGAGTGAGATGAAAACCCCTTACCTTGTACTTTTCCTTTGACTAGGGTAGGGTATTCTCCTGTATAATGGTTAAATAATTTTTATTAAATTACACAAGAATAATATACATTAATCTGATATCATATATGATCTTTTAACATTTCTTTGTTCATAATATCTTAGTATTACCGTCATTTCGGGAGTTAACTTACTCATTTTATTTTATATGTTTTGTTACATAAGCCATGTTTGTTATGGATAAGTTGTATATTATACATATCCAGAATGATATCATGTCCTTAAAAATTATTTTTAATCATTAAATGAGAATTATACTTGAATGGATACGATGGGGAAAAATCTCATCACGTTCGTGGAGACGATAGTCCGTACATACGCACAAACGCTACTTCCATTTAATTTTTCATTTTAAAAAGAATAAAAACCAAAGAATACATATGTATATTATTATTCAAGCATAATATAATATCTTATATGTTTTACTTAAGTTCATTAATACCATCCTCTATATATTCCATGTATGGTATAAAGGAGTCATATCACTTTGAGGGGGTGGTAGTCCACACTTCCTCAAATGAAATTATCATATATATATACAACATGAAACAAATAATGGTATGAAATAAAATGTAATTATAGAGGATTATATATAACATATATATAATTAATATCATACATAATTATAGTTCCATCATATTGGCCACCATGAGAGGCGGTAGGAGACAATTGAACGATCATCGTTTCGTGAGGCGTTTGGTTGCCACCCACAGAAACATTATGTTTTTCACCCATTAGATGGAGGTGCGTGAAAGATTAGTTTGAATAATTCTCATTACAATAACCTAGTAAATTTAGGATACTGGTTTTGTTACAAATGAAAATAATAATAAGAGTGTAGGGGTTGGAGAAGTAAAATAAAAGAAAAGAAGCTAAGAGAAATCATTACCTTTAATTTGGGTAAATCCCTTTGGTTTGAGCCAAAAAGGAATCTTGAAGTGTCTTCTGCCTAAGGTGAGTCTTCTAGGAGGATGAGAGGGATGTAGGGAGCTTAATTGGTTAGAGGTTGGACGAGACAAAAGGCTTTATAGTTGTGAGTAATTTGTTATAAGTGGTGTCCTTTTATAAGGGAGAGAAGTGGCTTTTTAGGAAAAACTTAAAGTATTAATTTATAATAAATTCAGATTCGCTTTTAAATGGTTCAAAAGTGGAATATTCAAAGTCTAAGGTAGTTATGGGTCTAAATACACTTCACCAATAAATTTTAGACAGGTTTGGGTCACTTTATTAACCTTATATTTTAGTTTTAACCCTTAGTTACTTAGTTTGACATTTACCAAGTCACATTGTATTTTTATATTATATGGTTAATAAACTTACAATAATAATCCAAGAGACCCCCAAGTGGTCTATTAATGATAAAACTATAATTATATAAGTCCTTGGTCAGAACATTATATTTTAAGGAATATAATATCAATTAATCATATAATATTGGTTATAAATATTAATTTATGTCAATTTTGACACTATTTGGTATTTTGTTTTTTTTTGAAAGGCATAGAAACTTCATTACATCGAAAAAAATACATTTAATCAGCCCTAACATGTCATAGCCACCTAGAAAATTCGTGGATGTTATAAAAAAATTGAAATTATATTTATTTTAATATTTATATTACCATTTATTTGATTCTTTCATTAATATGGTAATTACTACATCATCATTGTGTCATAAATAAATTAAATTTTTTAATGTCTAAAAATTATAATTAAAATACCATTATGTATGAAATAGTTTTATCTTTATAATTAATATTTATAATCGAATTTATCTTATGTATAACCATATATTAAAATTGTTTTAGTTATTAAACTTTGATTTTAACTCTTTTAACTCTTCTTTGAATTAAATAATAATAAATATCCTAATATAATCGAAGTGGACCTAAAGGGTAATATTTTATTCCTGAGGGTGTTTCTGGTCGAATTAAACTTATCCAATATAATTAGGACATGTTTTAGGGAAATAATAATATCATTTTTACCCTTAATTACCCTATATACTTTTTACCGTGGTAAATAAAAGTAAAAGGTTACTATTCACTAAATATTATTTTTATATTATTGAACCACATTTTACTCCTTGATATTAACCGTGTCTCTTGGATTTTAGAAATTTCACTCACAGAAGTGGTAAAATTATGTTTTATGTGAATATACAAATTCTCCTTGGAGGTGGGTAAAAGACGGTGAACAAGCTCAATGAAATTTATATATATATAAAATTATTATAAACTGACTCCAATGAATTACATTGAATTTATATAGGTATTATGTATCTATTTTTTACCTAAAATAAATTTAAATAATATAAATAATTATTTAAATAAAAATTCGATTTTAAATAGTAACTCAGTGTTTTTCACTATTCATAAAAATTAAAAGTTTTCAGAAAAATACCAAAAATTTACCCTAAGATAATTTTGATATTCGAAATTCAATAATGAACTCTATTTTACCAAATTCAAAAAATATAATTTTCATTTATTAATTTAAAATTAATTCTCGCTATTAAAAAAAATATGGTTTTTTAAGAAACAATAACTATCAAAAGATTGACACTTGTTTTTGTCCGGTTTAAATGTGAAATTATGTCCAATGACCAACATAGGATTAAATGATAAAAATATATTCTAAATAAAATTTAAAATCACTCAGATTAATAATTTATCTCTATTAGTTATTTTTATTAAAAAAGTTGTTTTTAATTAAAATTTAGTAATTTTCACTATTCATCAAAATATAAAAGTTATCCGAAAAGTACCAATATTTCACCCTAGGCTAATTTCGATATTCTGAATCCAAAAATGAAGTCAATTTTGAGAGAAATAATTTATAAAATTTCAAAAAGTGGGTATTACTATTCATAATGGCTACTTTCATTGGTCGTGGTGTGTGTTAGAACTCGAACTTGCGTATAACACACGCTACTGTATTATTCAAAGAGAAGTGTACCGTAGAAGCCTGTTGTATTACATTCTACCCTCCTTCAACAAATTTCTTCCTCGCAATTTATACTCAGTATTGGAAACATGGGGTTCACATTTCAAAATATCTTAGTTGAAATCCCAAAGCGAAAAATGGATTAATGTGGCCTCTATTGAAAATAAAGAGTGGTAAGTTTGAAGGTTACCAAAAATAACACATAATAGGGTTCCATTTAGGAAAATATAGATATTAAATAGAAGTCTAACCATCAATATCTGATGGAGAGTGGTAGAAAACATGGCTATGAAATGGCCAACAATCCCAAAGCCATAAATTTGTGATGATCAAAGGTACCACGTAGGAAAACATTTTTGTTCTAAGTACCTTTTCTTAATGTTGAGGAATTTATTTATGAGATTGGATAAGATCATAATGAGATATACTTACTTTATAATTAGAGTTTTATCTATTCATAAATTTCTACCACAAACACCTCTTTCACCCCAAAACATAATACATTAAAAAAATACTCTATTTATCCTAATCGTATAGGGCATCAAATATAATGAATTTATATTTCACATATAAGACCTTTCAAAAAAATAAACTACATTATACCATCCAGGAACTTCATGTAGTCTAGTGGTAGGCAATAAATCCCAATTGCACTATGGTTGTTGGTTCGATTCTCGCAGCTTTGTCTGATGCGATGGGTCGTCACACGGTCCGCGTGTTGTCCTTTTATAAAAATCAAAAATTAACTTTTCAAACTTAATCCCTTACAACCTTAAGACTTATCCAAAATACTTCTTTAAACTCTCAGTCCAAAATTTATATGAAAGGTAAACATAATGTAGATCCTTTTTCATCATAATAGTATGTGAATACCTACATCATTTAATCTTTAAAAACATTGAAACATCCTGAATTACCATAAAACCTTATTGATTAAATTCATGCTCCCTTATTCCTTATAGAATATTGGATATACTTCATCCATCCATAAATGTTGTAAAATCCAACAATAACGGAATATACAAATCATTAATCAGTTTCAAGGCAGTCAAGAATATCCAATATAATTTACCCAAATCAACCATATCTTATTCCAAATCAATACCTCAATATTAGTACCATATTAAGGTTTATCTTTCCTTCAACCGTGTAATTTCCAAACAGTTTAACTAGCTGTAGATTCACTTTTCTTAGTACCATAAAATCTTAAATCCTCAATGAAATTGTACTGCAGTACAATCCTTATTTAGTTCCTGTACATCATTGATACAACACTTCAATGAAATAATTACAAAATAAAAACATAATAACACTAGTCATTCCCCTTCATCTATGGTAGTATCATAACTTTATTATTACCCAATAGCATCATTTGCAGCATAGTTTGATGACTGGGACATTGGTTCGTGTAGTGTCCAAACTCCTTGCAGATGAAGCATTGTACATTTGAAACCTTTTTCTGACCCTTGCAGTCACGTACTTGGTGTCCTTTTTCTCCACACTTATAACATACTACCATTCCATTCAAGAATTTTCCAAGGTGATTCTTTCCAAAGTTATCACATATGGGAAAATCCTTCTTTACCTTATTCCCTTTATCTGTCCTTCTCTCTACCATCCATTCCTTCTCTGGCTTCCCTTCAAAGACATAGGACTCAAAGAATTATTTAAATATCTTATTAACACATGATACTATTTATTCATATGATTATAATACGTGGGAGACTATTTCCCTTCTAAATTTTGGATTAAGACCATGAAAGATATGATCCTTTTTACTCTTTGGATCATGCATATTACGGGAGTTCTCATTCCTTCTACTTGGTGCCATTTCTAAACAATGTCATACACTATATTTGTTTATGAATAGAAATACCCAATCCCAAACATTTAAAACACTTACCATACATTAAAAAGTTTATGTATATAATCCATAACGACAATAATGTTTTTTTGATTAGGTATACACTCATAAATCCTTCATTGTGGTTTGTAAAGAAAATGCGAATTATCCTAAGCATATCCCCCGGGAGTGTCGTAACCAAGAGTAGATCAAAGCCCATTGTCGTGCACAAGTTCCTGTTCGAGTCTAGCTCAAAGTGGTGTTTTCATGATTTACCCTTAAGTACATCTGTGCCAGATCCACCTCTACCAGCTCGTATCCAAACATGGATGTATTGCTCGGAAAACTCACATAATCTCTACAATACCAAAATTTTAGGAAGTTCAGCTATAATAATCCTCAAAGTCTATCTTAGGGTAATGTTCTCTAATAAGAGTTTATCTAAATCTAGTTTCCAAGTTTATTGCTAAACTTTCTTTGATACCAACTGTAACGCCCCGACCATAGTTACCCAGAGTCGGTGCGTTATTTTAATACATTGGCATGATTACAAGGAATCAAGCCCCAAAGGACCGATCAATTTAGCAGTCTTGGAAAATAGATTACATACATTAACATTAAATTACAATTTCAAACATAAAACACAGAGTAAATATTTCCTTGAGAACTCCATTATTCCCTTTAGCTTAACTGCTCATATCAATCATAATACAATTCTTGGAATCTTCGGAAACGAGTCATATCACTTTGAGGGGGCAGTAGTCCGCACTTCCTCAAATGAAATTATCGTATATATAAACAACATGAAACAAATAATGGTATGCTATAAAATGGAATTACAGAAGATTATATATATAATAAATGTAATTAATATCATACTTAATTATGGTGACATCATAATGGCCACCATGATAGGCGGTAGGAGATAATTGAACAATCATCATTTCGTGAGCCGTTTGGTTTCCATCCACAGAAACATTATGTTCTTAACCCATTAAGTGGAGGTGTGTGTAAGTGTAGTTCGAATACTTCTCATAACAATATCTTAGTGTATTTAGGATACTGGTTTTGTTACAAAAAAATGAATTAGAAGAGAATAGGGGTTGGATAATTAAAATAAAAGAAAAGAAGCTAAGAGAAATCGTTACCTTTAATTTGGGTTACTCCCTTTGGTTTGAATCAAAAAGGACTCTTGAAGTGCTTTCTGTCTAAGGGGAGGCCTCTAATAGGAGTACAGGGATGTAGGGAGATTAATTGGGCAGAGGTTGGATGATTCAAAACTCTTGAAAGGTGTGAATAATTTATTAGAAGTGGTGTCCTTTTATAAGGGGGAGGAGGGGCTCTTTTGGAAAAACATAATGTATTAATTTATAATAAATTCATATTCATTTTAAAATGTCTCAAAAGTGTATTATTAAAATTATATTGTGGGTATGGGTCGAAATTAACTTAACCAATATGTTTTAGACCGGTTTGGGTCTCTTTATTAACCTTATATTTTAGTTTTAACCCTCAGTTAATTAGTTTGACATTTACCATATCTCTTTGTTTTCTTATATTATATGGTTAATAAACTTACTATGAACATCCTTGCGACCCCCAAGTGGTCCATTAATGACACAAATATCATGATATAAGTCATTTGTCCGAACCTTATATTTTTAGGAATATAATATCAATTAAATTTATAATATTTGTTTTAAATATTAATTTATGTCAATTTTGTCACTATTTTGTATTTTGTTTTTGTGAAAGTCATCACAACTCTATTACTTCAAATAAGATAAATTTAATCAGCCCTAAAAAGTCATAGTAACCTATAAAATTAGTGGATGTCATAAAAACTTTGAAATTATATTTATTTTAATATTTATTTACCATTTATTTGATTCTTTCATTAATAAGGTAATTACTGCATCATCATTGTGTCATAATTAAAATTAATAATTTAATTTCTAAAAATTATAATTAATATACCATTATGTATGAAAACTTTTTAGATTTCTAATGAATATCTATAATCTAATTTATCTTATGTATAACCCTATATTAAAAATGTTTTAGTTATTAAACATTGATTTTAAATCTTTTAACTTTCTTTGAATTAAATAATAATAAATGGCCTAATCTAATCTAAGTGGACCTAAAGGGTCATATTTTATTCCTAAGGCCTCTTTGGTCGAATTAAACTTATCCAATTGAATTAGGACATGTGTTAGGTTAATAACAATATCATTTTTACCCTTAATTACACTATTTACGCTTTACCGTGGTAAATAAAATTAAATATTTACGATTCCCCAAATATTATTTTTATCTTATTGAACCAACTTTTACTCATTGATATTAACCGTTTCTCTAGGATTTTTTAAATTCCACACACATAAGGATTAAAATTACGTTTTCTGTGAATTTACTAATTCTCCTAGGAGGTGGGTAAAAGACGGTGAAAAAGTTCAATAAAATTTTTATATATCTAAAATTATTATAAACTGAATCCAATGAATTACATTGAATTTATATAGGTATTATGTATATATTTTTACCTAAAGTAAATTTAAATAATATATATAATTATTTAAATAAAAAGCCGTTTTTAAACCGAAACTTAGTGTTTTTCACTATTCATCAAAATTGAAATTTTTCAGAAAAATACCAAAAATTTACCCTAAGTTAATTTTAATATTCAGAATTCAGTAATGAAGTATATTTTACCTTATTCAAAACCTAGAAGTTTCATTTATTAATTTTAAGTTAATTTCCATTGTTAAAACAGAAAGCGTGTATTTATGAAACAATAACTATCAAAAGATTGACACTTGTTTATGTCCGGATTAAATGTGAAATTATGTCCAATGACCAACATTGGATTAAACTGTAAAAGTATATTATAAATATAATTTAAAACCAATCAAATTCATAATTTATCACTATTAGTTATTTCAATTAAAAATGTTGTTTTTAATTAAAATTTAGTAATTTTAACTATTCATCAAAATATGAAATTTATCCAAAAAGTACCAAAATTTCACCCTAGAAGCTTGGGGTATTACAATTGATCACAAGAAAGCTGTTGATCAAGAGAAGGTTAACAACTAGAAACCCATACACAAAGGTTTTCTTAAAAGGTCATTGATATCCTAAAAATTATTATAACATGAAAACATTTTATTTAAAAATAATTTGCAAAAAATTTGAATAATTTTCTTGAGATGGTATACTTACTTGATTTTATTCCATTTCATATGCATTATATCATCCTTTTGTTATGGCTTGATCAATTTCCACATCATATATCACTCCATGAAGTGATAGTGATTGGTTTTTCTAAAATTAGTAACATATCATAAGACCCAAAACGTTTATGATAATTCATGAATTCTATATTTTGTTTTCATCGTAATAAAATGGTTAAAATAAGTTATCTATTATTCAGCAATATTCATATGGTAATATAATACATTAATCATTAAAACCTCATCGATAGTTTGACAGAAACCATTCCCTAATGGTAAGTCTTATAACCCTTCAAAAATTATACATTTATATATTAGGTTACAAACTTCTCAAAATAAACATAACATTAATCACATATAGATCATAAAATAGCTTTGAGTTTAACATTCCAAACATGTGAATTCCTTCGTGATGTATTATCATGAATCTTGGTAATAACCTAAATTACCATAAAACATTATTGAAGACATTATTTATTCCTCCTTCTTTTAATTTAATAAAAATTCTTGGATAAATTTTCCAAATCCAAAAAAGGATGTGAAATTCATCAATGATATTATTTGACACCTTTCAAAAAAATACATAATCAGTTCCAAGGTAATAAATATTATACAACATACTTTTTCATCTCCAATATTTCTCTATACCAATGTCATTATCAAATTATATGGAACATATTATGTGTTAAAATCCATTATTCAAAATCTCTACTTGATATTAAATAAATTTTCTAGTTCATAAGTACCATTTAACATATTTTTTTAAATCATTAATTGAAAACATAAACAGAAAAATTATTATATATTTCATGATTCATATAAAATAATACATGAGTTCCAAAACACAAATACATAAATAATCCAATTTATTTATTAAACTATTAACTAGGATAAATAAGCTTATTCCATAATAACTATTTTATTTCAAATTTATTTTTTTCTCTCTAAATAATAAAAAATAATACCATTACTCATACAAATATTTTGATTACCCACATAATATTTCCCCTTAGGCTATCGATTTTCATAATTCGTATATTTTAAACATTTAAAACATTCAAAAATTGATGATACCATGGGGAGAAAATTATTCACATCCATGTAGTTAACTAAAAATTTCATTTTTTCCTTTTTTATTTACATTATTTGTGTCATTATATTCCACACAGAAAACATATCATTGTCATTCTAATAAATTCAATTCAGTTCTTATTTCCACATTCTCGAAATATAGGATACTGAATTTTCATTAATCTACCGTCTCTAATTGTAACACCCCTAGATTTTATGAAAAATATTCATTTAATTTCATTAATGTCTTGTTTTTTATGCTACACCAAGATTACATTGCGCTATACGCAACACAGTATTAGCTTGCAGTATACGCAACACTATTCTTGGATCGTGTTACACACAATTTTGATAATAGTTATTCTACGCAACATTGAGTATATATATAAATATTCAATGTATAAATGAAATATGTTTGGATTCTGTTTTACGAAACAATGAAGGATTCTTTCACAACACGCAACCCTGACTTGGCTTGCATTACACGCAATCACGACCTTCCTCGATAGCGTGTGTTGTACGCAATACCAGGTTTTACTAAACAATGATATATTATTATAATATTCTTATGAACTAGCAATTATGAATATTATTAAGTAAATTTTGAATTTTATAACATTATTATTCATACACATTTTCTAGAACATGGTATAAGAACAAAATAAATTTTTCAGGTAAAATAAGTATTTATCAAAAAAATGCAGTTTTACAGCCTTTTGATGGCGCACCCACATTAAATCTAGTTTTTTACATGTTTATAAGTTCAATTTGACAAAATAAAATTCTTCTTTGGAATAAATAAATAACAATTTACTTTGGATAAATTTTTCATATTATTCTGGTAACTTTCATATTTTGATGAATAGTAAAAACACGCTATATTTTAATTAAAAACAAATATTTTCATCGCAATAATTTATATGGTTAAATTATAATATTGAATTGGTATAAAGTATAAATAGAATATATTTTTACCATTTAAAATAATTTATGTCATTATCATTGATTTTACATTAAATTCGTAGGTTAAATCAATTCAATCTTTTGAAATGTTTTAAAGAAAAACCCGTTTTCTTTCGACAACAGGATTAATTTTAATTTAATTTCTGCAACTTTTGTGTATTGAATTTGGAAAAAGGGATTCCATATTTGGAATCAGTGGGTCCAAATTATGTTAATAAGCTACTATTTATTTTTGGTAATTATGAATAGTAACTACGGTAAATTTTATTTACCAGAGTTAAAGGTAAATCGGGTAATTAAGGGTAAATATAATATTATAAAATTACCCTAAATCATTCCAAAATTCTATTGGATGGATAAAATTAGACCCATATAACCTTAGGGTTGGATTAGATTCATTTTATGGACTTTTGACCATGAAAATAATTTAATTATTATTAAAACCAAAGAAAGTGACAACATGTCACTCTCTTAAATATTATAAGTATAATAATTTTACTTTAGTGATAAACACCATAAAACTTCGAACATGAATATTCTCCAGAAAGATAATAAAATTATCTACATCATGATAATTTATTTAGAATTTTTAGGGATTAAATAATTGTCATTAATGATGATACATTAATGATACATAAATTATTTATTAAGTGGGAAATAAGTAATATAGTTTTTATTGAAATAATAATACCCATTAAAAGGCACAAAACCCTTACCTAAACTTATTTATCATGTAAATTTAAACTATAATCATCCAATGGTCGAATATTTGACCATTTGGAGTCTTATACAATCAATTATGACACTTATATTATTTTATTTTAAATGATGCCAAAGTTGTCACCTTCATAATTTAATAAATATAACAATTTAACTATTGTGATTTAAAGATCATAAATTCGAGTAAAAGTATTATTGTGAAAGTTAATAGATTTATCTTCATCATAGGATTTTATTTTAAATTTGTATGCAACAAATCAGTATATTAAATAATTATACAAAAATGTTGTAGTAATTATTTTATTAAGAGATAAACCAAATAAATGGTTTTAAAAATAATAAACTAAATATTATATGAACAATTTTTTGTGATCCAATAATTTTATAGATACATATGACCTTTTATGAATCTATGAAAGCTTTTATTTCGAAAATATCTTCTGTATATATTTTATTTAAATTCAAATAAACTAATAGTGTCAAAATTGAAACTATTGTTATTTTATAAAAATAACATATTATAAAATTGTTTAAAAATCACAAGAATATTTAAAAATTATAACATTAAATTTATAAGGTCTATAATGTTATAAAGTAAACAATTATGGAAAATTCACAACAAATAAGTAATTATTTTTTATAATTTAAAATTTATAATTTTATTACCACAAATAAACTTTAATAGATTAAATAAGGATAAATCAAAATGATAAGGTTTAAAATAAGATCCAAACATGTCTAAATTTGATTGGTTGAGGATATTACAACCCTATATCATCTAATATTTTAATATGAGTCATTTTGGAGGGTGGGGGGTTTAAGTGGGTTTAGATTTATTATAAGTTAATATTTTTAAGAATTCCAAAGGTGCTCCTCTCCTCCCTTTTAAAAGGGAACCTCCTCCCGCTCCTCCTCACAACAATTTGATCCTTCAAGCTCGGCCAAACCCTTCCAAATTATCTTCTCCACTTCCTTAGAAACAGCCTAGAGGTTCTAGTCTACTTTGAAGACCAATCTTAGTGCCCTAAGAGGAGGTATCAACTGATGTGAAGCACAACCACTTACCAGATCATTTTTCAATAAGACACAACCAATACCAATGATTGAAGATTCATTATAGATAACAAGTTCCCTATTCCTAGAAGGTAGGCCCAAAATTGGCTCATTTACAAATATTTTTTCAGTTCTTGAAAACAGTCATCATATTATTTTGTCTAGATGAACATAACACACTTATGTGTTAATTTTGTTAGAGGTCTAGATAATGGAGGGATGTTTCCAACAAAACTATTGTAATAACTTGATAGTCCTTGAAAACTACAAATATATAAGGAATTGGTTGGTCTTAGAAACTTATCAACAACTTTTTTTTAGAAGGTTCAGTAGTTATGACATCATTTGAAACAATATGAACAAGGAATGTAATTTTTTTCAACCAATATTCACTCATACTAAACATTACATATAGTTTCTATTATTATAAGTTTTTCAAAACAATCCTTAAGGGATTTCATGTTCCTCTTGAATTTTAGAATATACAGAAATATAATCTGTAAACATAACAACAAAGTGATAAAAAAATTGATGAATGACTCCAATAATGATATTCATAAACACAGAAAGATAAATAGATAACCAAAATGGTATAACTACAAAGACATTATTCCCATATCTCGTTCGATATGTTGTCTTAGAAATTTCATTCTCTTTCACATTCAAATGATTGTACATGGTCCTCAAATCATTCCTTGCAATATACTGATCTCCCTAGAGATTATCAAGAAAATAATCAATATTAGGAAAGAGATATTTTTTCTTAATAGTGATGTTAATTCAAGGATCTATAATCCTTAAAAAGTCTCATAAAGTAATATTTATTTTTCATAAATGAAGAATGAGAACCCCACAGTGAAGTGTTATGTCGAATGAAATCTTTATCAGGAAATTCATAAACTATTTTTTCAATTCCATCATTTATACTTCAGTCAATAGATAAGGGAGTTCATAAAAAGTCTTAAAATCAGGAACTAAATAAATAGTAAATTAAAAATCCTTATCAATAAATATACCTAGAAATTCATTCGAAAAAACATTCATAAATTCTATCACTACAAGAATGTCACTAAACAAAATTGTGTATTTCTTTTTAACAACATGAGTCGAATAAAATCAACTGCCATATTTAGTCAATATTTCAGCTTCTTGGTATGTTATTAAATTCTTGAAATAAATGAATAATACTTTCATAGCATTACAATATATTTTAGAATGATAAACTGAAAGCCCATACATACCCAAAATGATATAAAATTTCTATATGGTATGTTTAAAATGAATTAAAAGAAATAATATCCCACTAATGATAATAGGACGATTCTTATAAATCTTGGTGTCTTTTATACATAAACCTTGATTTTTTTACCAAATGTTTATTATCACATTCTTGAGGTTTTATTTCGAATTTACTTGTAATGATCTCATAAATGAAAGAATGTAAAGATCCAAAGTCAAATAGAGTATTGGAATATTTTGAAAAAACCTATAATATATATATCACAACATCATTTGATGGTCCCAACTCGACCATTGTAATAGAAAATGATTTTTACATGCACGTATTATTTTGATCTTTGTGGTTTCCACACTGGGATATCAACTTTGGACACACATTGGCATACTTTCTTAAATCATTTCAACTAAAACATCTTACCTATAGGGTTTCATTACATGTATGATCGTCTTCCAAACAGTTATGAGAAATATGATAGGTCTTAACACATTGTATGAACTTCTTAGACTTTGAGAGACATTCTCCAGGATGCTTTTTACCACACTTCTCAGAGGTTGGAAATTTAATGTTCTTACATCCAGACTTTTTTGATGGATTCTTTACCAATTCCTTCTAACTAGATATCTTCTTTTATTTGCTCTCATAGAACACATGATCATCAAAAAACACCATTTATACCATCCCAACCCATCAAACAAGTTTCTAATATCTTTTGAAATCACGGTAATCTAATTCCCTTTAATATTTTGGTTTTAATCCTGAGTAAAACAAATTTATCTTAATATCAATATCCCTGATAAAATTTGGGATATACCATTAAACATTGACTGAAATTTTCTTCATATATAGCCAAAAAATCATCCTCCTTTTGTGTCAATTCCATGTATTACTTTTCTATCCTAATTAAAATAGACATAGGAAAATATTTATTAAAGAAGATATTCTAAAATTCATTCCATTCCATGAAATCAATCTCATCACTTTCTCTAATATTTATAATCATTGACCCCCACTGATTGTCTTCACCTTCATATCATTAAACATCAAGAAAAATCATTTGATTTTATGAACACCCCATTACATTAAAATTCATTTCTAGTGATTCAATACACCCTTCATCTTGCACAAGGTCAGATTATCCTCTGAATGATAGGGGATGTTGCCTCATGAGATGCTCCACTATAAACATATTAGTATGTAGATGATCTGGTTGATCTAATGCATGGAGAACACCAACATTTAGAACTCAGATCAACTAAACCATCACTATAACAAACTATTTAGTTCTGATTCTAACCATCTTGAATGCTAATTTGGAACATTTTGTTTCCACTGTGTGCCTACCTAGAACACCTACCCTACTTCCTTAGGGAAAAAATATTATGAATAGACATATCATAGTCAAAGAAATATTTTAATATTAAATTTATATATCATTTAAATTTTAACATAATTTAAAAATAATTTAAGGATATTATTTAAAGAATATTATAACTCATAATGTTATATAAACCAACAACAGATACAAACTATAAGGTCCCAACTGTAAATATTACTTAATATCCATTTAAGTAAATAATTTTACATTCATTTAAATTAAAGATTCTTTCAGGTTTAGAGTTTTCCTTTATTATTACACATTATCCCATAATTAAACAAGAAGATATTATCAAAATAGTATGCATTTTTTCACCAAAGGCAAACATTTACCAATAAAACATGATGTATTTCCTTGATAAAAATCATGTTGAATTCTTATATTATCTTACTCATCATTATAACCTATGAATTTTTTTTTAAAACATGAGATGATTATAAAAATCTTAATAAGGGATACACCAAGAAGGAAAATTGTCACCCTTACTAAAAGATGGAAACTATGAAATCACAATCATAAGGTAGTACATTTTACCTTTATGAAGAAGTAAATGTTTTTGACCAATTATAAGCCCATATAATAACCTTTATAACAACAATATTACCATAAAAACCATTTAAAACATACATAAAATCCAAAAGGCAACTTGGTACATAATCTTTCTTAAATGGAATAACCATTCGTGTGAATTCCAAACATATCGTTCTTCTAAATTGATTATCCATAAAACTGACTTCCATAATCAATTCATAGGATTATATAATGCAACTACATGTCCTTTCTCTATCATAAAAACTCCCATATTAGTTTTATCAAGTAACCACCCATTAAATGTCTAAGTATGATTATAAAATCAAAAAACATAAAGGATTGCAATTAACAACATTCCAATAATTAAATTTCATTTTCTATCAAAAGAAATCATTTCATGATATTGATATACTCATTCCACATTCATAACAATTTCCAATACCAAAATACTCTAATAGGGAATAAGTTATTTATTTTCTTATAAAAACATTAAATGTTATAGAGGAAACCAAATAGAAAATAACGGTTACAGGGGGGAAGTCATTATTGCTACATATGTTAAACAACGACATTCTGTTATTTAGTGATAGGATTCATATAAAAAACATTCACATTGAAACCCATTGAGTGAAATTAATATTAAAAGGGTTATCAATACACTATTCAAAAGAAGGTGTAGAATATTTTGATAATATTCCTTGAGGAAATGAGATTGGGATGATGTCTCATACCTTGAGTCTGACTCATCAAGGAAAACCATTATTTACCTAAATAATAAATATAGGATAATTTATACTTTAATTAGAACAATTTCCATGTTTTTATTCTATTTATATTACTTGTTACCATTTTTTGAAAATAACATAATTATTTAAGTTCATATCATATATTTTTTCAATTTGTGATACTTTAGTAAAAAATGACCTTATTTTTATTCAAATGTTCATGTTGTCAAATTTTCATCATATACAACTATATTAATTCTTTAAATATATTATTTATTAATTATATATATATATAAATAATAATTCATTATAGATGGATATAAAAAATGAAATGCATCGTTCATGGAGATGGTAGGTCGTACGTATGCATGAACGATTATTTAATTTCATTATTGCATTCAAATAATAAAAATTATAATATAATAAGTGTTATATTAATTTCATATATGTATCGTAGTTTTAATAAGTCCATCCCTTTACATTCCATGTATAATGGGAATGAGTCGTATCGCTTTGAGAGGGCGACTGTCCAAACTTCCTCATACAAAATTATCATATAACAACAATATGGAATGAATGAATGGATGTTTAATATAACATATCCAGAATATTAAATAGGTTATAATCTAGATATTAAATTATTATTTAACTAGAATAAGGGTTTTAATACCATCCATGAAGGAGACGAAGGAAAAAAGTACAAAAAAATATTCATGGAGGCAATTAACCAACATAACTTGGACACAAATTTTCATTATTTTAATTAGAGGAGGTGTGAAATGAAATAGATATGAGGTATTACATTAGAAAAATAGAACTATATTATATAAATTATCAGTATTAACCATTCTTTTATGGATGAAGGAGGCGAGGATAAAGTATAAAAATAAATAAATTAAGAGAGGTACATTGTAAAAATTCCCTCTTGAATATCCCCTCATCGAATGAAACATAATAAAATAGGATTCGGCCTTTTGGTGAGAATATAGGAACATTGAAATTTGGAGAGTGAGGGGGAGATGTTTGGGAAGATATTTGAGGACCCATAAGGCTTTTGGGTAGAAAAACGGTTGTGTAGAAGATATATTTATACTTAAGGATAGTTGGGTTCTAGTTATTAAGTTATCGATTATTTTATATTAAAAGACAACCATATTCAGTTGGAATTAATTAACCTAGATTTTTATTGAAATTAAATATTTATATTCTATTTAGGGTCGAGGGAAACCGAAAAAAACCATTAAAATTTTTAATTGTTAGGTATGTTATGATTTTAACATTTAACATTAACCCTTTTAAAAATATCACTTTTACAAAGGTAAATAATTTCATTACCAGGAAATAATTTTTGTTCCAAAAAAATAAATTTACCTTATAACCTAATTTAGACATTATTATTTCTAATATGGTATCCATTTCATGAATTTAAATATTAAAAATTTGGAAATTTTCATTCAAAATTATTTCCACATAGAAAACAAAAAAAGATTATTTAATGTGAAACGTTCATAAGTTTGAAATAATGTTATATAATATTTCAACTTATAATTGATTCAAAGAAACTAAATTGGATTAAATTACAGAAAATTAGTTTAATTACACTACAAAAACAATATAATGTATAATCTAGGTATTTAAATAAATTAGATGAAAAATCAGTTTTGAATTAAAATGCATTATTTTTCACTATTGATTAAAATATGAATATTATCAGAAAATTATAAAAAAATATCAAAAAAAATTTATACGCCCAACTTATAAAGAATAATTTTATATTGTAAAATATAAATTATAAAATTTAAAAAACATGATTTAAAAATGGTTCCCTATCAAAAGGCTGTAAAAGTGCCTTTAAAAAATGTCAGAGCATTTAACGCATAAAATTAGATTTATTTTCATTTTAAGCCACTAAAATTCATTTTATAGACGTAAAAACATCTATCAAACATGTGTAATCATATTTTAGTTAGTTATATTCATTCCCTCCAATACAAAACTATGGGTTTATATTCAATTTAGATTTATAGTGTTATTATTGTATTATTTTTCTGTATAACTCAGTATTGTGTGGAAAGTATGATTTCGGAGAAACCCATATTTGCATGTCATGTACGCAATCTAAAAAAATTATCAATTTTAAATTTAAATTAATATATTAATAATAAATACTAATATATATGAAAATGTATTATTCTATAAATACCTTGGATATTACAAATATTCAGTTGTACGACATGTTGAAAATGTGTTTTGTTCCCCCATATATTCCTCTTTGGAAAACCTGGTGTTTTTTAGATGATGAAAGATAGTTCACTCCAATTGTGCATGGATTATCAGAAGTTTAACTGGGTAAAACTTGATAAAAAAGCATCCCTTTCCATGTGTGGATGACTTGTTTGATTAATTTTAGTTGGAAAAGTGATTTTCTAGGATTTATCATTTGTTGGGTTTTCATTTTTTAAAGTTATCGAGTGTGGTTAACCAAATATGGGCTTCAAGAGTAGGTACTTACATTAATAATTTATTTTATTCCATTGGTATGACTAAAAAGTGTTTTTTATAGATTTTATGATTCATATATTCTATGAGTGTATCAACACTTTTTGGGTAGTATCTATAGTTATTATTTTCGTTCATTTGAGATATGAGCGCCAGAATGAGCATATATGTGTTTGGTTTTGGAAATTACAAAAATCTGCATTTATTAAGAAGGATTTATAAAAAAATCATTTGGATTGAAGATGTAAAATTCTTGGGGAAAATTATTTCTATGAATGGTTTATTAGTTACCCCTAAGAAGGTAAGGCTATTTTTTCATTTGAAGATCCATGAAAAGTAATTAAAATTCAAATATTCGTTAATCTTGATAGACATTATTGATAGTTATTAATGTATTTCCCATTGATGGATTCACCTATAAGTGTTCTCACTAGGTATAAGGTGGAATTCATATAATATTCAAAGTGGAAGTATTATTTCAATGAGTAAAAAATATATGTTACATCAACTCTGATTTCTAATCTAATCTAATCCCAATAATGACTATGTTGTTTTCTAGGAATATTATAGAACTATATTGATGTGTGTTATGATGATGGATGATCATTTGGTTTTACACTTTTCACTTCATCTTATAACAAATGATAATGATTTTCCCAACCATGATTTGAAGCATTACACAATTATGACTTCACTTAAGTGTTAGTGTAATTATAATTTTGTGGAAAGGTTAATAGTATTCTTTGACCATTAGTGTTTGAGAATTATATTTTCTGAGAAATAATTGATTTATTGAAAAATTATAATTTTTAAATACTTATATATTTTTACTTCTATATATCCTACTCCCATGGGAATGGAATATTATTCTATACACTCTAAGTAAAAATGTTCTATCATAACCAGATTTGGAAGAAAAGGAAGAATATAACCCCATGGGTATTTTTGATTAATTTCCCTGGGATGACATGAAGGATGTATCATGAATGTTTTTTGACATGTGTTCATTTATCATCATCCATCTTCGATGCAATTCTAAATATTTATCTACAATATGAAAAGTTGAGAGGAATTAGGGAAACCCTATATGGTGGGGTGACTATGTCAGGCTGGTCTTTCTCTTCAATTGATTATGTCATTTTTGGTTATGGTATTGTCATCCCTGAAATAATGAATATCTAATTATTTTTGTTATCATATTTATTCATGGTATATTCATCTATGAACAATGGGGATTAAATAAGATATGATACCTTTATTCAGGTGTCCACATATAAATCATAATATTGTAAATTATGTATCCCACTGTTACACCTTCCAATAGATTAATACATAGAATTTGAAACCTTATAGTCTTCTAATTCATCTTCAAGTAATGGTTTGTAAATGGGTTGATGTATCCATGGAATTTTTTTTTGAATACCATGGACCCATAGAGGTAGGATTTCAAAATGAGCGATGATTGATTAGTTGAAAAATTAATCTACTTTATTTCCAATTAATACACAATTATAGTTTAATAAATTTGTATGATTTAAGTGAATGAAGAAATGAAGTTACATTGGGTTCCTTCTACCCTTGTCTTAGATAGGGATCTCAGTATTACATTGGGGTTCTTGAGTAGTCTTTAAGAGGTGATGGGGACTCAGGTCAGTTTTATTATAGATTATCATTCATAGAATGAAACCTCTATGGAGTGTAATATTTATATTTTGGAGGATATGATCAATTCCTTTATCTTTTATTTGGGAGAATCATTGGATGGACATCAAGTATTCGTTTAGTTTTCTTATAAAAACATTCATAAGTTAAAAATTATAACGTATGATTTTCATTCTTTGTACGATCACCTATAAAGATCACATATTTATTGGGACCAGGTTGGGGAAGCTACTTTACTGGGACTGAGTTTTTTTCATGAGACATCCATGAGGATTCGAGATATATATCAGATTCTGGTCATAGTTTAGAGCTAAAATAAGTAGCATACATATCAATGATATTTTTTCGTAGAGTTTTCCATAGGTGATCTAATTTTCATGAATGTTTATCCTCAGTTAGGTCACTATCATCTTGGGAAATATGGATGGTTTTCTCGAAGATAATTTTGACCACTTGTGGTGATTAAGTGCCTTAGGTAAGTTTCTTAACGGTTGATATTCCCAGCTTTATTAACAAGAATTCATAATTTTTTTAACACATAAAAGATCAATAATTATGATCCTAATCTCTATCACATTATATTTTTTGGTGAGATTGGTTTCGAGCTAGATGTTTCAATTTATTATTATCTAGTTGTGTTCTTTGACTCTCTGGTGTGATTATTGAATAGAAAATCGACCTTGTTGGTCACAATGTTATAGCGGTATAGATTATATTCTCATGAGACATGGGAACCCATGTCATTAATGATTAATTTGTTGACTAATCTATTTATCAGACTTCATTCTTTTAGAAGACTTCCTGGGGATGGAATGTCTTAGGGTTTGGATTTTTTAATATCCCATTACCCACATTGAGATAATTTTCTCTATTTTCTTATTTTGTACTTGAATTGGGTGAATCAAGGGATTCCATCTTTTGGAGAAAATTAGATAAGAAACATTATCTAATGTTTGGGGATATTATTTTTTTGAATTAATGGGTTAAGGGTATAAATGTGTTAATGGAATTGAGGCAGTTTCTCTAATTTTATAATATGCCTGACCTAGTTTAAGGTTTTTATAATGAATATTTTTTTATGTAGTATGTAGTATTAATACATTATCATTAATGCTAGTAAACACGAGGTATTTTCTACAAGGTATATTTTCTAAACCTGGTACATAGTCTGGTAGGAGTACCCATAATGTAATGGTTACACACCATATAATGTAAAAATGAATAGTTTTAATAAAAATGACACGGGTCTTTCAGCGTATGTAATACCTATGTATTAAAAAACATGTAAAGGCGTTAATGACATATAATTTTTTGGATGTCTGATTTTAGAATGATTAATAAACTAATTTTAAGTCAATCTTCTATATCCCTTACAAAGCACAACCTAAATCCCATATCCATTGATTTTGGGAGCCTCTGTATGGTTTGGATTGATTTTTCTAGTAGTTGATCTTTCAGGGGGGTTACATTGCATCTCTCTGGGTAAGATATCCATTCTTCTTTTCATTTCATATGATCAAGGTAGTGTTGTTTCAATGAGCTGTGGGGTTTTGTAAATATTGTGTGTTTTTTCTCATTTATTTTCTCTAGATTCATTGTGGGGTACCAATTTTAGGGCCAATATTTGTTTTTTGTGGTGTAGAGGTTGTGCGTTCTTGAGGTATGTATTGTTTCATATACTACATATATACTATTAATGAAATGAATAAATTATCAGATGTGTTTATTGATTCTAGGACCTCTATTTTCATTAGGGGGATCATCAATGTGGTGGATTCCATTGGGGAAATGTGCCACCAATGTTTGGAGGTTGGTGGTTCCATCTCTAGCATTTGTTTTTAAACATCAATGCTCTTATTCTTGAAAAATTGGTTTATTTAGTAAAATTGAATTGTATGAATATTTTTTTTGGGTATGTGGAGTTATTTTTTTTATAAAACGGTTCACCCATACTTTTGTTAATTTGAAAAGGGTTTTCAAATAGTTGTGAAATTGTTTTGTGATTTTTTTTCCAAGAATGGTTGTATGTAAATGGTTTGGTGACATGATTTAGAAAATAGATCACATTGGAAGAATTGATAACATAGGTGGAATGTATAGAAATAGGTATCATCCACTTTCAGTGGTTGGGGGATTAGGATGGGGTGGTGGGTTCTAATAGTGATATCTTATACTCCTTATGCCCATTGTTCTAGGAACATCTTATACCCATTTGGGGTTTAGTTGTGGGGGTGTTTCTTAGTTCACTAGACTTGATGAAAATTCCTAGTGGAGTTATGGGTATGTGATTTTATATGTTATGTATTACTATCCTAGCAACCCGATCCTAGAAGGATCCCTATAATGATGTTAATTGTTCTTCTTCATTTGGTTTGTAAAATTTTTTTACTACCATAAATTTGATATTATATGAAATGGATGATTTGTTTTTACATGATATAATTTCTAATATATATTTTTATGAAATGCTTTGAAACTGATTGAACAACATTACATGCAAATGTAGAAAATGGGAAATTAATTTTTTTACCAGGTTTTTATTATAAAATACTATTAATATGTTGTCATGAATTTTTTTTGTTAAGGATGAGCATTCATGGATTGTTTTTTAGAGACTTGTTGTGGAACTCATAGTTGGACCCTATTAGGAATGTTATCTCATTCCATGAATATCTCTTTACCAGTTCATGAACATGGTTATGTATTTTATTATTGGGAAATGAAAAGTTCCTCCACGAGGTGGAGATGAATTAACATTGCTGAGTTTTGTATCTCATGTTGACAAGGTGGGAGTTTTCCCATTCTATCAAATAGAGTAGGGTTTTTTTTTCATATTTTTGGTAATCCTATATTCTTGGACCAATAAATGGATTTTGATTTTACTCTTTTGTTTTTTGGTTTCTGTAATTTTTTTGTTATATAATATATTCATCTTTTGGTTGTTTTCATTATTGTGTGTATATAAATATATATTATTGTGCGTGTGTTCTATATTTTTACAGTAGGTTGGGTGAAATCATTCCATATGGTTATTGTTTGATTCACCAGTGTGAGACAGCAGAGCATGGGGATGGGGAACGTGATTTTAGTATGTGAAAGATCTTTTCGATTACTTTTTTGAGAGGTTATTTGGGGTGGTTCATTACATGACCCCTTATAATTGGAATTAACATTTCAATCTACATACAAAATAATTCTATGGAGAACATAATCATTACCAGTGGAATTGTATTGACAAAACATCCTCACCCATCATCATGAGATATATCAATCTCACCTAATATAATAATCAATTTCCATGTATTATATCAGAAATATAACAATTCAATCTTTTATCTTTTCATCATAAATATCATTATATTTTGCTTTGAACTCATATGGAATTTTTTTTCGTGAAACCAGAATATACATCCCTTATAAAATATTCAAAACCAAATCAATACAAATTGAAATTGTTTATTTTTGAATAAAAAATAGGACCTTATAAATCTATAAAAATTTTAGTTAATAGTTTTTATGGTAATTAAATTCATTTATTTTGTATATGTTAAAATAAAATAGATCTTTTTTCCTTCATAAAGAATGTCAAGATGGCACGTATCAAATACATAAAATGTTTCTATTTAAAAATTCATGAATGAAATAAAAAATATATATATATATATATATAATATAATTGACAATTCATTTATTTCAATACATATAAAAATTATTTCTTAGAATATTTACATGATTGAAAAATATTTTGAATATACATCAATATTATATTTTAATTAATGGTTTTAATGTAATGTGTCTTATACTTCGATTCTATATCATCTCATAATTTATTTTATCATAATGAATAATAATAAAATTTTAATTATTTACTATATTAAGAATATTTTAAATGATTATTTGTACATATATTTTTTTATTAAAATTTTATATTCCATAACATAATCATTTATTTAAAAATTATATGTTTTTATTATATTCATCTCATGTGTCAAAACTATCTTTGGTCAGTGGGATATGGTTAAACTGGTCATTATTCCATTATCTCTAGAATAATAATAAAAAAATAATTTTTGTTTTTATACAGAAATTATACTTCTAAAAGTACTAATTAATGATAGTTAATAAAAAATTAACACCTTTACAATCATAGGAATTATATGGTGTATATACAAATGAGGACCATTTAAATTTTCCATCAATACTAATGTAAATATGGTTTGTATTATTTTATATTTTTTAAAAAATATTAATATATCTTAAATTTCATATTTCTTAATTAAATAACTCTATATATATCATCTATATAAAATGATGGTGAAAAAAGAATCACATCACTTCATGGTGGTGGAAGTACACATGTATGCCCGAAAGAAATTATCATGTATCAATAGATTTGAAGATAAGAAAAAAGATGATATATTATATTTTTTAATGTAAAATTGTTAATTAATATAATATATAAAAATTAAATCCATCATCATAATCATGCATGAAATCTGGTGATAGAAAATGAATTATACAGGTTCACGAGATGATAATCCACTATACACAAAAATAGTAGTTTCATTTCCCATTTTAGGGAAAACTAGGTGGATATAAGTTATTCCATAAACATAATAAAATATTAATATATGGAACATACAAATTTAATTATTTTATCTTAATTTAAAATTATTTTAAGGAATTTCGAGAAGAAATCATAATTAAATTATTAGTTATGAATTGTACTTCATCTATGGAGATCCTCATAAGGTTTATACTTAAAGCATTGTTAGGAAATTTTTATGGCCAAATCAAGGAATCCAACACAGGGGTAGATATTTTGTTAAGATATTTGGGTAGGTTTTGGCAAAATAAAAATGATTTTTAAGCACAAATAAAAAATAGAGGAAGTGTACATTTTTAATATAGGGGATCGACACTGTAGGAATTACAAAATAATGAAATTATATTAATATAAATTAATTTTCATTTAAAAATGTCACATAAATGATAAACATGAAAAGTAAAAATTGGGTAGGATTAAATATTTTATTCATTAATATATTTATATTTTAGTTGATTTTTTCACCGTTATATTTTGGTTTTAACTTCCCAATATCCCTTTGGTCTATTACCATGGTATCAATATGTTTTTATAGAAATGGACCCAAAAAGATACAATAGAAACTAATATCTCTCATAAATAGTCTATAGTTGATATTTCAAACAATATCCCAATAATTATTTTGAATATAATCTTTTTAGTAATATAAAATAATTTAATAAAATATAGAGTTTTATAAAATATTAGTAATGCCTTTTTATGAACTATTAATATAATTAATATTTTAAAAAAAATATGACAACCATCGATTTAGAATATAATATATTAGAAATTCTATAATATTTAAATTTTATCTATACAATTAATTGAGCACTAAAACACAAACAAAACATATTAATTTTAGTGTTTTTCGAATTGTTTCCTTAATTTTTCCACTACTTGCACCTGTAATGTGTCGATATTATATAAGAATTTAATGTTATTATTATTTATTCTCTAAAAAAATAAAATAAAAAACCAAGATTATAATAGAAAATTATATTTAAAATTACCTTTTATAACTGAACATATGTTTTCTCACCAATGTCACTAACTATTATTGATATTAAAGGGGGAGAGTGAATTATTGGAATTTATAATCAGATAAATTAATATAAATGTTATAATAAAAGTAATATGGCTAGAAATTTACAAATTTCACAATAATTGATAGTATTTTCAGGAAAAATAAATTATCTAGTAAAATAAATTCAAGTGTTATGAATAGTTTTAGGACATATCACATTATTTTAAACTTTAATTACCAGATATAACATTTCTGAGGTATCAAATATTTATTATGGTTACTATTGATAATAACTAGAAATAAAAAGGAATGATTTACTATATTTGGTCCTCTTTATTGTATATATTTTATCCAAATTTCAATATTTATTTTCAAGATGTTGAAAAAAATAAATTGAGATTAAGACACCAAACACAACACAAAATAGTTTTAAAAACATTTGATGTCTTAAAAAGTATAACACCTTTCCATGGATATGCTTTAAGAAAAACACAATCACCTACCTTTAATGAATGATATATCCCATTGTTATATAACAAAATTTTCTTTATTATGTAATCCTTCCTCAAATGTTGTTGAATCATCTTAACTTTCTCATCGATTTCTTCTTCTACTAATGGTCCCAATAGCTTCCTGTAACTATGTTCATTACAATAAGCTAGATTCTGACACGAAATTACATATATTTTCCAAAAATTATCCATATGTATACTAGAATAACAAATTTTATTATAATAGAACTTGACTAATGAGAGATACTAGTCCCAACGTCCCTTATCCTCTTAATATACCTGAAGAATATCATCCATGTTCTAAATCATTTTCATGGTCTTTCTATCGAATTTCGGATAAAATGTATTAAAAAAATGTAATTTAGTACCCAATAAAATAAACAATAATTTTCAAAAATTACATGTAAATATAAGATCATGGTTATATACAATGGATAGGTTAAATTCAGGAAACATGAAAATCTCATTGAGGTGGAGTCGAGCAAGATGATATAAACACAATGTATCTTGATTAGTATTAAATGTTCAAATTTATTTAGTCATCAAAAAATATCCCACATCATATTATTAAATTAATATTTTATTAGTAATCCCATAAAAAATTCATGGGTATATTTTTTTTATCCACTCAGGTGATGAAAAATCATGAAGCATCCATTTTGGTAATTTTCATTCTAATTTAACATATTCAATAGAAAAAATTTCATTAAAATGTCATGAATATATATTTTCATTCCATCTCACTAGTAATAATCTCAATGGTCGATGTAATTACTAGTGCTTTAAGGAAAAAATAAAAATTGGAAACAATGAGCTTCAAACAAAAAATTATTCTTTAATTGGTAATCCAAAGTCTAATGTAATATTTTTTCAAACAAGATGATACCTCCTTCATCATAATTTAATTTTTGAAACAATCCCTTCATAAATTATTCGTTATTTTCAATAAAAAATGGCTATCCTTCAAAATGTATTGTGTTATTTCTTATCTGGTAGATTATACAAATAACTGAAGAAATATAGAAGAAGTTCGTATAAGAATAATTTATATTCCAAAATACATCGAATCATTGACCATAAGGTTATATTATAAGCATAACAAGGTTAATATAGAATTATTATTCCAAATAAATTTTATATTTTTCATTAATTTATTTTTCCAGATAATAATTATTAATGAATTCTAACTCTTTAATCAGTTTCATCCAGACTATTTGATAAATGTTCAACTCTTTGAGAGTGAATATATAATTTATTATTTAATGATAAATATATATTTCAGTTTTACAACATATAAATTATTCGTTCAAATATTTAATTAATAAACAACTTTAGATATTTATAGATCATTAATTGGATAATTTAACAAATGAGGTTTTAGATGATTTGATGAAAAATGAATTCCTTGGTCATTAAGCATCATGAAAAAACCAAGCCTCTTTAATTAATCATCAATATAGATGAGAAATACACCAATTCTATAGGGAATGTTAAAATTATACAATTCACAAATATTATTTTATTTTTATAGAGAAAGTCATCAGACTCTTTTGTTTAAATTATTTTAACTCTATTTTTTGTTAGAATTATCTATGGCCCGGATAACAAATCAACGTTTTCCACAAACTGCCAATAGAAATTCCCTAATACGTGATAAAATGAATCTATATGAAAATTTTAGGTTTTTACTATTCTTATAAAACATTAGTCTTAGGAATATCAAAATTTAAAACATTATTATAAATATTATAACTAAAGGATGACAAATTGAAAGTAAAATTAACACTTAATAAAATTCCCATATAGTTTCTCTTATTCATGTTTTGAAAAAAATCCATTATCCCCTCTGATGTTCCACATGTATTTTAAAACATAAGAATATAAAATCAATAAATAAAAAAAATATATCAATATAGTAAGGGAAAAATATGTTTCTAATATCTATGAATACTAATTGTTAATTAGATAACTGATAGTTAATAAATACAAATTCATAATTCTCATGTCTTGTCTAAAAAATATACTCTCACAATATTACTTCTTAATATTCAACTAATGGTAACCAATCATGATATGAGACTTCTTAAATTACTTCACTCAATGGATATTATAAAAAATTATTGATATTAAGAAAATGATAATTATTGTTAACAATCTTGTTTTATAATGTTTTATTATTAATGAAATGTCTCACCGAACCATATTTATTTTTTAAAAAAATGTAACTTTATAACCACATGGTGAAGATATAATATGAATGAAAAAAATATCTAGAAACACAAATAAATTATTTTTCATTTTTGAGATTTCTACAAGAGCTATTAGATATGGGGGATTTGAAATTACCATAGTACTAAAAACTATGTAAAAAGTAGACACAACTTCCTGATCATGTATAATACAATGAATCTCATTAAGAAATAAATCAAGAAATTCAGTCACAAAAGGGACATCAATAGTAAAAATAGAATACCTCATGTCAACAATATTTTCAATATAACATTCATTTAAAATTTTAATAAATGTTCTACTTCTTTGTATGTTATCAATGTTTTGAATTCATTCTTACATACGAACAAAAAGTCCTTATGAGAAGACTAGTTATTTAGTTATATAATGTATTTTGCATTGTAAATAGAAATACAATCCATACATATAGTAACATCAAAATCTATAATGGGGAATACAAAAAAAATTCATTTAAATAATTTCAACATATAGCAACTATAATATACTAATAATTTTTTGTTTCTTTAATACATCCCCAATATTTTTACCAAATTCCTTGGAATCATATATTTATGTGAAGTATCCTATTTATAAGAATGTTTATTACATATGAAAGAGTCTTTAGACCCTAAATCAAGAAATACATTGGTATAACATGGATAAATATGTAATGTACCTAACATCACATTGCTTGGTGTCCCAACTTATACTGAAGTAGTTATAAAGGATTTACTACACGTTTCAATTTTTTATCTCAATAATTTCATCCTCCATTCATATATTTGTAAAAGTACTCAAATAATGATCACTATAAATACAATTAAACCTCATAAACATCAAATTTTATTTATTTATCGGAAAATATTATTTTCATTCATGAGCCACTTGTCCAAAATTTCAACACCAGAAGCACCTCCATGATTTTATAACAGATTCTCAAATTTTTGTTTTTCTACACTTATAAAATGTTAGAAACATTATTTTTATAACATTAAAATTTTGTTGGTGGATGAAACCCATAATCGTATCATCTGGTCTTTTTCTTATGACACCACAAAAAATTAAAATATATTATTTTTGACTAAATTATATTTCATTAAAAACATGGGATTCCCAAAACAATCGGTTTAAACCAAAACATTTTAGTTAGGTTTCTCAAGCTTAATTTATAATAAAATTTTAACACATTTAGAAAACTTATTTGACTGAAAATCATAATTTTATAAATCATGATATCAATGGTGTGTAAGGGTGAATTGTTGATATTTTTAAGAGAAGCAACATTGTTTTTGTATAAGAGTGAAAAAATATTTAATTTTAATGGAAAATTTCTTTATTGTTTAAATATTTATAATGTCAAATTATATGAAAAAGTGGTTTTAATGTAATATTAGTTCCCTTTTATATAAATTAACACTATTAAATTTAGGTAATTTGTTACGTTTTTATGTAGAATTAAGATTTAAAAATGTTGTAACCTTTTGATCATTTTTGTATTAAAAAACCATTTCCTCATCATGTTTGTCGGAGTAATCTTAACATAATTTTTTTTTTCAAATTCAATGAATTGAAATTGGAAAAAATGGACTCTATATTTGGAATCAAAACAATTTATAATATATAATATTTTAAAATTCATTATTAACATAAATGATTATTGAATGTAGTAAATATTAGTTATCATTGATAACAAAAAAAATTATTTACAAGGGAGTTAAAAATGAATGATAAAATTAAAAATGACCTAACATATTATATTAATTTTATTGAATGAGTTTATTTAATATTTTTTTTAGTATGTGATCTTAAATATTGAAATTAATTTCCACTTTACTTTAAATATGACACGCATAATATGTTTAGTCAAAAAAGGCAAAGAAGGAACCTTTCTTAATTGTCATATCATTAAACCTGTGAGATATGGATAAAAACATCATATAATGATTTAATTGTATTATTTTGAAAGATAAATTAATTTTTTTATAATGATGAATTTGTTGAGATTCTATAATTAATTTTAATGGATTTGAAATGACAATGTTTTACTTATTCAGTTAATAATTATCTTAAATAAATGGAATTACAAATTTTAAATGTGATGTAAATTGAGTGAGTTATTAGGTTAAAATAATTTTTGAGATAAATATATATTATTAAATATGTTTGAGGATAATATATTCAAATAAAATCATAATATATATATTTTTAAATTCATATTAAATCATTAGTGTCAGAATTAAATATAATGTTTTCTATAATAAAATAAATTTTATTATATTATTATGAATTATTAATAAAATCTATATTCTAAAAAATAACTATTCAATGTTGTTATATTTCAACTATTTACAATTAATTATCTATTTTTCCTTTATAATGAAAATATTAACACATAGTTAGTAAAGTCATTGTTCATGTAGTTAAGGTTAAAATGATGCTTTTCCACGTTATATGATCCCGTGTTAAAATAAATTTTCAATGCATAATGTTTTCATTGGATAAATTGGATTTCATATTTAAAATCATTTATTATAATTTTTTAGTATTATACTTTATTTTAGCGTTAGAGGACAAATTACATAGGTTACAAAAAATGTTACCATATAGAAAACCCATACTGGTAAAATAAGGAACTAAGATATTAAAGAATGAAATAGTGAAATGATTAGATTAATTGTATATTAGAGGTTTTTCTAAACCATATAATCACTAAAAACTATTAATTATCAATTTTGATTATAATTTACTGAATATTTACCTCTTAGTATATAGTAATTTAGAGTATTTATAATAACTTCACTCCACCGAAACTATAAAAGGGAACTCACTCCCCTTAGTTGTTCACCACTTCACACCTATTTTTTTACCACTATAACTAAACAAAAAAACATCCCAAATTCCCTCTATTCAACCTAGAAATATTATTTATGGATTAATTTCAACCCATGATGGATTAATAGCACACCTACAGAGGATACATAAAAAATAAATAATGTTCTTCAACGAGCGTCCTTGTTTTTTTCTATCTCCTCCACCATCAATTTTTATTTAACCCTGATAATATAATAACCATATCATATTCCATATAATTTGTCATTATTTTAATATGGTAATATAAAAATACCATATCCACATCCATAAAATGGGTTATAAAATAATCATTTCTGTTTATGATAAACTACCAACTTGTGAACTGATGTCGTTCATTTTTCTATTTCCACATATCAAGGTTGAGTATGATGATTGATCTAAAGTATATATGATTTATATAGTATATTTACACCTGATTGGACACTATATAACAACAATATTTTTTACATTCAATTCCATAGATGATACGATAACATAGGCCATGTTTATGACTGAGAAACGCTTCACGAAGCGATTTGATTCATCTTACACTATGGATTCACATGGAATGTGGTAGTGATATAATTAATGATTAAATGTGATATAGATGAAATTTATATGATATTAGTGAAATATTAATAATTATGTAAATATATATATATATCAATTTTCTTATTTTCCATTTAGTTATGTAAATATGATAACATCATTCATATACGTGAGGACTACCCCTTTCCCGAAGTTATGTGAATCCCATTTCATATTTAACCCACATATACTGTTTATATAATATTATAATATTTTATAAATTATATTATTAAAATTATTTAATTTTAATATAAAACATACATACATTCCATAATTATCATTAAAAAACGAAAACGTTGATCATGCGTATGTAGGACATACCGACTTCATAATCAAAACGTACATCATTTTTCATAAAAATAATTCATGATTGATTATAAAAGTATAATTTATGTATAAATATGATAATTAATTGTTATTAATATTCATGAGTAATTAAAATAGTATAATATTCATGAGAGATGTAACTTTTGAATATTTCACGAATGAGAAAACCATGAAACTAACAACCAAAACAATCAAAATAACTTACAATTATTTCAGAACGAAGGATGGAATTTTGTATAAGGATAATGCATGAAATCATAATAAATAATATGGTTCTTTTATATGTTAATAAGTTTTTATAAGCACTATATAAGAGTTAAATCATGATCACACCAACTGAAACATGATGTAAGAGATTTTTTCTCTATTTTCATTCCACTGAGATTTGTTTTCTATTATGAACCAATATAAATTTATATGGGATATATATAGATCCTTTTATATATAATATCAATATTAAAACAAAATACATGGAATATAATGTTCTAATTCAATTTATTTCATCCAAGGGGAATTAATTTGAAAATAAATAAGTGGTAAAAGTTAATGTGAAACCTAACTTTATTTTGGTGATTATAAAATTTCTCATGAAACAATCACATTATTATTATTAGCTTTCATTTTTAATTTAATTAATTATGAGATAACCATATTTTTTTATAAATGTGAATATTTTCTAAAGGATATATTGTTTTTTACATACGATGTTAACTTGGAATGTTATTTGACCAACTGGATAAAATTTTTATAAATCTATATCATTTTCTGAATATAAAGACTTTATGATAAGGAGCAATTTTGATAAATTAAATTGATTATTATATATATGAGGAATTATTTTTAAATTGCTAAAATGGGTTCATTTCCATATATTAATGTCCCCATGATGCATCAATAGTCTCAATAGATGAGTCAGTTGACTAAATCAAATTTTTTTAACCTGTATATTTAAAAGTATCTTGTGAAATGCACTATTGTAGAAATTATTTTTCACGTTGGTTGTTTTTTATTTTTTTCGTTGGTAATGCGGTTCCGTTTTTTATCGAGACGTTATAAATGAATCCTAGAGTGTTTTTCTTATATCAATTATTTTTAACCGACGTAAAATACAATTAAAAAGGGGGTTTCATGTAGGTTATTTAATAACAGAAATGAAAAACAATATTTCATACCCGTTATCTAATAACCATTGTAAAAAAAATAACATTATAAATGATTTTTAACCTTAAATATTTAATAACCAACGTAAAAAACTATATTTCATGTTTTTTATTACACAAATGATGGGAAAAATATTTTATAAAGTCGGGTTTTCACGTATTTTGTTTAATAACCACCATGAAAACATGTACATAGATGCTTTATTATGTCAGTTATTAAATAACCGATGTTAAAAATAATTTCATTCATAAAAAACATTTTCAAATTTCCTCTCCACATCCGACTAAAAAAGGATTAATGAAAAATCAGAAACATAAAAAACAAAAATAAAATTACAATTATAAAAAAAAATTCAATATTTAGTAAAACCAAACTAAAATCCAACCATACCTAAAAATTGATTTTCTCATTGCACTTGTAGGCATGTTATATGTTGTTCAATATAAGGGATAGATTCATCAAAAATATACAAATTAAAAGGAAATAATATAACATGTATCATGAAAAAAATTGAAATATTAAAGAATAAACTATAATGAAAACTAACCTTCTTCCACTTTCTAACTATCCATGTTGAAATTATTTCATACACAAATGTTAATTCATAATATTTTCATTATTTGGAACATTATTTTTTATTAAAATTATTTCTAGATGAGTTTTTTCAATTCAAAATAACAGTTTTATGTAATATATCTAATATATAGTAATTATATATTATAATTAACATTTACTTCTACATATTTGATCTTGCTTCTCGTTTTATTTTTGGACACTTGAAATAAATTCATTCCTATTATAAAATCTATGTAATGAAATAACTTTAGAATTAAATAAAATATATACAATTATTAATAAATTGAAACATACATTTCTAATAAACCCTTAAAATTTTGTCAAACTTCAACATGGATAGAGCATAAATAGAAAAGTGCATTCTCAATTTGACAAAAACACCTAAAATGAATTTGACGCTGATAAAAAAATATAATGTATGTTGTTATTATGTTAATAAATTTATAAAACATTTTGAGATAAATGTTTCTTACTCTAAAAAACATAGAAACATCCAAAACTGAATAATTACATTCTTTTGAAATATTTCGACAATATAAATTACTTTTTATATTTTAGTTATAGTCCTTAATAAAAGAGAAATGAATTGTGGGTCCATAAATCCATAAACATTCATCTATTTTTCTCCAAACACACTTTATAATGTTACCTAATAAAAAAGAAACAAAAATAGAAATTTTAAATAAATTAATATTAGGGAAATTTAATGTTAAGAAATTTAGGGAAAAAATTGCATCATGTTTACCTCAAACATATATATAGTTACATGCTCCAGGATAACATTTTTCAAAATAACTATAGTCATTCCACTCCAAAAAACACCATCTTCCATTGGAATCTGATAATCACCCAAAAAATAAAATTCAATACCATGAAAATCTATAAAGACTACTAGAACCTTTATATGGAGTTAGAGATCACGGAATTTATTTTTCACTATAAAATACTTCTTTACATATAAATTTTTACACTAAAAAATTGTTAAATATATAAAAATTAAAATTTTGAAAACCTTTTAATGAAAAAATGAAATAAAAGATAATATATATACATACCTATGTGGTAATATTCCACAAAAGTATAGACGACCCCAATTAAAAGTGGTAGATACATTATCAAACTATTGTCAACTCATTTGAAGGTATTGGTACTCTAGATGATCTATTAATAATATGTTGTACAATGACTATACATAAATTTTGATGATGAAAAAAATCTCCAATATAAAATATCATTCCATCTACAAAAATATGATACTGAGGATCATCAACATATAACTCATAGTAACTAGGACGATGTGTCAGAGGGGTGTTTGAGTAGGATAATGAGTATGGTCTAAAGCCAATTTTGGAGGAGAGGGATCTCCTGGAGGAGGTGGAGGAGTGGGATTTGTAGTCTGGAAATGTCACCTCATTTTTATAAAAATGGACTGTACCGACATTCAGATCTTAAACAGCAGTATTGCATTAATATTCTGATCATGAGAATCCACAGATTATATTTTCTTTTTGAAAAAACCTTCCATTGTGGAAGTTATTTAATGTTTAAAAACATTTCTCACCAATACACCTGCCTAGTATCCTAATACATGACCTTGGTGTACATGTTTTCCAAATGATACATATAATATATATTTCCTCCCCTCTACCAAAAATGTGCCTTATTTTCTATACTCCTCAAATGAATCCTATATGAATTATTTGAACAATTATGTAATTATTCAAAATTTATTATTAATTGAAAAAAATAAATAAATAAATAGATAAATAAATATCTTACAATACTATTAGATATAACCTAGGATGTTTCATAAGATATTTCCCTTTTTTCTAATCTTTTTTCTCTTCCATTTTTCATGTCTAACTAGAGGGGATATGGTGGAAACCTCTCGATATCATGAAGATCCAAATATGAGTCCTAAAAATTTGTATCTATTATTTGTTCTTCCAATAATTTTTACCCTCCCCAAGAAAAATTATGAGGGAATAACATTTTAAATTGGGTATTCTGATGAGATCTCCTCAATTATGATTAATAAAAGATAAAAAATCATTAATAATTTCATTAATATAGGAAAACATCTAAAATTCACATTTCACATAACAAAAATGATTCTTTTCTTAAACATTAATTTTTTTTCATGTTTCATCATCTATAGAATAATATATATCACATTGATTCAAATATTTAATATTCCTAGAAATTGTATTATATGTGAGGGATGATTTGAAATACCTCTATATTCTAGATGGTAATGATAAAAATTTCATGAAAACTCCTCCAGAGACATTTGTATCATATTTTATCTAATAATAACGGGGCAAACTTATATTACTAAAAACAATTCCAGATTAGTAAAACAATAAAAATCAAAATTAACAAAGTAGTATCATTTAGGTGAGATAGTGTTACATTATCAAAACTTCTCAATCATTAATCAAAAGACTGAATTTTCTATTATGATGAATTATTAAAAAACACTTGATTTTTTTTGATTAGGACCTCATGGAATTTCATTATCATCAATGTATTCTACTATCATGTGGTCCTAGATATGATCAAAAGATAATTTTGGTACACATGATTTGTCATATTAACCAACCCTAGAACTCTTATTTCTCCTTTTGGGAGTACATAACTCTAGTAAATAATTATGGGGATCATCAGGAGGAGCATGTGTGTGTTCCTCCACCGAGATATGAGTATGCTCCACTCCAAACATATATGTTTGATCACATGATTGATCTTTCATTATATAAAAAATCAAAGAAACAAAATATTAAAAAAATACAGAAATTCAAATTAAAATATTAACGTAAATAAAAACTGATTAATTATGAAACAAAAAAGTAAACTAAAACCAAACAAATTATTATTCATATTTTTTATAGTTATCTAAATTGGTAATAATATTAAGGATATATGAAATTTCATGTAAATTAATGGAAACCAGTCCAAAATGTGGTAGGAATATTAAAAGTGTTCCATCCTAATAAATCAATTTTTACAGAAAAAATAAGATTTGTTCATTATAATCGTACAAATATTTTCGTTTTTATTTAACATATTAGATTTAAAATCATTTTATTTCAACAAAATCAATATATAGATAACATATATAAGGGTAAACATGGTAAAATAAAAAAACTAATATAAACATACAATTTAACTTATTAGTTTTAATACGTGTTTTAATAAAGTAAATAAAATTAACAAAGCTAACATTTTATGAAATTTATAAATGAAAAAAATAGATAAACATATGTTACCTATAATATTAGGAATGTATTAAAGAACGGTTTTCTAAAATTCATTCATCATGACCATTCCATATGGCACAAACCATGTGTAGGATGTTCTCGTCATCATTATCTGTTAATCATTCCCTTGATGTAGAAATCTCATATAATTTAGCATCTTACTCATGTTGATCACCCCCAACATAATGTTTGTTCCTTATAAAACAATTTTCCACTTCATATATGAATGATCATGAAGATAAATTTTTTTTCATTTTTTTCCATTATAAAAGGATAAAATTTGTATTCTATAATATTCTTATTAGAAAGTGTCATTGCAAATTCATCATGTCATGTACTTTTATTACTGATAAATCATTTGTATTTAAACACCAAAATAATAAATTTAATTTAATCTGTAACAACCCAAAGTTTTATCAATGTAAATTACCTAATTATAATAATCCATATAATCACATTAAATAACAAAAAATGTACTATTATATATTATGTGGTTATTAAACATAATGTTGTCATTCTTATGATTTGAATTCTGAAAATATGACATAAATCCTATTGATCTGTAAGATGTTCGGAGTCTGATAAAAGAAACGTATTTTTTAGTGAATTGTAACCTACCCTTATGAATATTAATGCACCCTTATTCATAGTAATATGAGATTTATTAATAAAAAGTAGTCAAAAATATAGTAACCTATCTCATGATTTTATATGTAAAATTGAGGCATCTTATAAGTGATAATATGAGTATAATAAAAGTATGGGTATTTTTTAATTCATAAATAAATAATTACAAATAATTAATTAATTTAAAATAATTGTTCCCTAAATGGTGTTAATAAATTATAAAAATTAACTCTTCGGGTTTTCAGATAAATTTATAAGGTTATATGTAAATTTTGTAGGCATTATAAAATTTATTATATTTTTAAAATCTGTATTTTTCAAGAAAATCATGACATTCATTAAAAATAAAACTAATCATATTTATTAATTTTTTTTTTTGAAAAATGGATATCATAATTGGGTTATACACATTGAAAAAAGGTTAAAGTGATTTTTTGGGATTTTTCTAAAATACATGAATTTTTGATGAATAGTAAAATATGATAATTCACGATAAATGCTAAAACATGGATTCATGCATCATATATGAGTCATAGACAATGTAAATGGCCATTTATTCGAACATACACGCATGTATTACTATTTTGGGTTATTAAATCAACACTATTTCTATTATTGAGAGAAATTTATAAACTAAGGAATTATATATTATGAAAACCCTTCTATCCTCCACTATAAATACCACCCATCCAAACAACTTTTTATCACACCAATCAAGCCTTGTTCCTTGCCAATATTGTACCCAAATCTCTCCCCAAGATCTTACTCCATGTATAAAAGTCCATAGTCTCATCATGAGGCCAAATCCTCTCCCCTTAAAAGGATTTCCTGGAGGTTGGATTAAAGATGTAAATTCCCCTATTCCATTCTCTTACTTTTTTTTTCAAGTTCATTCTTTTTATTTCATATCCTTGAATATTGTAATAAAAATTTTATGAAATATCTATTACTTTAATTTTACATCAATTCTATGATAATGCATTATTTTATTATCATCTCTCATTTACTCTTTTTATAATTGTTGTAAAGACACCATCCTAGATGTGTTAATTTACCACATTAAAGGATTATAGGTATTCAATTTCTATTACCATCATCAATTATGGACTTGGAACCATTTTTATTGATGAAACATTCTATTTAATATATATTTTTATCTTATGTGTTGTTTTAGAATCTTTTTTCACACATTATGTAAAATAATAATACAAAACAAGTTAGTAATGAGAAAAAACACGTAATTAATTCAAGATATTATCATTGATGTATTATATAATGATTCATCATCACTCTATGTAACCAAATTAAATTTACAACCATGTAAACATCTGTATTTTCAATAATAAAATTTAAAAATAATCCTTAACAACCATCCCCATTTTACATGATACACCATTAATGAAATTAAGTAAATAGATCATTAAAACCAAGGAAGAAAACGGACCAGAACAAAACAGATGAACCTCATAACAAAGAAAAAGGATTATAAATGAGCTTAAAAAGGATATACTATATATTATAAGTATATAATATGTTCTAGAATTTTTAATTAATGAATTTTATTTTATTATTCCGGTAATTATTGTAAATTAGAGAACATCATCAGACTTGAGGAAAGGGATCCTCTCTAATTCACCTTTATTCAATAATTTCCTCTATGTTATTCCCTTTTATATGTAATCCCTAATTTTTGGGTATGATTTTTTACCTCCTACATACTTAAATCAGGACTTATTAGTGATTATAAATCATTTTATCCCTCATTAATCCCACTTAATTAAACCCAATACCATGCTGATAATCTGTAAGCGATTCTTCTTGAACCTAATTTGTTCCATTGGGTTGCCTTATCTTCATTTTACCAGAATAATGTTATCTTATATGTTTATGTTCATATTATAAATTTTTTTACATGCACCCAATTCATTTATCTAGATCCTTTCATCATGCTTTTTTAGGGATATACATGTTTTTAAGTGATTCCTCCAACAATACTTCATGATAAGAAAACCGGTTTTAAGGGAACATTTCAAATTCCTACCCAAAATAGAGTACACTATATTATATATTTTTAAGCCACCATTTATTTTTAAAATCAGTGTTTTTAAAATGATAAAATATTTGGTTCACTTCTTGTTTTATGTAAAATATTATCCCTTTTCAATTTTAAATGAAATTTAGTATTTTTCTTAAAAACCTACTAAAATGTTTTAATGCTAAAATTTCATAAAAAATCATCTTAAATGTTTTCACATCTGTTTGAAATCACTTAACTTGATTTATGCGTATTTTACCTAATTAATGTCTATGTACATTCTAATTTATTTCATTCATGGACACTTTTATGATACACCCATTCATTATTCTTTATGACAATATTGTGGTGCTCAATTCATTCCATGGGTAACCCTTATGATTATATTATATTTATTATGTATGATTCTTTATGTGGAAAAAATTTCTTAAAAAGTACTAATGGGTGAACCCAAATATCACTCTAATGCATTGGGTAATGTTGAGTCTTAGGAGATGTTATGTGGGCCGATCTTGGCAGTTAGCCATGGCCTATGCTACCATGTGTGATGGTCTTGGAAATTATACTAGTCTTGTGCTACCATGTGAAATATTCTTGGTTGTTTTCCTTGAATAATACTAAAGTCATGTTTTATCTTGCTTTAACATTATAATGACCCCATTTTTATAAGATTACATGTTTATAAGTTATTATTCCATATGTTACATGCATTTTTTATCATCATGTCATGCCTTATATCCCATGTGTTAATGATTTGTTCTTATAGTTATTCCCTTACCGGCCTATTTAGCTCATCCCTTTGTTTATTTGTTCCCCAGGGTACCCTATAATGATGTTTGAGCACAAAGAAAGTTATAAAGTTAGTTTGAATATTAAAAAAATACGTGATTTCTTTAGTTCATTGTTTTCGGTTCAATGTACATAGATTTCCAATACACAAGAATTAACAATCCTTGGCTTTTACTCTGATGTATAATTATCCATAAAACCATGTACTTTTTTTTAAAAGGCTATGGTCGCTATAGTTGGTATCATAGGATGTTCATGTTAATTTTAGAGTTTAGGAGTAGAGAACATTAGTAAGAACCTTGTGAATGAGACTTAGTATATTAAAACGTCCCAATTTTTTGTTAGTATAGAGTATGTGGCTTATCAAAAAAATACATCCCTGTATGGATAAAAACTAGTAGAGGTGGCTCTCGAACATATGTATTTATGGGTAACACCTGAAAACATTGCTTTGAGGTTGACACGAACGGGAACTAGTGCATGAAAATGGTCCTCAGTGAACTCTTGGTTTGACACTACAAGGGGATATTCTTTGGTATATCCATGAGCTTAGTAAAAAATATTATTAAGGGAATAAAAAATGTTCAGAAGAATATATGTTAATAAATTGATAAATGATAACCTATATTGAATTGTTGGGAATCACAAGTTAGGATATACTTCCCCAATACATTTTTATCCACATATGTTAAAAGTTTACTTTTTATTAATAATAGATAAGTATTCATGCCCTCTAATTCTACGATCATTTTCTTAGTTAATGGATGGAAAAAGAAGAAAACATAGCAATAATCATTGTTATTGGGAATGTGATGATTACCCAAATGATATGCCTATATATGATGGGAATGGGTACTAAAAACTTCATGAAATTACTTGCTCAACTGAATCATTTTTTGAATAATAACTTCAATCATGTGTAATACCCTCTTACTCCATGGAAAAAGAAATGTTTTTTAATCATTCACGTGAAAATGGCATCACATGATTAGTGGATCATATGATACCCTCCTCATGGAATAGTGGATTAATTACATTGAAAATATATTTCATGTCCTACAGGGCTCATAAGAAGATATAGTTATATTGGAAGTCTATCGTTTTTTGGGGAAGCTGGTCTGGGGTAGACCCTGATATATAATATGAAGCCGTTGGAAGAAATATATTCCTTGGATTGGGATGAAATCAAGATTTTTTTTTTCAATGAATATTTTTCCAGAACACTCCATCTTAACATGGAAAGAGAGTTCCTTGGACTCATGTAAAAGGAAAATGAATCCATTATTTTGTATAAAGAAAAATTTATAAGGATTTCATGGTATTCTCTAGCTATGTCTTGAACTCCAATAGTAATTTGGATCACATATTTAGTAGAATAAAATTGAGTCTATGAAAAGAGGTGGTTATTCGAGACTTTTAAAACATCGAGGGGATAGTTCGTAGTTCCCTTAAGGTTGATATGGATATGAGAGACTCTCAGTGTTATTGTGGGACCAAAGAAAAAAACAAGAAAATGGAATGTAATGTGGTTTGTTCCACAAATAAATTCCATGATGGAAACAATCTCAATCATCCCATGTGTTTGAATTATTGGAGGAAGAATCATGTGAATTACCTAATGGGAACTAGGAATTTCTTCATATGTTGAATGTTGGGACATCTGTCTGAAAAATATTTAAGAGATATAAAAAATCATGAAAATATGGAAGAAAAAAAGGAATATTTAGACAAAAACTCATACAGTGGTGTAGTGTTACAACTGAAACGAACATTGGCATTATGAAAACAATTTCCTCAAGCCAGGGACTGTTAAAGGAAATAAATAACAACCTCCAAGGAAATAGAAAAATGCTTTATTCTATCACTACAGCTGAAGTGGAGTTGGAAAATTTTGTGGTGACTGGTATTCTAGTTATTCATTCATGAATAATGAATATACTATTTGATTATAGTTCTACAAATTCTTTCATTCTCAGAATTTTAGTAGAATGATTCAAACACCACCTCAAAATTTTAAGGATATTTCATCTCTTAAAATAGGGAATGGGGAAATTATTGCTTCAATGGTTTATAACTCCTCCCTGCTTAAAATGTGTGGACTAAACCTCTTAGAAAATATCATTATACTTTATTTATTTGAGTTTTATGATATCGTTGGCATTTATTTTCTAACATTATACAAAGACAACATCAAATTTCAGGAAAGGGTCATCACTCATCACATCCTAAAGCATTCTAAAATTCATTAAAAGTGTATGGAGGAATATGAATATCTTTCAGAATCAATTTATAAAGTGTGGATATTAATTCCATAGGAGTTAGAATGTCTATCTCAAATAATTGAGACAAAGGAGTGATTCATGCTCGAAGACATGCCCATTTTGAGTGATTACATTGATATATTCCCTAAAGAGTTACATTGCATTCCTCATGATATAGAGGTTGATTTCTCAGTTGAAATTTTTTCTAGATCTCTAACTATTTCATGAATCATTATAGAATGGTCATCATAGAGCTAGAAGAGCTGAAGAAGCCGTTACCAGAGAATCTATTGAAGGGTTTTATATGCCCCCACTACTACAAAAAATGGCCTATATCAGCGCTAAAAAGGGCTTTAAAAGCTCTATATAGTGCTATAAATATCAACACTAATATAGGGTGGTCCCTTTTATCAGCGCTTCGAAAAGCGGTGAAAAAGGCCCCTTTGATCAGTGATAAAAAAATCGCTGATAAAAGTCCCCTTTATTAGTGATTTTCTAGCACTGATAAAAGTGACCTTTATTAGTGCATTTTAAAAAGCACTGATAAAAATAACCTTTATGAGTGATTTTTAAAAAGCACTGATAAAGGTCAATTTTTTTTAATAAAATAAAAAATAAATAAATATTTTGGGGAGAGATTTTAACAGTGCTTGACCCCCTATTAGCGCTAGGAGGTCTCCCGCGTGATGCCCTTCCCATGTTTCCTCACACGCGGGCACCACTTTGCTACTCTTGAACTCGAACCCGCAAGCTCCCCCTTTCACAACTGCACCTTTACCACCATGCTATTTCTTTTTTTCTCTATGCAATGATATATCTATTTATATATATACATATAGTTAGTTTTATTCGTATATTGATATAAATTCATATTAATATAAAAATATTTAATCATATATTAGTATATATATATATATATTCATTTGTATATTAATATATAATTATATTTTTTTATTTATTTATATATTTTTTGTTATAATTTTCTATCTGTATATTTATTTTTATATTAATATATACTTATAAAATTAGATTTAAATACATTTATGAAATTTTTTATATGTGTGTTTATAATTAAATAAATAAATAAATACATAAATATATACAAAACACAAACACACACAAACACATATATATTTACGAATAAATACATATATATATATATATGTATATATGTATTTGAAAAGCCATATAATGTTAAAACAACCATAACTTATATTCTAGAAGTCTGCTTCAACTCCACAACCAGTCAAATCAAAGTAAATGAAACAATCATCGATGTGATATGTGGTACATGGCTAATGGACATCCGGATCAGAAGTTATTTATATTTGAATGTTAAAAAATTAGTGTATCCCGACTAAAAACTCAGTTTCAGAGGCCTTCTAGGCCTTTTTTGGCCTCCAAAAATGTGATAGAGGAATTTCCACAATCACTAGCACATCGCAGAATTCGATTTGATATCAATTAGAGCTCAAATGTACACCTGGATCAAAATTTATGGTCATTGGAAGTTTGAGTTACATTTTCAACTTATTTTAGATCTTTTGTTAATTGTTTTGATTTTTTGTGTCTTCAAATTTTTATTAAATGATTTTTAATCAACAATAATTATCAAATTATTAATTTATAATTTTTTTAAATACTTTAAAACCATTTTAATTAAATTTATTATATATTAAATTTAATAGTCTATTTATACATATCTAAAACATATTTAAAAAATATATATTATATTTATATCAATATAAATATACTTATATAACAATAATTTATTTTTCATGATTTTATTAAACATAAAATTTATCACCGTTATGAAAAAAGAGCTGATAAATTCTCTCATTTATCAGTGGTACACATAAAATCACTGATAAAGACGTCCCCTATATCAGTGAAAAAAAAAGTGTTGATAAAAGCGCCACTTTATCAGCGTTTTTTTAGCACTGATAAAGGCTCGCTTTATCAGTGCTTTTTTGTAGCACTGATAAAGTGGTATTGCCTCCCTTGCCCATTTTTTAGTAGTGCCAAGTGATTCACCATGGGGAGTTATAGTCTTCCTCATCAACAAGAAGGGTGGTTCAATACGCCTCGACATTGATTATTGTGAGATCAAAATAATCAATATAAAAAAATGTATCCCATGCCTCAGATAGATAACATGCTTGATCAACTTTGTGGTGTTAGTAATTTATCCAAGGAGGACCATTAGCCGGGATACCCCCAATTAAAGGCGAGCAAGGAAGATATTCATAAGACTCCTATATGAACAATTTATAGAGACTATGAGTTCAGAGTGATTCCCTTATAACTCAGTAAGACTCTAGAAATTTTCATGGAATTAATTAATAGATTCTTTATAGATTACCAAAATAAATCTTGGTAGTCTTTATCAATGATATTTGGATATAATCCAAAGATAGGAGGAACATGAGGAGCATCTAAAAAAGTGCTAAAGACTTTGCGAAGGGAGAAGTTGTATGAAAACTACAATTAATGTGAGTTCTGGTTGGAGGAAATTTCATTACTAAGGTATGTTATCATCAACAAAGGAATATATGTGGACCCTTCTAAGACAATGGAAATTGGAGAGTGGAAAATTCCAACATATTTTATGGAGATCGAAATATTTCTGGTTCTAGATGGGTATTATCGAAGGGTTGGGAATAAGTTATCATGATTGTCAAACCCAATGACCAAGCTGACAGATAAATTTGTAATGTTTGTATAGCCTTAGGAATGTGAATAGTGTTTTCAAGAGTTAAAATAGAGGCAAATCGTTTCCCAATTACTCACACTCCCAACAAGTGGGAAACTCTTTGTGAACTAGAGTGATTCTTCAAATAAGGGATTATATTGTGTGCTAGTGAAAAATGATAAAGTGATAACCTACACCTCATTTATGTTGAAAATCCCGGAGAAAATCTATCTTATGCATGATCTGGCATTGGTGGATTTGATCTTTGCATTAAAAATGTGGTTGCATTATTTCTATGGTTATATGTGTGGGATATTTATTGATCACAAGAATCTAAAATATATATTGACACAATAAGAGCTCAACATGTACCAGTGAATATGGATAGAACTTCTCAAGGATTATGACATATCAATCCACTACCATCCTAGAATGGAGAACAAGGTGAAAGATTCTCTATGTAGAAATGATCATGAATATTTATCAATGATGTGAATTAAAAATGATCTGATCTTACAATATTTGAATAGTATGGGATATGGAATCATTAAGGGATGAAGATAAACAATCCTTTCTAAAATAATTTCTCAACCATCCCTCATGGTGAAAATAATCAATTAATAATGAAAATATGTGTAAATACATAAAAAGGTAGAATCCATTAAAAATCGGAAATACTCTGAGTTCAAGATTGACGAGGAATGAGTTGTATTATTTGGTTCCGGATTATGTGTAGCATCTGAACCATTGATAATGAAGTAGCTTTTTAATGACACACATAGCACACCCTTCCCTATTCAACCAGGTAGCACAAGGATGTTTCGAGATCTCCGAGAGATCTTTTTGTAGGACAATATGAGGAAGGAGATTACTGAGTATACATTGAAGTTCTTGGTATGTAAACAAGAGAAGGATGAAAGATAATAGTATAAGGAGAGTGTGAAACCACTACCAATACAAACATGAAGGGGGGGGGGGGAACATTCCCATGGGCGTTTTCACTGGACTTCAATGGAAATCAATAGGATACAATTCTATATGTGTCATTATGGATCATCCTAAAAAGATACATCACTATTTCGTAATTTTATAGGAATTATCATTGGATCAAATTTCAATGATATATATCAAAGTGGTTGTAAGGATGCAAGGATTATAACTATATATTGTATATGATATAGATATGAGATTCACCTTGTTGTTTTGGAATTGTGTCAAACATGCTATAAGGATTGAACTGATCTTCAGTATGACCTATCATCCTCAAACTAATAGAAAATTTGATTGAACTCTCCAGACACAAGAAGGCATGTTGAGATCTACTTATATGTACATAAATGGAGGATGGTACCAACATATTTCACTTATTGAATTCTCCTCGAAAAATATTTTTAACTCGACCATATGAATGGAACCATATGAATCCCTTTTATGGGAAATGGTGCAGAACACTAGTGTGTTGGGATAATGTCATTGGGCGTAAGATACTAGGACCTGAAATGATAGAAGAAATTGTGGAGAAGGTGAAACCCATTAATCATCACATTAAGACAACCTGAATTCGTTAGAATATTTATGAAGGAAATCATCAATGATACCATGAGTTCAATGTTCGAGACATAGTATTTCAACACATATATCCATTGATGAAGGTTGTGTGGTTTGCGAAGAAACGAATGTTAAGTCCATGGTACGTCATCCCCTTAATGATTCTTGACCGTGTTGGGGTTGTGGCCTATCGACTAGAACATCCACCTACCATGACATAAGTACATGGTGTCTTCCATGTATCCCACTTAAGGAATTACATTCCAGAACCTTCACTTGTACTCTCTTAATAGGTGATACCATTAGATAATGATCATTATTACAAGGAGTATGTAGTGAAGATCATCGATCATATAGATAATGTTCTATGTAAATAGACTACTCAACTGGTCGATGTACTATGGTGGAACCATAAGGATAAAGAGTAATCATGGGAACTGGCGGAGGAAATAAAGGAAAAGTACCCACACCTATTTATGGCCTAAAATGTAAAACGAAATTTTTAGGGAGAAATTTAATATGGAGGGAATAATGTAACAACCCAATGATTTATCAATTGAAATAGTCTTATAATAATTTTTTCATATAATCACGTGAAATCACAACCCAATGAACTAATATTTAATATGTGACCATTAAATATAATATTATCACACCAATGATTTGAATTTCAAAAATATGACCTACACGGTTGCGATCAGAATAATGTTTGGAGTCTGATATGACAATCTTAATATTTAGTAAATATTAACCTACCCATTTGAATAGTAATATGACCCTTATTAACATAAAATATTCCAACAAATAGAAACGAATCCCCTAAATGGGTAAATTAAATTTAGGCATCTTATAAGTGATAATTTGACCATAGTAAATGTATTGGTATTTTTGTAAGTCATAAATAATTAATTAATTTAAAATAAAATTTATTTTCCTAAAATGTGTTCATAAATAAACAAGTTTATGACTTCACATTTTCTCATAATTGTTTTAGACATTATGTAATTTTTGAAAGCATTATAAACTCATTTCTATTTTTAAAATTTGTATTTTTCTAGTAAATTAGAAATGTAATAAAAAAAATTATATCAATCATATATATATATATTTATTTTTTAAATATGGATCTCATATTTGGATTATACACATCAAAAAATGGTTGGGGTGATATTTATTTTCTAAAACACTTGAATTTTTTATGAATATTAAAATATGATAAATCACAATAAATGCTAAAACCTAAATTTTCAGGTCATTAATAAGTTATGGATGATGTAAATGGACATTGTTTCAAAATCACATGAAATTATTACTATTTTTGTTCATGGATCATCACTATTTACGGTTTTGGGGGAAATTAATAAAACAAGGAATTAAATATTATGAAAACCCTCCTCTCATTCACTATAATTACCACCCCCATACCTCCTCTATTTACTCCTCTCAAGACATGTTCCCTGCCTAAATTATTCTTAAATCCATCCCCAAGCTCCTCTCTTATGTTCGACATCCCTTATTATCTTCAAAATAACAAATCCTCTCCCTTTGAGACGCTTTGAAGGAAGATTTCTTTAAGAGGTAAATTAATATTTTCAATTCATTTAGTTTCTTTTCTAGTACATTGATTTTGTATTCTATCCTCACCCATCCTCATCCAATAGTAATGAAAACCCCAATGTAATGCCACAACCCAAGTTACATAGAGTGGGTTCGTTATTTTAGTACATTAAAATGATTACAAGGAATCAAATCCCGAATGAACGATTAGTTTTGTAGTCTTGGAAAATATATTACATACATGATATTCAACATTACAACATGAAATAAAAAATAAAAATAATTTATTCCATTATAAATTTCCAAGCCTCCTAGATTATTCATAAAAGTCACTCATAACTAACTTCTTCATATCATGGGAAAATAAAACGTAAGAAAGGGGTGAGCTTAGATGCTCATAAAGTGTAGATAATTTAGCAGAAGCTATAAACATTTAAGGCAAGATGTGTACTAAAAACAACATCCTTTCAAACAAAAACATGAACTGAATATGGAAAAAATAAAAAAAAATTACCATATAAACATGAACATGGATATTATACTAGTATAATAATAACATGTAATAACAAAATTCATAATGATGGAATTTATAGTAACAAAATTTAATTTCTCTGTCAAGGCATCGTGCTAGGACCTAGGGGCTTACATTAATCGGAACCCAACCCAGAGAGCTTCTACAACCGTACTCCAACCTGGAGAGCCTCTGTAATCAAAGTCCAACCTAGAGGGTCTGTTGTAACCAGAACCCAACCTAGAGTGCTTACTTTTACTGATCCCCATCCCAGAACATACTAGTCCAATACATTCATCTTAAGAAAATATTGAAATATAACATAAACATCTGTATTAAAACTAGCATACGAAATGTCAATACTTTAACCATAAACCATTAATGGCATAAAAATAACTCATCAAAAGTCAAAAATATCACAAAACCTTAATAAAAATATGGGATATTTTTATCATAATAAATCAACTTCAAACAAGTGTAAAATCTATCAAAGGATGTTGACATAGATGAAATAAATTTTTTTTGAGAGAAATATCTATTTCTATTTTGAAATCATTTAAGAGTCAAATAATTATAAGGAAAAATTTTATTTTGAAAGTATTATTATAAACTTTTAAGGGAAGATTCGACGATGTTAGAATGGCGGAAAATATTCACACCCTCTGTATAAGATAAAAAAACATTCTTACCTTAATTATGTCGAAAAGGTCATAAATTACCTTTTTTGGAAAACGACGGAACAATTCCCTTATAAACATCTTATAAAAAGTCAAAACAAAGGTATAAATGAATTTATCCCATAGTCTAGTAAATAGTAAAAAAATTTTTAAATAAAGTTTTAAGAAAACACGGATGTGGATGATAAAGAGTTCCTAGTAGATACTTATGTAAAAACAACCTCGGATAATAAAGAGATTGTGAAATTAACCCTTACCAATTTGGTAACATATGAAACATACACCCCATGAATGACGTATCATAAAATTAATATGTAAATCCAAAAAAATTAAAATTTATTACACAAATAATTCAATTATGTGTAGTACATACACCACACAATAGGAAATAGTGGCAATATAACATGAATCTCATAAGAATAAGGAGTAAGATGAAAACCACCTACCTTGCACGTTCCTTTGGTATAGGGTATGTTTAACCTCTTCTTTAACGACCATTGTATGTTATTAGAATATAAAAGAACCATATTCATATTTATTATATCATATATGATTCATTTATGACTATATACTAACCATTTAATAATTATTTTCATGTTAAATTAAAAATTCGGGTAATAATCGCTTTCTTTATCGTACATATTTTAACTTGTTATTCTCGATCGTATCATTTAGATCATGATTTAAATACATATATAATATAAAACTTGATTAATATATCATACATATTTAGAATATAAATATTAATAATAGATATATATATGAAATGGAAAACAACGTTTATGGAGACGGTAGGCCGTACGTACGCATAAACGTTTTTTCTGTTTTTATATCGTGTTGAACGAAAGTAAGTGAACAAGATATAGGTAATTACACAAAGATATATATATATATATATATATATATATCTCTAGTTTCATTATTTTTTTCATATATTAGATAATTATTAGTAATATATATTTTTATAATCGTCGATTAGTGGTGAACATGGAAATGAATCTCATCGCGTCGTGGAGATGGTAATCCATAGGTACGCACAAGCGACAATATCATTTCATTAAAGGCTTGGAATTGGATGGTATATTAATTTTATAGAGACATTATCATGTTATTTTCATTATTTATATACATATTACTCATCAATATATCCATCCAAATAACGTAGTGTTGAATAACAAATTATACCATGGTGTGGAGACGGTAAGCTGTACGTACGCCCACATGATGACATTATCATTCATAAGATGTATAGAATAATGAATATGGGAATGAAATATTTATAATAACCTCACATTATATATATGGTAATGGAGTTACTATTTTTTTATTGTAATGACAAAGAATGAGTAAGTGGAAGAGGAAAATAATTACCTTTCCTTCAACCATGAATTTTCCAAAAAGTGTAGCATAATATTAATTCACTTTTCGTAGAACCATATAATCCCAAATCCTCAATAAAATAGTAATACAGTACAATCCTTATTTATATCTATAATTTATATAACCATTATATTGTTGATACAACACTCAAATGAAATAATTCAATAATAACAACATAATAACACTACTCATTCCTCCTCATTTGAGGTAGTATCATAACATGATTATTATCCAATAACATCATTTATAGTGTACTCTGATGACTGGGACATTGATTCGTGTAGTTTCCCAATGCCTTGTAGATAAATCATTTTACATTTGAATCCTTTTTCTTACCCTTTCAATCAGATACTTGGTGTCATTTTTCTCAACACTTATAACAAATTCACATTCCCTTCAAGAATTTACCAAGGTGATTCTTTCCACATTTATCACATATTGAAAAATCCTTTTTCCCCTCTTATCATTTTCAATATATCTCTCTAACATCCATTTCTTCTCTTTCTTCCCTTTAAAGCAATAAGACTCAGTGAATTATTTACTTATGTTATTAACATATGATATTATTTCTTCATATGTTGAGAATACATGGGAGAATATCTCCCTTCTAAATGTTGGATTAACACCATGAATGATATGATCCTTCTCACTCTTTGGATCATACTTCTTGCTAGAGTTCCCATTCCTTCTATAGGGAGACATTTCTATACAATGGCATACACTAGGTCAGTTTATGAATTTCAATGAATAATTCCAAACATGTAAAAAACCTAAAGTAAATTGAAGATGTTATGGATATAATCCATAAAAATAAAAATGTTTTCTTTGAGGAAGTATTTACTCCTAAATCCTTCATAATGGATTGTAATGAAAATGTGAATTATCCTAATAATATCCCTAGGAGTTCTGTAACAAAGAGTGCATTAAGGCCCGTTGTCGTGCACCAATTCCCGTTCGATTCTAGATCAAATCGATGTTTTCAGGTTTTAACCCTAAGTACATTTGTGCCAGAGCGGCCTCAACCTGCTCGTATCCAGGTAGAGATGTATTGCTTGGAAAACATACAAAATCTCTATAGTACCAAAATTTTAGGATGTTCTTCTATAGTAATTCTAAAAGTCTATCTTAGGATAAAGTGCTCTAATCGGAGTTTATCTAAATCTAGTTTCCAATGTTTGTACTAAACATTATCTGATACCAACTGTAACGCCGCAACCCCAATTACCCAGCATCAATGTATTATTATAATACATTGGAATGATTACAAGTAATCAAGTCTTGATGGAACAATCAGTTTAGTAGACTTGAAAAATATATTACATACATGAAGTTCAACATTACAACTTGAAAATAAAAACAACAGTAATTTATTCCATTAGAAATGTCCAAGACTCCTAGATTATTCCTGAATGTCACTAATAACTATCTTCTTCATATCCTGGGAAAATAATACATAAGAAATGGGTGAGCTCAGATTCTCAGTAAGGGTAAATAATTTATTCGAAGTTATAAACATTTAAGGTAAGATGTGTAATAAAAACAAAATCCTTTCAAACATAAACTTGTACATAATTTGAAAAAAATAAATATAAAATTACCATATAAACATACAAATGGATATTATACTAGTCGAATAATCACATGTAATAACAAATTTTATAATGATGGAATTTATAGTAATAGACATTAGTTTATTTGTCAAGGCGTCGTACTAGGACCTAAGGGTTAAGTGTAACCGAACCGCAACCTGGAGAGCCTCTATTACCGGACTCCAACCCGGAGAGCCTCCATAACCAGACACCAACCTGGAGGGTCTGATGTAACCAGACCCAAACCTATAGGGATTACCTTTACCGATCCCCAACACAAAATATACTAGTCCTATACATTCATCTTAAGAAAAGGTTGAAATATAACATAAACATTTGTATTAAAACATGCATTCGAAATGTCAGTAAATTAACCATAAAACATGAATGGCATAAAAAACTCATCCATAGTCAAACATATCAAAAAACGTTATATATAGTATGGGATATTTTTATCATCATAAATCTACATCCAACAATTGTAAAATTCATCATTGGATGTTGACATAAATGAAATCCAAAACTATTTTATAGAAATATCCCTTTCTATTTTGAAATCATTTAAGAGTCAAATACTTTTAAAGAAAAAACTCATTTAAAAAATACTCTTATAAGCATGTAAGGGAATATTAGATGATGTTATAATGGAATATAATTTCCGCACCTTCCATATATGTTAAAAAAACATTCTTACCTTAATTTTGTCAAAAAGGTCATAAAGTACTTTATTAGGAAAACAACGGAACAATTCCTTTATAAAAATCGTATAAAAATTAAAAAAAGGTATAAATGACTTTATCCAATAGTGTAGTAAATAGTAAAAATGATTTGAAATAAATTTTTACGAAAACATGGATGTGTATGAAAAAGTAGTCCTAGTATATACTTACATAAAAAAACCTTGGATAATAAAGAGATTGTGAAATTAACCCTTACCAATTTGGTAACATTTAAATCATACACCCCATGAATGAATTATAATAAAATGAATATTTAAATACACATAAATTAAAGTGTATTACATAAATAATAACATTTTGGGTAGTATTTACACCACAGTAAAGGAAATAGTGGCAATATAGCATGAATCTCACGGGAATAAGGAGTGAGATGAAAACCCCTTACCATGAACTTTTATTTGGTTCAGGGTACGTTTAACCTCTTTTATAATGACCATTTTATGTTATTAGATTATACCAGAACCATATTTATATTTATTTTATCATACATTATTCATTTATGACTTTATACTATCCATTTAATAATGATTTCATATAAAATTAACATTTCAGGTAATAATCGCTTTCTTTATCGTACATATTTTAATTTTTTTTCTTGATCGTATCATTTAGATCATGATTAAAATACCCCCAGAATATATACCTTGATTTATATATCATACATCTTTAAAATATAAATATTTATAATAGATATATATATATATGAAATGGAAAGCACCGTTTTTGGAAACGGTAGGTCGTACGAATGCGTAAACGTTGTTTCTGTTTTCATATCGTATTAAACGGAAGTTAGTGAATACGATATATTTAAGTACACACACACATATAAATATAGATATATCTTGTATCATTATTATTTAATATATTACATACTTATTAGTAATATATATTTTTATAATCGTCGATGAATGGTGAACATGGAGATGAATCTCATCATGTCGTAGAGACGGTAATCCGTACGTACACACAGCTGACAATATCATTTATTTAAAGGTGTGTAATTGGATGGTATATTAATTTTACAGAGACATTATCATGTTATTTTCATTATTTATATATGTATTACTCATCATTATATCCATCCAAATAACTAAGTGTTGAATAAAAAATTATACCACGGCGTGGAGACGGTAAGCCGTACGTAGTCACACGTGGTGACATTATCATTAATAGGATTGATAGAATAATGAATATGATTGTGCCATATTTATAATAACATAACAGTATATATAAGGTACTATAGATACTATTTCGGTGTTGTAATAACAAATAATGAGTAAGTGGAAGAAGAAAAGAACTTGAAAGAGGCTGGTGAAATCATTACCTCTTTTTCGGGTTCTTCATCTTGATTTCACCAAAAGGGATATATTAGTTGGATTTATGATAAAACTAAGGCCTCTAGGATTAAGGTAGGAATGTTGGGAGGATATTTGGCATGGTTTGGCTGAGAAAAATGGCTTTGGAGGTGTGAAGTGGAGAGATTGGGTAGTGCCTTTTTATAAGAGGGGTGAGGGGCACCATAGGAACAGATTGAAATATTATTATATAATAAAATAATGTTCGGTTTTAAATGACTCCAAAATGATTTATTTCGAGGATAAGGTGGGAAAGGGTCGAAATAATCACATAAAATAGGGTTTAGACAAGTTTAGGTTACCATTTTAACCTTATCATTTTTATTTAACTCTTGGTTAAATAGTTTAACTTTTACCGTGTCTTATTGTATTGTAATACTATATGGTTAATAAACTCACTATAAAGTTACAATAGAACCAAAAGAGGTTCATTAATGAAATATATAATATTATTATATTCCTTTGGAAGAACCCTATATTTTTAGGAAAATTATATCAACAAATAATATAGTATTTGTCTTAAACATTAATTTATGTTAATGTTGACACTATTTGTTTTTGGTTTTTTTAAATGTCATCACAACTTTATTTTTTATAAAAAGATACATTTAATCAACCCTAACATGTCATACGCACCTGGAAAATTCTTGGATTTCATAAAAACATTGAAACTATATTTATTTTAATATTTATAATAACATATATTAGATTCTTTCATTAATAAGGTAATTACTAAATCATCATTGTGTCACAAATAAATTTAATTATTTAATGCCTAAAAATTATAAATAAAATAAAATGATGTAGAAAATAATTTTATCATTCTAATGAATATTCATTTTCGAATTTATATTGGGTTTAACCCTATATTTTAAATGGTTTAGTTATTAATCGTTGATTTTAACTCTTTTAACTATTAATTAAATAAAACAATAATAAATGACCTAATCTAATCCAAGTGAACCTGAAGGATCATATTTTATTCCTGAGGTTTTTTTTGTTCAAATTTCAATTATCCAATAGAATTAGGACATGTGTTAGGGTAAGAATAATATCATTTTTACCCTTAATTACCATATTTACATTTAACCGTGGTAATTAAAAGTAAAAAGTTACTATTCAACAAAATTTATTTTCATCTTATTGAACAAAATTTTTCTTACAGATATCATCCATGTCTCTCGGATATTTTAAATTTTTCTCACAGAAGCGGTAAAATTATGTTTTATGCGAATTTGCAAATTCTCCTAGGAGGTGGGTAAAAGATGGTGAAAAGTTCAATAAAATTATATATATATATATTACTATTACAAAATGACTCTAATGGATTACATTAAACATATATAGTTATTATGTATCTATTCTGACCTAAAATAAATTTAAATAAAATAAATTATTATTTAAATGAAATCTTGGTTTTAACCAATAACGCAGTGTTTTTCACTATTCATAAAAAATTGAATGTTTTCATAAACATACAAAAAATTCACCCTAAGCTTATTTTGATATTACAAATTAAAAAATGAAGTCCATTTTACCAAATTCAAAACATAGAAATTTAATTTATTAATTTTAAATTAATTCCCGTTGTCAAAACCAAAAAGCCTGTTTTTAAGAAATAATAACTACCAAAAGATTGACACATGTTTATGTCCAATTTCAAAGTGAAATTACCTCCAATGAACAACATTGGATTAAATGGTAAAAATATAATCTAATTATTCTTCCAAAACATTAATATGTATAGTTTATCACTATATATTATTATGATTAAAAAAGTTGGTTTCAGTTAAAATTTAGTATTTTTCACTATTCACCCAAATATGAATGTTTTCTTAAAAACACAAAAAATTTTCAAAACTAAATTTCATTGAACTGATTCTAAATATGAAGTTTATATTGTCATATTTAGTATATTAAAGTTTAAAATATGGGATTTAAAAATGGGTTTTCTAATAAAAGGTGGTAAAATTGCATTTTTTAAAAAATATACTTCTTTTATCTGAAAAAATGAATTTTTTCTTAGATTAAGTCTAAAAAACACATAATATGGATTAGAAAATACAAGGATTACATAAATTTGAAATTTATGTTAATACTATTCATAACTTCTTTGGAACTCCTAGTTTGGTAAGTCGTGGTGTACTTGAACTCAGTGTTGTGTGTAGTGGAAGATATTGATTTACATTGAAGAAATAACTTACTATGAAACCTTGGGGTGTTACATTATCCCATCCTTAAATAAATTGCATCCTCACAATTTCATATTGTTCTTCAATAATAAAAGGTTAAAAATAGAAAAATACCTTTTCGGAGAACCCACATCAGAAACTGGGTTAATAAACTTTTGACGTAATAAGAGGGAAAGGGAAATGAAAAAGGTTACAAAAAAATTATGATCTCAATTAGGAGAACGTTGGTTGAAATTAGAGACACATAATTGGAGGGAAAATGTAAATATTTATAGTGAGTGATTGAGTTCATCAATCACAATATATCATTTAAATATATTGACATAACAAATTCCCTATCAAACCCACATTCAATACCAAAATACGTTAATAGAGTATATGGAATTTATTTTATTCTAAAAAAACATTTTTTATTATTAAGGAAAACCAAGATCAAATAAAACTCGCGGCAATAGAAAGGTTGTTTTCACCGCTTACATAAAAAACATTCCTTTTTTGGTCATTTAGTAAAATGCTTCGTAGAAAAAGATTCCCCTTGAAATTAAAACTAAAAGGGTTTTATACACCATATAAAAGAATGTTATTTAGAAATAAAAGGATGCCTCAATGAATGGAGATTGAGATGAAGTCCCTTAACTAATGTTTAATAATTAATTTATTCATAGAATAAGATGGAATATATATAGTTATATAATTGACTAGTAGAGTTACATCCTTTTACTAATTCCTACCACAAACTCATTTTTCACTCCGAATGATTTCAAAAAAATATTCAATTTATCCTAATCATATATGGTTACAAAAATAATGAATTTATAATTCACCTATCATACCTTAAAAAACTACATTATACTATCTAGGACAACACGTAGTCTTGTGGTAGGTGATGCAACCTTGCCCTCTTTCGGTTGCAGGTTCAAGTCTCGTGGCCTTGACGGATGTGACTGGTTGTCGCCCGGCCTCTGGGTTGTCCTTTTTATGACAATCCAAAAATAACCATAACAATTGTATCAAATTTCAAACTTAATACATTCCAACAATTAGACTTATCCAATATACTTCTATCCAAACTCACACTCCAAATTTTATAATGAAGATAATCTAATGAAGATCCTTTTTCCACATAATAACATATGATCACCTATATCGTGTATTCTTTTTAAACATGGTAACTACAATAATTACCATAAAATCTTATGGCATACATTCATTCTCCATTATTCATTATAGAATACTGGATATATCCCTCATATCCAAATTTTTTTAATATTACAACAATTATGAAATAAACAAACTATTAATTAGTTCCAAGGGAGTCAAGAATATCCAATATAATTTTTCAAAATCAACTATCTCTTATTCAAAAATCACCACCTAATTATCAGGACCATATAAAGGATTACCTTTCCTTCAACCATGTATTTTCCAAAAAGTGTAGCTTAATATGAATTCCCTTTTTGTAGAACCATATAATCCTGAATCCTCACTAAAATAATACTATAGTACAATCCTTATTTATCTCTATAATTTATATAACCATTATATTGTTGATACAACACTAAAATGAAATAATTCTATAATAACACAAAAGAAAACTTGTCATTCCTCCTCATTTGAGGTAGTATCATGACATTATTATTATGAAATATCATCATTTACAGTATAATCTAATGACTAGGACATTGATTCGCGTAGTGTCCTAACGCCTTGTAGATGAATCATTTTACAGTTGACAACTTTTTCTTACCCTTGAAATCACGTACTTGGTGTCCTTTTTCTGAACACTTATAACAAAGTTACATTCCCTTCAAGCATTTACCAAGGTGATTCTTTCCACATTTATCACATATGGGAAAATTCTTCTATCCCCTATTATATTTCTCCAAATTTCTCTCTACCATCCTTTTCTTCTCTTTCATCCCTTTAAAGCCATATGACTCATAAAATTATTTACCTATCTTATTATCATATGATATTATTTCTTGATATTTTGAGAATATATGGGAGAATATTTACCTTGTAAATGTTTGCTCAATACCAAGAAAGATATGATCCTTCTTACTCTTTGGATCGTACGTATTGTTGGATTTCTCATTCCTTCTACAGGGCGTCATTTCTAAACAATGTCGTACACTAGGTCAGTTTATGAATTGTAATGAATAATTCCAAACATTTAAAATACCTAATGTAAATTGAACAGGTTATGGATATAATCCATAATAATAAAAATGTTTTCTTTGAGGATGTATTTACTCGTAAATCATTCAAAATGGATTGTAATAAAAATGTGAATTATCCTAATCATATCCTCGGGATTGTTGTATCCAAGAGTGCATTAAGGCCCGTTGTCGTGCACCAGTTCTTGTTCGAGTCTTGCTCAAATCAGCGTTTTCGTATTTTACCCCTAGGTACATTTGTGCCAAAACTGCATCTACCTGCTCATATCAAGACATAGAAGTACTTCATAGAAAACTCACAAAATCTCTACAGTTCCAAAATATTATGAAGTTCGCATTTACTAATTCTCAATGTCTATCTTAGGATAATGTGCTCTAATCAGAGTTTATCAGAATCTACATTCCATGGTTCGTAGTACACTTCCTCTGATACCAGCTGTAATTCCCTGACCCTAGTTACCCAGAGTCAGTTCATTATTATAATACATTTGAATGATTACAAGGAATCAAGTCCTGAAGTAAAAATCATCTTAGTAGTCTTGAAACAGAGATTACATACATGAAGTTCAACATTACAACTTGAAAAGATAAACAACCGTAATTTATTCCATTATAAATATCCATGACTCATAGATTATGCATGAATGTCAATAATAACTAACTTCTTCATATCCTGGGAAAATAAATCATAAGAAAGTGGTGATCTCAAATGCTCAGTAAGGGTAAATAATTTAGCAGAAGCAATAAAATTTTAAGGCAGGATGTGTAATAAAAATAACCGCCCTTCAAACATAAACTTGAACATAATATGGAAAAAATAAATAAAACATTACCATATAAACATGCACATGGATATTTTACTAGTATAATAATCACATTTAATAACTAATTTTATAATGATGGAATGTATAGTAACACACTTTAATTTTTGTGTCAAGGCGTCTTGCCCGGACCTAGGGGCTAACTGTAACTGAACCCTAACCCAGAGAGCCTCTATAACCGGACTCCATCTCGGAGAGCCTCTATAACCACACTCCATCCCATAGAGCCTCTATAACCATACTCCATCTCAGTGGGTCTACTGTAACTGGACCCCAACCGAGAGGGCTTACTTTTACAGTTCCCCAACACTGAACATACAAGTTCAATACATTAATCATAATAAAAGGTTGAAATATAAATAAACATTCGTATTAAAACATGCATACGAAATGTCAATACATTAACCATAAACCATGAATGGCATAAAAAAACTCGTCCACGGTCAAACATATCCCCAAAACATAAATAGATTATGGGAGAATTGTATCATAATAAATCAACTTCAAACAACTGTAAAATTTATCAATGGATGTTGACATATTTGAAATCAAAAAAATTTGAAAGAAATATCTCTTTCTATTTTGAAATCATTTAAGATTCACATACTTATAACGAAAACATTTATTTTGAAAATATTCTTATAATCATGTAAGGGAATATTAGACGATGTAATAATGGTGGAAAATAGCCGCACCCACCATATAATTTAAAAAACATTCTTACCTTAATTTTGTCGAAAAGGTCATAAAGTACCTTATTTGGAAAACGACGGAACAATTCTGTTATAAACATTTATAAAAAGTCAAAAAAAGATATAAATGAATTTATCCAATAGTCTAGTAAATATTAAAAATGTTTTGAAATACATTTTTAAGAAATCATGGATGTGGATGATAAATTGGTCCTAGTATATAGTTACTTAAAAACAACCTCGGATAATAAAGAGATTGTGAAATTAACCCTTATCAATTTGGTAACTGAAGAAAAATACACCCTATGAATGAAGAATCATACAATAAAGATGTTAATACACATAAATTAAAGTGTATTACACAAATAATACCATTATGGGAAGTAAATACACCACAATAAAAGAAATAGTGGCAATATATCATGAATCTCACGGGAAGAAGGAGTGAGATGAAAACCCCTTACCTTGCACTTTCTGTTGGTTGAGGGTACATTTAACCACTTGTATAATGAACATTTTATGTTATTATATAATAAAAGAACCATATTAATATTTATTATATCATACATGATTCATTTATGACTTTATACTACCCATTTAATAATTATTTTCATGTTAAATTAACATCTTGGATAATAATCGATTTCTTTATCGTACATATTTTAACTTGTTATTATTGATCGTATCATTTATATCATGATTTAAATACCTTCGGAATATAAAACATGATTTATATTTCATACATATTTATAATATAAATATTTATAATAGATATATATATATATATGAAATGGAAAACATCATTTATGGAGACGGTAGCTCGTACGTATGCATAAACGTTGTTTTTGTTTTCATATCATATTAAACGGAAGTTAGTGAATAATATATATGTAAGTAAATATATATATATAGATATATATACCAGTATTATTTTGTCATATATTACATTATTATTAGTAAAATATATTATTATAATCGTCGATGAATGATGAACATGGAAATGAATCTCATCGTGTCGTGGAGACTGTAATCTGTACGCATGCACGAGCGACAATATCATTTCATTAAAGGTGTGTAATTGGATGGTATATTAATTTTATAGTTACATTATCAAATTGTTTTCATTATTTATATACCTATTACTCGTCATTATATCCATCCAAATAACATAGTGTTGAATAACAAATTACCCCACGACGTGGAGACGGTAAGACGTACGTACGCACATATGGTGACATTATCATTCATAGGATGTATAGAATAATGAATATGGTTGTTACATATTTATAATAACATCAAAATATATATGGTAATGGATTTATTATGTTTTTATGGTAATAAAAAATAAATAGTAAGTGGAAGAATAAAAGAACATGAAAGTGGGTGGTGAAATCATTACCTCTTCTTCTGGTTTTTCCTATTGATTTGATAAAAGGGATCCATATGGAGAATTTATGTTCAAACTAAGCCCTCTAAGATTAAGGGAGGATTGTTGGGAGGATTGTTTGGCAGGGTTTGGCCAATCCAAAAGGCTTTGTAGGTGTGAATTTGATAGAATGGAAAGTGCCCTTTTATAAGAGGAGGTAGGGGCACCTTAGGAAAATATTGAAATATTATTTTCTAATAAAATCATATTATTTTTATAATGGCTAAAAAATAATTTATTTCTAGTTTAAGGTGGATATGGGTCAAAATAATCTCAACTAATATGTTTAAGTCATGTTTATGTTTCCATTTTAACCTTATCTTTTATATTTAACTATTGGTTAAATAGTTTAACTTTTACTGTGTCTTCTTGTATTCTTACAATATATAGTTAATTAGCTTACTCTAAACTTCAAAGATAAATTTAAGTGGTTCATTAATGACATATATAATATTATTTAAGCCCTTTGGCAGAACCCAATTTTTTTTTGAAATATTATATCAACCAATAATATAGTATTTGTTTTAAAAACTAATTTATGTCAATTTTGAATATATTTTGTATTTGGTTTTTTTAAAATCCATCACAACATAATTACTTCGAAAAAGATACCTTGAATCAACCCTTACTTGTCATGTTCTCCTTGAAAATTCGTGGATGTCATAAAAACATTGAAATTATATTTATTTTAATATTTATTATACCATTTATTTGATTCTTTCATTAATAAGGTAATTATTGAATCATCATTGTGTCATAAATAAATTTAGTTATTTAATGTCAAAAAATTATTAATAAAATACCATGATGTAAGAAATATTTTTATCTTTATAATAAATATTTATAGTCTAATTTATATTGTTTTTTACCCTATATTAAAAATGGTTTAGTTATTAAACTTTGATTTGAACTCTTTTAACTCTTCTTTAAATAAAATAATAATAAAAGTCCTAATATAATCCAAGTAGACTTAAAGGGTCATATTTTATTCCTAACGTTCTGTTGATTGAATTACACTTATCCAAAAGAATTAGGACATTGTTAGGGTAAGAATAATATCATTTTTACCCTTAATTACCATATTTACTTTTAACCGTGGTAAATAAAATTAAAAGATTACTATTCCACACAAATTATTTTCATATTATTGAACCAAATTTTTATTAATGATATGAACCATGTCTCTTAGATTTTTTAAATTCCACAAAAAGAAGTGGTAAAATTATGTTTTATGCGATTTTTCAAATTCTCCTAGAAGGTGGGTGAAAGATGGTGAAAAGTTCAATAAAATTATATATATAATATTGTTAAAAAATGACTCAAATGGATTAAAGTGAACATATATAGGTATTATTTATCTATTTGGACCTAAAATAAATTTACATAAAATAAATAATTATATATATGAGAAGTCGGTTTTAACAAATAATGCAGTGGTTTTCACTATTCATCAAAAAAATTAATGTTTTCATAAAAATACCCAAACTTCACCCTAAGATAATTTGGATATTACAAATTTAAAAATGAAGTCTCTTTTACCAAATTCAAAACATTGATGTTTCATTTATTAATTTATATATAATTGTTGTTGTCAAAACCAAAAAGTGTATTTTGAAGAAATAAAAACTACAAAAAGATTGACACTTGTTTATATCCAATTTCAAAGTGAAATTACTTCCAATGACCAACATTGGATTAAATGGTAACAATATATCTAATTATTCTTTAAAAACATTCATATTTATAGTTGAAAATTATAAATAATTTTGATTTAAAAAGTTGGTTTTAGTTAAAATTAAGTATTTTTCACTATTCGCCCAAATATAATAGTTATCAGAAATACAACAAAAATTAATCAAAACTAAATTTTAATTACTATATTATAAAGAATCAGTTTATTTTTTCAAATTTAATATATAAAAGTTTCAAATATTGGATTTAAAAATGGTTCTCCATTAAAAGGTGGTAATATCGCATTTTTAAAAAAAATACAACTTTTATTTAAAAAAATGAAATTGTTCTTATATTATGTCTAAAGAACTCTTAATAAGGATTATAAAATTATATGGATTATATTAAATTCAAAATTAAGTTAATACTATTCATAACCACTTTTGAACGACTAGATTGGTTAGTCATGGTGCGCTTGAACTCAGTGTTGTGTGTAGTTTATGTTATTGAATTACATTGAAGAAATAACGTACTATGAAATCTTGTGGTGTTACATCCAATAAAATGCATGTTATGGGATTTTGTTATGTTAATGGAATAGGTTATTATCATATCTCATGTACTCTTCTTTTATGCTACGTGTAAATACACCATTTGAGATGTGTTAATTTACCAGATTCAAGGACGATAGGTAATTAATTTCTATTACCTTCCTGAGTTATGGCCATGTAACCATTTTTATTGATGAACCAAACTAATAAATATTAATATTATCTTATGTGTTATTCTGTAATAATTTTTCACAAATGATATAAATTAATAAAACAAAACAAGTTAATTATAAGAAAAAACACCAAATTAATTCAAGAATTTATCATTAATGTGTTATGTATTGATTCAACTAAAATCTATGTAACCGAATTAATTTTACTACCTTGTAAAATTTTGGATGTAAAATAATAAAACATAACTCAAATTTTGGATATCCATCCCTATTTTACAATATTCTCCATTCATGAAAATAGTTAAATCTATCATTAATCCTAAGGAAGAAAACCGACTCGAACAATAAAAGAAATCCTCATAACCAATCAAAATGGTTATAAATGAACATAAAAAGGTTATACTAAATCAATTAAATATATTATAATTTCTAGAATTACTAATTAATGATCCTAATTTGAAAATTTATGTCATTGATATATAGTGGAGATCACCATCACACTTATGGTCAGGGATCCTATATATTTCAATTTTATTCAAGAATGTCTTGTATGTTATATCCTTTGATGGGTAATCCCTAATGATCAGGTAGAATTTCTCACCTCCCACATAATTATATCATGTTGTAAAAGTGATGAAAAACTCGTTTATCTCTCATTAATCCCCCTAAGTACACCTGATGTCATGCCGATAATCCGTAAGAGATTCTACCGGAACCTCCTTTGTTCCTCACAGTTTTATTATCTTCCTTATACCAAAATAAAGTTATAATGTCATTTTATTTTAAAATTATAAATTAAATTTACATTTACCAAATTCATTTACCATGTTCATTTTATCATTCCTTTCAAGGATATACATGTTTTTATGTGATTTTCTCTTTAATACTTCTTGATAAGAAAACCAATTCTAATGAAACTTTATGAATTCCTACCCATCGTCATATAAAATATATTATATATTTTTAATCCACCATAGATTTTACAAAATCAATATTTTTATTATGAAATGCTTCTTGGTTCTCTTATATTTTCATGTAAACAATTTTTACGTTTTCTATTTTAGAATCCCTTTAGTATTTTCCTTAAAACCCAACTAAAACGTTTTAATGCTAAAATATCATAAATAATCTTCATACATGTCGGAAATTCATCTTGACATCATTTATCATGGTTTATGCCTATAATAAATTATTAATGTACATCTATGTTCAAATTCCCTTCATTCGTGGTCCCTTTTTTGATACGTCCATTTGTTATGCTTATTGAAAAGATTGTGGTACCCAATTCATTCCATGGGTAACCCTTATGCTGACGTAAGATAGATTGTAAATGATTTATTAAGTGGAAATAATATTCATTAAATGTTAATATTAGTGGACCCAGATAGAGCTCCAATTTATTGGTTATTGTTGAGTATCATGAGATATTTTGTGTGATGGCCTTGGTGATTAGACTTGGCTTGTGCCACCTGGTTCGACGGTCTTGGCGGTTAACCATGGCTTGTGCAACATTGTGCAATGGTCTGAGTGGATTTTCATGACTCGTGATGTAGTCAGGTTTTTTATTTCCACCACATTGTTACAAATCCATGTTTATAAGATTCCATATTTATATGTTATGAAACCATATGTTACATGCCTTTTTATATCATCATGTCATGTCTTATATCCCAAGTGTTAATGCTTTGTTCTTAGGTTTATTCCCATATCGGGCTATTTAGATCATCCCTTTGTTCATGTACTCCACAGGGTGCCATATTCAGAATTATGAGCACTATGAATCTTAGAATTTAAATTTTGAATAATAATTATAGAAAGGTTTTTTATAGTTCCATGTTATCGGTTTTATATACATAGTCATCCAAGACATAAGACATCACGATCCTTTGATTGTACTCTGATGTATAATTGTGAAAAAAATCATGTCATGTTATGTTTACAATGCTAGGGTCTCTATATAATCATTGTCTCATATTTTTTCAATGACTCCATAATATGAACGTGAGGCAGAAATTTGGTATTTTTCTTTAGAAATGAAAAAAATTCATTATATCTGCGAACACCAAAACACCAATATTCTAAACTGTAACTCTACTATCCTGATATTTAATATGAAATGTATATTCATTAATTTAATTCATAGACTATGTTATCATGTTTAAATGCGGCCCACCCACTAACCATATTAATGATTTTGATGCATCTCATCTTCCAAGAACCTTCTTTTAAAAAAATGGAATTTTTTTTATGCTCACTCAATGTTCACATAGCTTTCTTTTATGGTTGAAATTGTTTCGACACATTAATATTTATTGTAATATATGGTTTAGAGTCATCTATGTTACTAATGATTTATATTTTTACCTTCATAATCGATTCAAATATAAAATATTTTAATTTCATTCCATGAATCCCCTTTCCCCCATAATTAACTAGTTCCTGGAGAGATGGAAGTAAACCAATGTGCTACACCACATACAAGTAGCTTTTACAAAACTACATAAAATCCTTAGAAATATAATTTCCAATAATGGAGGCTTCATGTTGTTTTGTATTATTAATACACCACATAAATAGCTTTATATACATTTAGAAAGTATACATCCAACATAGATATACAGGTCTGCAAATTGTTATTTCTCAAAACAAATGAACCATTAAATGAACCATTATATCCAAAAATCATGGAGGAAAATTAATTTCAAATTTATAATGTATATAAAGTGGTTCATTTTCCAAAATTATCAAAGAATTAATATAAATCTCCTTATAACAAATTGAATTGAAAAATTATTACATATTCATGATAGTCTTTCTGATAGGGCTAATCAATATTACACACAATGAAACATGTTTAAATTGGTGCATCATGATGTGAAAATCCTGAGATTTAATACCTTTCAACTTCTGAAGTGCCCAGATTAGTGTGAATCACTGAGAGGGGGAGGGGGTGAATCAGTGATCCTTTAAAAATTTTTACTAATTGATTCTTAATCAATTAAACCTCTATGACTGGTTAAAGCCTCGATCCACTCTTCTTGTATCTCTCAACCTTTCCCGAATGATGCAGTAATGAAAAGGAACAGGACACAAGGATTTACAAGGTTCGGCACCAAAGGCCTACATCATTTCCATGCTCTCCCAGCATGGATTCTCCCATTATAACTTGTTAGAATTACAATGGTCGATACAGAGTCCCACTGTATCTCTCCTGAGTCCCACAGGAGGGTCTTTATACTGCGTCCCACAGTGTTACCAGAGTCCCACTGGCCTGCTCCAGAATCCCACTGAAGACTTCTTCTCCCTGAGTCCCACAGGGTCTTCTCTTGGCTCCATGAGTCACACGAGTAGCTCTTCTTCACTTTAAGCTTCTTTAAGTATCCTCAGCAGCCTGGGATAAAGGCTGTTGGCCTTGCTCTTCTTCTGATCACTTGTGGTTGATCAGGGCTTCTCGTCTAGCTCAGGCTTTATCTCCTTCTTCTCAGGATGACCTGGCCTCTCTCTTCAAGAATCTTCAACAGCCTCTGATAAGGTCTGTTGGTCTTTCTCAAAACATCTGATCACTTCTGTTGATCAGGCTCTTCTCAAATACTGAAAACTCAGACAAACAATATCTTTCACTTAAGTCTGGCTCAGTCTCACTTCACATCAACTTCATGCACTGAGTGCATGGAAACTCTTCTTCCTCATGCACTGACTGCATGGCTTTTCAATACTTCAAGATCTTCTGTCTTGGACAACTCAATTGCACACCCCCAGATTTGAGCTTGTTCACGTGTGCATGTGCCTGCATGCATGTATGCATGCACTCTCCTTTCTTCCTCTTGGTGCAATAAACCCACAAAGGGTGTAATCAATTATAGCACATACCAACTCACTTCCTTCACACTCTTAATTCAATTTGCTTACACACTTAATGTGTGTTATACTTTAGTGTGGATGTCCTCTTCTTTCTTCTTCTAAATGTGTACACTTTGCACACACCTAGGTTCGGCCTTCACTTGTTAAGCACACACAAATTCTTCACTTTGCACACACACTTAAATGTGTTCTTCTTTCTTGTGGCCTACACTGCATTTCTTGCACACACCCAAGGCTACGGCCTCTTCTTGTTCACTTTGCACACAAGGCACTAAGGCCTCGGCCTTGTTAATTCTTTGTGCACACAATGCCTCGGGTCTTCTTCTCCACTTACCACACACACACAAATCTGTGGTCTTTACTTCACCCACTTGCACACACACTGCCACGACCCTTTCTTTATTCTTGCACAAAAAATACCGTAGGGTCTTCACTTTGCACACAAGGAATGCAAGTCTCGGCCTTCACTTCTTCACTTCACACACACAAGAGGTGTGGAATCGGGTTCTCCTTGCACACACAAGAGCCACGGCCTCCTCTTCTTCAACAGCCACACAAGGGTGCAGTGGCAAGGCGCGCAAGTCCTCTGGTGTAGCTTAGCCGCGCAAGTGCAATGACACAAGGGAGCAAGGCGCGCAAGGCAGCCGTGCAAGGCTCTTTAGCCGCAGTCGCGCAAGGTACCAAGCCGCGGGGCACGCAAGCTCTCGGGCTTCAACCACGGGCGCGCAAAGTGCTGCGGCCCTGGGTACTTCCTGCTGCGCAAAGATTAGCACGCAGGGGACTTCATCCAACCTTCTTGTCGCGCAAAGAAGTTGCACGCAAGGAACTCAGCCGCGCAAATATAATTGCGCGGGGGCTTCAAAATCTTCGCGAGGCAGAGCACTCACGAGGCTTCTTTCAAGTTCATCAGCAAGCTTCTAAGAGGGCTCGGCCTCTCTTTATATAGGCGAGGAGAGCCTCGGTTCATCCGCGTGTTAAATCTTGAATCACCGATGATTTCGGATCTTCAAAATCTTCAAAATCTTTACTTTTATCCTCTTTTTTATGTGGGTTTCCTTTTCTTTGCCTTCTACACGTTTATGCGTTTTTGAACGCGTGCATGCCTCTGTTTAGGTTCATGCATGAAAATCATGCTCTCCACGTGGCCTCGGCACCTTCGGTTTCTTCGGCCGAACTTCAAATTCCCCATCCAACGTTTGCATGCATATTTTATTGCATGGTTAGGTTCGGTTGGTCCAGACAAACTCAATGGATGCTTCGGCTCGATTTATGGTGGCCGGGAACTCGAAATAGGTCGTCGGGGAGGCTCTGGTTCAGCGGCTGCTCGCGGGTGGCTTCGGGGAGGCCTCGGCTCGAGCTCGAGGTGGAAGACGAGCCACGGCCGTTGGATCAGGCGTTTGAAATACATCGGACGACCGGATTAGATCGCGGCGCGCGACAGATGAGATGAGCGGCTGCGATCCAGCGCGCGATGAGATGGACGGCTCAGATCTGTCCCGGGTGAAATTTCCGCGTCCCACATCGAATCAGCGCGCGGTTTTTCCGCAGCTTATTACCCAAGTGCTCCCTCAACCCCGCAATTGAACTTCTCCCCTCTCGGTGCCGCCTCGCACCGAGTTCTCCCTGCGGGCGCGCTCTGCGCCCACTCTCTGCTCCTCGCGGGCGCGCGACTAGCGCCCACTATGCACACACCGGGTGCGCGGGCTTCACCACCGCGTGCCCTCGGGGGCTTATACACGGCCACTGCCGCGCTCCTCCGGGCGTGCCCCAGGCGCCCATGCGGTGTCCTACGGGTGCGCCCCTGCCTCAAGGATGCTGCCCTGGCCCTGAGGGTTCCCCATGGGCGTGGTGACCTTGAGTCCCACAAGTGCCTTGGGTGATCCCTCGGCTGGCCTCCTTGGTGGCTTATTTTTTTCTTAAGTATAGAACAAGTCCTTTGTGTAAAAACAAAGTGACCATGTTCAAATGCCAAATGCCACAACTCTTCTTCTTAGCCATTCTTCATCTTCTTTATTTCTTCTTCTTCATTAGAATTCATCATCCTTCTTCAACATATAATCATCATTTAAGAATGGAATTCTTGAAGGTTCTTCCATCAACCGATGCTCCTGAATCAAAGATTTCTTCAATGTTCTTCATTGATCCAATTAGATGATCAATTGGATCATCTTCATGTTCACATGCACTAAGTGATAGTGCATGGACTTCATTAATGCACATCATCCACTTAGGAGTGGTGGATGGAACTCCTTTCAACTCCTCATGCATTGTGAAGACAATGCATGGTCTTCAATCAATGTTGTGACAATGTATCTCCTTGATACACGTGCTTTGAACTTATGATCAGCTTAGCAATCATCTGATTTTCTTAGAGAATGTTTCAACCATCATTTCCAATACCACTTAGTGAATCTCTTAAGTGACATGCATCTTAGTACCATGGCCATTCTCCTTCATCACCATCACCATCACATCCTTTGACATTCACATCTTGACTCCTTGACATCCATTCATTCCAAGACAACTTCATGCCTCATTGACAACAAATGCAACACAATGCACTTCAATCTCCCCCTTTGTATTTGTTGTCAATACACTCCTTCAGCACATATGAATGGTTCAATATGTGTGCCAATATTTCTCCCCCTTATTGGCAATCGAATGCAAAGGTGTGGTGTGGTTCACTTTCAAAAATATCTTCCTCCCTTTGAATAGTATCTTCTTGAAAAACACTGAGAGAGGGATGATGTCACATGTTCTTTTTTAGCAAAGAACCTTTAGTAGATCAACTCTAAGTCTACTTGGGCTAACCCGGTGTAGAAAACAAGAGTGATGTAACCATGGAACTCAATGCTGTCCACAATTCTCTACACATGTGAGATCATGCTTCAAGGGGCTTGAAATTTTTCAGATATAACAATGAATTGCTAAATTCTGCACATACTTCACAAAACTCATTAGAAAGATCAGGTGCAAAGATAAAGCTCCCCCTTTCATCTACTTTCTCAAGATGATATTAATTTCAGAACATCATCTTCTTCAGATTGGCTCCCCCTCAAGGGGTGCACTCCATTCTGTCCAAACCATCCTCCAGATGAGAATGATCATCATCTTCAATTCCCTACAATGTCAGCACATGTAAATACCAATAGTATAAGGGAATAAGATGGAACCTCCCTGGTTCATCAATGTGAACAACAAGGTTGAGAAGATTCTCTCAACCGAGATGTCCCATTTTCACCAGTCTTCACACTTTCACATTTGATCTTCATTGATGATTGTGCTGGTGTGGTTCTCAAAACATCTTCATGTGAAACCTTCTTCTTCCCTTTTGCTTTAGCAATTGCCAGAGCTTCATCTTCAACTCTTTGTAGTTCTCTGGCAAGTTGCAACTGATTTGGCCATATGGCTAGTAAATCATTTGGAAGTGTGGCCTCAGTTCTGGAAGTTCCACATGGTTCTTTGGATGCTGCTAAGCTACCTCTCTTAGGCAACTTATTTTCAATCAATCCCTTCTTCTTCTGGATTGATTGTCTTTTGGAGTTCAGTCTGCTTCTATTTAGTTTCATGGCTTCTTTACAAAGGTCCATGATGTGTCCTTTCTTTCCACAGTAGAAGCATTTCTTGGTGGTACTTCTGGATGCATCACCCTTCTTGGACTCAGACTCCAAGGACTTCTCTTCATTTCTCAAACACTTCTTGGGAGCATTCTCTACTTTCTTCTTGCTTCCCAAGGAATTTTTTTGAGCCAGGTTCTGTGATCTTTTCTTCTTTTGAGCTCTGGATACAGTTGGATACTGACATGTATCTTTTTGACCACTTTTGCAATCATCCCAGATGTTGTCAAGTAATCCAAATCTATTTGCAGTAAACAGATGTCTCCGGACCTGTGGATGTTGCTTATTTTCTTCTGGCTTGCTCCCCCTTGGCATGGGCTTCCTCTGTGCTTTGGCATTCAGTGGATTGTACCAACAATCCTTTGCACAATGCCCATACTTGTTACAACACCAGCATTGTACCACGAATCTTGACCTCTTCAGTCCTTCTGATTGTAGGGTACTCTTCTTGACCTGTTCTGCTGTTTCAGGAGAGCTCTGCTTCTTTACTGTCTTCATCCATATTTGTTTGGAATTATTCTTCCATCCTGCACTTTTTGTGGAAACACAATTAGAAGCATCAGTACAAGATGGTATGGATGGTACCTTCTTTCTAGAAGATGTTGCACTTTTATTAGAGGATGTCTTTCTCTTAGAATCATCCTCCTCAAAGCATACTTGAGTAGCAACATGTCTTCTTCCAGCTGACTGGGAGGATTCAGCTTTAGGTGATTGCTGATTGTTCAATATCACCTCTAGTTCTAAGTATTTCATGTTGAGGGAGTTCTTCTCATCCTCAACAGTTCTTAGCTTTCCTTCCCAATTCTCTTCCAGCTGTTTTATCTGGTCTTCATGCACCTGCTTCATTTCAAGCAATGAGTTGTCAAGCTCCTTCACCCTTTTGACTTTGTCTTCTAGTTGAGCATCTCTGACAACCATTGACACTTTGTGCCTCTTTTCCAGTGCATGGACAACATCTTTGACTATTATCATAAAGAATTATTTCTCAGAAAGGCTTCTTTGCAATTCTTCAGCAGTGTCTTCATATCTTTCATTGCAAAGAGATACTGTTTCATCTTTGGCATTTACCAGCTTTCTGAGAGTGTTGGTTATGCCAACCCTTTTAGCCAGCTGATCTTCCATAGCATTGTCTTTTTCTTCTAACTGTGATTTTTCTTCATGAAGATCATGGATTCCTGTAGCTATACACTTTGCCACTTCCATGGGAACTGTCTTCTGAAGATATTTGAGTGCACTCTGAAGATCATTCATTGTTTCAACTTCATCACAGCTAGGACAGGCTTTCTTCATCTTCTTGGCCTGTTTCTTCTTTCTATTTTTCTGAGTCTTGGCAAATATCTCCATTTGAGGCTGGTTGCTCGTTTCCTCAAATCTGCACTTCATAAAGACTCCCTTGGATCTTTTAGAGGGAACCTGCCTCTGATACCAATTGAAGTGCCCAGATCAGTGTGAATCACTGAGAGGGGGAGGGGGTGAATCAGTGATCCTTTAAAACTTTTTACTAATTGATTCTTAATCAATTAAACCTCTATGGATGGTTAAAGACTCGATCCACTCTTCTTGTATCTCTCAACCTTTCCCGAATGATGCAGTAATGAAAAGGCACAGGACACAAGGATTTACAAGGTTCGGCACAAAAGACCTACATCCTTGCCATGCTCTCCCAGCATGGATTCTCCCATTATAACTTGTTAGAATTACAATGGTCGATACAGAGTCCCACTGTATCTCTCCTGAGTCCCACAAGAGGGTCTTTATACTACGTCCCACAGTGTTACCAGAGTCCCACTGGCCTGCTCCAGAATCCCACTGAAGACTTCTTCTCCCTGAGTCCCACAGGGTCTTCTCTTGGCTCCTCGAGTCACACGAGTAGCTCTTCATCACTTTAAACTTCTTCAAGTATCCTCAGCAGCCTGGGATAAAGGCTGCTGGCCTTGCTCTTCTTCTGATCACTTGTGGTTGATCAGGGCTTCTCGTCTAGCTCAGGCTTTATCTCCTTCTTCTCAGGATGACCTGGCCTCTCTCTTCAAGAATCTTCAACAGCCTCTGATAAGGTCTGTTGGTCTTGCTCAAAACTTCTGATCACTTCTGTTGATCAGGCTCTTCTCAAATACTGAAAACTCAGACAAACAATATCTTTCACTTATGTCTGGCTCAGTCTCACTTCACATCAACTTCATGCACTGAGTGCATAGAAACTCTTCTTCCTCATGCACTGACTGCATGGCTTCTCAATACTTCAAGATCTTCTGTCTTGGACAACTCAATTGCACACCCCCAGATTTGAGCTTGTTCACGTGTGCATGTGCCTGCATGCATGTATGCATGCACTCTCCTTTCTTCCTCTTGGTGTAATAAACCCACAAAGGGTGTATTCAATTATAGCACATACCAACTCACTTCCTTCACACTCTTAATTCAATTTGCTTACACACTTAATGTGTGTTATACTTTAGTGTGGATGTCCTCTTCATTCTTCTTCTAAATGTGTACACTTTGCACACACCTAGGTTCGGCCTTCACTTGTTAAGCACACACAAATTCTTCACTTTGCACACACACATAAATGTGTTCTTCTTTGTTGTGGCCTACACTCCATTTCTTGCACACACCAAAGGCTACGGCCTCTTCTTGTTCACTTTGCACACAAGGCACTAAGGCCTCGGCCTTGTTAATTTTTTGTTCACACAAAGCCTCGAGTCTTCTTCTCCACTTACCACACACACACAAATGTGTGGTCTTTACATCACCCACTTGCACACACACTGCCACGGCCCTTTCTTTATTCTTGCACACAAAATACCGTAGGGTCTTCACTTTGCACACAAGGCATGCAAGTCTCGGCCTCCACTTCTTCACTTCACACACACAAGAGGTGTGGAATCGGGTTCTCCTTGCACACACAAGAGCCACGACCTCCTCTTCTTCAACAGCCACACAAGGGTGCAGTGGCAAGGCGCGCAAGTCCTCTGGTGTAGCTTAGCCGCGAAAGTGCAATGACACAAGGGAGCAAGGCGCGCAAGGCAGCCGTGCAAGGCTCTTTAGCCGCAGTCGCGCAAGGTACCAAGCCGCGGGGCACGCAAGCTCTCGGGCTTCAACCACGGGCGCGCAAAGTGCTGCGGCCCTGGGTACTTCCTGCTGCGCAAAGATTAGCGCGCAGAGGACTTCATCCAACCTTCTTGTCGTGCAAAGAAGTTGCACGCAAGGAACTCAGCCGCTCAAATATAATTGCGCGGGGGCTTCAAAATCTTCGCGAGGCAGAGCACTCACGGGGCTTCTTTCAAGTTCATCAGCAAGATTCTAAGAGGGCTCAGCCTCTCTTTATATAGGCGAGGAGAGCCTCGGTTCATCCGCGTGTTAAATCTTGAATCACCGAAGATTTCGGATCTTCAAAATCTTCAAAATCTTTACTTTTATCCTCTATTTTACGCGGGTTTCCTTTTCTTTGCCTTCTACACGTTTATGTGTTTTTGAACGCGTGCATGCCTCTGTTTAGGTTCATGCATGCAAATCATGCTCTCCACGTGGCCTCGGATCCTTCGGTTGCTTCGGCCGAACATCAAATTCCCCATCCAACGTTTGCATGAATATTTTATTGCATGGTTAGGTTCGGTTGGTCCAGACGAACTCAATGGATGCTTCGGCTCGATTTATGGTGGCCGGGAACTCGAAATAGGTCGTCGGGGAGGCTCTGGTTCAGCGGCTGCTCGCGGGTGGATTCGGGGAGGCCTCGGCTCGAGCTCGAGGTGGAAGACGAGCCACGGCCGTTGGATCAGGCGTTTGAAATACATCGGATGGCCGGATTAGATCGCGGCGCGCGGCAGATGAGATGAGCGGCTGCGATCCAGCGCGCGATGAGACGGACGGCTCAGATCTGTCCCGGGTGAAATTTCCGCGTCCCATATCGAATCGGCGCGCGGTTTTTCCGCAGCTTATTACCCAAGCGCTCCCTCAACCCCGCAATTGAACTTCTCCCCTCTTGGTGCCGCCCCGCACCGAGTTCTCCCTGCGGGCGCGCTCTGCGCCCACTCTCTGCTCCTCGCGGGCGCGCGACTAGCGCCCCCTATGCACACACCGGGTGCGCGGGCTTCACCACCGCGTGCCCTCGGGGGCTTATACACGGCCCCTGCCGCGCTCCTCCGGGCGTGCCCCAGGCGCCCATGCGGTGTCCTACGGGTGCGCCCCTGCCTCAAGGATGCTGCCCTGGCCTTGAGGGTTCCCCATGGGCGTGGTGACCTTGAGTCCCACATGTGCCTTGGGTGATCCCTCGGCTGGCCTCCTTGGTGGCTTATTTTTTGCATAAGTATAGATCAAGTCCTTTGTGTAAAAACAAAGTGACCAAGTTCAAATGCAAAATGCCACAACTCTTCTTCTTAGCCATTCTTCATCTTCTTTATTTCTTCTTCATCATTAGAATTCATCATCCTTCTTCAATATATAATCATCAATTAAGAATGGAATTCTTGAAGGTTCTTCCATCAACCGATGCTCCTGAATCAAAGATTTCTTCAATGTGCTTCATTGATCCAATTAGAGATCAATTGGATCATCTTCATGTTCACATGCACTAAGTGATAGTGCATGGACTTCATTAATTCACATCATCCACTTAGGAGTTGTGGATGGAACTCCTTTCAACTCCTCATGCATTGTGAAGACAATGCATGGTCTTCAATCAATGTTGTGACAATGTATCTCCTTGATACACGTGCTTTGAACTTATGATCAGCTTAGCAATCTTCTGATTTTCTTAGAGAATGTTTCAACAATCATTTCCAATACCACTTAGTGAATCTCCTAAGTGACATGCATCTTAGTACCATGGCCATTCTCCTTCATCACCATCACCATCACATCCTTTGACATTCACATCTTGACTCCTTGACATCCATTCATTCCAAGACAACTTCATGCCTCATTGACAACAAATGCAACACAATGCACTTCAACATCAAATACTTTAATGATATATTATTTTTTTATTTGATGAATGACCATGGGTCACTTTGATATCACTAAGACACTAACAAAAGCTAATTTTCCCCCTCTATGATAATTTATTAAATTCCAGGGGCAGAAATGTTCTCCTTCTATCAATAGTGGGAGATAACTCCCAAGGTATTATAATTGATAGTGAGTCCAATAATTCATTAAACCCATATTCATTCATTCCATTAATATCTAAAAATGTTCCAATTAATATATCATAAATATTAATATCTACATACTTTACATCAATTATATGTTTGATCTCGTCATATTTTCAATATAGTTTCCCAAAACATATTGACCATTTTTTCTAAATATTTTTATCATTACCTAATTTTTGGATCTTTCCAAATGTATCTTGAAGGTTTTGAACACTCTCAAAATAATAACAATTGGACAGTGGTTTTGTAGAAACATCTAATTCATGTCATCCATTGAATTCATTTTTTAACCTTGTATAAGAGTTATCTAAAGACAAAACAAATTGATGACCTGTGTATGCTATTTTTCTCCCACGGTGAAGTTGATATTATGAAATATGTTGTTCAAAAATTTTATAAGCTTTATTTCCCTTAACACAATATCCAGAAAAATTTCCATATGTTGGGATGACATTAATATAGAACATAATCACTGCATAAATTTGAAATTATTATTTTTTAAATAATGACAAACCCTAATACCATCCTACCTTAGGATTTTTAAATCATCAATTAATGTTGAAAAGAAAACATATGTATCATGTTAGGGTTGTGTTTCTCAAAAGATCATTAAAATAAATTGAACATATTTTTCCTTCAGACCAAATTCAGGACATATTTTGTAAATTTACCATAAAATAGGACATGAACTATGTGTGTTACTAGTGATTAGAAATGGATTCATTCTATCCAAGCAGAGTCCTTTTCTGGGTTTTCTAACATAATTTCTCAATATAGGAAATTGGTGACTTGTTTTCTTCCAAAGTGGAAAATTCATTGTATAATGTTTTTTTTCAATCACATATCCTCTCATAAACATTCCATCATAACATTTCTACATCATGTCAAGTATCATATAAATTTTTCAAACAAGTAATTATTTAAGGATACCAAAATTCCATGGTAGGGGTCTCCATACCCTCTAAAATATCTAGTAATTTTTCTTTAATCGTATTCCCTGATGTCCCATATAAAGGACTCTCAGACAGAAATTCCTATTCCTTCTAACATAACACAGAATCATTCAGGTAATAAATTTTTGTAGTACCCTAATCCCATAAGGAATAATATTTCATTCACTTTATAATGTGAATAAGAAATATCATTTCCTTCTGGAAGAATATCATTCAATAATTTTACAAAATCATTAAAACTTTTGTCCTCCAAAAATGTTTAGCATACAAGTTAATCATTATTAAAACTGCGAAAAAATTGTCAATTCTGTACAACCAAGATACAATGGTTTTTCAGCATTACTGTATATATGATGAAAATTCAATTTATTTTAAATTTTCACTACTTCAGCATCACAAATCATTTCCTCAATTTCATCAGTTTTATCATCTTGCAAAGCATCATCATCAATAAATCTGAAATTTTTCCCAATTTTACCATACAAAATCCCAGAGTTATAACTCAGATTAAAAAATAAGATATTAAATATACATTGATATATCAACTTTTCAAAATCATTATATTTTAATATTTTAGGCATGGAGAGAAAAAATGTTTTTTGGAACATTTCGTTTAGCGAATTCCAACAAAAAATCCACACCTTCCTCATATTCATTACACATTCCAAGTGTCATAATAAAAAATCATGTCATGATTACCTAAATAAAATATCAAAAACATATATATTGTAAAGATAGTAAAATTTAATATGAATTTTAAATATTCCATAATTCAAAAGTAAGACAATATTGAAATTTATATAAAATATATATGTCCATGAGAAATATAATAATAAATTATATACAATAATGGAAGATATGTTTAAATATAAATGGAAAATTATAAAATGATATGTATAAAATAATTTATAAAAAAAATATATTTTCATAATTAATTTTGGCATATAATAAAAAAATTATTGGCATATTACATATGCACATTCATCTAGGTTGTATGTTGCTTTTTCAACGATGGAGTTATTTAGGGATCCATATGGAATGAAAGTTAAACTGTTGTGGGTGTTGAAAATGTATGATAATTCACATACATTTCGTGATATTTCCCTAACTCAACTAAATCTTCATATGTAGGATCTAAAATAAGAACACGTGATTGGTTTTTGTTGATAAATTAATACCACCCTCCAAATGGTTTTTGATCTATCCACATAGTAATTTATAATGACTAAAAACCATAACTAGGCCATCAGAATATTGATTTGTATGATCTATAAATACAATATCTTCAATAATAACAAGTGGAATACTGATCCATTGGGAAATTTAAATCTATGATTCCATAATGGGGTCCCCAATTCCAAATATATTACATGATTCTCATAGTATTATGAGATACATGGTGATATTGAATGCTAATATGGTTTCTTGATTGATAAAAATTTAAATTGATGTACTTCTCCGGAAAAAATCTATAGTCATAGGGCATAAACTCGATCCCTAACATAATTAACCTATGTTACTAAAACATTGTCAATGTGGGTTGATACATTAACAAGAAAATACATGATTTATACATTAATAAAAAATATCCCAAAAAAAATCTATATCATATCATGTCCAATAACCACTCATGAAATATCCCCTTTTGACATTTTTTTATGTATCATGAAATAATAAAAAAATTCCCATTGAGTTAAAAAGGAAATACAATACATTTTATATTCTAATGGGATAAAAAATGAGGGTATTAAAACATCAATAAAACCTTTTTATATAGTATCAAATAGTCTTTTGAAGCTAAATCTGAAAATAAAGTTACATCCATCTATTGAAAACAAAAAAATGATCACAACATTAGACAAAAATCATACCTCCCGTAAATGATTGTTAAAAACAAAATAAATCTGATTAATTAAAAATTTACCATTAAAAATTTGTTATATTCATTATAAATCTAAATGGGTCCAAAACCCTTCTTTTTTCAACAAATTTAGTCGAAATAAAACTCATATTAATTTTTTTTTAAACATGGCCTAAAAGATAACACGAGATGAGAAATTATCATTATAAATAATCAAACACAATGAAAGGATATTCAAAATTATCATTAGAATAAGGTATATTAAATAATATTGTAAGACAATTACATGAGTGTATTTAACAATATGGTAATGTAATATTTTAGTATATGAAATCGAAAAACTTATGGTTATGTCGTTTGAAAAAATGAACACTAAAAGTTAGATGTGTGAGGATTAAATGAGACATGAGAGTCGATAATATATAATCCACTAATGAAAAAGAGGATGAATGAAGCTGGAAAACCTTGTTAGAGGCCACTAGATCAAAGAAAAATTTTATGGGATTCCGCTTGAGAGAGAACGGAGTCTGCCTTCACTCTATCAAAAAACACAGAAATAACTCAAATCAGGAATTTTTAAAATTTCAAATTTTTTACTGTATAAGTTTTATAATATCATTCATGATGAATATATCTTAATTATACTTTTCACATTGGGTATATATTAACTAATTTAATATATTTATAAACCACTATAGTTATTTTATAATCGATGTTAATTAATAATTTAATTTTTATTATCATGTCGGTTAGTATATAACCTACATAAAAAATTATCTTTATCATGTCGATTATAGAATAAGTAATGTTATAAAATTGGATAACTCTTTTATAATATTGGTTATAGAATAACGAGTGTGATAAATCAATATTCATGGCTTTTCACATCAATTATAAATAAACGATGTTAAAATATCAATGTGATAAATATGTTTTTTAATAATGTGGTATTGATGGTAATTGTTTCATGTTTCTAAGAATGATGGTTCCCAAAAATTAATAATTTACATCATTTAGATTTTAGTTATTATTATTATCCATTGGAGTTTTTCAATAACATTATCTATATAGGCATCTCATTATTAGTTTACTGATAAAATGACATGTGTTTAAGTTATTTACCTTACCACATTGATTTTCCTTCTCTCACTATGATAACGATGTTATTAAAATGGATTATGTGTTTAGTGACCTAAATTTCCATATTTATTATGACTATTTATTTATGATGCTTTTCAATGTACACAATCATTATTGAGTATTTGATCTCACCCTTATTTTAATTTATTTTCTTATGTTATGATGATGAATCCATTAAATGTGTTTTCCAGGATCTGGAAAATTTTATATTGTTATGTACAATTTTTTATTTTATATTCACAATGAAAAATTGGTACTATGTTGGTAATGTTTTTCTAAAACTTCTAAGTTGTTCTGTGTTTTAGGATGTGATTCCTTATATTTATTAAAATTTAATGAAATAGACATTATCTTCAGGCTACTAGGGACATAGTCGTTAGAGTAGGTATTAATGGAATTTTTGTATAAAACATGGAGAACAGATTTATGAAAAAATATATTGGGGATCATAACCCTATAATATAATTTTAAGGATAAGTATTTCAAAACTTCTTAATGTTTTGGTAAGGAAGAGAATATGTGGTTTTCCTATAAATTAAACCATATATGAATACTACATATGGAAATTGATCCGGCATAGATGTACCTGGGGGGTAATAACTCTGAAAATGAAACATTAGGCTCGAAAAGAGCTTTACATAATAAACAATAATTATCTTTACTACACACCTGGCTCGACACACTCAGGGGTTATTGTTAAGATAATTCAAATTTATTATAGATCACTATGAAGGTTATGTAAAAAGAGATATCTCCCATGTATTAATGTTTTTTATTATAATATTGGCTTTTTGGGTTTTTTAATATATGTTATGCATTTCATTTGATTTTTGATTATACATATTGATTCTTCATGATATTATAAAATATTTAGAATTCCATAGTTTAGAACTTTCTCTTAGAAGAAGTAATGGGAACCACATCAATTAACATAATATAATGGGTAATAAATATATTTTCTTTGATTATTTTAATCTAATATTTTGAAGGGAAGTAGTATCCAAAACATTTTTATCATATTAGTACATAGTTCTATGTTCTAAAGATACTATAAATATATTCTCTATATATTAGCACATTTAATGGAAATATGAAAAAAAGAGAATGGCATTAAAAAAAATAGATTAAGGTAATAAGGGAAAGAAGGGTTTCTTCACATGTGATAATTTTTGAAAGAAACACGATTGAAAAATATTAAAAGGAATGGGTGTTTGCAAAATTTTATCAATGAAATGAATAGATCTTATGATAAAAAATAATGGAAAACCATTTTGTATATAATGTTTATAAACAATTAGGATATGAGGAACTACACAATTCATTCCCTCAAGATTCAATGGAATATACATCAAAACAAGATAATTGGTCATGGTCAATGTTATGCTAAAACCACAGATGAAGAGAAATTATTATTGTTCTTGTGTTTTGGTTGATGAAATATTTAATTTGAGTAGTTTTTCAATTATATCCTATATATAACAATTTTGAAATGCCTATTGACTAAACTGAAGTACTATTTCTCAAGGCATTTGAAATTATATATTGAATGTTAGTATGAAAATTGATTTAGTGGTAAGTTTAAAATGATGAATGAAACATTATTGTGGGAAATATAACCCTTAATATATTCCTGATGATTAGATTATGATGTTGGGATAAAGATATGATTGACATGGATAATGTAAATTTTATATTAATGTCCACCTTGTAAAAAATTAATTAGTTTCCTATGAAGTGGTTTAAACTATCACTAATGGAGTTAATAGCTTTGATGAATCTAGGAAATAAATCCATAAATATTTTTGAATTATTGAATAAGGTTGGATAAATATTTTAAATAATGTTTTAGGATAATTCAGGTCATTACCATGTGTAAAGGGAATACATGATGAAAGTATTACACATTTTTTATGTGATGATTAATAGATATTTCATATTGATTTAGGGGATTGATGAGATGTTCATTTTGGAACATCAATGACCATAATTATAATTTTATGGATCTTGATCTTTTGGAAGGGTCATAAGGTTTAAATTTTTTGAATTTTTTAAAGATGAAATTTTTATAATGTTTTTGGTATTAATGTATTAATTTTCCATATAAAGATTTATTTATATTGTATAAATTGTTCTAACAATATTAGTTATAAAAATTAGTTTGAGAAAATGGAAATTCCTTCCACTCATTTATTGGAAATAAGATTCATTAAAAGTGAATTGAAGTTCTTCAAAAATAAAAAATTAATTTTTAGATATTTATTTATTGGATTAAGTTTTGATTTGGAAATTTATTGAAGCATATACAAAGGATTAAATTTTAGATATTAATTAGAATCATATCTAGTATTTTTTTTTATTCATTGAAAAGAAAATAATCATTCAACACTAGGAAAACGATTATAAAAAAATGAATCCTATTAAATTAATACACAATGAATCAGATGGACTTTTAAACCATCAAATATTTATTGTTTTGATCCCCTTAAAATCCCATTTATCATTCACCTAATTGTGATGGATTTAACACATGGTTTAAAAAACATTTCTTAGTCACACAATGCACATTTAATTTTAAACTAAATTTTAACATTTTTTTTAAAGTATATTTTTCCATATAAACATTATTTGTGAAATTATCATATCAATATTAGCTCAGGGTGATTTTTTGTGATTGTTATGAGAATTTTCATTTTGGATGAATAATTAAAAAATTAATAATTTTTAAATGAAAACATCCTTTTAAATTATAAGATTTAAAATTTTGAATCATATTTTTAACAATTTTAATGTAAAATTTGTTTATTTATATGTCAATTAATCCAAATTATAATTTTGGAATATTTTTTATAATTAATTTAGATATAAAAACATTAGAAACGTTTGAAAAAATTATCTTTAAAACCATACTATCTCATTACGTATTTTGGATTACTTTAAAATTTATCTTTTCTACTATAGTGAATTTAATTTTGAAAAATGTATTTAAATTTTTTAATAAAAATAAATTCTAATTTCTAATAATTTCAAATAATTTTTTGACCCAAATTAACAAAGAATTTATTAAAAATTGACTTAAACAATAATAGTTAAAATGGATTTATTGGGGGTTAAACTATAATAATAAGATAAAATTAACACAAAAATATTATATAAGTATAATTTTATTTTTATATAACCCCATTTTTTAAAAAAAGTTTCTGAACTATGGAAATTTTTTGGTACATTGTTTTGAATATGATCTATATAATATGTAAAGTAACTAGACAGATTAAAAAAACTTTTCTTACAATGTGATAGTGATAATGATTTGGAATATGGATAAAAACAACATATGTTTGGTTATATTTACTTTTTTGAAATATTAATGATTTTTTTCATTATAATTTATTTTAAATATTTTGAGAAGAAATAATTACTTTATGTTCATAAGAAACAACGATATAATAATAATTTAGTTAACAATTCACCAACAAAAGGGAAATAATAATATTAGAAGGGAAGAAAATTGAGTGAATTGTAGTGTCACGTTAATCTTTTAGAGTAATATATGATATTACATAGGCCACTAAGTAATATATTGGAATAAAATAGTTTCCATTATATTTCTAAATTTATATTAAGTATTTTATGTCAAAATTCATAAAAATGTTATTTCATGACAAATTATATTTTACTAAATAATTTAAAACTTCTAAAAAACCTATATTCATCTAATATATATTAAATGAGAATTTATATCAACAATATACAATTCATGGACAAATACTTCTTTTATAACGAATATTTTTACCACTAATTAGTAAAAACTTTTTTTGTGATGTTTAAGATAAGTGATGTCTTTAATTTTCCATGCTCTTGTGTTTATGATAAATTTAAAAACATGTTATATTTTTATTTGAAAATATTTAATTTATTATATAAAATCCTTTGGCATAAATTTTCTAATAATTCAAAATTTAATTCCTTTTGAAGAGGATATTTTACCTATGTCAAAATAGTAGTTACCCTTGCAAAAACCTTAATTAGTAAAAATAGGGAAACAATGTTAAAAAATGTGTTTAATTGTTTTTTGGATGTTTACTTTTACTATATAGTTTCTAAACACCTTTAATTATAAATTTTTGATCCACTTATGGTAATATTGACCCCCCCAATAGTGAATTCTTTTGAGTACATTCAAGAATTCCACTCCTCCTCATCTATAAAAGGAAAATCACTCCCCTAAATTATTCACACACTAATAACAGTATTTCATCCACATTATGTAAGGACCCAGTGTTAAAAATTACATGATCTTGAGTTAAGTCAAGAATGCACAATGAGGATATATTCAGGATTATAGTTTTAGAGAATTGTTATATAACTATTACATTACATCTCAAATATTACATAGTAGACCCTTCTACTCAGTATCCATTATTATCGTAAAATAAAAACAATTAAAGGAAAAAAAGAATTATTATCTGGATATTAATCTTATAGAATTCTTCCCATCCCTTACCATGCCTTACAGCTTGTGAAAAGTATTTCCAAAATTTGGGATGAGCATAAAAACTTAGTGAAGGTTATAAAATAAAAATAGAAACCATTCGTCCACCAATATACACAAATCATAAGCTCTTTAACACACCTCATGAATTAATAAGATTTATGAATAACACATAGAAATAATAAATTTGAAAGTTAACTTATGGAATCCATATCATACATAGGTTGTAGCTTTCATAGCTACGTAGAGAGTTATTTTTTGTATACCCATCACAGTATATTCCCTAAATCTCTTTGGAAAAACATTAATGTTTACATCCGTCACATTACCCAATGCATTGGAGAGCTATCTCTAGCTCACCTGCCCTTAGTTTATCATGGAACCACCCATATACATAAAATATTCAAAATAAACATAAAAAAATCATAACACATGAACAAGCATAAAGGAAAGATAACATTTTCTCTTTGCAATCACAATATATCAATTCAAGATATTGACATAACAAATCCATTATAAAAACCATTTTCAATACAAAAATACAAAAAATGGGTATATGGTATTTATTTGCCTTTTAAAAACATTACTGGTTATTGTGGAAGACAAATATAAAATAACACTCATAATGGAAGAAAGGATGTTGTTACCACGTATGTTAATAAGAAAAATTCTTTTAGTTGTTTAGTAAAATAATTCATAGAGAAATGTTTCCCATTGAATGAAATTAAATGTCAAAGGAGTTTAACACCATATAAAGTAATGTAATGTATAAATAAATACATGCCTCAATGAAAATATATTTAGATTAAGTTTCTTACTTCACGTTTAACAAATCTTGTATGTTCTTTGTTCTTACTCAAATGGGGTAACTTATTTTGATATGAGCCAAAAGGCTCTCTTGAATTTACTTATGCCTAGGGGAATGATTCTAAGAAAAATAAAAGGATGTTGGGGGCATATTATGGCAGATGTGGATGACCCATGGATATTTATAGGTGTGATTAATGGGTTATAGGTGTTGTCCTCTTATAAGAAGGAGGATGGGATCTTTTGGAAAGATTGAATGCATTATTTTATTATAAAATGATTTTTAGTTTAAACAATTCAAAAAATAATTAAATTATATGTTAAGATGAATATAAGTCTAAATAAAGTCATCTAATAATAATTGGATAGGTTTTAATTATTTTTTAATACTTATCATTTTTATTTATCCCTTTGTTATCTTATTTAACTTTTACCCTTTCTTATTTTATATTTGTACAATATGGTTCATATATTATATATAAAATTTCAAGAAAAAAATATGGATCATTAATGACATTTATAATATCATATATTTCATTTGGAAAAATCTTATATATTAGGACTATTTTATCATTTAATAAAATATTAATTGATTTGAAAACTCATTTCTGTCCATTTTTATACTATTCATATCATGTTTTCCTAAAAATCCATAACATCATAATCAATTCATAAAAACACCATTAATTAAAATATAAAAATCCATAATCATCCATAAAATTTGTGAATGTCATAAAAAGTTTCGAAATAAATTTATTTCAATATTTATAATCTCAATTATTTAAAACATTTATTAATGAGGTAATCAATACATCAGCATTGGGTCATAAATATATATATTTATTTGATGCCTAAAAGTTATAAATAAAAAACCAGGTTTTAGGAAATATTTTTATCTTTCTAATGACTATTTATAGATAAATATATCTATTATATATCACCACATTAATATTGTTTATGTGAAATAATACATGTTTATGATATTTTTATTTTTGCTTTAAATAAAAAGTTATTAATGTAACTATCTTAACCGAGTGACTTCCAAAGAAAAACCATTCTACCCAAAGATTATAATGGTATTACATGACAAATATAATATTTTTAGGACATGTGCTAGGGTAATTTTATACTATTATAATATTATTTTTACCTTGAATTACTCTATTTACATTTAGCTACTGTAATAAAAATCAAAAGTAATTATTCACAAAAAAATTCATAATATTGAACCAAATTTTACATACTGAGGACACCCATGTATGTCAGATTATTTTATATTCAGTTCACGGAAGTGGTAAAATTTCATTTAAATTATAAAATCGAGATTTTAACAACTATGAAGTGTTTTTCACTATTCATAAAAATTTAACGTTTTCAGACAAATAAAAAAAATCTTCCAAAAGATAATATTGGTAATATGATTTAATAAATGATGCATATTTTAAGAAATAAAAAACATCGATGATTCTTTAATTAATTTAAAATTAATTTCTTTTGTCAAAACATGAAAGAGTGTTTTTATGATGTAAAGTCTATAAAATGATTAACATGTGTTTTTGTGAAATGTCAATGTGAAATTATATCCAATGAAAAAAATTGGATTTAATGGTAAATATTAAATACAATTATAGTTTAAAACCATTTAAAAAGATAATTTAATTATATAAATAAATCAGATTAAATGTCTTTTTTGATATAAAATGTAGTATTTTTCACTATTCATTTATAAAACAAATTTATCTAAAAAATACCAAAAATTTACTCAAAGTAAATTTTGACATCCCACTTCTAAAAAAGAAGTTTATTTTGTAAAATTCAACATAGAAAAGTGACAAAAGTTGATTTAAAAGTTGTTCTCCATCAAAAATAAGTTAAACTGGCTTTTAAATATATTACACTCTTTGTGCTTAAAATTGGATTCATTATCATTTTAAGGATCTAAATTTTATTAGATAAATGTAAAAACATTTAAACAACTTCTTTAATCAAAATATGGTTAGTTATGTTCATTACCGAATAGAAAAAGTTTTGGCGTTTACTATAATTGAAAATAATAATATTATATTATTATTTTTTTTCAGTATAACTCATCATTGTGTGCTACATAAGTCTTCTGAAAAACCCATTGGTGCTTTTCAGGTATGTCTTCAAACATAGAATCCCCTTTAAATTAAAATTAAAATTTAATTCAAAAATATTAATAAATATGAAAATGTCATATTCTTTATTTCCCTGATATGTTACATCCTGACCCCCTTTAGGGAATTGTGCAATCACAATTTTATAATTGGGCTAAAAATCCTCATTAAAAGTCCCACATCAGAAAAAGGGTCAATAAAACTATCACTTTTAAAGAATGAAAGATAAGTAAAAAAGGTAACCCGAGATAACCAATACAAGGAATCCATGTAGGAAAAAATTGATATTAAAGAAAAACTAAGTGTCATGTTCTGAATAAGAGTTATAGAAAACAAGATTAACATAAAGTTAACAACATGAAAACCAGAAACTTGTTATAGGGTAAACAATATCTGACTCCCTAGTAGAAAAAGTAAAATGTCAATGTTTTTTCTTTTATGTTCCATTTAATAATGCTGGATAATTTATTTATGATATTGACTAAGTACATAAGAAAATATACTTACATTTCAAGTATAATTTCATCCTTCAATAAGTTTCTACCAAAAAATCATCTTTTCTCCAAACAATGAGTTTTAAAGATGACATTGTCACACCTGAATCTCTAGAATAAACTTCTAGATAATCACATAATATAAAAAAGAGGAACAATACATTTCCTTCAATATAATACTACTCTTAATCTCCAAAAAATTGAATATAGATTACCCTAAGTTAGAAAAATACCATTGAATAAACAATCATCCATTAAATCCTTTAATATAATCCAAAATAAGATTGAAACCCAAAATTCAAAAGGATTTGATCACATAGTCATCCAAAAAAAATGTTCAAATTTATCTCCAAATAACATCGACTAATATTAAAGTCTCATACTGAAACGTAATTAACGTAATCCTATTTTATCTATGATATGTTAATCATTTTCACAAATAACCCAAATCACTATATGTCAAAAATAAAAAATTAAATTCTTCCAAAATAAAATTTCAACTGTTACTCTACAAATGATATCACATAGTGTTATATTTTAATTAAGTATATAGTGTTCCCAAAAGATAGAATGTCTTCAAAAATAACTTTTATGACTTAATCACCAAATCATTTTCCTATAAAAAGCTTCCATTTTGATAAAACATAAGTTCCCAAAATAGAAATTTTTTGATCCTTAAAATATTTTCATTAAAATGAATTAGTCATACTAAAAAGGTACTTCATGTTGACCAATGGTATGTGATAAATCCCAATCGCACTTTGTTTGTGGGTTCAATTCTCATAGCATTGTCCGATGCGATGGGTAGTCACACGGTCATCGTGATATACTTTTTAAATTTTTTTATAATTTTATAACATTACAAAAAATGAGATAAATTCCTCAAAATTAACCACAACATATTTAATCCTCAAAGGATATATAATACATTTTATTTTTCATCCCAATATGTAATAAACATTTATCACCCAAAAAAATCATATGAAACCCTAAAGTTAACCATTATGTCTACACAAGAAAATATAATTATTTCTTGAATAAAATTTTCACGTATCAAACTTTAGTTTCATGTATGAGAAATCTTCTTCCAATGTATTCCCATTATTAATACGTTTAAACATATCATCATCCATAAATCCAACATAACTCTTCAATTCAAAAAATATAGACATCTTAATCATCAAACATTATTTCAAATCCATTATCCATGGTTTTCCATATTATTCATTTATACTTCTTTTCGAAAAAAATCATGCATACTATCCTATGATTTCAGAAATGTGAAAACATGTGCTGAGAATTAATCCATACCTTTCATTAGTCATTTTCATTTTCCTCATATTCAATTGGAATGGAATTAGAAATTTGTAAACATATATTTTTATGATCATGCTGAACCCTTTTCTGAACCTTCTACATAGGTTATCTATTTGTATAATTTCCATACACACTAGATTTAAAAAATTCAATCGATTCATCAGGAATAAATATTTCCTCTCTGGGAGTTAACTATACCCTTCTTTTTTCCATGGAATATTCATTCTTTATAACTGTCATCTAAAAATCTATATCATATTATCGTCCATTTGAAGAATTTTTCTAGGTGTTTATTTCCACATCCATGAAACATTGGTTTTTGAATATAACTTAAGTTATTATTATTCCATGAACTAAAATTGGGTTTTTTTTCATGTATATATGATTCCATAGAAAAATCCACAAGGTTCAAGTGGTCAATCATGGCTCTAGACAGTTTGTTTATATTAACCACACTACTAATATTAAATTATTATTTCCAAAAGAACTTTTGTGGAAAGGTGGGAAACTATACAAGTAAAGCCAAAAGCTTTAGGCACAGTAATAAATCAAAAATTCATTGCTATTGAGACTAGAAATATAGATAATTGATAATAACCACATGAGTTCTAATTGCAGCCCCAAATTCATTTGATTGATTATTCAAAAATCATCACAGTTTTTTTCACAGTCATTATAACTTTGGTGAAAGCTAGATCCATCCATTTACTAAAACCAAAAAGGTCAGTTTCATTATATTAGTAAAATCATCATTTAATATCCTATGAGGAGGGTAAAAACTATCGTATACGTATTGATGTTATCTTAAACTCATTCAATTTATCTGAAATATCGTTGACTATTTATAATATGCTAATCATTATGGTCATGTCAATTATTCTTTAATAACACCCTAACTGATAAAGTGATCTAAAATGAACATTGATACCAATTGTAAGGCACCAGCCTTAAACATTGCATTATCTTGAGTTATGTATTGAATTCAAATTCAGGATCATTTCATGTTTAGAGTTTTAGATAATTAGGAAATAACTGTCTCATTACGTCTCATATATTATAAAGAAGACATTTATACTCATTATCCAATATTTTCATAAAATAAAAACTCATAAATGAAAAAAAATTATTGTATTGATATATTTAATCTTGAATTCTTCCTTTCTCATACCCTTCCTCATACCATGTGAAAAACATTTCAAAAACGTGGGATGAACTATAAAAGCTCAGTAATGGTTATAAAATAAAAAATGAAATCATTATCCCATCAATACACAGAAAACATAATCTCTTTAACACACCTCATGGAATCATAATATTTAGGAATAACACATATAAAATTAAATCATAAAGGTAACTTTTTTGCATCCATATCATACTACGTTGTAGCTTTCTCAACTACGCAGGGAGTTATGTTTGGAATACCCATCATGTTATATTCCCAAAATCTCTTACGAGAAACATTAATGTTTACCTCTGTCACATTACCCAATGCATAGGAGATTTATCTCGAGATCACCCGCCCTAGGATTATCATCGAACCACCCATACAAATAAAAAATTATCATGATCCATAACATAATCATAAAACATGAACATGCATAAAGGAATGATAACATTTCCACATTGCAATTACAAGATATCAGTTCAAGATATTGACATAATCAATCCATTTAAAAAACCATTATCAAAATCAAAATACATATAAAAGCTATATGGTATTAAATTTCCTTATAAAAACATTACAACATGTTATGGAATCAAAATATCAAATAATAATTTCGGCGGCAGAAAGTTTATTACTATCACGTAAGTTAAAAAGAAACAATATTTTTGTTAGTTAGTAAATTGGTTCATATAGAAAAGATTCCAAATGAATGAAATTAAAATCGAAAGGGTTTTATACACCATATAAAGGAATTTCGATTATAAATCAAAGTATTCCTCAATGAAAAATATTGAGACGAAGTCCATTACCTCAAGTCTAACTTGACTTGTATGTTCCTTGTTATTTTTCAAATTGGGAAACATCATTTGATTTGAGCCAAAAGGTTTTATTGAATTGCCTTATACCTAATGGAAGGCTTCTAGTAGGAAGACATGGATGTTGGGATATTATTTAAGAATAGTTTTGATGGGCCCAAGGGCATGATATGTGTGAGTAATGGGTTAGAGGTGGCATCATTTAATAAGAGGGAGTTGGGGCTCTTTAGAAAATATTGAAATTATTATTTTATTATACAAATATTTTCGGTACCAATGTTCCAAAACTCATTGAATTAGAATATAAGATGAATATAAGACTAAATAAGACCATCCAACATGAATTGGACATGTTTTGGAAATTTTATAATCCTCATCTTTGTTGAACCATTTGTTACCTTATTTAACTTTTACATGTATTCTTGTATATTCTTAGTATATGGTTAATTTTTTTACTATAAAATTTTTAGCAACCCAAAATAGACCATTAATTAAAATTTAAAAAACATATAATTAATTTGGCAGAATCATATATTTTTAGTAATAGTTTACCATTTAATAAAATATTAATTGATTTAAAAACTAATTTATGCCAATTACTATACTATTCAAGTGATTACTTTATTAATTTTTTACAACAACTTGATAAATTCTTAAAATAAGTCATTAATTAAAATATAATAAATCAAAATCTTCCATAAAATTCATGTATGGAAAAAAATATTTTAAAAAATATTTATTTTACAACTTATAATATAATTTTTTAAAGTATTCATTAATGAGGTAATCATTACATCATTATTGTTCCATAAATAAATTTATTTATTTGATTTATAAAAATTATAAATAAAATTCAATGATGTATGAAATATTTTTATATTTTTAATTATTATTTATAGTCAATTATATCAATTATATAACCCCACATAAAAATTGTTTTTGAAAAAAAGACATGTTTATGATATTTTTATTTTTACTTTAAATAAATAGTTATTTATGTAATTTTCTTACCCAAGTAGATTCCAATTGCCAAAGGTTCTACCCATGGATTTTATTGGTCGGCCATGACTCATACAATAATGTTAGGAAATGTTTTAAGGTAATTTTATATTATTATAATATAACTTTTACCATTAATTACCATATTTACCTTTAATCGTGGTAAATAAAAATCAAAAGTAATTATTCACAAAAAAATTATTATCATCTGATTGAAAGAAAATTCACTTAATGATGTAATCCTTGAAGGAAGGATTTTTTAAATCCAATTCCCAAAAGAATTAAAATTTCACTTAAAGGAAAACGTCAGTTTTTAACTATTATGTAGTGCTTTTCAATTTTCATAAAAAATTGAACGTTTTCAGAAAAATTCCAAAATTTCACCCCAAGATAATTTTGGTATTATAAATTATATAATTATGTCCATTTTTTTAAATTCAGAACATAACTGTTTCATTAATTTATTTTAAGTTAATTTCCATCGTCAAAAAAAGTTTGTTTTTAACAAGTAAAAACTACAAAAAGATTAACATGTGTTTATATCAAATTTCAAAGTGAAATTAACTCAAATGACCAAAATTGGATTAAATGGTATAAATATAATGCAATTACACTTTAAAACCATTTCATAATATAATATAACCATAAAAATAAATTATATAAAAAGACGGTTTTGACTGAAAATGCAGTATTTTTCACTATTCAATAAAAAATGAACTTTATCAGAAAAATTCCAAAATTTTACACAATATAAATTTTGATACCCCAATTATATAGAAATAATTTATTTTATCAAATTATATATATATAAGTAACAAAAACATTTTTTAAAAGGGTTTCTCAATTAAAAAGAAGGTAAAACACCCTTTTAAAAAAATTAGAGTATTTATGCTTAAAATTGGATTCATTCTCATTTAAAGCCTCTAAATTTTGTTGGATTAATGTAAAAACATTTAAATACATGTTTAATCATAATACTGTTAGTTTTTCTCATTCCTACCAATAAAACAGCTAGGCGTTAAATACCATTTAAAATAATATTATTATATTATTTTTTTAGTATGACTCAGTATTGTGTGCAATATTAGATTGCGGAAAAACCCATTGTAGCATGCAAGGAATGCCATAGAACATAGCATCGAATTGAAATTAAAATTAATATTTAATTCACTAATATTAATAAATATGGAAATTTCATATTCTTTATTTTCCTCAGATGTTACACTATTGATACCAAAATCAATTTTAACTTCCCCCTCCTCATATGAGATGCCTTATTTTGGGCAAGAAAACCAATCATAGAAGGATTTAGTGAAAATCCAAGTAGGATACCCAAATAAAAGGTAATGGTCTTCAATGAGTTTCTTTATTTGATCTCATTCTCCAACTCATTAAATTATTATTAAACCATAATAATATAATAAACATTTCATATTTCATATAATTGGAATTTGTAATGATAAGGGAATGGCCTAAAAAATATCCACATCTATGAAATCAGTTACGAAATAGTAGTTCCTATGTTTGACAAACTATCACCTCGCGAACTGAAGTCATTCGTTTTTTCCATTTTCACATCATATGGTTAAGTTCGATGATTGATATTATATATATATATATATATGATATTTATTATATATTTATACCTAAAAAGTCATTATATCATTTATATAATTTTTAATTTCATTGTGTAGTGGATATGATATCATCGATTGTGTGTATAGTGGGCTGCCTCCTAGCAAAACAATTCAATTTTTTTTTTCAGTAATACCTTACATGGAATAAGATAATGAAAAATTTAATGATTATATGTGATATAAATTAAATATTTATGATATTACGAAATGGTTATCATTATGTAAGGATAATATATATATATTTATTATTTCTATTATATCCTTTCCACTCAATTAAATATGATAACATTATTTACATACATGTGGACTACAACCCTTACGAAGCGATACAACTTTTTTTTCATCATCACACCACATGAATGAAGCATATATGTATATAATATGATATATATGAAATTATTATCTTTTTTTACGTGTAATATATTACTTACTATCATTCCTTGATGTTTATTGAAAAATGAAATCATTATTCATAAATATATACTACATAACATCCTAATGATCATAACATACATTATTTTAAATAACTGTAAAATTTGATTGGTTAAAAAAGTATAAATGACGTATAAAAATGATAATAATATCAGCTTTATTACTCTAGGGAAGGTAAAACAATTTAATATTCCCAGAAACCAGAACCTTCAAAATAATGAATGAATGTGAAATATAATAAATTAACACCTGAAATAATGATAAAAATAAAATATTATTTATTTAAGTGTGTTATGATGTTCTAAAAGTTACACATCTGATACTGTAAATATTAATATGGTTCTATTAAAAGTTAATAACATTTCTAAAACCACCATTCATGTGGTTAAAGAATTTTTACCAAAATTGAAATGTGAGGCATGAAATTTAATTGCAATTTACTTTCCATTGAGGATAATTTGATATTTTACACCAATTAAATTTTATGAAGTATATACACTGGACATTTAAAATCTAATATTGTGATGTATTCATACAACATTGTATTTTAGTTTAAAATTTAAATTTATTCATTCAAAGTGAGATTACCAGAAAATTAAAAGGTTGAAAAATGTATTCTGAAACCTCACTTTATTTTGGTTATTTTTAATATTCTATTGATATAATAAATTTATTGTGATTAATTTTACAATAAAATTAAATTAATTTTAGATATCGATATTATTGTTATAAAAAAATAATTATTTCATAATCTAAAACCCATTTTTACATATGGTGTTTGCATTGAATGTTATTTGATTTACTAGGTGACGTATGGAAACAACTGCATCCATTACATAATATAGATACATAATGATAATTAAAATTGAATATGAATTAAATAATTTATTACATTTATGATTTATTTTTTGTACAGATTTGGCTTTGGTTGGTTAATATTTTTTGAAATTACATGGATGTATCAGTGGTCTCATTATATGTACCATTTGGTCAAATCAGATTGGTTTTACACATTACTTTTTGTATCGCAATGGTAATGGGATTGATATTGATAGTATCTTTTACCTGGGGAAAATGATTTATAATAATTAATAATTTACTTAATTTTTATTTCATTAATTATTATTATCAATTATATTTTATTATAGAAATTAACTATGGATAAATTTGATTCTCATTATTTTAATTAATTGGAATTTGTTTCAGTAATTTATCATTCCATATTGATTCTAAATTATATAATAATGATAAACAATTAATGTAAATTACAAATGTTTTCATATATATACAGTTCCATGATTTTTATTATTACTAATTTATTACACATTCTATTATACTTAACCCTTACTGGGCATCTGTGATCACATTTATTTTTATTCTTTTCTCGGGTTATCAAGAGGAATCATTAACATGATTTATCATGGATGTTTGAATTTTTAATTTTTAATGTAATATATGTTATTTTATATTTCAAATTTGAAATGGGAATTATATATTTATATTGGTTTCCAAAACTATTAAAATCTTTATTCATACCAGATGAAATTCCATATATCTATTACAATGTAATAAAGTAGAAACTAGATCTGGTCTACTGGGGTTGGGGTCATTACATTTATTTATGTTGTTTTTATGGAGTATATGATCATTAAAAATCTAAATTTCAATCATAGTATATCGAAAATGTTTATATAAAATTTTAAAGTCATGGGAATATAATTCCATTCCATATCTTGGCCTAAATAATAAATTAAACTAGTTTATTTAACCATCAACATCCTAGAAAAAAATTGAGGGGTTTCTTTTCCAATCAAGGGATGTTTTCTTTTTATGTGCCCACTAAATCATTCTATTTTTATCAAAATTCAATGAATTGTTTTTCCATTATATGAATTATATCCAAATAAAATATTTTTCCCTGAAAATATTCTAATAATAATCATATTCTAAAAAATAAATGTCTCTTAATTATTTAATAATTTTATCCTTTTACAACTGATAGCCAGTTTCTCCATCAAAATGGAAACTAGAAAGGGTTACCATTTGATAATTTCGAAACCCAACAATTTTAATATTTTATCAAAGGTTTTAATATTTCCCTTAGATAACACATAGTCAAAATATAAATTAAATTATGACAAAAACCTTTTAAACAACATTTAATATAATACATGATTATAACAAAAATAATATTTTTGTATTCCAACCAATATTTTTTCCTATTTTGATGTATATAATCTTCTTGGTTCCCTCCTACATCATATTCCCAATTTCATCTTCAAAAATGATTCAGAAAATATATAGAATGGACGATTAAACATGGTAATAATCAAATTATATATAATTATAACTATATATTAGAATCTATTAAGTGTAAATAATTTTATCTTACCCCCCAAAATTTTACAAACCATTTCTCAAATAACAACTATAAGGAACAATCTATAATGACTACATAATCTTATCTCTATATACTATAATTCAATTTATTTCATTCCAAATGACATTTTATGATTAGCTTTTTGAATAATTAGTCTCTAAATATTACCTTAATTACTCAAATATTTCATGTTTCACACATCCTATTAGCTTTCATTTTTTTGACAATACTGGTATTTTAAAAAGAAAATTGTTATATTTTCCTTAGGAATAATTTTCTATTGCAACATCACTTATTCATTTTACATACTAAAACATATATCATTGGGAAATAAATTTAAAATATGGGATGAGAATAAAAATCGCATTATGATAAATGAAATGAAATAGAGTATCACAACTCAATCATCAATTCAATTCTTTGTTTCAAATCATATTTTGGTTCTTATTTTTCACCTGGTTGCTGGGTTTGAAGGGATTAGATTTGGTGTCTCAGATGTTCTTGAGATAAGTCCCCAGATATGTATGTAATGGATGATATTTGGAATTTTATTTTTTAAAGGGAATTTATAAGGATAATGTTGCTTCATATTGAATTTCTGACAATCCTTGTGGCGCCTTTTGCGGGGTATGTTTATTGGGATGGGTTTTTCATGATTTGTCCAAAATGTGAGGCCATTTCCAGATTTTAAAAAAAACTATTAATTTTAAAACTTCTTAATTTTTGGACATTTTCACCCATTATACTTCCCACATGGTCTCCCATGACTTATTAAAACCACGATGACCCCATAGACACCTTAGAAACTAATAATCATTGTGTATTTGAGTGATTTATTCAGGCATTGGGCTAACCTGTGATCCCATTTTCTATTTTACAAAAACTAAATTATTTGGTCTATATACCATTCGTATTTTATCATTTTTTTGCCATTAAAGATCTCAATAGAGCAAAAAAACCCTAGATGCACACCCATGTTCCATTTTCACTCTTTGGAGCACTTCAACATCATGGATAAGGGCGAATTCCTCATGATTTCTCAAATAATAGAGATTTAAAAAGGGAATTTATTTCATTTACAAATAATTAATTTCCTACACCTTTTCCCCCATTTTATTCTCCCCTCATCCTACTCAGAATTATTCAATCATCCCTTAAAATATGGGATATTTGGAGATAAAACTATTGATGTATTTGGGGAGATTTATTCCATGTTTCTCAAGTAAGTGAACTTCTCTCTTGTTCATTCCATTTATCAAGGATTTCTCCCCCCTTTCATGAATTTCTGATTGTCCAAAAACAAGTATTTCCGTACCTACGGGTTTTTTTTTGTTGTTTGAGTCCAATATTATGGATTGGGGATCATTTTCTTCCTCTTGTGTTGTGGTGGTTGTACAATTGAAATTCCACGTAATGATTGGGGGATTTGACCCAAGTGTAGGTGATTATATGTGTAATAATTTAATGAAGGGTTATATTTATTGATTTAATATTTTATCATGTCCCATAGAAATTGTGTGTGCTGATAAATCAGATTTTTATGGAATTGGTTAAACAATAAATTTTAATGTTTCATTTTTTGTTTAAATTATGTTTTTTTCTTGTGAAACTCTAATGGAATCATTTGGGGTAATTTTATAACATTTTAATAGGTTTTATTAATTGTGGATTAGGATGAAAAATATTTTTTGGTAGGGTTATAGTTTTCTTTGGGTCTTGAAAGATAGTTTTTGAATGGGTTTTATGTGAAAAATATCATTACACTCCTTGAAGTTGTTTTTATTAAAATCTCAACTCGTTTATTGATTTACAGAAAGTGTAAAAAAAATTGTGGTACTTTTTTGGTGTGGGTATGTTATTAAAATGGGTTTTTAAAATATAATAATAATATTTGTGATTTCAAACATTTTGAGAATATTTTATAAATTTTATTAAAGGTTTATTAAGTTGTGAGAATGGTGTGGGGCATTTTTATGGGATGTTTTTGGTGTGAGTATGATGTCAAGTTGAATTTGAATGTAAAAGGGGTATTTTTAGGGAATGTGTGTTAGCCGTTGGATGTGTGTATGATTTATAAATTGTATTTTTGTTTGAAAAAGGTATTTTATAACATGTTAAACATGATTGGGTATAAAAGGGAAACCCAGGTATCTAGTTGGGAAGACATGTACTAGTATGCTAGTGATCTGGAGCAGGCGAATCCCTATTTCACATAGAAAGGGTAAATATGAAGAATCTAACTAAACAATAAATATGATGATGATGGGGATCATGAGGTTATTGGTGATTCCCCTAATCATGGATTGTGAATGATAATGGTAATTATTATGGTTACTTTTCACCAATATATGAGGTACCTTGGGCCCACAATTAGCTATTACATAGGGGTTTCTCCATGAATGGTTCTCATTTGATATTTTATACTTATTTTTGGGATACAATGTGTTTAGATTCAAAAATTAGTAGCATTTTCATTTTATTTAAAAGTCTTCATTCCTTAAAGTGTCATGCTTGTAAATAGTTTCCTTTCAATGTTTCATGTAACTCAAATTATTACTAACATTTTCTTGTATATAAACATTCATCATTTTCATCTTAAAATATTTATCAAATTGAATATATTTTTGGGTGGCATTATTATGGGATAAGACTAAATCCTTAGTTACATCTTTATGTGTATTTAGACTTTCAATATTTGTCTCAGGTAAGGGAATGATATTTGTGATGGAAGTTTAGGGTTTTGGATACCTTTCTTGGTGTGGTATAGTGGAGAAGGATTGGGAATGATGACCCCTTTCCATGTTGTGGTTCTTGGGTTCTGTTTTATTCTAATTATGAGTGTTTGAACTCTTGTTCTTTATCTAAAAACATGTATTTATATTAGGAATTATTATTAAAGGATTGGCTGGGTTAACTTTTCATATTCTATTTATTCATCCTTTTTGGTTGTTTTATGTTTCTTAACTGGGGAAAATCATTCCCAAAATCATTTTTATGATACCTGGTCACTTGTTCCAGCCTTTGGGGATTAGGAATGCCCTTTGATCATTTCCACAGGTCAGGTTGGGAATTGGTTTTTGTCACAACTAGATCTGATTTGGGCCAAAATGGTACAAGAAGAGGTTAGCTCTTTTTGGGTCATCATTTTTTTGGAAAGAGTCTTTGTAGACTAGATCTAGGATTGTCGATACTTCACATTCCAATTATTAGTTGGGTTCTTGACTATGACTCCTTGTGATGGTATTAATGTCTCTATGTAATATTGGGTTTTAACTGAGTTATTTTGTTCTCATGATTCATCGATGATTGGGGAAATGAAAAGAGATTTGGTATAATGGTCTAACAGAGCACTTAGGGCCTTGAAAACCATGTCAAGGTGGTGATATTTCTCTAAAATACTCTCTTTTATGGTGAAGAGATTTTCTTATGGACACCAACTATAATTTCAAGCCACCCATGAACACAAATTTTCCCTTACAATGTATTTTTTCTTTTTTGTTTGGGAAATTTAGAATCATGGTTTTAAAACAAAAAATTTATGATGACTTGATTTTAAGATGTGTGATGTTTTGTGAAATGGGTATCTAGTAAAGAGGAAATGGTTTGATTTATGAAAGGGTAGATATATAATTTAATAATGGTTTTGAAACTGTTAATGGTGGGTTTACACCTCTTGAAAACGTGAATTATGTTAAGGTGGGTTTTGAAAATATGTTTCAAATATAGTTTTCTGATATCAATAAATGTTTTTTTAATGGAATAAATTATTTTGGAATATATGTGTGGATTTTGAATAAGACTTCAGATTTGGTAATTTGTGGGATTTGGAAAAGTTTCATAAATTTCTAATAACTTGTATTAAATGGGGATAAATGAGTATCAAAATGAATGGGTGTTGATAAAATGGGGTTTTTCATAAAACCATAAGTGTTTTGAAATGGGAAATATGTTATGAATGTAATATGTATTACTTGAATTTTAGTTTTAATTAATGTTATGAATTTTTCTAAAAAGGATTGTACAACTTGAATATGGTTTTGATTTTGTTGTTATATGTTTTGAGAAATAGGATGTGTCAGTTGAGTTTATTTGTTTAAAAAATTGACATAATTTGTTATTTAAACTTTAGTATTTCCATGGGAGACCAGATGAATGGATTTACCAAGGAATATGGATGGTTAAAGGAATGGCTCGATGATTTGTAGTATAGACACGAGGCGGGTGCCTGATGTGTCATGAGAACAAGCATGTGTGAGGCCCATCCATTGGTCGAGGAACCAACCACAAACACATTTATTTTCAAAGAGATGATTTTAAAGTAAAATTTGATGTCTTTATAATTAGTTTTGGTGTTGTGACTTATGTGTTTTAGGGAAGTTTGGGGGGTGTATTTAGTTTTATAAGCAGTCTGGTTTGAATGATGTTTTTTTTGTTTTTCTGGTAAGATATACTGATGTGTTGATTAGTGGAACTTTTTTAGAAATGATTAAGTAATACCTTTTGGTTTCTATCCACACAAGTTAGTACATGGGTTGTGGTATGGTTTAACCAATGTGATAGCTTGGATGGATCCTTGGATTTACTTTTATTTATGATACACCACATAAATAATTAATGTGAATTTTGGTAACCCACATCAGGTTCACCCACAATATTGGAGATGTAGCTAGTTTGCATCCTGATCACACTCAATATTATGAGCATAACTTATAGATGTAATGTTCACTAACAATATTATGAATGTAGTTAATCTACATCATGTTCATTCTCAACATGTTTATATGATGTTGTATAAAATATTAACCAATTAATCAGCGTGTGATATCAAAAACCCTTTTTTAATCTTACATACTTATGTGTGCCACCTAAATAAGATAAATCATAGCATCATAATGTACCCTTGGTATGAAAAGTGTATTTTTTATTATAACATGATGGTGTCACCAAAATTGACCCCGAGAATGTAAAAATAATGATATATAAAATTAAATAATTTTTTTTATAAAAACATTTGGAGGGTCATTCATGAAAAATAAATTATAACGAATTGTATCCTTTTTAGATAAAGAGAAAAACATAAATGAAATTGTTAATGGGTTTTTGAAAAATTATTATTATATTTGGTGTAAAATTATATTTCTGATCATTATTAAAAGTTGTTGTGAAATTAACTAAAATAATCTATTTTTAAAATTTAATTTCAACAATGAATCCTTGAAAATATAAAAATAGTTCATATTTTTACAATGATAATAGCTTTAATAATTTTACCTTTTGAAAACATATTCATTAATAGAGAATTAAAAATATATAAAGGTTGTTATAATGGAATTTGGATTAGAATATAGGAAAATATATTTTTTAGGATAGAAAACCATTTGAATATTTCGAAATACCATTTTTGAAATAGCACAATCTGAAAAGAGGTACTAAAATTTTCCTTTGAAAAGTGGTATTGTAATATTTTATAGTTACTTGAGTAAACACATAATTCGTTTTAAAAATAATAAAAATATTAATTTTTTCAATAATTAGGAATTAAATTAAAGAAAATCAATCTTTACAGAAGATGAGATTTTTTCCCTTAAAAATGTTGCACCATTTTGGAATGCAATTTCATCGATAAATAATATTTATATTTAAAAAATAATTTTCCCATATTTTATAGAAGTAATATATTTTTCAATTGGTAAATAAATAATTTATCTAAATTATATTAATGATAATCGATAACAATATTTTTTCTAAAATAATTAATATTAAAGTTAACAAAATTCCTTACAGATATCATATTTCATGACTAATGAAACATTTGATAAGGGGTTGAAGTGATATAAATTTAAATACCCAGTAAAAAAGTAGAAAATACCACATAATAAAATAAAACCTATCAATGTGCCTAAATTTTATGAAATTAGTTCATAAAAAATAATCATAACTCAATGATTAAAAATTGACTTTCTAAAAAGAATTATTATAGTAAAGGAAATATAATAAAAATTGGGATACCATTACAGTACATTTATATACAAAGAAATTAAATATATTTATTAAAATTTTATGAAATAATGTGGTTAATAAAATATATAAATGATATAATGTTGTGTAATATCAAACAGGTCTCTTGATTTGAAAATTACACTAAAATAATTTGATTTTATCCTCACTTACTCGAATGTGCTCTAGCATCCTATATACAAGATAACTATCTTCATCACCTATTTTAGAAACTCATATATATAACATTTTATAAACATTTTTTATAATTAGACATTATATTGGAATAACTCAGTTATAGTTCGTTCCCATAAATAGATTTTAGGAATTATTAAGAGACTGTTCGGTACAAGAAATACTATCACGAGATCAATTATTACTTATTGGATAAAATATTATAATTCCAATATAATAAAAGATACTATAATCATAATTTTTAAATGATTCATTATATACTATTTTTTTATGATAATGGTAGCTTTGGTGATAAAAGGAAATTGTAATGAACAAGATTTGGCGTGTTAAATTATCAAAATGTGATATTTTAATAAATATAAAACATATAAATTTTATCATTTTAAGAATTATTAAAATATATTAAATAAATTGGTATTACATAATATTATAATTATATAATTTTACATAATCATTAATGAAATAAATATTATAACATCATTCTTGTTGGTGGTAAAACTGATCAAAAGGAGGGGAATGTTTAAATGAGTTAATGAGTAAGGGATTGATTTTATATAATGTTTATATCAAAATAACACAATATTAATAATTTCATATATATAAATTAATTCTTATACAAATATTTTATTAAGTTAGATTCATCATTCATGGAGGGAGTAGTTTGAAAATATGGATGATTAATAATTAGTTTCACAAAAAAATGGTATGTAATAAAAGTATATGATAAATTATAATTTCATAACATTAATTTCATTAAATTGAACATATTAATTAATAAAATCCATCATTTAAAAAAACTATGAATGTTTGTGAAGTAAAATTAATTACATTACTTCATATACGTGGTGGTATAAACCTCTGCATGATTGATGTTATTTTTTTCCTACTGGTTTTATAGGAATGAATAATGGATTGTAAAATAATTTAGAAATAATAAATAATATTAATAATTCTTGTTTAATTACAATATGATTTCTAGATATGTTTTTATATGAATGCTTAATAATAAATAATTAAGGATTAACAAATACGCATGTTCTGAAAATGACATTCCTCTTATAAATCACCTATAAAATTGAAGCCAATGGATATCTAATTTTAAAAATCGGATTAACTAAATAAGTGGTAATTATAGGAGGAGAAAAATGGTAGGTTTTTATAAAACTATTCATTGGTATGGGTTTGGAATGCAGGGATGGAAGAGTTCCATTTTATAAGGGAAGGAAATGTTATTTTTGAAAGTAGATATTACATTTTGATAACATAATTTTACTTTTCAAGGGGAAATGGATATGAATGTATGAAAATTTTTGTTGAGATATTTATTTGTCCATGTATCTTCTCCACAACTCATTTTGAACCGAACATGGTGTAATTTATGGAATTTTCTTTCAATTTACTTGGATCATGTTTACCTTAACATACATTTTCTCTGATAATGAATTTTTACACTTAGTAAAAAATTAAAATGACTAGTATTAAAATTAACTATATAATACTTTTAAAATAATTTATATAAAACTGATTAGAATTTTTCATATAAATAATTAAGGTTTTATTTAATTTAAAATTTGAATAATCTGACATTACGTTAAAATTATTAGAGAAATTATATTTTAAGCATATTTTATTTGTTTCTGTTAAATGTTTCATTTTTCTAAATTTCATGTCATAATATTTAATTTTTAATAACATTTATCTTAATGATAAATAAAAATGTAATTTTATAGTAAAATTATTAATTAAAATAAAAGATCGAATAATGTTTCAAAATAGAACTACAATTTATTTCTATTCTTAAATGTTAAACAGTGTTTTTATAAATCCTAAATAATGTAACGCCAAAATATGTATTTTTTAACTTAAATAAATATTTTTTCAATTAAATGGGTTTATAATCATTTAGATTTTTCACATATATCAATAATGACTTCAAAAGTTTAATTTATTTTATAAAATGAGTATTTTTCACATTTCACATAAATAACATTTATTTAATGAATATCAAAAAAAACAAACCATAAACTATTATATAAATTATTTATCAAAAGAAACTAGTTATGTTATAATTTAAAATTCTCAATATTATGATTTTATCTTTTAATTAATTTTTTTTTGAGTAAAACGACTTTTATTGAAAAATTCCATTTTAAAATTTTAACAATTGTTAATCATATTTTGTTTTCATTTGTGATTATTTAAAATATTTTTATTATTTATTAGATAAATTTTTATTAAATTTTCTTAATAATATTCATAAAATATCATTTTTTTAAAAAAGATTGATTTTTTTGAATCTATGTATCAATATAATTTTTATTTAATTTAAAATATATTTCAAAATCTACATTTGTTTCTTGTGTTATACTGGTGTGTTAATCCAAAATAAAGGGATACAAGTGATATGAAATGTGGCTTAGGAGAATCAATGAAATTAAATAGGAACCCAATATTTATAATGAGAAAATTTTAAAAACAACAAAAACAATTTTTTGTAGTATAATATATTTTTTTGAGAAATAAATTAATTCTAGATTGGAATATTCAGTGGAGGAAACATAGATATACAAAATAAACTAATGAGGAAAATAATATTACTCAATATTCCACTATATCAGAGAAAAAATTATTGAAATAAGGGATTCTAATATTATTGATGTTTAAAAAACTTTTTTTAAAATTGAAGCGTAAAAAATAACCATCTCATTCTTCTCATGTAGAGACTTCGTTATTGAAATAGGTTAATAATGATGAGAACTATATCCATGATTTGTATCAAAATATGGAAAAAATAAAAAAAAAGATAAGTTATTTTAATATTTACAGGGATGAAATTAAGCAAAAATAAGTAGGTATTTCAGAATAAGTACAATGGAGATAGAAAAGTTACATTGAATAAAGAATGATTGGTGTGAAATTTTTAATCTCAAATAGGCATCATAAATATGGATGATAAATTTAATTGGTGGACAGATTAGAGAGAATACAACATCTTTATCTCTAATATAGTTAAATTATGATTAATAGTTTATAAAATGAATTTCAAATCAACATTCCTCGATGGATTACATGAGAAAGAAATATTCATTGATTTGATGGATAGATTTATTATAGTTAAAGTTCAGAAAAATATGTGTTTTCTAAATATGATCATTTATGGACTTAAATATGATCTATGATTTTGGTACCCTTGATATAATAAAAGAATTAGGCATGTCAAAGATGTGGAGTTGATAATTATCATTACATAATGAATGATCATGATTAATGAATGTTTTTTCTCATATATATATTTTTGTGATAAAATTTATAGAGGCTCATATGAAACATTATAAATTTTGTTTTCAAAATCAATATTGTGAAAATTTAATATTTATATAACAGTATAATTAACATGTTTTCATATTTTTAGGGGATATAATAAATTTATTATAAATTTATTTCTTAAAACAAGTATGTTGATAATTTTCTCTGAAAGATTCCAATGGATGATTCATTTCAAATGAAAACTCTAGCAGCTACACGAATTAATTGTTCAAATTATGTGGATGTAATAGAGGTTTATGTGATGGAGTACCAATATATTTTTAAGATTTTTCTATATATCACATCCAATTGGCCTAAATATGTTTTTTTCACATGTAAGTATTCTCAATAAAAAAGTGATACCATAGCGATTCTTGGGGTATTTTTGAAAAGGAACCATTATATGCCCATTATACGGTGAATTTCAGATAATTTAATCATTGAACATGTGATAATTGGTCTTTGGGATTTACAAGTTTATATTGGTAATCCTCAACCGATGATTAGAAAATATCTTGGTAAGGCATCAAGAGTCTCATCGACCATTCGGTGAAACCCATAATCGTTTCAGGAGCATAAGGACGTTATTTTATTATGATGGGAAATCATATATTTATACCTAAACCCCTTTTAATTTTTAATTAATCCTTTATATTTAACCATGTTCAATATTTATGAATGTCAAGGGTTTTTAAGGATTCATATGATTTTATAACCCTTTTATTCTGCTCCATGATTTGTTTTTTGATCTAAACCATTTGAATGTGAGAGTTTTTATGGTTTTTTTTCTTCCAATTGATTGCAATTTGCATATATATATTTCAACATAGATGTGGTTGATCAACCACTATCCATAAGGGGTCATTATGCAACACATGTATCCTAATGTTTTTCTCATGGTTTCTTTTTGTTTTCATATGGGAGTTGGTCTCCAACAACACCGTATAGTTTAATTTGTTTATTTTATAAGTGAAACCTCTATGATTTCACTACTAAATCATAAATGTGACCACTTTTAATAAAACATATATTGTTAGAGTTTAAATATATGGGTTGGACCTCCCATAATTCTCATTGGGTCTACTAATAGATGAAACCTAGACTAGTGGCCCCCCATGTGGTGTGCCTACCCTAAACCTATTTTTTGAAAGTGGGAATTATTCCCTAATAATTTTACATCCAACATGAGGAATTATTAATGAATTTGATCAACTTGTGAGTGGATAATTTTCATGAATTTTCATTTCTTGTAAATTTATAGTTTATGTTGACTTAGAAAAAGAGAAAATGATATAATTATTTCTATAATTGTAATTTGGATTATTAAGAAATATAATCCAAGTTTCCATACTTTATATGTGAATTCGTGAATTGGAATATAAATTAATGTGAAATATAAGTATAATTACAAATGTTATTTCTATTTGACATAAATAATCCAATATAGCATATGATAAGATGTTTGTTTTGTATTATGATTTTATATGTTGTGGATATTTCTCTATTCCAGATGTTAATAAACCTGTTGTATTGATTCTTCAGCATAAGAAACTCATTATAATGATTATTCTAAGAGATATTCATAGTTATTTGGCTCTTGAAGGTGATGCACAAGGCATAAATTGACTAAGGGGAGTGAGATGATAATTTTAATGATTCCTGAGGGTGCTGTTCATAGAGTATGTGATTCTAGGTGTAAAATTCTTGATTGTATTGTTTTTATAGAATTTTTTATGGTCATATGTGATTCTTGTGGTAATGGATAGTTAATGGAAATGAAATTATTTTTTGGTTCTTATCACTAGGGTGAAATGTCAAAGGGATCTAAAATCTTGCTGAGGCTAGTTTGGGATAACCCTCGATGTCGTCATGGAGAACAAGGGTCATCAAGTATACTTTGATGTCTTACATAAATTTAGGAACTAATTCCCCAATTATCATACTCTTTAATAACTATTTTTATCAAACTAAATATTATTAGACATAATTGGTGGTTTCTTATTGAGTTTTACATGCTCTATATTCGAGTATCCCTTTGGTACTGGAGGCTCCTTCATGGATACATGAATGGGAAAGGGAAAAAGTATGAATGTTTGGTTATTTATTATGTATATGATGGTAATGGTTCATAAATATTGGACCAAACATAGGGTTGAATACTAGGGTTATGAATATTTATATTTAGGGTTTTATTTATTATTTTTCATTTGATCTATTTCTGATGATGTTAGATGGATTACAATAAAATATCACCTATATTTATTTGGATTATTTTTGAATTACCACTTTTTAACTGATGTTTATTTTTATTGGTAGTGTATTATGTTTTCATCATTTTTACGACATTGTATGAGAGTGTATATTATCTTCACTAAACATATTAGAACCTAAATTTCATTCAGTACCCTCTGCCATAGAGAGATGCATTCCTGAGGTGATGTGGTTACCCTAATCAATCACATGAGGGTGAACTTGATAGGGAATGATACAAATTGGAATAAATTTGGTTATTTTATATTTATTTTCTTTTTGGTAAATAAAAATCATAAAATTGGGATTCATGAAGCTTGGAAATGTGTCTATACATGGGATTAGTTATCCCGTGTGTTGTAAAATGTGTATGTTACCTAGGATGTAATTAATGGTCTTAAGATTTTATGTTTACAATTGAAATTTCATTTCACCATGGGTATTTCAATTTTTGTGTGATGTTACTATATTATGAAATTTTACTAATGGTAAGGTATAACATGAGGTGAATATTCATGATTCAATGTAAGTACATAGGGAAATCATTTAACATACATTCTTCTTGATAGGGATATATTTATTTCAAATGATATATATTCCTCTCAAAATGATGGAAAAAAACCCCATAAAAATTCGGTAGATAGAATAAATAAATCAATATTTAAGCGTTAAATCACTTGATAATTAAAGACATAAAGTACTACTATTACCTAAATTATTTGTTTCTCAAATCCTTCTATCATGGTCTTTTTATTAATCATGTGATATGAGGACTATGTCAACACATGAATAAAAAATTTGTCAACGTTTTTTTTCGATAGAGTATCTGGTATGTGGTTACTAGAACAAACTCCATGTAGTTGAGATAGAAAATCCATTAGCTATAGGAAATATATTGAAAAATAAACTCTTTGATAGTTTCATTTCAGTCATTAGATCCATATAGCGGGAGTTTACCCACACAATTACCTTTACGTCAAATCTACTGTGATATTTTCTACAATATCACTCACCCATGATCACTGGGGTGGATGGCCCCCTGGGATATAGATTGGTAACCAATATTTCTAGATATTATTCAATAGAATAGAGGAAACAGTAGGAGGATAATAAAGAATGTCTCATATATGGTATAACTATCATCTAAGTGCTGGTGGGATATCTTGATTATGACCAATCAGCATGAGGGACTAACTGGGGTGTGTTTCCAAATGAGGTTTCAGGACATTTTCTATCTAGATTTGACACGGAAAATAAGATGTTGAAAGTTTATACACATCAATGATTGGTGAATGATAATTATGGATTAGTATAGTCATTTTAAAAAAAATTTCTTTCACTAATGTTGGATAGATATGTTGTAGATTGGGTGAAGAACTTGCGAAACGGTATTTGGAAAAATATTAAATCTTCGATGTGGGTATATTTGTTAACCAAACTATCTAACATTATAAATCATGATATCTTCTTTAAAGGGAACCTATGGGAATCCTTGAGTTGTGGGATGATGATTTTAGTTGGGTAGTCTCAAATGGTATCCTATAGAATCATGGATTTTCATTTTGTGTGATTCTATGTGGACAATAGTAGGAAGGGAAGACATGGTAAAGGGTAACCATTTCCTAGAGGTGATTAGGTTTGATGTTACTAGTGTTAATTCAAATAAATATGAAATATTAGTGCTCTTGAGAACCAGTATAGTGTCAAACTTGTGAAAGGATGGGTTACTTATATAATATATTTTTGAAACCTAGGTAGTAAAGAAGTGGTAAAGTACCATTGCATGAACTGTTTGATAGGAAGGACTCAGATACCCCCATTATACTAGTTGCTGAAGATCCAAAGGTCACACTAGATAGGGTAGTAGATAAAGTACATAAATATATGAGTGAAAAGATCAATATGGAGGATCATCATATGAAATTCAGAATGGAACCTAGGGAAGTGTGGTTTATTAGATTCATGTTATCTATTCTACTCCTATATGTTAGGATTCCACACTAACAACTATTCATGGTGTGATTTTAATAGAATATAATCATTCTTGTGCACATTTAGATATAGGATAACCACACTCTTCTTTATCATCTCAAATTTTTAGTAGTTTTATTTTGATCATTGATTATCTATAGAGTTTTAACATCGACATTACATTTGGAGTACAATCGAAGGGTTTCTTGTGTTGTAAGGAATGTTTTTTCGAAATTCTTGGCACTAATTTCCCCTAGGATCTATATTTTATTGAAATAATTAGATTTTATTTGATTATATGTATGGATTGGATGGTTATATACCAATATTATATCGACTATTATCAATGGGTGGTGAACTTCTTATATTAAGAAATAACATTTTATACCCATCTAGGTTAATGGGATCATCATCTTAGTCATAAAGGACCAATTCAATATGGATTCAATCATCATGGGTCCCATTAAGTACATATATTGGATAATGGTGCACATTAACATGTTAATTTTGACCTAGTGGTGGACCACTTTCAATATGTCTTCCATGATGATTTATCCAACTTATACCCAGATTGGGAGATTGATTTCACATTTAAGTTAGTTTATTGTGAAAGCCTATTTATATCCCATCGTATAATATAATATAAGTTTATGTATAAGAATTTAATGTATAGATAGAAGATCTTGAAAATTAAGGATACCTAAAACCTATTACTTCACTATGAGGTTATCCAATGTTATTTACAAAAAAGAAGGTTTAACAATATATTAAATGAATATATTAACAGAGACTAAACTTGGTAATGATTAAGATTCATTATACCCTTCCATGCATTAATGATTATTTCATTATAATGAGAGGATCTGGGATATTTTATATTATTTAGTTTCATTCAATGTACCATCATTTTCTTGTGTGACCACATGAAAAACTTTTGATGACTTCAGGAGAAGGTATTTCAAATATTAGTTAATGTTAATGACATCTGGTCAGATAATATCACTTAATATATTCATGGAATTGAAAAACTAGATAATCAATCCATATCTATATCAATTTTATTTTTTTTATTGATGACATCTTGGTGAACATAATGTCTAGAGAAGTACCATGGTATACATAACGACATCATACTGAGTACTCTAATATAGAATAATATTTACAAAAATAGATCTAGATGTCCATTCTTGTTTGAAAATTATGTCTTCTAATGGTACGTTATCTCATAGGCTACAATGTTAGTTGAACGAAATAACGTGGAAGTAAAGGTATCCTAGGTCGAATACAAGATCATCATTCGGATTTAAAGCATTATAGGTTTAACAGGCTACTTCATGATATTTATCATGTACTTATCCGATCTAATAGCTCTAATGTTAGGTAAAACCATTAAAGGGGTGAAATTTGTTTAGTAAGATGCATGAAATGATTATTTACATAAATTAAAGTGTGGGTTGACCTTAATGCTTATCATCAACATTCCAAAGACATGTAATATAGACACCCTAGATTCCAATATATAAATATTACATAATTTTTTATGAATTTTCATTATTTAACATTACTATACATTCTAGAACTATAAATGATTTGTGAAATTACATTTTAGTTATGTAATTCTATTTTTTCTTGAATGATAATCCACATTACTTACATTTGTCACATCTTTGGTATACATTATTTAAAACCATTCCACTTAAATAGTGGAAATAAAATCATAATAATGGGTGATATTAGATGATAAACAAGATTAAGAATATCATATATCAATCAATGATAATAATATTTTAATAAGGGTTTGAAAACATGATCATAAATTAAAAATTGCATTCCTCATTTTTCATATACCATTAAAATGAGTCATGACATAAAAATTCGTTATAATAAAATAAAACATCAAAAAAATTATGAAATTAGAAATAAACAGTTCGGATTAACGAGTTCATAGCATTTCAATATGTTATGAAGAAATACCATTTGATATATCGAACATGTATAAACAGATACATGCTCATTAATGATGTTTAGGATAAGAAATCATGCCCTCATATAAAATTATGGACATGAAACTGTGTCCATGTATAATATTATGGATATGAAAACTATGATTTAGAATAATATTATGAGAATGTATTCTAGTTCCATGAATAATAACATAGACATGAAAAAAATTGTACATAAACTTTCTGGGGCATGAAAACCAAGCCACTCAGAATATTATAGGCATGAAAACTAGGTCCAAGTATAAAATTGTGAAAATGAAATTATGATGTGAACATAATTGTTATCCCATGATTTATAAAACATTATCCAATTCATGGGAGGCATATAATATAAATACCTTTCATAAAATCATATTCCATTCAGATATACATCCCATGATCATGAAACCATTTAATGTTTCATCATAACATAATACATGGAAAATAAAATTTGTTTCATAAACATATCATCAACATTAAATAAACCATCTTGAGAATTAAAATGTCTAAGATTATTGAGTAATAACAAATGTGAAATATATATATCTTCAAAGTATTTCATAATAGATAAAAATTAATTTAATATAGAACATGTAACGTATCTTGAGTAAAATATATTTTTTCATTTTAAAAACTATTATTTAAAATCCAAAAAAATCCAAAATATTAAAGAAAATATTTTATTTTAAAATAACCATTTAATATTGTAGTGGAATCATAAAATAATTTACAATACATCATGGTAGGTAATTACTCTCATTCCATGTATGTAAAACTAATTATTCCTTTGTAATTTTCGTTAAAAAATAAAATTTGAATCTATTGGAAAATGAAAATATGATTCATATTAAATTATTTTTTAAAAATAAATCAGTGTTAAATATTACATTAAACAATCATATGATAATATAGAAAAAAATTAATAGTTTCTTAGAAAAAAAAGATATGGAAGACATATTTTTATCCACCCAATATGGAAATAATGTTGATTGACAATATAAAGATTATATTGATCTCAAACGTTGTTTTAGAGAGAAATGTTAATGGGAAACATGAAATATCTAGAAATAGGTAGAGGATAAAAAAATCAGAGGATTTTTGAGTAGTAGATCATGAATGATTGTAATGTCCATGACCTAGAATGTACTAACATGTGCCTTGATCCAGGTCACCACATGACCAAAAGCATGCATCACTGAATGCTATATGTTGTCGAATGTCATTGAGGTTATGATGGGTCATGTGGGAGACTATACCCTCAAAATTAGAAAATTCCATGACATATTTGCTATGAAATAATGGAAAAAATTAATCAAATAACAAAAAACATTCATTAAAAACCATTTTACCAAACATTATATAAACCATGACCAAAATGTAAAAGTGTCATGTTATGAAAATAGTTCCAAAATTGAAGGAAACACAAAGTAATGAAATACAACAGAATCCCAAAAAAGGTTATAGACACCTTGTCTGGATCCTCATCAATGAACATCCCTTGCCTTACTCAACTACTTAGAATATGGCCCGTGTCCATATCCTGATCTAGAATAATGAAATCGGATCGTGTAACCAACAGAGGCCCAAGAAAGGTGTTAGTGAAAATACCTAGTCCACCACCCATGGTCTCTACAAAAATATCCTATCTAAACATAGATTTCATGGATGTGCAATGTAAAAGATAAGATAAACAAAATATAACATGGGTTCCATCAGTTAAATTTTTTACCTTTAACCATTTACATCATCAATTTTATACCCATAAATTTTTCTATCATTGTAACTATATTTATTATCACTACATGATCCCTAGGATAGGAAAGTGCATTATTTCCACAATGGACTATGTTAGAGAATTACTATACATGAGAGAAACATGCATGTACCTTATCTCACTAGGGATGAAAATTTTAAAAATAATCATAACACACATACTTTGGAGCCTCATTCTAGGTATTTCTTTCAAATTTAACTATTATGGGCCTAGATCATGTGTTCGACTCCTTAACCACTGCATTCTAGGAGATTGATTAGAGCCTCATTCCAACCTGACCCATGGGAGGTGCCTCAAACCCTAACCCCACACCACCAAGCCGTTCACTTGCATATTTATCTATTCACAACATATATCATATAAAAAACATTCAAAATTATTACACATAAAATTTTCATTTCATGTTACGTTCAATATTCCATGAAACATAAAGCCTTAACTCATTAACACATTTACCATTTACTTAGCATAGAGAATTGAATCCATTTCACTTTTTTACATTATCCAACTTAGCATAGTTATAAATTCTAATACATATTCCCATTTAACATTTTCATCAGCATCCCAATCACTAACCCATTTAACCCATTAATCATTTCATATTCATTATCCCATTTTCACATTTCCGTTTTCATTTCATATGTCATTTGACACATTATAATTACTCCATTTAACCGCTTCTCATATCATTCCAAACATCCCCTTATCCCCTAACTAAAAACTAGTAAAACCACCATTGTTTCCCCTCTATTTATTACACTACATGTCAATATGTTTACAATGGGATCTACTTCATCTCAAAATAATACATGTCTTAAGGTCACAAATCTCTATTTTCTACAATTCTGGTAGGCCCTATCGGTGGACCAAAGCCAGTTAAATAAAATGAAACAAATCTGATAGGGATTTTGGAGGGTTTAAATCTTTATTTAGCCACCCAATTTACCAAATATTACTAATGTCATCAAATGAAAAAGAAGGGGGGAAGTGAAACCATGACCATGCCAGCACTAATCTACATCAAGTGTATGTGATATAACATTTAGAAAACCTACATCAAATGAAAATATTAACAAATGATTGACATTATGCATGGATCTGACTCAATCACTCCTTGAAGATAAAACCTAGATCGATAGAAAAACTAGGGTTTTGGGGATTCATATAAATAAAAATGAAACCATTGTCACTAATTTAGAAAAGATAAGAAAAAGGATTGTAAGACATATCTGTAGCTTCGATCCACAATAAACTTCTCTAAAAATGTCCTAGAATCATATGAGATCGACCCTTGGGAAGATTGGAGACATTGAGTTCATCATTAGGGATGTATGAGGATGAAATGATGTGAAAATCGGGCAAGTTACCTAAAATAACTAGGGCCATTTTAGTAAATTCACAAAATTTAATGGGGTGCACAATTTGGCCTAATTTTATTCCAAACTGTGTGATTTTCGTGCCCCAACCTCTTCCCTAAAAGATTTTATTCAATTAGTTCCATAGGGAGGCCCACACTTTAAGGACCAGTAATTTTCATGTAATTTTTTATAATAAATGACAATTTTATGAGTCCGTGAAAATTGACGTCACATGATTCTGAAGCCCGGAGTGCCCTGAATAAATTTCAGAAATTTTGTTCGAGTACGTTCAATAAACGTGCGAGCATGTTTTTTTAACTATTTAATTGGTGCTCGGAATTGAAATCTGATGGCACCGTTGAACTCGCAACTGTGGTTTTTGCTTAGAAAGACCTTCACCAAGATGACATTTGGTCAAGGGTGAATGTTAGTTTTTTGGGTTTCTCGTGTAAGAATAAAATAAATATAAAAGTGTATGACATTTTTATTTTTATTTGCAACAACCATGTGGGTGTTGGGAGATGAGGTCCACCGGACTAAACCTCCATATTGAAGTTGTGGTGTGGGGACCACCAGACCTTAACCTCTCACGAGATGTTATGGTGGTGGGGACCACCCAAACCCTAACCTCCCATGAGAGGTTATGGTGGTGGAGACCACCTGAGATCTAAAAACCTCCCAATTTGAATTTGGGGGTGGGGTCCACCCGACCCCTATTAATGGGGGGAGAGGAAAACCTCTCAAATCCCTCATTAATGTAAAGGACCTTCTTGGGCTTCCTCATTAATTAATTATGCCAAGACTTATCTTGATTAATTATGCCAAACCTTCTCTTGATTAATTATGCCACCCACCGTAATTAATTTATCATTTTTTATTATTTAAAACATAATAATAGATGAATTAATCTATTATTTTGGCACCACTTTACATTTGGTGGAATTGGGAGATAGTTTCTCCAACGAAGAACGCTTCCTCCACGAAGAACGCCGGCAAGGAACGTCTTCAACTTCTTCCTCAGAAGCAACTTGTGAAGGCAACCGACATGGGATGTCTTTAACAAAAGACCTTCCCCCCTCATCGTCGTCAATGAACAATACAAGGTAGGGGGTTTATTTGTGAGATAATACTTTCTTTGATTTTGTTTTTGGTTTGGAAATGAACAGTTGTGGAGGTTGTAAAATTTGATGTTCATCATTATTATTTCTTGTTGTTCCAAATGCTTCCACCCTAAATACGGCGTGTGTGGGCCAAAACAACATGGCCCGAACCCTCCTATATTCTTCATTGGTGTGTTCATTGAAATGGAGGAAGGCGACCAAGGCAACGGCGCTCTGCCTCGTGCGGACGCCTTTGCCCGCGGCTTCCGCCGCTCCGAGCTGCCACCGAACTAGCCCACACCCCTTGTGGTGCCCCAACCAAACCAGACCACGCCCCTCGCAGCCCTCGGACACCCCCCGCCCCCTGTGGCGCCCCGGTCGAACCGGCCATGCGCCCTCATGGCACCCCCATGGCTTAGCCGCCACGTGGAACATGCGGGTTCTAAGGCCCCTTGCAGCCTACCAGAACTACCAGTGGGCTAGGTCAGACCCTAAGGGTTGGGCCGGGTCGACCTGATCTGAGTTGACCCATGCCAGGTCGGTCCTGGTCAGTCCGACCAGGTCAGACTGAACCTAGGCCCACTACGGCCCATTTGCGCCCCTTCGGCTATATCTTTGGGACCATACATCGATTTGACAAACCGTCAATGGCACTGGAAATCAAGGAGAAAGACTTTCCTTTTGAGTTTACACCATGGAATATTTGGTTGGAGATGGTAAATTGTCAGGTTGGATTGAGCACAAAACCAACCAGGACCCCGGGACTAAAATGGCTAATAACTCACAAAACAGGCATCTGATTGATGCGTTGTCTGTTTCATTGAGACCCACGTGATGTGGAGGACCTTTAAGATACTTATTTTTGGGAATTCGTGATAGTTGGAGTATAGAACAATAGCTCGTGGAGTGTATCCTCCCGGAGATGAGCGAGCATAGTTCGGAGACTAAGTAGTTGGCTGATAATTGATGATTTCTGACCGTTTCGACTCAAAGTGACTTGACTAGCCCAATGGGGAGCACCTTGGTGTCATGGTAGAACCATAATTGGGGGCACCTTGGTGTTGCGGAAGACCCACGATACTCTTTAGGAGGATTACCTTAGTAGGCTATGAGGGGTAGCATGCATGGTGATGCGGCAGAACAACGGTGGGGAGTGTGCTTGGTGACACGATAGTTCCATGTTACTCGATATGAGAAGTACCTCAGAAATCCAATGTTATTGGAAAGATTTTATCATGTTGTGATAGGCCTACTATACTCAATAGAGGAGGAGTTCTCCAGCACCTGAGGTTTCAACATTGTGACTAGGAATGTTACTTGATATTATCCCGTAGAAGAAAATCATGGTTTGAGCTGAGTCATTTGTTCTGTGTTTTTTTCAAGATTGAGATGGATCCCTTGATAACTTAGGCATATGTATGGCCATATACCAATATAGGGTTATCTATTGATTTCATTCTCTGTGGTTTATCCTTGGTGGATTTTGTGAAACCTTGAGAGTCTTGGGGTCCCTACTTAGTGTCGTTTTACACACCCGTGCATGGGCTATGCCCACACCTTATTTTGTTGGATGTAGATGACAGATAACCCTAATGGAGGCTAAGACTAATAGGATAGGAAGATACCCAATGGTGGACCATACGACGTTTCCGTACCTGGAGGAGATGGACAGACGTGGAGTGTTGAGGAAGAAATCTGTACCTACCCTTCAGGTAGGAACCTCAGAGGAAGATCTAGTTGCTGACTTTTCCCTTTCTTCAATTGTATTTCATTTTAGTTGTACTTGTACCTTTACTGTTGTTCTTGTATTCTGTCCCCTTTTACTTTCAACACTCTTTTGTTACACAGTTCACTTAGTGATTCGTATCTAGTTTTGTGCTTTCTTGTGTGTGTGTTTACAAGTTATAAATTCAATTCCATCATGTTTTTGTGAATTATGCCTTTTGTGCAAGTCTCCAGCCCCTGGCCTATGGATGGTGGGCTTGGGGTAGTCACAGCATGGGCCCCGAAGGATGGGTCATGACAAATTGGTATCAGAGGACTCCGTTCTACCATAGAACATATGACTATGATCTTATCTATGAAGAAAATTGTTAAGTGGAGTGAGTTCGGTTTTCAGTTCAGTGAGTCCAGTGTTCGTGCGGCGACCGACGTATCCATACACCATGACCCAAACTTATGATCTCCGACTCAGTGAACGAAGACATTGATTTTTTGTGGGTTTTCAAAAGTTTTCTGTAAGTCAACTCACCAGGTCAGCTCACGAGGTATAACGTTTTAATATAACACACCTGTTTCTTTTCTGGATGCCTCTATGCAGACATCCTGCTAGAGTTCCAAGAGTTGTATGCATTGATAGCCCACCGAGCGATGAGGCCTCGGTGCATGTCCATATTCTAGTATAGGCATCAGTAGAGCCAGCAGCGGTACCTTTCCCCATTGGGCCACTGATGCCACCAGCCCCAACAGTAGACGGTGCACGCCACTTGAGCACGTTGCATGAGTTCTAGCACCAGAGGCCACATAGGTTTAGGAGAGAGACAGACCCACGGGTGGCGGAGGATTTGTAGTAGGCTGTGGCGAGAGTCTTCTGACTTGTAGGGACACCAGCCGATCTCATAGTGATCCTTGCACCCAGCCTTCTACAGGAAGCAACATGCAGATGGTGGAGCTTGATGCTCCAGTTCCATGACAAGGTGACACCTCTATGGGTAGACTTCGAGACCATGTTTTGGGTGGAGTTTGTCCCAGAAACTCTTCGCACAATGAACATACATGAGCGACTTCATCTGCAGCAGGGCAGCAAGAATGTAGCATAGTACTCAGCGAGGTTCACTGACCTCTCACAATACTCCACAGATATGGTGTGAGGAACATTCATCCATTCCTGGACCTTCGAGCAGGGACTCAGGTGGGAGATAAGGGATTCAGTGATCTCACATAGCATCCCAACACAAGCGGGGGTGTTAGAGAGACCCCTCTTGATGGAGAGATTCTTTGCTGAGAAGTCACCAGCAGTGATACCCACTACCAGTCATCACGTAGTAGATTCTATTATAGTAGACAGTAGATAGATGTCATAGAGGACCAAGAGGACCGGACCTATAGGTGGATGACTGCATGACTCAGGATCTATTGTGTGGGGCACCCGAAGCGGAGACAGACATGCCCTAATCGGGTAGTGTTTCACATGTTGTGGGTAGGGTCACATGGCTCGTGACTGTCTGACCCGTCATTCAGGTGATTAGAAGATGATCGAAAGATCTCCTAGGAAGAGACATGGATTCGATCGAGGTGGTCCACAGGGAGAAAGCGAACGTGGAAGAGGAGTTGTTCGTGCATCTCGTGGTGGGTGATGATTCAAGATATTACCACCACCACCACTAGGAGGACCACCCAAACTGCAAGGAGCCAGTGGAAAGGGGGGAGCTCAGCTATAGGAAACTAAGGCTTATGATCATGGTGCTTTGGATATGATTGGAGGTACAACTTCTGTCTACTCCACCATAATATCAGTACTTATAGACACATGTTCTAGTGATTCCTTTATTGCCTCATCAGTTTTTTGGTGATGGGAGATTATGACAGAGCCATTGGATATATCCTTATGGATAGATAATCTTATGGTAGTATATTAGATGAATACGCACTAGTTCCGGCAGTGTAAGATTACTCTAGGAAGTGAGAGAGTCAGCTGAGATATCCTAGTAGCACTATCGAGGCCTTACGATCTCATCTGGGGTATGGACTGATTGACAATAGTCTATGATCGTATTGATTGTATTTGGCACAAAGTGTGATGTGTCCACACAGATTGGACTAGGTTTACCTTCACCAGTGAGAATGGAGCCTCTGCAGCACATAATGGAATTTCTCAGAGGAGAGTGCAGCTGATCACCCATCAGTTGGAAAACCTTACCCTTAGAGTTGTTCATGTAGAGAGTCTGAGTTATCCTGTAGTGGTGGACTAGTACCCAGATGTTTTCCCAGATGATTTCCCATGTCTACTTCCTCATAGAGAGGTGTACATTTACATTGACTTGTACCCTAGTACGACATCGATATATACACCAGCATATAGTATGGATCCCGTGGAGAAACATGAGCTAAAGGTACAGTTGGAGGACTTGCAGGGGAAGGGATTCATTCGGCCCATTGTTTCTCCATGGGTAGCCCTGATTCTGTTAACCAAGAAGGTGGATGGGAGCTTGAGACTTTTTGTTGACTATCAGGGGCCTAAACCAGGTGACGGTGAAGAAAAAGTTTCCACTCTTGAGGATTGATGACCTTCTTGATTAGCAGAAGGGAGCACTGTGGTTCTTGAAGATAGACCTCAGACCAGGCTATCACCAGCTCAGTTTACAAGACAAGGATGTGAAGAAGACGACCTTCAATTGTTGGTATGACCATTATGGGTTCTTGGTTATACAATTAGGTGTAACCAACACTCAAACAGTGTTCATGGGGATCAGGAACATGATCTTTCAGCCATACCTTGATCGCTTTTTCGTAGTCTTCATCGATGACATTCTGATCTACTTGACTACTAAGGAGGAGCATTACTATCATTTGAAGGTTGTACTGGATACCCTCCGGGAGCACCAGCATTATGGTAAGCTCTCAAAGTGCCAGTTTGGGATCCGAGAAGATCACTTTCTAGGATATTTCAAATCAGATGTTTGAGTTGCAGTAGATCCAGCAAAGATTGAGGCGGTACTTTCTTGGGAGCTACTCAGGATTTTGAGGGAGGTATGGAGTTTTTTGGTTTGGACTGGATACTAGAGGAGCTTTATGCCAGACTTCTCTGGAGTTGAAGCACCTCTATCAGCATTGATGAGGAATGGGAAACCTATTTTGTGGTCGTAGAGATGCAAATAAATTTTTTAGGAGGTGAGGTAGAGGCTGACTTGTGCCACTCATCTTGATGCTTCCATAGGAACGTATAGGGTACGTAGTCTAATGCGACACATAATGGGACCAGACTCAGATGTGTTCTGATGCAAGAGTGATCAGTGATCACATATGGTTCTCGACAGCTAAAACAACTCGAGCAGAACTATGCTACACATGACATGGAGTTTGCAGTAGTGGTCTTCGCCTTGACGATGTGGCGACACTATCTAATGGGAGAGTGGTTTACAGTATACTCTGATCACAAGAGTCTCAGGTATATCTTCTCCCAAAAGGACATGAACCTATGCCAGCTACATTGGCTTGAGTTCCTATAAAAATATGAATTCGAGATAGTCTATACTCATTTTAAGGGGAATGTTGTTGCAGATGAACTCAGTAGGAGATCCAGAATACAACAGTTAGGTGAGGCGACCGAGCAGCTAGCCGCATTAATGATATCATTTATGGATAGATATGGAGCACCTTTTCTATAGTCACTTATAGTCACTCCACCACTTCTTCAACTATTCAAGGAGGCGCATCGTGGGGAAGCTGACTGCAAGTCGGGAATTGATCAGATATCCACAGGACATGCACCCGATGGATTTTCTAAAGGTGGGGAGCATGTCATCCACTTCAGAGGAAATACCATGGTACTAATGTCACTTCAAGAGGATGTGTTGAGGGAGTTCCACACATCCCCTCTAGAGGTACATCCATGAGAGGCGAAGAGGTACCATGACCTTCAAAGACATCACTGGTGGCTGAGAATGAAGAAATTAGTTGCAAAGTTTGTCTCTCAATGCCTCACTTGTCAGTATGTGAAGGTAGATCATCAGGTACCAACTGGCTTGGTACAACCTTTAGAGGTCCTAGAGTGGAAGTGGGATGGGATATCCATGGACATCACGAGGGGTATTCCAAGTACTTCTAGGGGAAATGACTTGATTTGGGTGATCGTCGACCGACTCACCAAGTCTTCCCACATCCTACTGATCAGAGAGCATGGTTCAATAGAGATCTTAGGACGCCTCTTTGTGTAGGAGATTTTTCGGATACATGGAGTACCAATGACTATTGTCTTTGATCATGATACACATTATAAATTCCGGCTATGGAAGGGGTTGCAAGAGGTTTTGGGATGAAGCTTCTTTTGAGAACTGCCTTCCATCCATAGAAGGTTGGTCAAACTAAGAACACTATGTAGATCTTCGAGGACATGCAGCGTTCTGGTGTCCTCAACTTCGGTCGCAGCTGGGAGGATCACTTTCCTTTTGTGTATTTTGTGTCCAAAGAAAGATATCACTCCACCACTGGGATATCACCCTTTGAGGTGTTATACAAGAGAATTTGCAGATCACCATTGTACTGGACTAACCCAGGGTAGTCAGCACTAGTGAGACCAGAGATGGTACGAGCTATCACAAAGAAGGTGCAGGTCATCACAGAGTAGATGGAGGCTACAAAAAGTAGGCATACGTCATATGCCGACAAGAGATGGAGACCCCTAGAGTTCGAAAACGTCGACCACGTCTTTCCACAGCTCCCACCTCGACGAGATTTGATGAAATTTGGCCGAGGCTGAATGTTATCTTCGATATTCATCGGACCTTTTCAAGTCCTCAGTAGAGTTGTCGTGGTGGCATACCGCTAAACTTTTCAACCTCATTAGCACTGGGTGCATGAAGTCTTCCACATCTCCCAGTTGAGGAGATACATGCATGACCCTTCTCACATCATCGACCCTGGGGAGCTAGACATCGATGATGAGGATAATTTTTTAGAGGTTACGGTAGATATTGAGGATCGACAAGAGAGGGTCCTTCTTGGATGGTCAATACCTCATGTGTGCGTTTTATGGCAGCCCAAGAAACTCCAAGAGAGCACTTGGGAGCAAGAGTCTCATATGTGTGCTCAGTACCCCCACTTGTTCCCTTAGTTTGAGTTGTGGCTTACGGGGACGTAAAGACTGAGGTGGGGAGAATGTAAAGACCTAGAAATTCCATGTCAATTTTTTAAAATAAATAGGAATATTACGAGTCTGTGAAAATTAACGATGCGTGATTCTGACGCCCTGAGTGCCTAGAATGAATTTCTAAACATTTTTTCTGATACGTTCAGTAAACGTGCGAGCGAGTTTTTATAACTTTTGAACCAATGCTCGGAATTGAAATCTGAGGGCACCATTGAACTCATAGTGATAGTTTTTGATTAAGAAGACTTTCTCCACGATAGTAGTTGGTCATGGGTGAAAGTTATTTTTTGGGTTTTCCGTGTAAGAAGAAAATAAAAATAAATGTGTATGACATTTTTATTTTTATTTGCAACACCCTTGTGGGTGTTGAGAGGTTGGGTCCACTGGAACTGAACCTCCATGTAGATGTTGAGGTGCGGGGACCACATGTACCACCCCAAAATCTTCTTGGTATGTTCCTCTTAAATAAATTCTAGTTATAGCCTATATCTCATGAATCACTGAGCCTGTATAGAACAAAAAATTGTTAATTATAAGAGATATCCATAACCTAACCATGTAAACCTAATTTTGTCACTTCCATGATGTGAATTTCAAAAATCTGAGATACATGGTTGCGATCAGTATGTTATTTAGAGTCTAATAAAGAAAAATCAAATTTTTGGTGAATAGTAACCTACCCATATGAATAGTAACCTACCCTTATGAACACTAGCATACCATTATGAATAGTAATATCACTCTTATTAATGGTTTCCATACTATTGAGTTTATAAATGAATTTAGTCACCTTAAAATGAAGATGAAAATTTTCAGTATTTATATTTTGCAATTAAATAAAAATTTTAATTATATATATATTTAATAATATTTAGAAACATATTTTTGAAAAATGAACTTCATTTTTTGAATCCACAAGTCAAAAAATGGTTACAGTGAATTTTTTGGATTTTTCTGAAATACTTGAATTTTTGATGAATAGTAAAATCTGATAATTCACAATAAATGATAAATAAAAATTTTTGAGTCATTGAAGATGAATTGATGATGTAATCCCAATTGGTTTGAAGTCACATTCATATATTACTGTTTTTGGTCATGGAATACTCACTCTTGGTTGTCTTGAGAGGAAATAATAAATTAATGATTATAATATCTAGAAAACTCCTCTCCCCTCCACTATATATACCAACCCGCACCCCTCTTCCTCCCACACAACTCAAGCTTCATGAAATTCCTAAATTCTTCCAAATAAACTTCCCAATCCCTCTTCCCAAGTCCATGACCTTCTGGTATCACCAAAATGTCAAAAAAAATGCCTTAAAGAGATTCTCAAGGAGGAGTACTCAAGATGTGAACATTCCTTCTCATTTCTTTCAATTTCTCTTACAAAGTTCCATTTTTTGTTCTAACTTCTCATCTCCACTAATCCATATTATATGATAATTATAGTACCATAAATTTAGTGGATTTCCATTGTTATAATGTAATATTTCATCACAATTATTCTTTTCCCCCTACTTTTATACAATAAATGGAAACATCGTTCGGGATATGTAAATTTATCACACTCAAGGAAGACGATTTTTCAATTTTCATTACTATATTCAATACTAGTCATGAAACATTTTGAGTGGTTGATCTAGGTCATAATATATGTATTTTATCTTGATTAATGTTCTGGAATCTTCACACATTCATAATATGGAATAATAATAGAAAACATGTTTACCGTGAACAAAACCGCCAAGACAAATCCAAGCGTTTACCTTAATTCATCGAATGAATCATCTTCATGGTATAAAACTAGAATCATTATAAGAACATTTAAATCTCTTTAATGTCACTACTAATGTATATTAACAATTCTGGATGTATTAAACTCATTTCAAATGAACATCCATTAATGAATACAAGTAATCAAATCATGAAACCAAGTAAGAAAATGCTTCTAAAACAACAAAATTGAATCTCTTAAACCCATCAAATATGCCATTAATGAACATAATAAGGTAATAAAATATCAATTAACTATTTATTATGTACTGGAATTATTAATTAGTGTTATTAAATTTGATTATTCAGGCCATGAAGAACAAACAAGAAAACCTTCGAGCGTATGGTAAGGGATCCTATCTCTCGCTTTTGTTCAAGAATATCCCCTTTGTTGTGCTATATTATTTTTAATACCAAATGATGGGTTATGTTTTAGAACCTCTCCCATACTTTTCTTATTATATATAAATAATGGGATACCATTTTACCTCTCATTAATCCCTCGCAAGAACACTCGTTACTAGGTTGAAATGTTGGAAACAGGTTTTCTTATCTCACCTTCAATTATGGGGGATTTCCATTGTTAGCCTCTTATTTCTAATATGAGTTATAGGTGTACTGACATTTGATATATATTATAATTATTCTATTTATATTCATTTTATATTGTGATTCATTTGGTGGTTATTAACTTTTGGTCATACGACTCAAGTGGATTCAACGTGGTAACGAGATTTGACTCAATTTTCACTACATTGTGACTTTCATTGTAACAGCCCACCTACTCTTTATTATGTGGTGTACCTACTGTCCATTTGAGATCACATCTCAATTAAAATTATATTCCATTTAAATTTCCATATTCTCATTCCATGGATATGATTTATTTCTATGTTGTATACCACTTTACATACGATATTTCTTTTGAATGTTGTTTTGAATGTGGAAATGTTGATGAATTCATATCCTATATTATATATGGATAATGTAAAGTCATATTGATCCTATGTTGAATCTATGTATAAAGAATTATTTGGATGCAATGGTTGATGGGGAACTCTTTAGCCCTTCGATGCATCGGTGGTCTCATGAGACAAATCAGTTGGCAGCAAACACTTCATGTTTGTTTCCGAAAATCAGACGGGTGTCTACCCATAGAACTAAACCATTTTTACGATATTTTGGTTTCATGTGCCAGATACATGACATCCAATTAATAATCATTGTCTTTATTCATTCTCAATAATTATTATTTTCCATGAGGTTTTTACTATGACAATGTCAATGGATGCATTTTCATTCTCAGTTTCATAATTTTATTAGTTTCTCATTTATTACCCATGCAATATTGATTATGTTATATTGATTATGATTCACATATTATTTTACTCATGATTTCACTATTTGTAACCCTTACTGAGCATTTGATCTCACCCCTTTTATTTTTTACTTTCAATAGGTGACAAAGAGGAGATCGTTTATTGAGTTCTTGTGGATGCTGTTTTTAGTTTCGTTATGTATTGTAATTTGTAAACTTTTCCAATGTAAGTTGAGTAACATCTATGTATCTAGTTTTTTCAAGACTACAAAATTGATTGTTCCTTTGGGATTTTCATTCCTTTTAACCATACCAATATCACAATTAACACACTGGCTTCAGTCTAGAGGGGTCGGGGTGTTACCGTTTGTATTAGAGGATGTTTAGTAGAAAACATGGAAACTAAATTTAGAATACGTTGATTAGGGAAGAGTCCCTAAGATAAACCATTGAGGATAAATATACAAGAATGTCCTCGTAATTGTTAAGGAATAGATTATGTGGATCTTTTAAGTAATACATCCCTGTCTGGATTTGAGAATGTAGAGGCAGCTCGGGCACAAAGGTATATAGGGGTAAAACCCGAAAACACTACATTGAGCTAGACTTGAACGAGAACTAGTAAACAACAATAGGCCTTGATGCACTGTGGGTTACAAAAATATTGGGGGATATGCTTAGGATAATTTACATTTTCATTACATGTCATTATGATCGAGTTTAATGTAATTTTTTCCTCAGAGAAACCATGTTTATAAGATTAGCTATGCATATAATTTCAATCTATGTTGAGTGCTTTTCTATTTTAGATTCACAAAATAATATATATAATCCCATTATTAAGAAGTGTAATCTAACGGAAGAAGGGGAATCAATCCTCATGGGAAAGGTAGGGATCTCCCTACCAAGAAAGTCAACACAGTCAATGTTGGACCAGATCTGATCATGACCGTATTGGAAAAAATTACTCAGGTTCTAATGAATAACCATTCCACACCTGTGTTAGATCATATCATGTGGTATAATCCCCCATCATTTATTGGAACTACTAACCCAATGGTTACTACGAAATGGAGCATTCCCTTTAAATGATATTCATGGCATTAAGTTGAAATGAAAATGAAAAGGTAGTACTAGCAATATATTATCTCAAGGGAGACGCAGGTCAATGATCATCCTTGATTCAGAATACAATGGAGGAAGAATAAACAGAAGATATGGAATGGAGGACTTTTATGGAAATATTATTTGAAAAATATTTCCCTCGGGATAAACAAACTGAAATGAAGAGGAAATTCCACAGCATTAAACAATGGGAAGAATAGAATGTTGCGAGGTATGAGGATACTTTCACAAGGCTCTCCAGGTATGCTGTAGATTACATACATTACTAGGAAGACAAGACTAATCATTTATTTTATGGTCTTAAGCCATGTCTTCGAAGGGAACTTGTTTCTCAATCATTTTTATCATATGATGAAATTGTATCAAGTGCTATCTAAACAGAGAGGGAATTTTATAGATCAAATCATTTCAATGGAATGAATGATAAGAAGTGGCACTCTGATAACAAAGGAAAAGGAGAAGTACCAAAGAAGAGAAGGGGACCAAAGCTATTCCCATTATGTTCGAACTGTGGAAAGAATCATCTCAAGAAATGCTTTAAAGGCATGGGATTCTACTATAACTGTGAAGAAAATGGTCATCAATCTGATGAATTCAAGGGGAAGAAACAATTCAGTGATAATCAATGCTACAATTGTAGAAAGATGGAACACTATGAAAATGAGTTTCCTATGCTCAATGGAAAAATGGCTCAAAAAAATACAAGATAACAAGGGAGATCCTATGCGCTTACCACCGTGGAGGTTGAAGTTCCTAATGAAATGGTGGAATGTACTTTAATTGTTTTCTCAAACTTAGACAACACATTAATTGATTCTGGATCATGGCATTCATTTATATCTTCCCAGTTTTCCAAGAAAATTAGATATGTCCAATTTGATAATATAAAGGAGTTGTTAGTCAAAACTCTAAGGGGATGTATCATTGCATCAAAAGAATGTTGATTAGTCCCCCTCTAGTGACCAAAATGTGCTTTAGTTGATAACCTTATCTTAATACCAATGATAGAATTTGATATATTTTTAGGTATGGATTGGCTGTCAAATTATGATGCGATGATTTATTGTAGGAATGAGGAAGTTACAATTTTTGAAAATGGTATATATTCCCTTGAGATTAGGGAAGAAACTTCACCACCTGATCCTTATCTTGAACAAACCCCAGTATCTCTACTAGATTCCATTCATAGAGAGGAAGATAACCCAATATCTGTGGGTGGGAAAAGAAATATTCAAATTAATGATGTGAATATAGTTAAAGAATTCATTGACGTGTTTCCAAAGGATTTACCTGCACATATTCCAGATCATGAAATTGAGTTTTCCATAGACTTAATTAATGAAGTAAGACCTATATCAATGAATCCCAATAGAATTGCCACTATTTAATTAGTAGAACTAAAGAAACGATTAGAGTATTTAAGTGAAATGGTATTTATTTGACCTAGTGTTTCTCTATGAAGATCCCCTGTCCTTTTTGTCTAGAAGAAAGAGCGATCCATGAGACTTTGCATTGATTACATGGAAATAAATGCTAATACAATAAAGAATAAGTATCCTCTATCCTTGATTGATTATTTATTTGATCAACTTCATTGAGCTCAAAACTTTTCAAATATTGACCTTCAATCCGGATATCATCATCTTTGTGTGAGGAAGGAAGATATTCCTAAGACATCATTTCAGACCAAGAATGAGCATTATGAGTTTTAAGTGATCCCTTTTGTACTGACAGAGGAACCCTATATTTTCATGGATTTAATGAATAGATTTTTCAAGTAATATCTTGATAATGTTGTTTTGGTATTCATCAATGATATCCTCGTATACTCAATATGATATGAAGACCACAAGAATCCCTTGCGGGTTATTATAAGAACTCTTATATGAAATAAATTATATGGGAAGTTTAGCAAGTGTGAATTCTGGTTTAAATCAATTTCTTTCCTAGAAAATATTGTCCCTAAGGATGAAATCCTAGTTGATCCTGCGAAGATAAAGGCAATCCAATATTCACCCTTGACGACAAACATTAATGAGGTACACAGTTTTATTGTCTTAGCAGGTTACTATCGGCGTTTTGTTCAGAATTTTGCCCGACTGGCTAACTCGCTAACCAAGCTCACACATAAAGGAGTTATGTTTGTGTAGACAAAATAATGTACAAAATTATTCGTAGAATTGAATGGAGGATTGGTCAGTGCTACAATTTTGACACTTCCATCTAGAAGTGATGGATTTGTAATATACATTGATACATCAAAAAATGGATTGGGTTGCGTCCTTATGCAAAATGATAATGTTATTACTTATTCATCAAGACAGTTGATGAAAAATTGGTAAAATTATCCAACTCATTATATTGAGTTAGCATCGGTAATATTTTCTAGGAAAATATAGAGGCATTATCTCTACGGAGACAAATGTGAGATTTATACAGATCACAAGCGTTTGAAATACATTTTCACACAAAAATAACTCAACATGAGGCAATAAAGATGGCTCGAGTTACTTAAATATTACGATTGTACGATACACTACCATGCATGAATGGAAAATAAGTTGGCAAATGCATCATGTAGGAAAGATCATGGAATTTTACTCAAATGAGGATTGCTAGAGATCCTATATTTTTGAATTTACTAAAGATGGATATGGGAATTGTTACGAAAGGGGAGACATCGCTCCTATTTCTAATGATTGATAAACCATATTTACTAAAGTATATAAAAAGATCTCAATCTGATTATGAGAATATACACAAGAAAATTAATGCACATAAGGATTGAAGACTATCTGACATCGTGTATGATGAAGGAGTTTTGAAATTTGGGAAGTGGTTATGCGTTCCATCCGTACCTGAGCTAAAAAGGGAACTATTAGATGATACAGATAGCTCAAATTTCTCTATACACCCTGGTAGCACAATGATCAATAGGGATCTGAAAGAATATTTTTGGTGGGATAATATGAAGTGATAAATTGCTGACTATGTGGAAAGATGTCTAGTTTGTCAACAAGTGAAGGTGGATAGACAACATCCCAACGGAGTGATGCAGCCTCTACCTATTCCTATGTGGATGTGGGATAACATTACAATGGATTTTGCCACTGGAATACTAATGACACCTAGGAGGAATGAGGAAAGATGATTAATTGTTAATCGTCTCACAAAATCAGCACTTTTTCTTCCAATAAGAGAGGATTTACCACTTTAGATCTTGGGAATACATTATATTAATGAATTTTCAAGACTTCATGGAGCACCTCTATCGATTGTCTCTGATCGACATCCCTAATTTACATCAAAATTGATGAAAAGTATCTAGAAGGCTTTGAATAATGAGCTTCGTACGAGTACTTCTTATCTCTATAAAAAAGATGGACAGTCTGAAATGACTAATCAAACATTAGAAGACATGCTGAGGTCATGCTCTCTTGACATTAAAGGTATGTGGGATCAATACATTCCTTTGGTGGAATTTTCCTTCTACAATAGTTTCCATTCTAGTATTCAAATGGCTCTTTATGAAGCATTATATAGAAGGGATGCCAAACTCAAACATGTTGGGACGAAGTTGGTTAGAGGAAACTTATAGGCCCAGAACGTTTTGAAGAGACCGCGACAAAGGTGAAGACAATACAAGCCCATATTAAATCAGTTCAAAGTAGGCAGAAGAGTTATGCTGAAAATCATAGACTGGATTTGGAATTCCATGTGGGAGATCATGTATTTCTAAAAGTATCTTCATGGAAGGATGTATTATATATCGATAAGAAAAGGGAAGTTGATCTCCAGGTATAGCGGACCATTTAAAATCCTGGAAAGAATCGGAGCTGTAGCTTACCATTTGGCAATACCTCTATGTCTCTCCAGAGTTCATGATGTGTTGCACGTGTCATTGTTAAGGAAATACATGATATACCCAATGCATGTACTCACATATGAAGAAATAGAACTGGAATATGATTTTTCATACTATGAAAAGCCTATCTAGATTCTTGACACAACGGAGAAGGTATTGAAAAATTGAAAAACTCTCATAGTAAAGGTTCTTTAGAGAAACCGGAATATGAAGGAAGCAACAAGAGAGTAATGTAGCACCCCAAACACTTCATTGTATGTTTCTCTCAAATACATTCTAGTTGTAGCCTATATTTCATGAATCACTGATCATTTATGGAAAAAACTTGGTTACATATAGGATATATCCATAACCTAAACAAGTAAACCTAATTTCGTCACTTCTATAATGTGAATTTAAAAAATCTAACATACATGGTTGCGATCAGTATGTTATTTGGAGTGCGATAAGGAAAAATCAATTCATGATGAATAGTAACCTACCTCAATGAATTATACCCTACCCTTATGAATAGTAACAAAGACATATGAATATTAATGTGACTCTTATGAATGGTATTGATACCATTAAGTGTATAAATGAATTTTGGCACCTTATAAATGATGATGAAAATTGTAAGTGTTTATATTTTTCGATTAAATAATGATTTTTATTAAAATTTTAATTAATCATATATAGAAAATTATTTCTGAAAAAATAGCTTCATTTTTTCATTCTACATGTCACAAATGGTTAGGGTAAATTTTTGAGATTTTTCTGAAATACATGAATTTTTTATGAATAGTAAAATCTGATAATTCCAAATAAATGCAAAATAAGGAATTTATTAAGACGTTAATGATGATCTGTGGATGTAAGCTGAATTGATTTGAAGTCACATACATATATTACCCTTCATGTTCATGTAATAATCAATGTTGGTTTTCGTGATAAGAAATAAGAAACTAATGATTATAATATAAAGAAAACTCTTCTCCCCTCAACTATATAAACCACACCTCACCCCCTCTTCCTCCCATAGCACTCAAGCTTTAATAGTTGCCTAAATATTTCCAAATACTCTTTCAATGCCCTATCCCCAAGTCCAATACCTGAAGGTATCACAAAAAAGGCCAAAAACAATGGCCTTAAGGAGATTCTCAAGGAGGAGTACTCATGAAGTGCACCTTCCTTCTTATTTCATTCAATTTCTTTTATAAAGTTCCATTATTTAGTTCTCCCTTCTCATCTCCACTCTTATAAATGACATGATAATTCTAGTACCTTACATTTAGTGTATTTTCATTGTGCTAATAGAATATTTCACCATAATCTCTCTTTTTCCCCTCCTTTTATACAATAAATGAAAACACCATCCGAGATGTGTAAATTTATCGCACTCACGGAAGACGGGTTTTCAATTTGCATTAATTTCATCAATACTAGTCATGAAACATTTTTAGTGGTTCAACTAGGTAAGAATATATTTATTTTTTCTTGATTAATGTTCTGTAATCTTTACACGTTCAAAATATGGAATAATAGTAAAAAAACAATTTTATTGTACACAAAACCGCCAAGCCAAATCCAAGCGTTTATTTTAACTCAAAGAAAGTGTCATCCTCATGGTATATAACCAGAATCAATATAAGAACATTTATATTTCATTAATTTCACTGATAATGTATATTAACAATTCTGGATGTTTTAACCATATTTCAAAGGAACATCCATTAATGAATACAAGTAAACAAATCATGAATCCAAGTAAGAAAAGGCTTCTAAAACAATAAAATTTAATCTCTTAAAACCATCAAAAAGAACATTAATGAACATAATAAGGTTATACCACATCAATTAAATGTATTTAAGGTTCTGGAATTATAAATTAATGTAGCTGAATTTTTTTTATTCTGGTCATTATGAACAAACAAAAACCCTTTCGAGCATAAAGTAAGGGATCCTCTCTCTCACTTTTGTTCAAGAATCTCCCCTTTGTTGTGATCTTTTATTATTCATACCTAATTATGGGTATGTTTTCACACCTCCTCCATAAAATTCATATGATATATAAATAATGGGATACCCTTTTACCTCTCAATAATTCCTCACAAGAACACTCATTACCATGCCGAAATGTTTGTAAGGGTTTTTCTCATCCCATCTTCTATTCTGCAGGATTTCCACTGTTGGCCTCTTATTTCTTATATGTGGTAGAGTTATACTGCCACTTGATAAATATTATCATGATTATCTTCATATTAATGGTAATCTGTTATTCATTTGGTGGTTATTAACTTTTGGTCATACAACTCAATTGGTTACAACGTGGTAGCGAGCTTTGTCTCAATTTTCACTCCATTTCGACTTTCTTAGTAATTTTGCACCTACTCTTTCTTATGTGGGGTACCTACTGCCAATTTGAGGTCAATTTTCAAATAAAATTATATTCAATTTATATGTTCATATTCTCATAACATGGATATGATCATTTTCTAAGTCGTATACCACCTTATATACGATATTGTTTTTGAATGTTGTTTTGACTATGGAAATGTTGATGAATTCATATCATCTATTCTATATGGATAATGTAAAGTCTTATTTATCTCATGTAGAATATATTTATAAAGAATTATTTAGATTCAGAGGTGGGTGGGTGCTGTTACAGCCCCTCAATGCATCGGTAGGTCTCACGAGACAAATCAGTTGGCGACAAACCCTTCGAGTTTGTTTCAAAAAAATCAGACAGGTTTCAACCCATAGAACTAAACCATTTTTACAGTATTAGGGTTTCATGTTCTAGATACATGACTTCCAGTCATTAATAATTCTCTTTCTTAATTATCAGTTATTATTATTATCCATGAGGTTTTCACTATGACAAAATCTATTGATGTAGTTTCATACTCATTTTCATAATGGTATTAGTTTCTCATTTATTCCCCATGCCATATTGATTATGTCAGATTGATTAGGATTCACTTATTACTGCACTCATGCTACCGCTATTTGTAACCCTTAATGTGTGTTTGAGCTCACCCCTTTCATTGTTTACTTTTAAAAAATGACAAAGAGGAGATCATTTTTTGATTTCTTGTTGATGCAGTTTTTAGTTTCGTTATGTATTGTATTTTGTCGACATTTCCAATATAATTCGAGTAACATATATGCATCTAGTTTCTTCGATACAACTAATAGACCGTTCCATTGGGATTTTCATGCCTTCTAACCATGCCAATATCACAATTAACACACCGACTCTAGTCTAGAGGGTTTGGGGAGTTACACCACCAGAACTTAACATCTCATGGGAGGTTATGGTGGTTGGGACCACCCAAACCATAATCTCCCATGAGAGGTTATGGTGGTGGGGACCTCCCGAGATCTAAAAACCTCCCAATTTGAATTTGGGGGTTGGTACCACCCGACCCCTATTAATGGGGGGAGAGGAAAACCTCTCAACTCTCTCATTAATGTGGAGGAGCCTATTGGGATTCCACTACAATTAATTATTCCAAACCATCTCTTGATTAATTATACCAACCCTTCTCATGATTAATTATTCCACCCACCATAATTAATTTATATTTTTTAATTATTTCCAACATTATATTATATGGATTAATCTATTATTTTGGCACCAATTTATATTTGGGAGGAATTGGGAGAAAGCTTCTCCAACGAAGAACGCTTCCTCCTCGAAGAACACCTGCTAGGAACGTCTTTGACGTCTTCCTCGGAAGAACCTTACCGAGTAAATAGAAATGGGACATCTTCGTTTACCAGTCGTCCCTCCTCATTGTCTTCAACGAAAAATATGAGGTATGTGGTCTATTTGTGAGATAGTACTTTCTATGATTTCTTTTGCGGGTTTTGAATGACTCGTTGCGGAGGTTGTACAATTTGAAGTTCATCATTATTCTTTCTTATTGAGCCAAATGATACCACTCTATACTCAGACGGTGCGGTCCAAACCAACATGGCCTAACCCCTCTGTCGTTATTCTTTGGTGTGTTCTCTAAAATGGAGGAAGGTGATAAAGGCAACTGTGCTTCGCCACCCAAGGCCACCGCCGCCCGCGGCCTCCACTGATCTATACCTCCACTGAACCGGCTCATTCCCCTCATGGCGTCCTGACCAACCTGGAAATCTCCACACCGCGGTGCCTTGGTGGAACCTGTCCCATGACCCCCCTCAGCGGCCCAGCTGAATCGGCCGAGTGCCCTCGCGGCAGCCCTACGACAGAGCTGCCCCACAGAATCCACTGTATTCGTGGCCCCTCGCGGCCTGCCGAACCTCCCACCTGGCCGGGCCTAAACTAGAAGGTCAGACTAGGTTGAACTGAATCGGGTAGACCCATGCCATGTCGGGCCGGGTCAGTCCATCTGGGTCGGACTGGACCCGGGCCCACTAGGACCCATTTACGATCCTTCAAGAAAATCATTGGCACTAGATGTACTTTTGACAAACCATCACCGGCGTTGGAAATCATGGAGCGAGATGGTCCCGATGAGTATACTGTAATGGAGTTTGGGTTTGAGATGGGAAATGGTCAGGTTGGATCTAGGAAAAACCCAACCAGGCCCCCAGGACTAAAAAGTATAATAACTCACAGACTAGGTGTCCGATTGATGCTCCATATATTTTATTGAGACCCCTTGGACATGGAGAACCTTTTAAATACTTATTCATGGGACTTCGTGATTGTTGGAGTATCGACCAGTAGCTCATGGACCGGATCCTCCAATAGATGAGCGAGCGTAGTGTGAAGACCTAGTAGTTTCGTGAAACCCGATGACTACTGACAGTTTCGATAGGGAGTGACTCGACTATCCCAGTGGGGAGCACCTTGGGTTCGTGGAAGACCCACATTGGGGAGCTCCTTGGTGTCGTAGTAGACCCACGATACTCCATAGATAGAGTACCTCAGCAGGCTATGAGGGGGATTGCACTTGGTGATACGGCAGACCCACGGTGGGGAGCGTGCTTGGTGACGTGGAAGATCCACGGTACTCGACTAGAGAAGTACCTCACCAGTACAAGGTTAGAGGGAAGCACGCATGGTGTCACGGTAGGCCCACTGTACTCGATAGGGGAGGAGTTCTCCAGCTGCCGAGGTTTCGAAAATGTGACTTGGGATGTTAGTTGACACTACCTCCTAGAATAAAATCCTGGTTTGAGATGAGTCAGTTTTTCTATGTTTTCCTCGTGTTTGAGATTGATCACTTGATAACATTGGTATATGTATTGTTATATACCTAAGTAGGGTTGTCTGTTGATTTCATTATTTTTGGTTTATCCATGGTGAATTTTGAGAGACCTAAGTGTCTCGTGGTCCCTAATGAGTATCGTTATACTTACCCCTACACGGGCTATTCCCGCACATTGTTTTGTCAGATACGGATGACAGAAAGCGCTGACGGAGAGTCAGAGTACCCGGACAGGATGTTACCTGGAGGTGGACCATACGACGTGTCGGTACCTAGAGGAGATGGATGGAAGTGGAGATTGGAGGAGGTGATCTATACTTTCCCTTAATGTAGGAACCCCAGAGGAAAATTCGGTAGCTGTCTTTTCTCTTTCTTCATGTGTATTGCATTTTAGTTGTACATGTATTTTTACTATTGGGCTTGTATTCTGGCCCCTTTATCTTTCAACACTCTTTTGTTATACAGTTTACTTTGAGTTTCGTATCCAGTTGTGTTCTTTCTTGTGTGTGTGTTTATAGGTTATAAAGGAAATGCCTTCTCTATTTTAGTGAATTACGCCTTTGGTGCTAGTCTATAGCCGCTGGCATATAGAAGGAGGGCATGGGGTAGTCACAACACTAGCCCTGAGGGACGGGTAATGAAACAAACAGTTTGAAAAACCAAAAGCCCATGGTGTATAACACATTTTTAGATGGTTTAACGGTCTATCACTCTCTCTCATATGTTTTTTCTTAACTATCCACCCCCTATTAAGACAACATGGTTGGAGTGACCATCTAAACCATAACATGCACGACCTATGAAACGTGACCTGGATGGCCCAAATCCTTTTTATTTTTTGTCCCGAACACATGAAACATCCCAAAACTACCTCATATATCTCGTAATCATTCCATTACCCAACATTAAGATATCTAAATCCATGTTCAAACAATGAATAACCTCTTTGTTGTTCAGGATCATACGACCTCCCCATATTATAATCGATCATCCGCGATCCTCACAACCATCTCTCACCAATCATATAAAGAAAATTGTTTGGACCTCTAGGACCAAACATATGACTACCTTTCCCATGTCTCCTTTTAAAAATTTCCATACTTCTATAAAATTTGAACCAAAGTCAGAATCCTTACCAACATGATTTTCTCAGTACGGTCATCACTATAAAATTGATGCTCCTGATATAATGCATCATCATTAAGATCAACATCCCAAACTTCAATCAAATGAGAAGGTTCATGGTCAGACATCCAAAGCTGTGACTGATTAAAAACATCATCCATACAAATAAACCATTATAGAAGTTACAATCAGTATTCCACCTGTTGGATCCTCTCCATGATCTCGAACGACCACATGAACCTAGGATCTATCATATCCTTATTTAAAATCCAAAAGTGGCATAACCATGGAGATACCCAAATAAACACATAACCATAGACCATGAACTCAATAGTTATACCATATAAATATTCATACAACATCTTCCTACTCTGATCCATTTCCCTACACTTCCAACTCAATTGAACATGTTATTACATCTCTTACATGAGACTTAGTCCTAAAAACAACGATTCTCTAGCCTCTAACCAGGAAAACAGATATCTACAAACTCTACCATAGAGCGACTAAAATGGTTCCATAATAATTTCAGCCTCGTAGATATTTTAAGAGGAATACTAAACCCATTCAAGATTATTTTCTCACAATCCACTAGAATCTAGGACATAGGACCACAACATGTCCTCTTGTACCTAAATAGAATTCTCTAATTACATGTATGTCAGCCTGTAGAAGTATATACTCAGAAACACATGGGTACCAAGAATATTCTATAATCCATTCCAAAAGAGTGATGTGAAATGTTGATCATGATTTGAAACTTTGGTCTACAATACCACATGAATCCAAAATACCTCATTAAAAGACAATACATCCCACTTATCCATGGTAAAATACTCTTGAATCAGTAATAAATGAGGAACATTATTAAAGTAATGCACACGTAAAAAAAATTAAATCATTCTTCAAAAGAATACATGATATACCCACCATGAAATCCATTATCATGTCATCCTATTTCCATTATGGAATCGTTAGCGGATTCAATAAACCACCAAGCTGCAGATGCTTAGACTTCACCAGATGACAGGTAATGATTCGCAAAATAAATGATGGAAACTCGTTCTTTATCCCTGACCACCAATACTGCATAGGAAAATCATGATACATTTTGGTCATCCATAGATTCAATTCCCACTTTGATGCATAAAACACGCAAAACAAATATTCTCATATACACATTGGCACAACAACATGGCCACAAACATAACAAATCCAATCATCACCAACTGTCCATCCAAAAGGTGACCCCCCTTTAAGGCTTTACCATAATGAATATAAATTTTGAATACTCATGATTTTTCTCATGTTTCAGATCAGAAGTGTGGAAAAACTTTCCAAGGATGAAATGGACATCATCAATTTTTTATAATTCACCTCATGATGCATCTTATAGAGTTACACCGTTTATGGCCACTTGAAACATGATTCCTCAACTTCCTCGTTTTAACTCTTCTATCTCAACGAATCTACAACACTTTTTCCCCTTCTTATTGAGTAAACCTGAAAAAATTCAAAATAATGAATGTATTAAAACCACATTCATTATCTACGATTCATATTATGTTTTTATAAAATTAATATTAAGGATATTATGATGAGTATTCACCATAAAATTTTCTCCCAAAAAGTAGTTCCTCCAACACTTCATTGCATACACAACTAATGGAAACTCTTGGTCATGAATAGTGTAATTTCATTCATGGGACCTGTAATTTCATGAACCATAGGCCACCAACAAATCATCTTACATAAAAACTACCCCAAGACTAACAGAAGGTGGATAAAAAACAATGTGTATCCATTACTTGGACTGGGAATGATCAAAATAGGTCTGGTATTCAACTGCTTCTTTATCTTATGAAGGGTATTTTTAAATAACACCTTCCACTCAAACTTGATTCAATTATTCATTAAGCCCAAGATAGGTGGTTCTAAAAAGGAAATATTCTTTGAGGAACCCTTGATAATATCCCACAAAACCTTAAAAATATCAGACCTCAGTAAAATTGAAAAATTGATCCCAAGATAATAATACATGTAATTTCTCCCAGTCTAATAAAAATTGTTCCTCAGGAATGATGTGAACTATGAAATTTACCCTATTGATCTAGAAATTGAATTTAGAGTTCCTGGGGTATAAATTATACTCTCTTTGGGTACTCATGATGATATTAAAATGATTATAAAGATGTTAAAGAGTCTTTTAGTAAACCAAGATGTCATCAACAAAGATAACCACAAAATAATCTTGGTAAGAGTGGAATATTGTTTTAATTAGGTAAATAAACACTATTAAAACAATTTTTAACCTGAATAGAATAATAAAAAACTCATACAACTAGTAACTTCTCCTAATGTAATTCCACTGTATTTTAGAATGTCTCACCCTCTGTTGAAGATACACAGATCTCAGATCAATCATTGAAAACACTGAATCACCCTACTATCGATGAAGGAGATCATAAATTCCTTGAAGAGGGTATTGGTTCATAATTTTTATCTGATTTATATCAGAACATGACATCTCAATCACAAAAAATAACCATAGAAAACGATATACACCAGCATCAATAACAAACACCTTACATTTACTTATATCATATACCAACACTCCTAATGGTGTATTAATCAACATAACTCCAGGCATATGTTCAACTACTAGGCCCAAAAAAAATAGTAACTAAGATAAAAAAAATAATGAAAAGAATATATATAAAACAAAATATAGAATGTGTAGACATTATAAGAGTTATACCATGAATTATCAATGGCCCATCCTTTCCACCTCCATGTTCCAGCAGAACTATATGAAATAACCTACACATAAATTATAGGCCTCAGTTTTAATTCTAGGAGTAGTACCACCCTATTGATAAAAATTATCTTTATCTAGTGTACCCCATCCACCAACACTATAGGTACGACAAATAGAAGTCCATCTACCTACATGATATGGTTTAACCAACCCCCATACCGTAATCTTCACAATCCTGAGGTCCCCCCCTCACTACCGGTTTATCAAGGTTTCCTATAGATACTTTGAATGTGTCCCATTCTGCAGAATGAATAACACTGATAACAATGTTTAGGGGAACTAAATGAACATGTGAATCGTCCTGCCAAACTGATAGATGAAAACTCAATAACTACTATAAGAGGCTGGTTCTGTTTTCTGTGTACCCTTTCTACCACCACCATGGTGTATGATCTCAAAACATATCTTCTAAACATTAGAATCTACACTACTGTATCACCCAAGTGTAACCATTTTCCCACCACGCTAATAATCATTGATTATCCCTTTTAAAATAATGGAATGATGAACTAGATCGTCTATTATCTTCCAATGGATGTTATTCAATTGTGACTTGATATCGTGTTGGATCCATCTGGGAAATGTCTTGTTATAGCTACCTCATCATGCACCAATGCTGGAACGAAGCGTTGAAAATCATAGAACCATCCATCATACTCAATCAATGTCATAGATTGGTGGGTCGACCTCAAAATCTCAATATCATTCTCTATCCATATTGTATATAAATAGAAATTTCTAGAAAATTTTCATGGAAATCCTTCCATTCTATACCATTAGATTGTTTTCTCTGGACCAAAACATCCCTTCATCACTTTACCCATCCTTGTTAAATATAAGTCTCTAACTAAAAACTTCACTCTAAAAGAGTATCAAGGAGATCAAGAATCATTTGTATGGACTCTATCTAGAATATATCTTCTTTAGGTCCACCATATTTTGAAAAAGTCAAAGGGATATACTGTTGAAACTCTATTTTCATATCAAACAATCAAAGAACAACATGCCATGGATCCCATTCCATCATCTTCATAAAACATGTGAAGTTATCATTGAAATTATCTTCTCCCATGGGACCATAAATCATCAGGTTCCCTTTCCCCTTCTATAGAAGAGCATTCACTATTCCACCCTCATCTCTCCTAACTAGTTCATGATGTTGTGATCGATCCTTCCTATAATTACAAGTAACCATTTTAGAACACATTAATAATGATTTCACAATTTACTTTAAGGAAGGATATCTACTAGACATAGATTACCCATTTTGCATACACTATCCCAATGGACATCATTATACATAGAACACTACCCTATACCATACCTTTTATAGATCATTGTTATCATTGGGTAAAACAACAAACATAGTCACAAATCATTCATCAGACACATTTTTAAATCCTCTTCCACATTAACAATGTAATTCAACCATCTTAGGCACATTATCCTCCTAAAAACTTGTTACAATGAATATTTTATCTCATTCACAGCATTAATCAAGAATAATTCATAAACCATTATTTAATATATTTTTTATATAAACACTGAGATCATCATTGTTAGATATTATTTTCATCAAATTTTTAAGGAAGTGAAATTCATTGTAATATTTATTCCCAACACCCATCCTGTGTGTTCCTATATGATGTATTCCATCGATATCCCTATGTGTCTACAATGATGAATGAATTCATCGACTCATTATATTCTATCCTTGAGAAAAATATCCTAAAATTGTCTCATCACTCTACATGTGTATCACCTAATTGTGAAATATCATTGAATAATAACATCCAAAATCCAAAAAAATAATTCCCAACATGGGCACTAGAGGTTTCCATCATACATAGCTTAGATACACACATTCACAAGATCATTTCCAAGACCTGACATGTTCCATCCACCCATCTAAAATTCCAAATATTAATACATAAGAATATCCTTTTGTGATATCAATTTTTGACATCCCTAACACAGAAAACACTAACCGGTTCCCCAAGCCATGTTCCCACATGACCTCAACTACGCCTCCCTATTTGTGATAGGCTATTGAAAAGCAACGAGTGACTAATGGATCACATGGGTAGACTATACACCCTATATCCGAGTATTCCATATAGGATAACATGTTAACTAAAAGAAAAAATAATATAATAACCAAAAAAATTTATTAGTAATAATTTCCCCAAAGATGTTATAATCCGTGACCAAATAGTAAATGATACCTTTCATGAAAATAATGAAAAAGTAGAATGAAACAAAAAATAAAGTAAAATAGTTGAATCCTCAAAATAGGGGATGACACCACATCTTGATCAACATCCATGCATATCCCAAACCCAACACAACCCCTAGCATTGGTCCCTAGCCATTTTCCTAACCTGAAACCATGAAATCATTTCGAGTACCCAATGGTGGCCCGAGTTGTGTGTGATTAATACTCTATTGGCAACCCCCAATGTTGTCTATAAAAATATCCATTCTAAACAGATATTGCATGAATGTACAAAGTAAATGAAAAGATAAAAAAACATAAATTAGGTGAAATTAGTTAAAAAAATATTTTTAAATATTTCCATCATCAAATTCTATGTACATCATTTTACTAGGATAGTAACTATATTATTTCTCATCAGATGATCTATGGGTTAGGAAATTAAATTATTCACACAATTGCCTAAGACGGTCAAGTAATATGCCTGAGATAAATGGTCATGTACCCTATCAAGATAAGGATGATTATTTAATAAATTATCACATGACACTTAACATGAAGCATTAGTCATGGTAGTCTCGTCCAATTTAACTCTTACGGTCCAAGAGAATTAGTTAGACTCCCTAACCCGTTTTTCTAGGGTGGGGTTTAGAGTCTTAGTCCATCCCGACCTATAGGAGGATCCTCATTCCATTATCCCACATCACCAAGCCATGTTTATATTCTTATTTATCCATTAATCACATATATCACATCACAATACATTCAGAATCAATACACATAGCATTTACAATTCATGTTACATTTAACACAGTAAGCATCATCATTCCTTAACTCATTAACACAATTAATATTTTATTAACATATCCCAAAAAATCAAATTCATTTTTTATACCTTAACCCATTCGGTATAATAAAAAATTATCATTTATTATCCCATTTAAACTATTCCTCAACTTCCCATGCATTAACCCATTTAACACATTTATCATTTTAGATGCCTTAAACCATCTATGCATTTCCATTTCCATTTCTCAAGAAATTTTACACATTAATAATAATATATTTATCCCATTCTCACCAAAAGACAATAAAACCCATATTAACAAGATAAATACTAGGTAGAACCACCATTTTTTCCCTGATATGATTTAATACTATATTTCAACACATTTAAAAAGTGCTCTACATCATTTCAAAACTACACTAGGCTTAACTTTAGAAATATCCAAATACAGGAATTCTGGAAATCCACATGGGAGGCCTTAAATCCATCCAATCAATCCCAATGCATCCAAAGGGTATCACGAGGGGTTTAATTCAATATTGATCCGTCGATTTTATCAAATATTAATAATTTCATAAAATGCACAACAAGTGGGAAGAAAACACATGGCTATGTAAGCCCAACACAAAATCAAGACTATGGGATATAACATGTTGACCGCATACCTCGAATCTTAAGATGAAAAAACCCTTTAAAATTTCTTTATATCTCTATTGAAGCACCCTCAAAGTCAAAACATAGATATACTAAAAATGATGGTTTTTAGAAATCAGATGAAGAAACACCAAACCACTAGCCCGAATCTAGAAATGAGAATAATGAGGTCCATTAGACAATCCCAGAGCTTCGATACACAACCAACAACAGTAAAAATGAAAAATAATAAAAGGATATCCACCCTTGAAAAGAATTGGGAGCCGTGTTCAACACTAGGGATAGTGGAGAAAGAAATGGGGAGAAAATCAGGTGAGAGTCATTAAATATGAAGGGGTGGTTTAGTAAAATTACTGTTTTTAATGGTGCACATAGTTTGTCTAAACAGTTTCACAGACAATGTGGAACCATGATCCTAAATCTTTCATAGAGTTGTTAAGTCACATATTTTTCTATGAAGGCGTGCATTATTGGCCAGATTGTGCCCCATACATGAAGAACACATTTGTCTATGGCTTCATTGTTTGTCTCTACATCATTAACTATTTATCTTTATTATGAACCCCCTCCTAGATACAATTATTTTGTTGTGTAGTTATCTCTAACATTTTTTGAACTGTGAAACATGCACTGGATGACCAGAACCCTTTTTCTATGATGTCTGAAACCCCTAGAACACCCCTAACCCCCTCATACATCTGCTAAACATTCCATTAAAAAATTTAGGAGATTTAAAAAATAATTTAAACAAGTACATACCTTCATGTAGTTTAGGATCTTACAATTTTAAACATAAAAACACAACAGAAAACAATCTCAGAAAACAATTACATTGTAACATAAAACCCATACCTCTTTTGGTAACTTTCAAATCAAAATATCACGAAATATAAAACCGTCTATGGATATTTTTTCCCATAATTTTTATTATAATAGTAATAAAATATATTTAGGAGAATTTTAAAAAATAGATAAATAAAACAGGCAATGAATATGGAATGTGTCTCAAAGATGATAAAGTGATATGAAAATCCCTTACCTCATGTCTGACTTGATTCTTAAGAACTCCAAAATCCTATATGATAAGTTTATATTTATTATGATTCTATAATAAAACCATGTAAAAAATTATAACATCACATATATTCCACTGAAAACATTTGAATTCCTATTTATTAATAATTCCTTATTAACATCTTCATTCTCAGGAGTTAACTGTTTCAATTTTTTATGAAAATTTCAGTTGACTAGTTCCAGTAATTGTATATTTATTAGGATTTTTTATTTTACAGAACTTTTTTAATGATATAAATAAAATATATAATATATATATATATATATACATTCATAATAGTTAATAATAGTGAAATGAAATAAACTATTCATGGAGATGGTAGGATGTATTTACGCATGTATATTGTTATAAATTCTCGAATGATGGAGTGAAAGAAAGGAAAATAAAAATATCACTTTATAGAATCATTATTATATTATATATATAATATATATTCATTAGGTATACCATTATTACTATCATGGATAACAGTTATTGAATGTCAATTGACACCGCTTCATTGAGGTGGTAACCTACTCGTACACACGACCAATGTTATCACTTTATAATGGAAAGGATAGTAAGATGGTAGTTTGGATATTATAATTATAAAATGATAGTTATAAATAAATATCATATTTAAAATTAATCTCATCTATTATCCATCCACGAATGACAGTAGGGGAAATTAATTGAATCACTATGAGAAGGTGTTTGTACACAGATGCATGTGAGCGTTACTTTCACATTCAATTAGATGGAAAATATGGTGAATAATTTAAGTAACATAATATTTATAAATTATTAGTATATTGATGATAATGAGTTTATTATTTTATTACGAAGACTACATATCTAGATAATTCATAATAAGAAATAAATTGCATGTGGTTAGGTACGGAGATTTCTACTTCTGCAATAGGACTTCTTTAGATCCCCTCTTTAGGATATTTGGAATGGTCTTTTAAGGATACCATCAACTCAAAATCATTTATAAGGATATTTATAAGAGAACTGCAAAGGGGTAGTTCTATTGGTAAAAGGTTGTGTGGAATAGAGGAGAAGAAGATTAATTATACTTGTGAGAAGATGTTCACTCTTTATATTACTACAATTATTAAATTAACGTGTATTAATTTTCATGTTCATGTAGTTCCTAGTCGTTTTATATAACGAGCCGATTTGGAATTTTTATCCATAAAACTCCTAATATAGCCTACTATAAGCCCGGGGAGGGTCCCTACCCCCCCCAGCTGAGATAATCATCAAGGGTATAAAAAATAATAGTTGGGGATGGGTCCACTCTCAAGAAGAATATTTAAATAGACGAACATAGAATAACCAGAAAGAGATAAGATAAATGCTAAGGGAAAACTCATATAATAATGAATATAATACTAGATCCAAAAACCATGGTCGATGATAAAAGAAATAAAAAACAAATACTGAAAAAGATGATACCCAAAACATGAGCCAACCGATTCCATGAAACTTATGGATTAATCACCACCTCTATGTGACTCATAAGTCACATCCATGATACAAAAAACCATCCACACCCCAAGGAAGAAGAAATTTTAAACCAACCCGAAGAAATACCTAAAGCATCTAACATGAAACACGAGGACTATATACCAACTATGATGAGTATTCATTATGTCAACAGAATCTAGTAGGATACCACTATGAGTCCAAATCATTCCATTAATAAAATAAATGAATTTACCTCGTTTGGATATAATATAACAAAATAATGTTTATTTTTCCCTTTAAATTGTATTGGGATTAAAATAATAATGGAACAAGAACCTTCCCAACTAAAATCATTCCCAAAACAAGCTATAATGTGGTTTTAAAATCTACCATGACAATTCAATGATCAATGCATTTTAATTTTAAAAATTCCAAAAAAATGTAAATAATACCTAATATGGATTAAAACATATAAAAATCATGGATCCATGAATGGCACTCTAAGAACCATTACCCAATTTTTTTTTCAATTTACAACATTAAAACAACTATTCAAAATTGTACCAAAGGAAATAAGGTAAATAATACTAAAACGAAACCACAATAGGTGATAAGTAAATAAAATTAATTGATGTAATGATTCTAGTCAGCAAAAAGACCTACACACAAGAGGAACAACACATAAATAATATCCATCCAACCAATAATCATAAAACAAACAATTATACATAACAAAATGAATAAAATAGATATATATCCAGAGGTGACAACATTGTGTATAACATGAAAGACTACTGCAAAATAGTCCTTTAACAGTGCTTGATTTTTGTCAAACTTGAAAAAAGAATTGATAATGGTTCCTTTTTTAGTTATAAAAACACTGATAAAGGATTCATTTTAAAGGCTCTCTAATTTAGCCCTGATAAACCTATCCATTTTCAATTCTTTTTATCAATGATAAAGGCTACCCTATATCATTGTTTTTTTAGCACTGATAAACGACACCATTTGTCGACACTTTATTTTTTACATTGATAAAGGGTTCCCTTTATCAGTGCATTATTTTTAGTGATGATAATAAGTACCCTTTATTCGTGTTTTTGGCAAAATAAAGGTACATAAAATTAGAAATAAACAATCAAATAAAAATTTCAAATTTGTAAATTTCAAAAATTAATAATAAAATTATTAATAAAATAGTTTTTGAAAAAAATTAATAAAATTAATATAAATATATATATATATATATATATATATATATATATATTAAACACGGATAAATAGTATATATTAAATATATTTATATTTTTAATTAATAAAACAAAATAATTAAAGAAATAAAAATTAAAAATTATTAAACTAAGGAAAATATTATACATTTTATTAATTAAATAATTATAGATAAAAATTTATAAATATATAATATATATATATATATTTATATATTTTAGTAACATAAATAAAAGTTATCATATATATCAATTCATAAAATGGGAAAAAAATTATTAATTTAATAAATAAAAAATGAATAAATTGTGTTCATTGAAAAAATTTAAAACTGAATAAATTAAAAAAATTATTATGAAATAAAATAATTAAAATAATATTAATAAAAATGAATAATTTAAATAAATAATTATATACATAAATATTAATTAAAAATACTAATAAATAAGATATATTAAATATAAATATAGAATATGAATAGAATGTAGTACTTAAACAAATATTAATGTCTTGATCATTTTCATATTTTTTTCCATAAATTTTACATAATATATTTTATATTAAAATATATTCATATATGTTTCCTAAAATATTATTTATATAATAAAATTATTTATTCTTTACATTAAATGAGTTAATTATTTAGTGACAAATGGTTTGTAATTAAAACTTAATATCAATTAAAAATGTAAAATAATTGCATCGAGTAATGGAAATAATTGAATATCGTGTCCTTTTTCAGTTTAACATATATCAAAAGTGTGTTAAATTGATTTCACAAATATATACATAATTCATGTATTTAATCAGACCTAAAAATTTGTGTAAGTAATAATATCTCATAAGAAAACACATACACCAAATATTTATATAAATTATTAACATTTTAGTATTCATTTTCAAATTTCACAATAATATGAAACGGTTAATATATTATGTATTTAAATGGTAAATATTATTTATTTATTATTTAACATTATTATTGTTATTTATTAATTCATTACTATAATTATTATTATTTGAATTTTCTCATTTTAAATTATTTAATTATATATATATTTTTTCTTTTTTTTAATATATTCAATATGTATTCTTATTGGTTTTAAAATAAATACATAATGTTCATTAAGGATTTATATTTAATTAACATATGTTATGAATTTTTTTATTTTGGAAATGTGTGCTCATTTTTAATTATTCAAGTTCACTAATTATTAACATGCATTCATTTAATATTATATATTACACAATAATGTTAGAAAATATTTTTAATAAATATTTATAAATATATATATTTATAACTCAATATATTTATAAATCTATATTTAATATATTTTTAAGTTAATATATTTACAACTATAAATAAGTTAATATTGTTTTTTAAAAACGTATTCAAATAATTATAATTAAATAAATATACGTATTAAAATATTTATAATATTATAAAAAATTTATTTAAATAATGAATAAATTTACTATATTAATATTAATATTTACATATATTTATTAATTGATTATATATATATAATTATGTAAATATATATAATGATATAAATATATAAATATTAATAACGATATAAATATATAAATATAAATATTGATATAAATATATAAATATATAAATATTAATTTTTTAAAATGAATTTATATAATTAATAATACAAAATTATATATTTAAATAATAATAAAATTATAATAAATATATTAAAGTAATCAATATATTTATTATATCTATATGAAGAAAAATTTACTAAACATATATTAAATTATATAATTAAATTTAAAAAAGGTGTTATTAATAATTATAATTATAAATCATTTATTAGTGATAAAGGTTTAATGCTGATAAAGATACCTTTTATAAGTTCTTTTTTATGATTGATAACGCTCAATCTTTATCAGCGCTAAAAAAGTGTTGATAAAGATCAATATTTTTTAGCACAAAAAAATATTGATAAAGATGCCTTTTATTAAATAATTTTAATGAAGATATGATAAATGGGATAATTATCAGCTATTTTTTTAAAATCCCCTATAAAAGTTTCCATGGTCTATTTAATGAAGCTTAACCATTCGCGAACCAATTGAAAATTAGCCTCATTCCTGAATGCATTCAGTTGAAGCCACCTATGGGAAGTGCTTCTCCTCGTTGAATCAAATCTGAAATCAATGCTTGAATAAAGCCTCAAACAATTCTAATGATCAAATTAAATTTTCAAATGATTCAAGGGCCAAATAATTCCATGGCCCATATAAATCCAAGGATTGGTGATATCTTTATTTTGACACAGATTATTTAGGGCTTCAATCAAAGATATGAAATTTTTTCCTCCTCCTAACTCATTGATTTCTTGTTCTGTGATATAATTTTGCATTTTTTTCATTATATAATTCTATTCATTATCCATCACTACATTCCCTTCTAGAAATAATTTCTAATTGGAGGTTTCTATGATTTTGTGAATGTATTAAATATTTAAGGGATATTCTTATAACCTTAAAGTGTGTTAAGAATAAATCACAAGGATTTCATCCTTGTAGAGTTATATGTTTAAATGTATTGATGTTCATTCCATGGAAATGAGGAAAAATTAATTTTTTTAAAATTCCACCCTTGGATTTTATTTAATAAATTGAAATGAATTTCATGTAATGATGTCTATATACTGAGGTGTGATATTTTGGGTTTTTTTAATTTTGAAACTTCAATGGTATTATATAGAGAATTTTATTTTATATTATGTTTCCTGCATTTTTTCTATATGATTGTTTATTATTTACAATGTGAACATATATATATATATATATCCAAATATATATATATATATATATGAACACATTATTTCATAGATCTAAGTATTTACATTGTCATATAAAATATATATTGCATTCATTCAATAAAGAAAACAAATTTTTTTTCAGTGTTCCAAATTTGGATTTAAAGAGATACTATTAGTGTGTTTTTTTTAAATTGGGAATTTGAATCATTTTCTGACCATTATAAAATCACATTGATACTGGCTTTCTAATTTTTATTAATATTTAATGATATATGTTTTTCATCGAAAATTTATAGTTATATCATGTTTTTTGGTCTTGTTTGTTCCATGAAATGGTTTTTATAACGTTTTATCACCATCTGTTGAAATTATCTATAATTTTTCTGATAAGGTAATATATATATTTAAAATATTTGAGATCACATTGATTGTTGATAGATATATGTTTAGGTTATATTGACTTTTTATTGATCTCTTTCCTAAAATGGAAACCATACTACCCATTACTATCATGATAAAGATCATATTAACCTTATTAAGGGATGCGTTATTGTTATAATGTAGTCTTGATTGGATTTTACGGGTTCACACATTAATTATATTATATTTGATAGTTCCAGAAGGTAGCCAAATTATAGGTATATACAAGGTTATCATCATTGTAACGTATCACAATTCTTATAGGTGGTTCTAACCCATGTATTTCTAGAGTCACCTCGTGGGATGTTTTGGAATTTCATAGGATTAAAAATGATTCATTTACTACTATTTATGTGTATATAATTTCATACTGAATCCACTTTTAATATTGATTTATTATATAGTGTGACTGGTTTTCTATATTTTTTATTTAGTTGTACATAATTATTTACTTATTAAACTAATTAGTGTTTCTTTTTATTATTATATAATATCCATCAAGAGTATTGTCATATAAAGGCATACTTGTGAACTGTATAATATTTATGAAGTCTATAAGTATCTCCATTTAATTAAATATTGGTTATTATGGTGAGAATATTTTTTAAGAGACGTTATAAAGATTAATGTTTTTTGATATACCAATAATATTAAATGTGATACTTCTTTAGGTTTTTACATCACATGTACAATTAATATAATAGAAGTTATAAAACTCTATATATGTTGGAATAATTATTTGAAAATATTTTCTTGTATACATATAATTCTTCCACCCCTAGGAATAGCTGCCTACTATCCATGTATATGGAATAACAATTAATTTATTAATATTTTTTATAAATATATTCTAATATATTCTACATGATGGAATGGGAGTTTATTATTATTATTATTATTATTATTATTATCATCATCATCATATTTTGGTATCTTATTACCTTTTAGTTGCCTATCTAATATTTTCATTCATATTGGGTATTTAATAAAGACTTTATGCCTCATTTTAATAGAGGATGTACTACTCTTAGTTAAGTTATTGGGAGTATTAAAAGTGGAATTTATCCTATAAATATTTAATTCATAGTGGTCCAAATTATTCATATAAAATAACACACCATCACTGAGGAGCCATGAATCAAATACAAGAATGTGTAATCCCCCTATATTTATACTTTAATACGCTTTGAAATTATAACTAGTTCTGGTAGTGTAATTATCACAAATGAGAGGCATTTCCAAATTTAGTGAACACAATAATATAAAAATATCATTTTCAATATCTTCATCTCCAAAATAGTTAATATTTGAATTTGTTAATTGAGACTCATCTCCTATATCTTTTATATTTCATGAACCAAATTTAATAGTAGGCATCCTAAGGATTAATATTGGTTAGAGTAGTTCAAGAAAAAATGGATCATGTTCTCATTAGATGGAGGATGAGTCTCATGAAATAACATTCCACAGTAAAAATTCATGAGATAGAGATGAAGAGGATGAATATTGTCAATAACATTCACATTTGGATGAATTAAGAGGAGAAAACCTACCATATTGGAGTAATTTTTTCAAAAATTCAATTACCCATTTCCTCCAAAGCATACTAGAATTGTATGAAACAATTAAATGGTGGGATTACCATATTATAATTATTTATAAGATTCACCATTGATAATGAATATCATATGGGTTATTATTTAATTATTATACCAAAGAAAAATTTAATAAACATGATAAGATGGATATGAAATCAAAATAGATTAACAATATTTGATTTATAAAATATAAAGAAGATTGAGTCAAAGAGTTCATCAAGTTTCCAATAGAGAATGAATACAACCCTTCTGATATTTTTTTATGTGTTTAAAATTTTTATTCTATAAAAAATAGTTTGGACGAGTCAGAATAACATTTATTTTCATCATAATAGATTAAAGCTACAAATTTTATTCTAAACTTTGATAAACATTGAATGTGAACACCGATGGGTATTATACTATTATTTATGGATCATTTGATAAGAATACCAATTTAAATGTTGATAGAGAATGTATATAAGAAATGAAAATATAAATTGAATATGAATTTCGTGAATGTCTAATGTGTTTTGAGAAGATAAATAGTTTGATAAGAGATCATTGTATACCAGTTCTAAAAAATAAAAAACATTTTTACTTTTATTTATGTTATATAATATAAATGATGGTAAATGATATAGTTCCACCACCTTTATAGAACTACATGTTCTCCTGAAAGATATGCTTCACGAAAAAAATACACTTTCATGTCGAACATGTTATGTTAAATAAATGATATGTAAAATTGGAATGAAGTATAAAAACATTCTCATCCAAATGACTGCATATTATTTCATAAGGACCATATATAACTCATAAAATCTCCTAAGTGTAGAATATATAAAAAAAACAAATAAATTCCCTTGAAATGTGTATGGTACATTACCATGTTTCCAGAGTTTATAAAACTTTATAGATTTTATGAAACCATGAAAAAAATTACATATATTATATATATAAGAATTAAATACGGGAAACTACATCATCCAATATATTATAATCTTTGGAATTAAATTGATTATGATTATCCAAAATTTTGAAATTAAATGACAAACATTCGTATTTTTTATCTACAGATTGAAATAATCCTTTTGATATATATAGTAGTAATCAATGTACAAGGACCAACATGTTGCTAAATTATAACATTTCACCATGGTTATTCAATAATCACAAATACATTATGTTTTATTTTCTTATATCTGGAACAATGTAACTTGATAATGATATTGATTTTTATTTAGATCCATTAATTGAAGATCTGAAGATGGTATGTGATATAGTTGTTAAAATATCTGATTCTCGTAGAGGTAAAGTGTTCACATTAAGGGAAACGTTTCATGGGAAATAAATTAATTTCTTGCATATGTAAATTTATCTGGATATAACATTATAAGAATATTGGGGTGTCCCATTTGTTAATAATTCACACATTTAGTTCCGTCAAAACATTAAACAATGATATTGTTTTTAGGTCATTATAATTTTTTTCATCGACTACCTAAATACAGATCCTAGAAGACCTCATTTAATGGGAATACTAATAATTCTATAACACTCTACCCAGTAACGGGTTTTTAAACTCATTGAGAAATGAAAAGATATTGAAATTGTTTTTGGTAAATCATTATTGAAAAAACCCTATAAAATTAGGTTAGGAGAAGAGGTCAATTTTCCAAGAATCGTAGTTTTGGAATTTTTTTTATATTAGATATTTTCTTGATTTCATTAACATATAAAAAAATATATTTGATAGTTTTGTTTAATTTTACTAAATTTTACTAAAAAAATGAATGATGACATCAAATCTAGGATATAATTTATTGACATTTGGATAATGGAAAATTTGGAAACAGTGATGTGTAAAGGGTGGACTTTTCTTCCTCGAGCACCTTACACTCCATATAGAATGGAAAAATAACATTTCTTCCCTTTCAATAATAGTGTAAATGATTTATGGGGTTATTTAAAAAATACCATGAATGTCACGTCAACAACTAATTTGATGTTAATGGTACTAAAAATACAAGATTGGCATGTTTTTATTAACGATTTTATGCATGTTTCTTTCTGTTACATTCTACCTAAAAATTTTTGGATTAAATTTAATAGAATACACTTAATTTTTAAAGGCTGATTCATTAATTTTATAGACCAGAAAAAGATTCCATTCATGAATAAGGTTTCAATCGATTATAAACCTTTTTTAGGTGATAACAATTTTTTCATGTTATCCCTAATGTAAACAATGTTTTGTACATTTCTAGGGACCACAAATATGATCTTTGGATTATTAATAGGGAATCAAAATCCCTATAATCATCACAAAATAATGATAGTTAAATCAGAAGGTAAATTTTTTTTTAATATACATTTATTTCATCATAAATTTATCTATTCTACCATATATTAATATAATAAAAATTAAATGTGTGTCATATTATGAAGATAATATCTTCTATAAAAAACGAGTCACTAATTCTAACGATAAACACGATATTATTGAGGATACACCTTGGGATGTTGTAAAGGAAATTTCACAATATACATACTAAATTTTAATGAAGATTTATATAAAAAATATTGACTATATTTTCATTATTCATTGAAGAGTTCATATATATTAGAAAAAAATTCTTTCATTCTAGGCATTATTCACAAAAACATCTACAGAATATTCTCCATTAAAGCCTTTGCATCCATACATTGTTAGAATATATCAATTTTTTCGAAGTTCTATCCCATAACCGGTGTAGAAAAAAATATAGCTTCTTTAGCTCAATCATGGAAGTAATCGTGATCCATTCGTAGAAAAATCATTTCCCATATAATTAATGTAACATTTCATATTTATGATTAATTTATTTCTTTTTTGTTTTTCCCACAAAAGAATTGTTTTCCTATATAGGTGGATTCTTTCATTCATGTGGGGTGTTTTGTTTGAAGCTTCTCAACCTCATGATAGATTAGAAATTTTGGATTCAAATGAGATAACGAAAATATGGAAATGGATCATTATGGTGTACAACTGTTGGGAAGAGGAAAATTCTTACTACATATTTAAAATATTTTTTCAAAGTTTTATCTACTATTTGTATGTTACTCTTATTATAATTTTTTCTAATAATATATTTCACAGATCAGATTCAAATTCATATATTTATTCCAACTATAAACAAGAATCAACAAAATAGATAACATGTTACTTTCTTCCAGTGATACTACATTGTATTTCCTTTTATCGAAGAAATACTAACACTACATATTGTGCTGATTTTCATAGCCCCAAAACCTTTCTCCTTGTTGAAAAATAGAAGAGTAGGGGAATCAATTGTTCCCCGTGAATTTTTAGTGACATATCATGACATAAATGGAATAAGATCTTCCTCTACTCTTCTTATTTTCAAAAATGATAGAGGATTTTTGGCTATGACCATCGACATAATATGTAGTTTTTCAAGATCAAAAAAATAGATATGGATGTGTGGTATCGTTTTATGTTTGGATTGTATTTAAAATTTAGTATAATGAACCATATGTAATGTTGAATATTTTTTAATTATCATCACCTAAATCCAACACATGGTGTGCCTGGTATGACTCATAGTGCATATTTTGATTTAAAATTCACGATAAATTTATTAAAAAAATCATGTGATGTAATAAAAACAAAGAAAGATCATTTTGATTATATGGATACTTCAGAAAAATTATCAATATTCTATTTTGAATTTTTTAGAATCAGATTCACCTAATTAAAATACATGATGTGCCAGATATAACTCAATGTTTCTATTTTCAGTTCTAAATTTACATTTTAGTTCAAACAAAATGAATCACTAAAAATTAAGAAAATTTTCTAATATTATGTTGATAATTAAAAAAATTGATTTGTAATCAATTCTGATATGTATTAATCAATCTCACATCAAACCAACAGACAATTTGAATGGTATGACTCTAAGTATGTGTTTCCAATTTCGGATGAACATTTATTGATAAAGATCATTGATGTACTAAAAAATTTGAAATTTCAATTAGATTGTTTTGAAACTTCAAAAAAATGATCAATAAGTTATTTGGGACGTGTAAGATTCACCAAAACCTCAATCTCTTTCAAGGATTCACATAAATGACTTCATGTGCGTAATTTTATTTTAAATTCATTTTAATTATACTAAAATGTCAACTACCATACTCAAAGCCTAGAAAAAGAATTCAATTTTTTATGAAAAATTAGTAAAATGATCCATAAGTAGTATTTCACATGTAGGAACCAACCTCACATTAATCTGAAACATGGTGCGTTTGGTATGAGTCAATGTGTTTGGAATCAGATTGAAATTAAAATTTTAGTTCAAAAATTATTACTCAGTGTAAACTAATGAAAATTCCATTTTATTGCTTTGAAAATATTGTATGTATATTCTTATGTAATTTTACTCAGGTATAAATCTGTCTCATATAAAACCAATACACTACGTAACAATTATGACTCGATGTGTATGATTCTATTTTAAAATGATATTTTATAAAAATGTAAATTGATGTAACAAAAACAAATGAAATTCATTAATTAAATTTTGATACATCTATAATTTGATTAATAAATTATTTGGTATGTTTAAGAATCAACCTAACCTCACTCAGGCACATGGTTTGATCAGTATGACTCCAAGCTCATATTTTTTTTAAAAACACACATTATTTTTGGTAAAAATGGAAACTCACATAAGAAAAATGGAGAAAAACAAATTCATTTTATTTTTATACTTTATTTAAATGATACACAATTAATTTTAGACATTTAGGAATTATTCATATCTAAATCTGATAAATGATGTGATCGATATAAATCAATGTGTCAGTTATTTGTTAATGGTTGACATTTTAGTTCCAATAGTGTCAGTCATTGAATATTTAGAAAATTAATATAGAATATCTTGATAATTTAGGATAGAAATTGAAAATTATTTTTTGATGTGTTGGAATCATACTCACATAAATGTGACACACAATGTGACATGTATGACTCAATTTGCATGTTTCCAGTTTAAAATGACATTTTAGTAAGTCATGTGATCAGTTCAAATATATGGAAACACAATAATATTGTTTTGAGACATTATAAAAATGATATATATGTCAATTCTAATGTGTATTAATAATCCATTCATTAATCTGATGCATATTGTGATCGGTATGACAACAAATGTATATTTTTAGTTATAATTGACATAAATTTTAGTCAAAAATAAAACTAACATACTCAAAACCTAGAAAAATCATTCGGATTTTAATGAAAACTTAGTAAAATGATATCCATTTCGTCTTTCTTATGTATTAATAATCCAAACCTAATTATGATACACAATGTGCCTAGTATGAATCAAGGTATTGGTAATCTGTTTAAAATTACCAATTTAGTTCAAAATGTGTAACTCACTAAAAAATATAAAAACATTTTTTGGATTGTATTGCATGTTTAGGAAGAAGATTAAAAATTGATTTATGGCATGTAGAAATTAGTCTCACAACCAACCAATACATTATATGAAAAGTGAAGTGCATTGTGTTGCATTTGTTGTCAATTATGTATGTTGTTATCAAAAGGTGACATGGAATAAATGGATGTCAAGGAGCGTCAAGATGTGAATGTCAAATGATGTGATGGTGATGTTGATAAATGGAGAATAGCCATGGAACATAGAGGAATGTCACTTAGGAGATTCACTACGTGACATAGGAGATGATGGTTGAAACATTCTCTAGTAACATCTGACGATTGTTGAACTGGTCTTTATGTTCTAAGAACTTGTATCAACTGGATACAATGTCACAACATTGTTAGGAATCCATGCATTGTATTCACAATGCATGAAGGGAGAAAGGAGAACCATCCACAGTTTCTAAGTGGATGAAGTGGATTGATGAAGACCATGCACTATCTCTTAGTGCATGAGAATTTGAATATGATCTAACATATTCTCTGATTGGATCAATGAAGAACATTGAAGAAATGTTTGATTCAAGGGAAATGGTTGAAGAAGAAGAGATGTTGAAGAAGATGGAATAAATTCTAATGAAGAACAATGAGGAATTGTAATGAAGGAGAAAGCGATGAAGAATAGGAGTATGGTTTAACATTTGGTTACTTTGTTTTTACAAAAAGGACCAACACTTTACATAGAAAAAATATGCCAACCAAGGAAGGCCAGCCGAGGGTCCTCACCTCAAGCACATGCGGGAACCGAGGGTCAACCGCGCTCAAGGGAACCCTCAAGGCCAGGGCACATCCCTGAGTCAGGGCCGAGCCGTGTGTAAAGCTAGGGGCCATGTGTTGGTGAAGCCCACACAAAGTGGGCGCCAGGGGCACGCCCGCGAGAAGCATAGTGGGCGCAAAGCACGCTCGTAGGAGTAGAGTGGGCGCAAGAGCGCGCCCGCAAAGAGAACACGGTGTAGGGAGGCACCGTGAGGGAGGATGTTCAATTGAGTGGTGGAAGGGAGCGCTTGTTTGTTAAAATGCAAAAAATCGAGCTCCAATTCGATGTGGGACAGCGATTTTTGAAGCGGATCTAATCATGGCCGCTCATCTGATCGCACACCAGATCGTAGATGTCCGATGTATCCGAGGAGCCGCGTTCTAATCATGGCCATCATAGATCCTTTAAATGATCGATCTGATGGCTCCCAAGTTTTCTTCTTCCTCACGCTCAGACAAAGACACCCGCGTCGCCACCTTCGAACCAGTGGCCATCCGAGCATCGGAGATCGAGCTCCCGGCCACCTCCGATCAAGCTAAAGCCACCATTGTGATCGTCTAGCCATAACGAACATATTCATGCATTAAAATATGCATGCATGCAATGAGATGATGAATTCGGTCGAGGACGAGGAAAACGAAGCTGGCGAGGCCACGCAGATTCGTGCTTTGCATGGATGGGCCTAAACAGAATACTTGCATGCGTTCAAAAAATGCATGCACGTGAGGACCGTGCGTTATAAAGTTTACCCGCGTTGAATAGAGAGAAGAAATCAAGATTTGAAGAAAATCATGAAATCCTGTAAGTTTTGGGAGATCAAGTCTTATCTCACACAGATGATCTGAGGCACCTCTGCCTATAAAAAGAGAAGGCAGAGGCCTTGGAGTGCTTGCTGATCCTTTGAAAAAACGAGAGTCCCGCGGAGCTCAAAGCTATGCGAAGTTGAAGCCACCGCGCACCCCTTGCGTGGTGAAGCATCACGGAGCCACCCGAGGCACTGAGGATCCTTTCGTGCATCTCTTGCACGAAAGAATCATTGGAGAATGTCCCCTGCGCGCTTCCCCTTGTGCGGCAGGAAGAAGACAAGCCGCGTACTTTCGCGCTCAAGGCTTTTTCCCTCACTGCCCGCGCATTTGTGTGGCAGGAAAAAGCCTACCACGTACCCTGTGCAGTAGAAGTGTTGTCAGACCTTGAGCGCCCGCGACATAGGTTACTCAAGCACCCTGCGCGCTGCCTTGCACCAAGCACCCTTGTGCGGTTGAAGTGTGGAGTTTGCTGCACCTTGCGCAACCTCCCTTGAGTAGGAGTTCGGGTGGAGTAAGAACACACCTTGTGTGTGTGTGCAAGGAGAACCCGAGGCTTGCACCTTGTGTGTGCAAAGAAGGCCGTAGCCTTGGGTGTGTACAAAAGGAGTGTAGGCCACAACAATGAAGAACAGATTTTGTGTGTGTGTGCTAGACAAGAAGAGGCCGAAGCCATAGTGTGTGCATAAGTGGTGTGTACACACTTAGAAGAAGAAGAGGATTCTCACACTAAATAAGAACACACATTTAAGTGTGTATTCAAAAGGACAATGTGTGTGAAAGAAAAGGAAGGTGTGTGTGCTAAAAGTGTTTACACCCTTTGAGGGTTTATCACACTAAGAGAAGAAGAAGGGGAGTGCATACTTGAATTCATGCACGTGCACACGTGAACAAAGATAAATCAGGCTGTGTGCATTTGAGTTGTCCAAGACCAAGAGTTCTTGAAGAGAATCGAGAGGCCACGCAGTCAGTGCATGAGGAAGCAGAGATGCCATGCACTCAGTGCATGAATTCATGATGTGAAGTCAGACTGAAGCCAGAGTGAAGATAAAGAAATCAGTTGTCTGAGTTTTCAGTAGATTGAGAAGAGCCTGATCAACTAAAGTAATCAGAAGTCTTGAGTAATACCAACAGACCTTTTTAGAGGCTGTTGAAGATTCTTGAAGAGAGAGGCCAGGTCATCCTGAGAAGAAGGAGATAAATCCTAAGCAAGACCAGAAGACCTGATAAAGTGATCAAAAGTGAAGATCAAGGCCAGCAGTCTTTATCCCAGACTGCTGAAGATACTTGAAGAAGCTTAAAGTGAAGAAGAGCTGCTCGTGTGACTCGAGAAGCCAGGAGAAGCCCCCTGTGAGACTCAGGGTGGAAGAAGTCTTCAGTGGGATTCTAAAGCAGGCCAGTGGGACTCTGGTAACACTGTGGGACGCAGTATAAAGACCCTTTTGTGGGAATCAGGAGAGATACAGTGGGACTCTGTATCGACCATTGTAATTTTAACAGGTTATAATGGAGAAACCATGTTGGGGCGTATAACCAACATGGAAAGGATGTAGGCCTTTGGTGCCGAACCTTGTAAATCCTTGTGTCCTGTGCCTTTTCATTACTGCATCATTTGGTAAAGGTTTAGAGATACAAGAAGAGTGGATCGAGGCTTTAACCATCCATAGAGGTTTAATTGATTAAGAATCAATTAGTAAAAAGTTTTAAGGGATCACTGATTCACCCCCTCCGCCTCTCAGTGATTCACACTGATCTGGGCACTTCAAAAAGAAAGATTTGATGTGCATATTTCTAGTTTTAAATGAAATTTTAATAAACAATTCATGTGACGTACCCAAAATAGAGAAATAAAATTTAATTGTTATAATACATTATGTAAATTATCCATAAGTAATTTTAGAAATGTTGGATTCTGAAATAGATCATTCCAACACATGATGGACTGTTATGACTCTATCTTCTTGTTATTAATATATATGATTAGTTTTTATTTAAAACATTCATCACATCACCAAAAATGAGAAAAAAGTATATTGTGTTCAAATAATTCTATCTTATATTACATAATTAATTTATTTTGACATTTTTTCTTATACTTATTTGGTTAATTTTCAGAAATATAATGCTAGATTTGGAAAAATACATGGTGTGACATACAGGAATCAACCAAAACATAAACTGATACACTGTGTTCCAAGAATAAAATTAAGATTAGTTTAAAATTTAAACATTATGTTTAATTTATTTATTTATAATATCACTACAAAAATATGTTTTTCTTCATATAGGTGTTTCATTTTTCGTGACCTTCAGTGGTTTGTTAGGTAGTATCATGAGTTGGGGTCAGGAGAAAAGGAAACAAACAACAGTGTTTTGTAATGTATGTTATATTTTTTTACATACTCGGGTAATTGTATAAAACATTTTATAAATGTATTTAATATAGTGTTTTGTATTAAATTATTTATCATAAATGTTATTTAATTTAAAATTTTCAATGGTACATAAATTTTTATCATTCTTGTGTTGTTTCTAGAGCTCTAATGTGTCGTTATTGTACTCTATAATATTACAATTAATCAATTATATTAAATACTATAATAAATGGTTCATTTATCAATGATTATTTAGAACATATAATGGAATATTTTATAATCCCTTTTCTATCACTGATAAAATTCTAGGGATTTTAACTACACTCTCATAGTTATCTTTTAGCAAGCACTGATAAGGACCATTTTCAACGTTGTTAAGGCTTATTTTTGTTAGGGAATGTTCAAGAAAAGTATAATTGGACTAATTTATTTATGGTTCAAAATCACTGATATATCAACTGAATCACTCTTACCTTAGTATCATTAATGAAAATACTGCAAGATATGTGTTACGTACAACTAAGGGGACTAGACAATTAAATACTCAACTAGCCAGGCTTTTTACATACACATACCAATTTTATAATTTTTCTCCCACTGGAGAATAATATAGGTGGACCACTAATAATCATTTTCATCACATTAAAATATCAAGAGCCTGAAGGTGATACAATAATAACATCATTCACACCTCTTATAAGAACCTTAAAATGGGACCCAATATATATGAACAACATCAACCATATAGTGAGGAATATATCACAAAGTATTAACCACATAAAAATCAATAAAATAGTTGGATAAAAAGGATACAATTAATATTAAATAAAATGTTCCAACCTGACCTTCACTTATAACATTTACATTATCTAATTCCTTTTGGATCAAATTTTAATTCCAAAACCATTCCAAATGAATGTATAAACACATTCCATCACAATCAATAAACATAAGTTATAATCCACTTCAGATTATAAAATCACACCTCCAATATTAAAATAAGGAACCGATTTTAATATAATAGGGGAAACCAGCTTGAAAACCACATTTCCTATAAAATCACTTAAGGAAGTTCATTACTCAATTAAAACTCTGACTGGTATTTTTTCAAAATAAATATTCCATAAGACACCATTTAAAAACCCTGTACAATTGTACTAATAAAATAAACCTCTATTTAGAAATGAAAAAACACATAAGATAGGGAATCATTAACAATTCCAAACTTGATCACAGATATATATATAAATTATTTAATTCTAAAATACATTTCAAGAATCAATAAATCATGTAGCTTCAAATAAAAGGAAATGAATCATCAAAATCCTACATAATGTGGGGAATCATGTCTCCCTAATGAAGTCAACCAAAAAGCGACTCCTACTATATATAAAAACTATTTAAAAACAAAATACCCAATCCTAAACAACATTATCCCTAAAAAAATGCAAACATTTCCAATATGGTTTGATAAAAAAAGGAAAAGAAGAGAGAACCACATAAAAATGAGAAAAAATACTCATAATCATAAACCATAGGATGAACCTATAATGAATCCCATTTAATAAAAATAGATAAGGTTGAAGAATGAAGAATATAATATTTTAAGGTATCCATGTTTTGGAATTTTAATAGATAAATCCATGGTGGGAAATGTTAATTTAAAATATGGATAAAGGGTTTAAAATACTATATCTCTAGTGGGATACCAAATTAAACCTCTTGGATAATAAAAATAAACAAAAAACAAGAATATACCCACTTTAAAGTGTTCATGAGATGCACACTTTGTATGCACAATTAAACAGAATGTGCGCCATAATCACATGACCTAGAAAAGACCCCAAATTTCACACTTTTTAGATAAACCCCTCTTAATCAAGGTATAAACCTCGCATAAAATACCACCATAAAAATTTGAAACTTGTTGTGTTGAAATGTACATACCATGAAACTTTCCCACCAATAAAATTTTATGTAAAGAAAGAAGTAAAAAATAAAAATCAACATCCCACCCTCATTAAAGTGATGTTAGTTGAAACAAAATACCACAAGAGTGTTTCAAATAATGTGAAACCAAAGAAATGATGATTACTAGAAAATAAACCACAAATTAAACAAGGATATAATGTCATTATATAAAAAACACAAACATGATCACAGACAGAAGTCCAAAAATTATATGGAGATCAATCATAGTTCTCCCCGCTGTTTAGAAATATTCCAAATGGTGTAAAAAATAAATGATCACAATAAATACATACACTATGGGGGAAACATAACTAAAAATATTTATCTAATATTTATATCAATATCTCACTTTTTCAAAGGAACAAAAACCCCATAAAACTTATCATTCACATTGTAGTGCCATAAAAAGCTTCAAAATCAATTACAAAAGGAAAACCTCAAGTACTGACACAAAAAGGAAAAGAGGGTCCCCTGACCCAGTTCAATAAATTGATGTGGTAAACCAAAATATAAATCAAGAAAAAAACACAAAGAAAACTACAAAAAACCATCTTTAACAAGTGCTCAACGGAATAAATGAAACATTCATCCAAAATACACACATACCAACCCAAAGTCAGTTTTTTCCCACGTCCATTACAAAAAGAAACAACATTACATCAAACTACATTATAGCACCAGATGCTACAAAATAATTCAACTGAAACTATATGTCATGCCCTTAATCTCAAACCCCAATAATTCAAACAAGCTAACAAGGTAAGCACACAAATAACTAGAATTCAAAAGTTATAACACACACAAGAATTTTAAAAAATAATTCTCTTTTGATTAAATAATACTATAACTTAATAACCATTATTCTGAGACACCACCCCCACCCTCTTTGATAAATAATATATTTGAAATGACACCCATTTTTAAAATCCATATAACAAACCAAAACTCTGTTTGGTCTCATTCGAATTATTTTTCCAAAATAATTCATAACACAACACCTTAATTTTTTAAAACTTATTTAAAAAAGTTGCATTAATATATTTTAAATAGAATTATAACATTAAAATCTTATTCTATTCTGTAAAATTTCATATATTATACCTTTTAATGATTGATTCCCCCCTTCAAACCATATTTTCGATCCCAATCCCTTGAAACATTTTGGAAAACATCGCTAAAATTAAATTTCCAAAACCCACAGAGTAGAAATTTAAAAAACAAATACATCTTCCCTTGAAAAAATCAACATTCATAAAAACCCCCTTTAAAATTTCACAACATGACTCTATCAGCAATGAAAAATTTTAAAACATCACAATCCTTTTAAAGTTTGTTCCCAATAATTTAAAATGCATAAAGAACATTAAGTCATGACTTGGATCAATTATGATAAACCATAAGAGATTGAAAACCATAAATTCAATTGAATTTCATATCCTAATAAAAGTCAAACCTAATTAAAAAGATTATATAAAATTTTATAATGATCATTTAAAATGTTACAATACATATTATTTTAATTCCTACATGAATGTCCGAGAGAATTTAATTTTTCAAGGATAAATTAATTTTCCTTGTTCATATTTTATAAACATAATAATATAACATGATTGGGATAAATTTTAAAACCATTTTAATCTTGAACTATCATTATCTCATTGAATTAAATCTATAATAAATTCGGAATAAGACATTGGAATAGACCATCCAAAAAGAACAACCTGGAATAACACATTCTTTTCCACCAAGGATTTTCTGTGAGGCTTGTTAAAAACAACCCAACACATGAGCATAACCTTAAATGATCCTAAAAATACACATGCATCCCCATAACTATGTTACAGAGTTAAAAAACTTTTCAAATCATCTATTGAAACTATATTTAAAATATAATGGAAAATTTGATTTTGATGCTCAATTTATCACCTAGATCCATTTGGACTCAAAATCCATTTTAACCATGGTCCAAAACAGACTCTTTAAAATGAATCATATAACATTTCATAGAATTAAAATCATAGATAAAATTTCCACAACATTTCAAAATTACACATTGAAGTAAAGCATCTATGGAAAATTATTTATTAATCATTTTTTAAATCACTTAATTTAACAGTTTGACTACTTAAAAAAATTTCACTTTTTGAATAAAAATGAATTTTAAAAGAAAAAATATTCCATAAATAAATTTATTAATGTCACATGGTTATAAAACTATGAGAAAATGGGTTTCAAAAAAAATTAACTTTTCTATTTCAAAAACCTAATTTCCACATTCCAAAACAATGTCGCTAGGGAACAAAACCAATCACACTGACACACATTTAATATTAAACCACATTCAACCACATAAATTCCAATGTAAACCCCAATTATAACTTTTGCACATGATACCATTCCATTACAATAATCCATTGAAATAAATACTAGATGAATGTGCCGAAAAAAATTAACCCATTTGGGAAAACGAACTGGGCATTGTTTGGCCACAAGGGAGGGAAAACCATACACTAACCATTTAATATGAACATTCATGTTTACAAACCCATGTCACACATGTACCATATAGAGTACTGAATTATTCATCCTAGTAGTGTTACCCAATTCCTTTAATCATTTTCACATTTGAAACATAAACCAATACAAGAAATCATTGGTAATCTCAACCGGGATAAAATAATATTCTCAATGCATCAAAAATCATTCAAAACATCGAAATATGAAATGAATATCAAGACTGAAAAATGAAAATCCTATTAAAATTAAAGGTTCACTATGACAAAGTGACGGAATATCCCATTAATGAAAAATCCATCAATGACCCAACAATAATCCTAGTCTCCTGAATACCTAGACACACCTAAATTACAATAAGTGTGTTTATATGATACCATTTTCTAATGAAGAAACTTTGGATGTCCATCTATCAGACATTATATCTAAACTACCCCTTCATAAGGACTGTCACCAACCCCCTTAGGATTACAATATGTGTTAATGTTATCAAACATAATAGATTGGGATGGTTTCACCCTCATGAAACCAGTTATAAACATCTAAACACGGTGTTACATTAAAGAGACAAGAGACTTGAAAAAAATCATATAAAAAATCATATAATACATGATCAAAAGAAAACAATTTAAGATAAATAAAAAAGAAATAAAATTTGAAAATGGGAAGATACCCAATACATAAGCCAACATGTTCCATGAAATTGAATGATTGATCACAATATTCTTGTGACTCAGAAGATAACAATTTGATTACAACATCCATCTACATTACATGGACATAGCACCAAAAACTACAATGAATCAAGACCTAATGAAACCTATAACAAAATAAAAACTAAATACCCTACCTCATGAGTATATGGGGAGTGACTTGATTATAGAAGGATACTAAAAAAAGTCAAATTCATTATTTTTATCAAAGTAATCTAGGTTTACTAGTTCATAAATAATAAATAGAAATAAGATTTCTTTTTTCATTTAAATCGTATAGGGATAATTAAATTAGGGGGAATTCACATTCACAGTGAACATTTTTAATAAACATTGCAAATTAAGCTTTTACTAAAATCCATTCCAATTGATTGTGGAAACTATTTACTTTTATAAATTATATACTTTTTAAAATAAACCCACACATGGTCTAAAACATTCTAATAACATGAAAGAATATACAATCTATAAATCATTTAAAATTTTTTTCTATTAATAATATTTACAAACAAAATCATAAAGGTAATCAAGGAATCAAGGGAAATAACACTATAACAGAACCAAAATAGTTTATAAGAAAATATAATAAATAGAATGAAAGTATAAAATTAACAACATGAACAAACAAAAAAAAGGATCAAAATATCAAGTAATGATAAATAAGAAATAAGTGACACAAAATCCAATATAAATAAAAAATTTATGATATAGATACATAGAATGAGGTTCCACTTCATGGACTAATAAGAATGTTCAAGTAATGTACACGTAGACTAACTACCATTAGGTTAATGTTCTCACATCCTATTGTGATCATGGAATTTCATATAAGGATATTACATCTTTTTATATTAATATTATATACATTACCCAAAAAATGACTAATGATAATAATGGTCTAGTTCCTTTTTAGAATAGGAATACAATATTATTAATTAGTGAATGATCTTAAATTCAACCCATATTGATCTTCTCATTTTGAAATTTTTATAGAAACACGCTAAATAAATTTTTTCTTTGTAACACGGGGAAAGAATCTTAAGAACTAGTGAGATTAAATTAACATTAAGGGTATACAAGGAAAATAGAGAAAAATTACTTATACATAAGCGCGTGATAACATGCTTATATCAATTAAAAACTATACCATTCATATCAACTATTATAATATTGATTCAAGACATAAATATTGGAGTATATAAAACCTAGATCATAACGAAAAAGGTAACAGGTTCCATGAGAGAAAAAAGAATAAAATACGTGGAATTATAGAATAATCCTAAGAATAGAAATAAATTTCTATAGTATTTGAGGTTCAATACCAAGGCTATATTAGTAGAATGGGTTCACTCCTCAACCCATCATAGTAGACAAGATTCACATATATGAACCTCAAAGCAGACAATGTCCCTTAATAAGCTGGGTTCACCCCCATTCTATTCTTTTCTATCTCATGAGATATAAATCAATATCCAATTAATTATAGGGAGTTATATATACCATCATCACATAATAAAAATAATACATATGGGTTCCACAATATCATATAACAATAAAATATAATTTTAAATGAAATTAAATGGGTTTCATAAAAATCTCATCACATCATAATATGTTGAAAATAAATAGGTTTTATTATATATTTTTCATTTAATTGTAGTATAACTTAGGAAAAGTATTTGTTTTCATAAATATTTCACTATGTTCTCACCCATTGATGAGAAATAGGTTTCATAAACATTATTAAATCATAAAAAAATTATAGAAATAATTTGAATTGTATCATTCTATCATACCCCCACAAAGTCACAGGTTACATCAATTAATGACTTTATTTGTGGAAAATTATTTTGAAATATGATTTCAATCATTTCTTTGAGAAGATAACTTTTTAGTGAAAATAAATATATAAAATTAGAAATTTTAAATATATTTTTTAAATCATTTTATTTTAAAACATACTTTGAAAAATATATATGAAAAATTATGAATAATTTAAAACATATCTTGTGGAAAGTATATTTTATAAATAGAAAAAAATTATTAAAATATAAAAAATATTGAAATTAATTTTTTGAGATAAAATTAAAAACAAAATAAATAAATATTCAAAAAAATAGTGCTATTCAAGGTGTGACTTTTTTTTTCAATCCATACAATTTTAAACAAAGATAACATCCACATTTTCTCTAAAATACTATTATACATTTTTTTTGGAAAACTACATGAAGATTAATCTAATTTTTTTATAAAATTTATATTATAGTTAACTACTTTTATTTATATTATATCATTAATTTCAAAAAAAGTAAAAATATTTTTATAATATAAGGTTTTTTGAAAAAAAATGTTTTCTACTAAAGAGAGAAATAAGGAAGATTTTTAGTGAAAATTTGATTTTGATCGATTGATTACATAAAGAGTGGATAATTAAGGGATAGAACGTATTATAATAAAATAATTTGGGAAAAATGTATTTATTGAGATGTGGATAATAATATTTCATCATCAAAAATATAATAAGAAAGAATATCGATGAATGATGATATTGTGTCACAAAAGTGTTACCACATTGGTACCATTATGTTATAAACCACATGAAATAATAACATTAAATTAATGATATTATATCATTTGAATAAATGAATTCATTTTTTTAAACATAAAATAATATATATATATATATACCTCATAAAATGAGATATGACCATAACAAGACATATTTTCCAATGAAGGAAAATCGTTACAAAAAGCCATTAACAAAAGGGTATCATTTGTAACATAAAAATTAGGATATAGAGATAATAAAATGAATATTTAAATGCACATAATATTCATTATTCTAATTATAAATTAAATTCACATATAGTATATGTAAAACATTTAATAAACAATTTGTTAATATGGTATGTATCTCACGCAAATAAAAGTGAGATAAAAAATCTTATACAAGTTTAATAATATTTGGAATTATAAATTTGAATAAATAATAATTTAAAATGAAACATTATTTATATTTAAAATAACAATATTCATGATATAACATTTTAATGGGAATTATATAAAATTGAAATAAGAAACAAGTTATGAATTTTAAAATGTTTTCCCAAAAAGAAAAGAGAGACTAGAAACCCCATACAATATTTTTCAAATTCAATTATACACATTGAAACATATGGTATAATACATATAAGATTAATATTAATCTATTAAAATACTATACTAATATATATCACAAAATATATTATTTTCTTATGGCCATAAATTACACATTGATTAAAAAATACATGTTAATGTCATGTTTTAGGAAAACACTGTTTTGTTTTTCAGGTATGTTTTGATTTTTTATTTTTTTAATCATAATTTCTTTATTGTTATATAATAACTATAATTTTATCCATGAAATAAATATCATATATATTATATATATTTTTTAGGTCAATCCAAAATATTCTGAGAAAAAAATGGACTACTCTGTTTATGTAGAAGACATGTCATACATACACATGAAGGTTGTTCAAATTTACAAAAAAGATTGAAATAAATAAAGGTAAATAATATATTAATATTATAAAATATATATTTATGTCATACATGTCACATAATATAATTAAAACCGTTGTTTTTACATTATGAATAAATATTTAATACATAAAATCTCATTGTGAGGTAGTAGTCTACAATACACACAAGAAATGTTACCATATTCCAAAAAAAGGAATTTATGAAGTAATATGTGATATAATAAATCTATATGAATATTAATATCCGAAATATCATATAAAAACATTTAATTCGTCTTTAAAGATTGATTTTATAAGTATTGATGGAAAATGAATAACATTTGTTCGTGGTGTGGTATCCCACCATACACATGAATGATGACATTGTTTGCTATTTGAATAATGAGGAGATGGTTCTAGGTCATAACATTTAAAATACAAAATCACAGTATATATTATATAAATATATTATTATATCATCATTGATTTATAATAAATTAAGTTAGTGGAAAATGAAATAAAATAAAACTCTTAGTTAGTGGTGTCACTTCATTTTTCAGACATCTTTTGGATTGCGACAAAAGGATTCATATGATGTATTTTTAGCGAAAATATGGATTTTTGTATGATATGAGGGAATTAATTAGGTTATTTTGGTTATCTTTTGGATGATACAATGGTTTTTAATATTTTTATTGAATAATAGTATGAGTGGCCTTTTATATTTGTAGAGTGTGGCACAGTAATAATATTTTGAAAATATAAATGTGTAACCCTGTTGTTCTAATTAAAAAATGGACCATTATCTATCATTTAATATATATGTTATAAATATGGCCACCTGATTGGGTTTTTTTGGTATGTATTGTGTAATCGTAACCCCTTATCTTTGTAGTTTAACCACTGATAATCCCATTTTCCACTTAACCACAATAAATAATTTTAATCGTCTTTACTATTTATTATAATTATTAATTGGGTATAAAATATTAGGCATATATAAATAATGATTATTAAAAATATGAAATAAATTTTTCTTAATTCAGTTCACATAATTAGTAAAATTTATTTTAATATTTGACCCGCAAACGTGATGAGAAAGTTTTTTTCTAAAGATAAAATATTCACTATTTTAAAATTTTTTTACATAGACATTTAACATTAAAGTTATTCAAATGAACCCAAATTTTAATAATAAATATATAATGGAAAAATTATACTTTTAAAACCTAATTTAAAAATTTAATGTTTATTGATTTTGTAAAACAAATTAAAATTCTCTATTAAAAGTAGTATTTTCACCATTAGTTGAAAATATATCTTCTTAAAAATTATCAAAAAATAAACATAATATAATTTACATTAATATTTTAAAAATTATTTTAATTTTATAAACCAAATTTTTTAATAGATTAAAAAAATTATATATCTGTAAAAGTTGAAAACTCCATTTTCAACAAATTAGGTTTCTAAGTGTAAAATTGGATTTAATCTTATATATTTTCAAGAAAACTCGTAATATGAATTATTACTATTTGAATGAATATATATTATATATGTTTCTTTAAAATAATTCACCAAATAGGTTTTTTATAAATTTTTTACATAAATAATGTTTGTGTGCATAAAAATTGTTTTTCAGAAAATTGTTTTATTTTTAAATGGGTTTTAAATTTCTTTTCATATTTACTGGTGTGAAAATAATTCATTTCATATACTTGTTTAAACCATACATTTTCATAATTTATTAAATCCTATACATACCCTCTATTCGAATGCCTAGGTGATAAAAATCATTTTAAATATTAATAATATAATAGTATTTCATGTTTCATTTAAAATCACTATAGCATATAATGGAAGGTACACTTGGTGTTTCATATTACTAAAGCTAAATTCCTTATTTCTTATAATGAATTAGAAAATAATTTTTTTATCAAAAACTATCAAAAATATTAAATTTATAATAAAAAATGTAACATAAAATCATTGGTGATTCATTTTACACCCTTAAATAAATCTTCCACTACATATTTAATCTTTTTTCGGTAAACATGGTTTTAATATTTAAAAATACATTTATTGAAAAAAAATCATAAAAAAATTTAGCATAAATTAATCTTCAAAAAAGATAATTGAATGCACAAGGTTCATCTATAATATAACATGAACTTCTTTCTATATTATATAAAATTGGATAGAAGTGAAATCCTATAAATAGTAGAGAAAATACCAACTAAATAATGATGGATAGTGATAGAGAAACTTTTCATGAGAAGTTTAATGAAAACAAAGCCATAACTCAAAGAGGTGAGAAAAATATCATTGATATTATAAAAATTATGATAGTAGGAAAACATTTTTATTCAAATATTCTTTAAAAAATGTAGAATAAATTTAAGTATATAATATTTTTAATTTATTTGATTCCATTTTAAAATAAAAATCGCAACCTTTGGTTGTGCCTTGATCAATTTATGATTAATATCATACTCTAATAGTTGAGTTTTCAGGTATGAATAGATAAATAAGATCTATAAAATAATGATAGGTCATTCTAACAATCAATTGTAATTATAAACAAAATATCTACAATTTATGAATAAATAGTCATATGATCAAATAAAACGTAAGTCTATAAAACCTCATCCAAATTTCAACTTATTCCATTACTTAAATTTTAATCATTATAGACCCTCTGAAAATAATAATTTATAAAAATATCAATAAATTTCTTAGAATAAACTTAACATAAATATCTTAAATATTTTAATGTCTCTATGTATTTTCAAATGAATAGTATGTGAATATCATATCATATATTTTACTGAATAACACTAATTACCAGTCATAATCATAAATTTAAAAAAAATAGTGAATATAATCCATAAATTCAATAATCCTATGAACTCCATAAATGATAACATAAACGACCTCGTAAAAAAATAATTAATCAATCTAACGTTATCAATACTATCAAATTTACATTAGGCATGTCAATAATTAGATTTTCCAAACTAAACACCTTGTTTTCAACATAATAATTATAGTATTGATAAACACCTTGTTTTCCATTCATCAATATAAAATAAAAAAATTCACTAACAAATCTATAATGAAAAACTAATAATGAAAAATATTAATAGATTTCATAATTAATACATTTTAATACATAAATACTTAAATCCTTTTTATTAAATGTTTTAGTATTACATAGGTCTTTCTTTGGTATAGGGGATAATCCTTAGTTTCGTTTATTGATTCTCAAAATTCCCAATTTCCTCACAAATAAGACACAAAATTCCATAGAAAATAATTTCACTTTGACATTTATGACCGCATAGAGAATGTATCACCCTCAATTAAATATATTCATAATGTTTTTTCATATATTATTTTTTATATGTAATATTCTAGATCTTCTTTAATATATGATTATGACCACATTATATTTCATAAATTTCCATCTTATTCTTGTTTTATGTGTTTAGAATCTCATTAAAGTTCACAATGTTAATCAGATATCATAATATATGATTAAGAATAATAAAAATAACTTTATACCCAATAATCAACATATTTTTATTCTCACATTTATAAATTTTTCCATTACATTCACTATTAATCAATTTCATTATAGTGAATAAAAAAAATTCACTAACAAATCTATAATGAAAAACTAATAATGAAAAATATCAATAGATTTCATAATTAATACATTTTAATACATAAATACTTAAATCCTTTTTATTAAATGTTTTAGTATTACATAGGTCTTTCTTTGGTATAGGGGATAATCCTTAGTTTAGTTTATTGATTCTCAAAATTCCCAATTTCCTCACAAATAAGACACAAAATTCCATAGAGAATAATTTCACTTTGACATTTATGACCGCATAGAGAATGTATCACCCTCAATTAAATATATTCATAATGTTTTTTCATATATTATTTTTTATATGTAATATTCTATATCTTATTTAATATATGATTATGACCACATTATATTTCATAAATTTCCATCTTATTCTTGTTTTATGTGTTTAGAATCTCATTAAAGTTCACAATGTTAATCAGATATCATAATATATGATTAAGAATAATAAAAATAACTTTATACCCAATAATCAACATATTTTTATTCTCACATTTATAAATTTTTCCATTACATTCACTATTAATCAATTTAATTATAGATCCCTCCATTTAAAAAAATTAAAAATAATATTGTGAGAATGATTAATTATAGAGGAAAACCACATTTCCCAAAAAAAATATATGATATCTAGATAAAGAAATCATTTTTTAAATCTATGAAATTGTATGTTTGTCCTAAGTCATCCACAATAAAATTCTATTTAAATCCTTCCTAATAGTTCATAATGTTTTTTTGAATTTACAAACATCTCCCCTGAGAGTGTCAATGCATGTGTATTGCATGTATAGAATTCATCAACTAAGTGTTGATTGAATCTAACTTAGTGTTGCTGTTTTTGATGTTATTACCCCTGGGTACCAATGGCCTAGATCATTTTATACTTGTATTATCCAAAAATGGATGTAAATTCGTGGATTCCAATATCTCAATGATTACAAAAAATATAAGGCATTTTATAATGCTTTAACTTTTCCTTATAATTATCTTTAGATATATCCCAAGATTTTTTTTATAAAAATTCCTAGAGATATAAATATTGTTTTCTAATCTTATTTTTCAATGGCTAACTAAACATATCCTTAGATATTGTGACCCAATATTGTCATACATATATATTACATCATTTTAGATGAACCATCATTACGTTACTCAATAATCTACTTGAGGATCATAATTGTTTAGTTCAATTTGAGGCTTGGTGAACAATATTATTATTTAGTAAAGGTTATTAAATTTCTCACCAAAAGATATTCCCTATTATAGCTATGTATAGATATACCATTCTTAAAACATTTTCTAATAACCTGGGGAAAGGAAACATTATAAAAGGATTGTTTTGATGCTCAGTAAGGGTAATAATGGATAATATTTAAGAATAACATTAACATATGGGAATTAGAACATGGGAATAACATTGGAAAACAACACCTAATATATAAATGAATAATATTTTGAGTCATGGAATATATATTTGTAGTTCATTAGATAAATTTCCTAAGTAAATCAGAGAACACGATTTATGAGGGAATAATATTGGCATAAGACATGGAATTGTGTAATATACATAATCATATAAAATCACTTCCATAGTAGTCAAAGATAACTACTATGTAGATCCTAGTGGAATGGGTTCACTCCCAAAATCATCATGTTATTCAAGGTTCACTCCCATGACTATCATAGTGGGAAAATCCATTAGAGAACTAGCTTCACTCCCCCATTCGATACATGCGTATCTCAAGAGATAAAAATATTTACCCGAAACATTGGAGGGAGATATAGGACTCACCCATAAATTAATAAAAATAATATCTATTTTCCTTACTAGATTATAAAAAATCTATCATATAAAGAATCATGAAATGAAATGGGATTCATAAACAATTCAACATATCTTAACCTATGAAAAAATATATAAGTTTTATAATCTCTATATCATATCATCATATCATAACACGTGAAATGAATTATGGTTCATAATTATGTCTTCACTGGGAAATCCATGGAAGAGAAATATGGTTCATAATCATAATACCATCATAAGAAAAAACAATTCATAGAAATAATAAAAAATTATCCTTGGATCATAACCCTAGTAAGTCATTAATAAAGTAAATTGATACCTATTATATTGAAAATGATTTTCAATATCATCTACGGCATTTCGTGAGGAAATTAACCACTCATTTAAAATAAATTTTCATGACTAAATGTATATACAACATTTTATAAATAATTCTCATTGAAATTAATAATTTTAATTTCTAAAGGAATCATTAAAAATAATTTAATACACTTCTTGATTAAAATATCATTTATCATTTGGAAAATAATATCATAAAAAAAATAATTTGAATAATTATTTTCATTGAAAATAAAAATCAAAACATATAAATGATTCTTCATAGAAAATGATTCTTATAGGGTAAGGAAATTCATTTCATTTGATTAAAAATCAAATAAATATTCCATTCAAATATTTTTGTAAAATACAAATGGTACTTCTTCAGAAAAAATCATTGAATTACCATATAAATTATTTAAAAAATTAAAAAAAATTAATTTTTTTTACTAACTCAATTACTTAATGTTTTTAATCATGTTTTTTAGAAAACCGTGGGTTTAGAAGAAAATTCATTTTTGACTGAAGAGAGAAATAACGACGGGTTTTCTTAAAAATATTATTTTGGTCTCCTGAGTATATAAATAGATGATAATAGAGCAGAAACAATTACTCTCTTGATGTAACCATAGGATAAAAAAATTATTATTTTCAAAGTTATATATCATAATATTTTATCATTGTCAATAAATTCATAATCAATCCTGATAAATGATTAGAATATGTCAAAAAACTATCACCACATTGGAAATGTTGAATCTGTAGCCATATGATAGAATAAAATTCTATAGAACATAATATATCATGATAATAAATAACTTCATGATATTAATTTTCAATGGGCTTATATTTAAAACTCCTAATTAAGCTAGGTTCCTAATATGAAATATGTCTCAATGTAAGAATATTGGGACAAAAACCCCTTACCACTTAGGAATCATTATAATAGAAAACTCTTTAAAATAGAGATCTCAAAATGTTTTTCTAAATCAAAATTTTTTTAATGAGAATTAGTAGATATGAAACTAATTGATAATATATACACCACAAATAAAAATCATGTGGTTATATAGAGTGCATGGGACAATAATATGGTGATAGGAACATTACCTTATTGAATTAGTAGTCTTTTTAATAAGAAGAAACAATAAAAAATAAAGAAAGGGAAACATTAAATATCAATAAAATAAAGCGATTAATTACATTAATATTTAAATGGTTAATATAAACATAAAAAAAATAAATTAGTGATGTATTTTTATATATCTTAAAAAAATTAAAAGAGATAATTAATTATCATACCTTGAGTATTAATATAATTTATAAAAGTTAAAACCTCATGAATAATAAGTATATATTTATTGAAAAAATAATAAATAATCATAAATATAAATATATATATATAATACATTATATGACATTCTTATGAATTTTTATAACCTGATCTTTAACAATTACTTGTTAACGTAAAGTTTCAGGAAATAACTCCTTTGTTTTTTGTGTATATTTGGATTTTTTGTTTTTGGTAATCCTTATTTGACCATGGTTCCATAATCTCAATTCTGTTAATAATTATATTAATATAATATATATTCATTATATTTGTTTTTAGTATAATCCATAATATTTTGAGATAGAAAATGAAATACACATTTCATGGATATGGTAGACCATAAAATCACCTGAAGATTTTTTTTCCATTTTTTCAACAGATTTTAAGAAAGAAAAAATAATAAAAAATAACATTATAAATATATTATTTAACCTTATAAATTTTTATTCATTATACCAATCCATATAACCTTCCATGTAATGCATGAATGAATCACATCTCTTCATGTGGCGGTACTCTGTCAAACACATGAGAGACCTTATCGTATTCCAAAAAAAATAGAATGTAGAAAGTAATATGTGATATAATTAGTAAAAAACTATAGTAATATAATAAATATTATATTAATACTTTTAATAAAAAATTATACCCTTCCATTAGTGGTTGTGATGAAAAATGGTAACATCAGATTGTGAGGTAGTAGTCCACTATACACATGAAAGATGAATTCATATCACATTTGATGGAAGATGATATGGTTTTGGGTCATAAAATAAAAATAAAAACATATCGGTATATTGAAAAAGTATTTATATTTTATCATCATGGTTTCATAGTAATTTTTTTAGGCAGAGGACAAAATAAAATAAAACACTCTGTTATGCGTGTTAACTCTTTTTTTGGAAAACTCGTCTTGTTTTTCTCCAAAATGACACTGAAGATGGTTTTATAACTAAAACATGTCTTTTATTATGGGAGGAGGGGAATAAAAGAAGTGATTTTCTTACCTCTTGTCCGTGATAATTGTTTTTTGGATGAGTGATGAGGAGGGTAGAATGGGTGTCCTTTAACAGTTGAGGTGATTGAAATTCATGTAATTTTTTTAAAAGATAATGGTATAGCCATTTTTTAACATTTATAAATGATAAAAATAAAAAAATTATCTATCCTATAATGGATATGATTCATATATTGAAAGAAAATTATTATTGGATAACTTTTGGATCGTTTTATCATTTTTTTTATTTACTTATACTATCCCTATAAACTCATTTTCACCGTAAATGTGGTAAATAATTTACTTTTTTATGAATATTTATGTAAAACAATATAACCTATTATATAATATAAAATATTATTATTCAAAATATAAAAACAAATTTTCTATTTTCAAATATAATTTTGTAAAATTTTTAATTTATAATTAAACATATAGTCCCATTGAGAAAAATATTTTTCAAAGTTTTTTTCCCAAATAGAAATGTTTTTAGATAAAAATTCAATAAGAAAATTATTTTAATGAAATTAATTGGATCATTTTATATATAATAAAATTATTTTTAATTTTAACACATATTAGATGATCTTTTATGTTTATAAATATGCTAAATGAAATAAAATTTTTTTTATAAAAAATCTATATTTTTCAATACCAGTAAAAATATTTATATTTAGAAAGAAATATAAAAAGTCAGCCTAATGTAATTTTGAAATATTTAATTAAATAAATAATTAAATCTATAAAAGAATTTTTTTTTAAAATTAATAAGTTCATAGAATTGGGAAAAAATTGTTTTTAGAAATATACAGTTTTAAATTTAAAATTTGATATATTTACATTACTATTCTAAAAAACACATAAGTTGAATGATAAAATTTTTATTGAATCTAAAATATATAAATTTTGTTAAAATAATTCACTTAATGTGACTTTATTCATTTATTAATGTAAAAAAATTATGTTTGTAGATTTTCTTTCAGAAAAATATTTCATTTGTTTTCAAATTGTTTTTCATTTTGATTTGTTATTAATTTGTCGCTAAATAATTATAATTTTATTCTAGTGTAATCCATATATGTTTATAATTTATATAATCCTATTTAAAACATTCAATATAATGGATTGGTGATTACTATCTAATTATGTTATATTATTTTAATAATCTATCATGGTTCATTTAAACTCATTTTAGTGTGTAACAAAATCAACAGTCAATTCTGTGTGTAATAGAAGAAAAACTCTATATTTAATGAAACATATATTAATCTCTATGTTAGTTGTAAACGGTAATATCAATATTATTAAATTTATTTACATATTTTATACACAAAATTGTAGAGTGTGGCACATCTGTAAACTAAGTCTCCCTTACATTAGTTTATCGATGGAAAATTCCACATTCCAGGTGTTTTGTAAAACTATAGGGGACTAGCCAGGTGAAAACTAAACTAGCCAAACACTATACATACCCATCCCAAAAACCAGCCTCAATATCCATGAGGAATTATAATTGAGGTGGACAATGAATTATAAATTCCATCACATGACAATACCAATCCTCTAGGGCTAACGCCACAATAATAGCTTTCAATCACCCCACAGTAATATTAAAAGATCCCCAATACTTATGTGAAACATGAATCACATAAGAAAGAATCATTCACCTATATATTAAAACATAATATAAGATACAACAAGGTTCTCAAGGGAACAATCAATATCACCTCACAAGGGATATATGACCCTTTTAAATAAATTATGTAAATTTTGAAATAACTTTTAAGAATAATTTTTAATTCAAACACAATTTAAAATACAAACATAAATACATTCAACAAAATTTAATAAACCTATGTGAAAATGCTTTAAAAATTATAAAAACACATCTCCCATTTTCTAATAACCAATCCCTTTAAAACAAAATAAGATAACTAATCATAAATTCACCATTCTGAATAAAATGCATTGAATATGTTAATTTCCAAATAAAAACATAAATTAGTATTTTATTAAACCTAAAGAATGAATAAAACATCATTTCAAACAATTTTCCATTACAATAAGAAATTAATCATCTTTTTCCAATGTAAAACCCACCAAATCCCTTAAATACTTTAGAAAATCCAAAACCATCTACCATTTACTTCATTATTTTTAATTTCAAAAAAGTTTAAAGCAAAAAATATCATGGAACTCATAAATAAAATGTTATGAATTTGAAAATCATACGTCATGTGGTTGTTTTCTTTTCCCACCAATTAAATTCAATAAAAATTGACTAATAATATATATTATTAACACATAGAATAAAATGTCAAAATCATGATCAACCCTAACAAATAAAATTGTCCAAGAAAAGAAACTAGGGTTGTAAGAGTGGTGGAAATGAGGGGAAAACTAATGAGGAAGGATAAGGAAGCCCTAACCACTTGAACTAGAAGAAACACCACTACGAAAACACCTTTAATGCACATTTAAACACTTCATGTAGGAGAAAGAGTCCCTTAGGGAATGTAAGTAATTGGGATAAAATTGGGGAAGCCATGGGACGAAAATAAAATAAAAAATAATGGTCATAGAGAAAAATACACCCTCTTTTGTGAATCTTGTGGCTTACCCACTTGATTAGGAAAACTATGTGCTTATCATGACAATCCCAATTATAAAAGGATTAATGAGCTTAAAACATAGGCTTCATGGTTAAAATTATCATTCATCTTAATCTTGTACTAAAAAAATCCCCAAATTTTACCCTTTTGACCGAACACGTCTCTAAATCAGTGGGTTAAACCAATCCTCAAATACCACCTCATAAATGTAAAACATGGGGTTTCACAATATATTTAGATATTATAGTGAGGAAATGTCGATATAATATCATAATGTATAATTTTTATAGCTTTTTATGATTTTTTCATCTTGATCTTTTGTTTTAACCCCATGTTACACCATTTGACAATTATAAAAATATTTATTTTTAAAATACCAAAGGTTATATAGAGTAACCATAAAATGTAAAGTGACCAATAAATTGAATTTTTTTGATATTTTAAAACACATAACACTCAATTTTCCAAATATTTAATTTTATTGAATTATAAATTATTTAATAAATTTTTTACTTATAAAACATCAATAATGTTATTTTGGAAAGTACTTGAAATATTATAATATAATATGTGTCTCAATCATGTAAAATAATTCTGAAATAACATGTTTTACAATATAAATAATAAATTTTCTTAATATAATCATTAAATAAATTTTTATAGGTTTTGATTCCATTTGAAATGGTATCTTTTCGTTCAAACCTTTGGTTAACCAATTTTACCCTTTACTATAGTGATGAATATGTTGATATTGAAGTCTTATAATTTTATTTATATGTAAATAAATTAACCATAAATAATAATATTATATATTTTTACACTATTACTCACCATACACTCCTTGTCAGAATATTTTTTAAGATTTATGAATAGTTTAGTACTTCATATTTAACATAAAATAGTATTTATTTTATTTTATGAATAATTCATGAAATCAGAATTTTACCACAACTTAAAAATAAAGTAATTGAAATAAAAAAACTAAAAAACACTGAATATTTTCTATTTATCTAAAAATTTCATGGAACAATATAGTATGTCAAATTTATATATATTTTAATATTTGTTACAAAATTTATTTTATTTTCTGACTTATCGAATAAAAATGAATATACATTGTGTAATATTTTAAGGTAATTATTCAATAAATAAAAATTCAAAATAAATTAATATGATAATTCAAATTCATATTTCAAATTAATATTTATTAATTAAAATATTCTATTTTTATCATTATGTATTATTTTGAGATATTAATGTCAACATATTGACATATTGTATCTACTCAATTCTTAAACAAATATATAGATAATAATAAAAGAAAAATGGTAAAAAAAATTCATTAATTAAAATTTATATTTGAAATTGAATAAATAAAATTATCCAATAATATAAGGGATTGTTTTAGAGATATTCTAAATAGTTATACAAATTGTTTACCATTTTTACCTATTTTACCATTACCATAGTTAATATTATTTTATAAGGATATTTTTTAAAACAAAAAAAATAAGTAGTAATTACTTCATAAAAAATATACTCCAAAATATAAAAATTCAAATTATTTATAATGATTTAATTCATATAAGGTTATAATTTTTTTCAAATTAATGACACATAACACGACCTAATGCGGTTTCCAAAAAAAGGTTTTCTAACTCATAAAAATGTTTTATAAGAAAATAGTATATAAATTAAATTTTAATGATCTGAAATGAATTATTAAAAATATAAATTAATTAATGATACTTCTAAAACAATTTTAATGATAAATATTACTTCTTAAATTATTTAAATTATAATAAAAGTATCAATATAAATTACTTTTTCCCACTATTAATCGACAAAAAAATAATTTCAACAGGATATTAAAATTTCACCCTAAGAAAAACAAGAAATTATGAATTAAAATTTTTGTTCATTATTTAAATTATGTTTTTCAATTTGGAAGAAATTATTTATAATTTCTATCCAAAAAATGAAATAAAAATATATTTTGAAGAAAATGTATATTTAATGCATAAAATGATGCCACTAAAAATTGATTACATTGTTTATAAGAATTAATCAACATAGTTGTATTGATTATGTGTAATATATATATATATATATATATCATAATGTCGTTACTCATATCCATACCCTCCAATTTAATTATTGGGTCAAATTTCTACAACAATATATCTATAATACATCACAATTCACCTAAATCATTGTGTTTCGTGTTAAAAATGATATAATAATTTCTATTATAATGAAGAAAATTTTAAAGGTTTTATATACTATGTTTTATATTTTTATTACCAATAGATAAGTTTATTTTTTAATGAAAATCGGTATAATATCTATATTACATTATGATGGTGGTTCTATTGTTTAGTTTCTATTTCACTATATCATACATTTATTTTGAAATAGAGTATAGTCTCATCCTTGTAACGCCCCGACCCTAGTTACCCAGAGTCGGAGCATTATTACATAACATTGGCATGATCACAAGAAAGATCAAATCTCGAAAGACCGATTGGTTTAGTATCCTTGGAAACACTAGATATATTCATAAGTTTTACATTACATCATAAAGTGAAAAACTACTACGACAATATAATGTCTCCATAGTCCACACTATTATCCCCTCATAATATCCCTGCAGGTCATTCATAACTTACTTCTTCACATCCTGGGAAAAATAAAACATAGAAAAGGGGTGAGCTCAAATGCCCAGTAAGGATAACAATATAGCGGAACATTCAAAAATAAACATAAATATTTAAGGCAATGCATTACTAAAACAAAATCTTTTTAAACTTGAACTTCAACATAGTATGGAAAAAGTAAATGAAATAATGTCATTTACTTGTTCACATGGATATTCTACCAATCGAATAATCACATGCAATATCAATAACCACTTTCATAATGTTGGAATGCATAATGCTAAACTTTAATTTCTTTGTCAAGGCCTCATCCCAAGACCTTGGGGCTATCTGTAACCGGAACCCAACCCGGAGTACCTCTAATAACTGGATACTAACCCGAAGTGCCTCTAATAACCAGACACCAACCCGGAGTTCCTCTAATAACCGGAAACCAAACCGGAGTTCCTCTAATAACCGGAGACCAAACCGGAGGGCTTACTTTTACCGGTCCCCAACCCGGAACATACTTGTCTAACACATTCATCTGAATGAAAGGTTGAAATATAACATAAACATTCGGATTACAAATAACATTTGAAATTTCAATACTCTAAACAAAACCATGAGTGACATAAGAATAACTTATCCACAGTCAAAAATATCACAAAACCTTCAATAAAATATGGATTTTTTTGTATCATAATAAATCAACTTCAAATAAGCTTAAAATCCATCAAAGGATGTTGACATAGATGAAATAAAGTATATTTTAGAAAAATATCTCTTTCTATTTTGAAATCATTTAAGAGTCTTATATTTATGAAATAAAACATTTTTTTTGAAAATATTCTTATTATCTTGTAAGGGAAGCTTCGACGATTTTATAACGGCGGAAAATAGCCACAGCCACCGTATGAGTTAAAAAAACATTCTTACCTTAATTTTGTCGAAAAGGTTAAAAAGAAATTTGTTTGGAAAATGACGAAACGATTCCCTTATAAACCTCATATAAAAAGTCAAACAATGGTATAAATGACTTTAACCCATATTCTAGTAAATAGTAAAAATGTTTTGAAATTCATTTTTAAGAAACACGGATGTGGATGATAAAGAGATCCCAGTAGATTATTACGTATAAACAACCTCGGATAATGAAGAGATTGCGAAATAACCCTTACCGATTTGGTAACTTATGAAACATAAAACCCATGAAAGAGGTATCATACAATGAATACACATAAATTAGAGTGTATTATGCAAAGAATATAATTATGGGCAGTACATACACCACACAAAAGGTGATGGTGGCAATATGGCATGAATCTCACGGGAATAAGGAGTGAGATGAAAACCCCTTACCTTGTACATTTTCTTGGTTGGGGTAGGTTAACCTCCTGTATAATAGTGAAATAATTTTTATTAAATTATACATGAATCATATACATTAATATGATATCATTTATGATCTTTTAATATTGATTTGATAATAATATCTTAGTATTATCGTTGTTTTGGGTGTTAACATACTTGTTTTCATTAATATGTTTTGTTACATAAGCCATGTTTGTAATGGATAAGTTGTATATTATTCATATCTAGAATGATATCAAGTCCTTAAAAATAATTTTTAAATCATCAAATGATAATTATACTTGAATGGATACGATGGAGAATGAATCTCATCGCGTTCGTGGAGACGGTAGTCTGTACGTACGCACGAGCGACAGTATCATTCTTTTGAAATAATATATAAATGGTTATTATATAATATATACAGAATCATTAACATGTTATATTTATTATTTACATGAGTTACATATCATTATTATACCCATCCAAATAATAATATATTGAATAACAATTACACCACGACGTGGAGACGGTAAGCCGTACGTACGCACGTATGGTGACATGTCATTCAAAGGGTGGATATAATACTGAATATGGTTGTACCATATTTATAATAACATCACAGTATATATATAATACTGGAGTTATTATTTTATAATGGGAATAACAAAGGAAGAAGAAGTGGAAGAAGAAAGGAACTTGGAAAAGGGTGGTGAAATCATTACCTCTTCTTCGGGTTCTTCCTTTTGATTTGATCAAAAGGGCTCATTAGGTTGGCTTTCTGATCAAACTAAGGCCTCTAGGTTGTAGTGAAGGAATTTGGGAGAGTATTTAGGCAGAGTTTGGCCGAACCAAAAGGTTTTCAAGGTGTGAAGAAATGAGGAGGAGTTCCCTTTTATAAGAGGGGTGAGGGGCTCCTTTGGAAAAGCTAGAAATATTAGTTTATAATAAATTTATATTCGGTTTCTAAAGGATCCAAAGTTTATTATTTAAATGTTAAGGTGGGGATGGGTCTAAAAAAACTCATCTAATAGAATTTATATAGGTTTTGGTAGTTATATTAACCTTATCTTTAAGTATTAACTCTAAGTTAATTAGTTTCACTTTTACAATGTATTTTTGTATTTTTATATAATATGGTTAATAAACATACTATATACATCCAAGCGACCCCCAAGTGGACCATTTGTGATGAAACTATCATGATATAAGTCTCTTGGCCGATCCTTAGATTTTTAGGAATTTAATATCAGTTAATAATATAATGGTTGTTTTAAGAACTCTTTTATGTCAAATTTGATACTATTCAATAGTTGATTTTTGTGAAACTCATAACAGAATGATTAATTCTAAAAAAGTCAATTAAATCAATCCTAATATATCATATTATCCTATAAAATTAGTTTAATTCATTAAAAGTTTCATATTATATTTATTTGGGTATTTATAATATCAATTATTTTGATTTTTCACTATTATAGTAATTACTGCATCATCATTGTGTCATTAATAAATTAAATTATTTAATGTATAAAAATTAGAAATAAAATATCATTATGTAGGAAATCGTTTTATCTTTCTAATTAATATTTATAATTTAAAATCCAACATATATAAACCTAATTAAAATTTTTTTTTCTAAAAGATATATGCTTGTGTCATTTTTGTATTCATTTTAACTTAACTAAAATAAAGTGTCCCTATCACCTACAAGTGGAACCATGGGGGAACAAAATCAACCCAAAGATGCCTATGGTCGAACAAGTATGAACCACTAAGTCTAGGACACGTTTTAGGGTAATTTAGTATTATTATAATATTATTATTTAACCCTTATTTACCAGATTTACCCTTAACCATGGTAAATAAAATATTTACCGCAGTAATTATTCAAAATGTCTAAAAATAAAAGTTATCTATTTACAAAATTTGAAAATAATGATTCCAAATATGGAATCCACTTTTCTTAATTCAAAACACAGAAGTGGCAGAAATTAATTTAAAATTAATTCCCATTGTCAAAACAAAAAGCGTGTTTTTAAGAGATAATAACTATCAAAAGATGGACACTTGTTTATGTTTGGTTTAATTGTAAAATTATGTACAATGACAAAAATTATATTAAATGGTAAAAATATATTCTAAATATACTTTAAAACCACTAAAATTCATCATTTATCACTATTAATTATTTTGATTAAAAAAGTTGTTATTAGTTAAAATTTAGTAATTTTCACTATTCATCAAAATATGAAAGTTATCCAAAAAGTACCAAAATTTTACCTTAAGCTAAATTTGATATTCCGAATCCAAAAATGAAGTCCATTATGAAATATAAAATATATATAATTTCAAAAGGTAGGTATTACTATTCATAATGGCTAGTTTGATCGGTTGTGGTGTGTGTTAAAACTCGAAGTTGCGTACAACACACGCTACTGTAGTAGTCAATGGAAAGCGTACCGTGGAAGCTTGGGATGTTTTATTTTAAATTTTTGATGTCCCCATTTATTCAAAAAGTATAAAATATTGTATTTAAAAAGGGTTCACTATTAAAAGTTGATAAAAGTGCTATACTGAAAATGAATTTGTTCTTGCATTATATCTAAGAAACTCATAATATGGATTCTAAAATTATAAGGCTTATATAAACATTAAAATTTAGCTAATACTATTCATAACCTTTTTTGAACGGCTTGTTTGGTATTTTATGGTGCGCTTGAACTTGGTGTTGCGTGTAGTGAACGTTTTTGGATTATTTTGAAAGAATAACGCACTATGAAATCTTGGGGTGTTACATTCTCCCCTCCTTCAGTAAATTGCGTCCTCGCAATTTGAAATTGTTCTTAGAAAATAAAAGGTTGAAAATAGAAAATATATTTGTGGGAAGACCCACATCGTAAATTGGGTTACTAAAATTTAGTCTTAATATGAGGAAGAGAGAAATGAAAGGGTCACCACCAAATTATGATCTCTATTAGGAGAACATTGGTAGAATTTAGAGACATATAATTGGAGGAAAAATGTAAATATTTATAGGTAGTTATTGAGGTCATCAATCACAAACAAGTATAAAATTGAGGTCCTTAAACTCATCAATTTATGATGATTTGAAATACCATCGGTTCACCAAAACATAGGGTATTGGGATAACACATTTTTGACATTTCAAAATATCTTAGTTGAAATCCCACATTGAAAAAAATGAATTAATGAGGCCTTTATTTAAAATAAAGAGTGGAATGTATGAAGATTACCGAAAATAACACATACTAGGGTTCCATGTAGGAAAATATGGATAGGGAAGATAAATCTAACCATCAATTATTTGATGGAGAGTGGTAGAGAACATGGCTATGAAAAGGCCAACAATCCCAATGCCATAAATTAGTGATGATTTAAGGTACCATCTAGGACAACATTTTTTTTCTAAGATCCTTTTCTTAATGTTGAAGACTTTATTTATGATATTGGCTAATATCATAAAGAGATATACTTACTTTATAATTAGTGTTTTATCCATTAATAAATGTCTACCACAAAATCATCTTTTACTCTAAATGATAATAGAACGTAAAAAAATCTATTTACACTATTCGTATAGGGTTCCAAAATAAACGAATTTATAATTCATCTACAAGATCATTTAATAAAAACTACATTATTTAATCCAGGACAACTCGTGGGCCAGTGGTAGGTGATACACCCTTGTCACCCTTCGGTTTTGGGTTCATGTCTCGCGGCCTTGCCGGACGCAATGGGTTGCCGCCCGACCTCCGAGATGTCCTTTTATAGTAATCCAAAATAATCCAAACCAGAACTATCCAAAATACATCAGTCAGAAATTTATAAGGAAGGTAAAAATAATAAAGATCCTTTTTCCACGTAATAACATGTGAACACCTTTATGATGTATTCTTTTAAAACACTGCAACATCCTGAATTACCATAAAACCTTATTGATTACATTCAAGATACCTTATTCCTTAAAGAATAATAGATATACTCCTTCAATCCAAAAATGTTTTAAACCCCAACAATGATGGAATATACAAATAATTAATCAGTTTCAAGGTAGTCAAGAATATCCAATATAATTTATCCAAATCAATCATGTATTATTCAAAAATCACTACCTCTGTATCAGAACTATATTATGGTTTATCATTCTCTCAACCATATATTTTCCAAAAATTTATCCTGCTATTGAGTCACATTTCCTTGTTCCACACAATCTCAAGTCCTTAATGAAACAGTACTGCAGTACAATCCTTATATACTCCATAATTATTATAACAAGTACATTGTTGATACAACAGTCAAATGACATAATCAACATAAGAAGTCTAATCATTCCTCTTCATCTGTGGTAGTATCATAACTTGATTATTATCCAATAACATCATTTGTGTCATAGTCTGATGACTGGGACATAGGTTCGCGTAGTGTCCAAACTCCTTGCAAATGAAGAATTGTACATTTGAAACCATTTTCTTACCCTTGTAGTCACGTACTTTGTGCCCTTTTCCTCCACACTTATAACAAACTCACATTCCTTTCAGGAAAGTTCCAGGGTGTTTCTTCCCACAGTTATCACATATGGGAAAATTAATCTTTTTCCTCTTCCCTTTATCCATCTTTATCTCTTCCATCCTTTTCTTCTTTTGCTTCCCTTCAAATCCATAGGACTCATTAAACTCTTTACTTATCTTATCAACACATGATATTATTTCTTCATATGTTGATAATACATGCGAGACTATTTCTGTTATAAATTATGGCTTAAGACCATGAAATATATGATCCTTCTTTCTTTTTGAATCATGTGCATTGTTGGAGTTCGCATTCCTTCTACTAGGCGCCATTTCTAAACAATGGCATACACTAGATTAGTTTATAAATAACAATACCTAATCCCAAACTTGTGAAACACATAACATAAATTAAATAGTTTAGCGATATAATCCATAATCATAAAAATGTCTCATTTGAGGAAGTATATACTCATAAACCCTTCGTAATGATTTGTAAAGAAAATGAGAGTTATCCTAAGCATATCCCCCGGGAGTGTCGTAACCAAGAGTGCAGCAAGACCCGTTGTCGTGCACCAGTTCCCGTTCGAGTCTAGCTAAAAGTGGTGTTTTCGGGTTTTACCCTTAGGTACATCTGTGCCAGAGCCGCCTCTACCTTATCGTATCCAGACAGGGATGTATTTTTCGGAAAACTCACAAAATCTCTACAATACCAAAATTCTATGAAGTTCTTCTATACTAATCCTCAAAGTTCATCTTAGGTCTACGTGCTCTAATCAGAGTTTATCTAATTCTAGATTCCAAGGTTTGTACTAAACCTTCCTCTGATACCAAATGTAACGCCCCGACCCTAGTTACCCAGAGTCGGTGCATTATTACATAACATTGGCATGATCACAAGAAAGATCAAATCTCGAAAGACCAATTGGTTTAGTAGCCTTGGAAACACTAGATATATTCATACGTTTTATATTACATCATAAAGTGAAAAACTACTACGACAACATAATGTCTCCATAGTCCACACTATTATCCCCTCATAATATCCCTGCAGATCATTCATAACTTGCTTCTTCACATCCTGGAAAAAATAAAACATAGAAAAGGGGTGAGCTCAAATGCCCAGTAAGGATAACAATATAGCGGAACATTCAAAAATAAACATAAATATTTAAGGCAATGCATTACTAAAACAAAAGCCTTTTAAACTTGAACATCAACATAGTATGGAAAAAGTAAAATGAAATAATGTTATTTACTTGTTCACATGGATATTCTACTAATTGAATAATCACATGCAATATCAATAACCACTTTCATAATGTTGGAATGCATAATGCTAAACTTTAATTTCTTTGTCAAGGCCTCGCCCCAAGACCTTGGGGCTATCTGTAACCGGAACCCAACCCAGAGTGCCTCTAATAACCGGACACCAACTCAGAGTGCCTCTAATAACCGGACACCATCCCGGAGTTCCTCTAATAACCGGAGACCAAACCAGAGTTCCTCTAATAACTGGAGACCAAACCGGAGGGCTTACTTTTACCAGTCCCCAACCCGGAACATACTTGACTAACACATTCATCTGAATGAAATGTTGAAATATAACATAAACATTCGAATTACAAATAACTTATGAAATGTCAATACTCTAAACAAAACCATGAGTTACATAAGAATAACTTATCCACAGCCAAAAATATCACAAAACCTTCAATAAAATATGTATTTTTTTGTATCATAATAAATCAACTTCAAATAATCTTAAAATCCATCAAAGGATGTTGACATAGATTAAATAAAGACTATTTTAGAAAAATATCTCTTTCTATTTTGAAATAATTTAAGAGTCTTATATTTATGAAATAAAACATTTTTTTTTTGATAATATTCTTATTATCTTGTTAGGGATGCTTCAACAATTTTATAATGGCAGAAAATAGCCACAGCCGCCGTATAAGTTAAAAAAACATTCTTACCTTAATTTTGTCGAAAATGTTAAAAAGCACTTTGTTTGGTAAACAACGGAAATATTACTTTATAAACCTCTTATAAAAAGTCAAACAAGGGTATAAATGACTTTAACCCATATTCTTGTAAATAGTAAAAATGTTTTGAAATTCATTTTTAAGAAACATGGATGTGGATGATAAAGAGATCCCAGTAGATTATTACGTATAAACAACCTCGGATAATGAAGAGATTGTGAAATAACCCTTACCAATTTGGTAACATAAGAAACATACAACACATGAAATAGGTATCATACAATGAATACACATATATTAGAGTGTATTACACAAACAATATAATTATGGGCAGTACATACACCACACAAAAGGTGATGGTGGCAATATGGCATGAATCTCACGGGAATAAGGAGTGAGATGAAAACCCCTTACCTTGTACATTTCCTTGGTTGTGGTAGGTTAACCTCCTGTATAATGGTGAAATAAATTTTATTAAACTATAAAATAATCTTATACATTAATATGATATCATACATGATCTTTTAATATTGATTTGATAATAATATCTTAGTATTATCGTTGTTTCGGGTGTTAACTTACTTGTTTTATTTTATATGTTTTGTTACGTAAGCCATGTTTGTAATGGATAAGTTGTATATTATTCATATCCAGAATGATATCAAGTCCTTAAACATCATTTTTAAATGATCAAATGATAATTATACTTGAATGGATACGATGGAGAATGAATCTCATCGCGGTCGTGGAGACGGTAGTCCGTACGTACGCACGAGCGACAATACCATTCTTTTGAAATAATATATAAATGGTTTTTATATCATATATACAGAATCATTAACATGTTATATTTATTATTTACATGAGTTACATATCATTATTATATCCATCCAAATAATAATATATTGAATAACAATTACACCACGGCGTGTAGACGGTATGCCATACGTACACACGTATGGTGACATGATATTCAAAGGGTGGATAGAATACTGAATATGGTTGTACCATATTTATAATAACATCATAGTATATATATGATACTGGAGTTATTATTTTATAATGGTAATAACAAAGGAAGAATAAGTGGAAGAAGAAAGGAACTTGGAAAAGGGTGGTGAAATCATTACCTCTTCTTCGGGTTCTTCCTTTTGATTTGATCAAAAGGGCTCCTTAGGTTGGCTTTCTGAACAAACTAAGGCCTCTCGGTTGTATTTAGGGAAGTTGGGAGAGTAGTTGGGCAGAGTTTGGCCGAAACAAATGGGTTTCATGGTGTGAAGAAATGAGAAGGAGGAGTTCCCTTTTATAAGAGGGGTGAGGGGCACCTTTGGAAAAGCTAGAAATATTAGTTTATAATAAATTCATATTCGGTTTCTAAAGGATCAAAAGTTGATTATTTAAATGTTAAGGTGGGGATGTGTCGAAAAAAACTCATCCAATAGAATTTAGACAGGTTTGGGTACTTATATTAACCTTATCTTTAAGTATTAACTCTAAGTTAATTAGTTTCACTTTTACAATGTCTTTTTGTAATTTTATATAATATGGTTAATAAACTTACTATATACATCCCAGAGACCCCCAAGTGGTCCATTAATGATTAAACTATCATGATATAAGTATCTTGGCCGAACCTTAGATTTTTAGGAATTTAATATCAATTAATAATATGATATTTGTTTTAAGAACTCTTTTATGTCAATTTTGATACTATTCAATAGTTGATTTTTGTGAAACTCATAACAAAATGATTACTTCGAACAATGTAAATTAAATCAATCCTAATATATCATATTATCCTATAAAATTAGTTTAATTCATTAAAAGTTTCATATTATATTTATTTGGGTATTTATAATATCAACTATTTTTATTTTTCACTATTATAGTAATTATTGTATCATCATTGTGTCATAAATAAATTAAATTATTTAATGGTTAAAAATTAGAAATAAATAATAATTATGTATTAAATCGTTTTATCTTTCTAATGAAAATTTATAATCTAAAATCCAACATATATAACCCTATTTAAAAATTGTTTTTCCAAAAGTTATATGCTTGTGTCATTTTTGTATTCATTTTAACTTAATTAAAATAAATTTTCCCTATCACCTACAAGTGGAACCATGGGATCCCAAAATCGACCCAACGATGCCTATGGTCAAACATGTATCAACCAATAATTCTAGGACACGTTTTAGGGTAATTTAGTATTATTATAATATTATTTTTTAACCCTTATTTACCAGATTTACCCTTAACCATGGTAAATAAAATATTTATCGTAGTAATTATTCAAAACGTCTAAAAATAAAAGTTACCTATTTACACAATTTGAAAATAATGATTCCAAATATGGAATCCATTTTTCTAAATTCAAAACACAGAAGTGGTAGAAATTAATTTAAAATTAATTTTCGTTGTCAAAACAAAAACCGTGTTTTTAAGAGATAATAACTATCAAAAGATTGGCACTTGTTTAAGTTTGGTTTAATTGTAAAATTATGTCCAATGACCAAAATTATATTAAATGGTAAAAATATATTCTAAATATACTTTAAAACCACTCAAATTCATAATTTATAACTATTAATTATTTTGATTAAAAAAGTTGTTATTAATTAAAATTTAGTAATTTTCACTATTCATCAAAATATGAAAGTTATCCGAAAATTACCAAAATTTCACCTTAGGCTAAATTCGATATTCTGAATCCAACAATGAAGTCTATTTTGAAATATAAAATATATATAATTTCAAAAGTTAGGTATTAGTATTCATAACGGCTAGTTTGATCGGTTGTGGTGTGTGTTAAAACTCGAAGTTGCGTACAACACACGCTACTGTATTAATCAAAGGAAAGCGTACCGTGGAAGCTTGGGATGTTTCATTTTAAATTTTTGATGTCCCCATTTAGTCAAAAAGTATAAAATATTGTATTTAAAAAGGGTTCACTATTAAAAGTTGATAAAAGTGCAATACTGAAAATGAATTTGTTCTTGCATTAAATCTAAGAAACTCATAATATGGATTCTAAAATTATAAGGATTATATAAACATTAAAATTTAGATAATAGTATTCATAACCTCTTTTGAACGTCTTGTTTGGTATGTTATGGTGGCTTGAACTTGGTGTTGCGTGTAGTGAAAGTTATTGGATTATTTTGAAGGAATAACACACTATGAAATCTTGGGGTGTTACAATCCTGATATAAAAATTACCCCATCTTAGGTTGGTAGCATTTTTGGGGGGTATTGTCTTGGTCATGTAGTTTCATGGGATCAACTATAAGAATAGTTACCCAATTTCGAAAATTAAAATTTATAAATAAATAAATTAATATATAGTTTATAATTAAATAATAATCTAAATATAAAAAAATTCTATAAAATATTGTAACATTATATGTGTCACTTTCTAAATATGTTTATATTTATAGAAAAGAAATTTGTGGCAACAAGAATCATATTCAGTTTGAGGAAACAATAGTCTTTGTAAAAGGTATGTAGGGAATTAATGTCGGTAGGGGAAACATTTGTGTAATAGAACAATAGATAAATATTATCATGGGAGACTAATGATATAAATATTAGAGATGACCATACTAAAAATTGTGACTGATGATGATGAAAATATTAGTAAGGGACGAAGGGTTTTTTGTTAGAAAATGCTTTGTTTAGAGAAACATACTAGACAGTTTGATGGAACAACAAGTATGGTTTTTTCATATCATTAGGAATGGGATTTAGAAGAAAAAAAAAATATTAAGTTATTTATATTTTAATATATGATGTTTTTTTAATAATATGTGGTTTTTATACAACTATATTGGAAATTATTCCCTGGATATGTTCTATAATAAACATAGCTACTAAAGAACTTTTAGTGGGACTGTCATCAATTAAAATGAATGAAACAATTCACCTTTAGTGAATATAATCAATGGAATTATAATATAATGTGATATCAATTAATTCATTATATTATAATAGTTTCTATCATGACGTTATATACCTAGATGTGGTCTTATATGTGACTTTTCCTTGGAGACCAGAATTCTGATTAAATTTAGAAGAATACATATTGGGGATGTTCAAATTGCTTAAAAATATTTGTCTATAAAATACAATATGATGAATTTTTATTTTATAGGTAATTTCGATATTATATCAAATATTCTTATTTGTGATTCTATCATGATTCAATATTACTTTAGTATTAACACTATTATCCAACAACTTGAATTCATAACCTATGACTAACACTGTTAAATGTTTATATTGTCCATGACTGGGGAAGATTCCTTCTATAGAGTATTCTACATCGTTTTTCATAGATTACAAGTATGTAATGAGTCCCTATTTTTGATAAAGATTTATATGGTCCCCCCGTGTCCTGGAGACATGATTACCAATTCCTTTAATGATTTATTTATTCTTTCACTACAAGATTTAACATTTGGTTTACAATGTTTTTTCATGTGAATGATTCTTGCAGCCTAATGATTGAGTGTGGGGGGTTGAATTTATTTTCAGAATCCTTTATGTATGGTTTATAATAATTTTATCTCATATAGTAACATCCAATGGTTCCCATATCCATAACTGTGTATGAACCTATATACCAAAGGCAATTGTTCATTTGGGGTTTTGGACTCAATGATGCTAATGAAATCACATTGTTTTAGAGGATGGGTGGTATGGATCATCAAAACATCTTGGGATGAATTATTAACTACTAAGAGATTCACTTATATATTAAATATATGATCAATAATAAATTCTAAATACTAATTCGTAACAATATACCCTAAAAAAATGATCAGGGATTGAATGTTCTAATATGTTAAGGGACGTTATAATAACAAGACCATATTTATTTTTATGAGGTTCTCCATTATTACAAATTTTTTATTAGTGATAGGTAGATACGATTATTTAGAATCCATATAACTAGAAACTCTTGAATTTAATATCATCTAGTGAGGTTTTGGATATATCATTAATTGTATTAAACCTTTTTGATGCGTCATATATATCATTTTTATGAGAGGAATCAAAACATACATAGTTCATTGAAACCATCTTGTTTAACATCATGTAGAATGGTTATATATGAGGGAAATTACACACCAGTTTGTAAGCTCAAGACATAGGAAGGTGTCTTATGTATCATGATTATAGGAATAAACATAGTCATTATAGTTTGATTTTATGTCAAGTTATTCCCCAAGGTGGATTCCCCTATATAGGATAGTCATATTGTTCCACTTAAAGGGGATCACACTCCAAGGTTTCCCTTAATGTGGTAGTTTCATTATGAAAATGAAACGATCATTGAAAATATTTATACCTACATGATCTATGATTAGTGTGAGAAATAAGGGATATCATGTGATCAATAACATCACACAAGGTGTTGGGACTTGTGCAATAGGGCAGCCTTGATGTTGGGTTTAATATATATCATAGGAATGAGGATGTAATCCTATACATCTTGATTATAGTAGAAATTTGAGTTCAAATACTTTCCTTTCGGTGTATGCTGAATTATGTCAATTGGGAAGTTTATCATGTCCAAGGGTGTCTTCCTGATATGCCCTAATTTTTTTCCAGGATTCCATGATTGTTTGTATAACATGTTTAATGTTGTCTGAAAAAGTACTAGTTTCCTAATTGAATTTTTAAAATAAAATTACATGATCTAGTTGACTTATCTGACGAACATCGCATGATCTAGACATCATCTCCTGGAGGTTGTCTCGAGTTCACACAATCATGTATTGAGGACATCATATTATAAGTATGACAATATTTTAGTACTACGTTGGACTGGTGTGACAATTCATAGGGCTACCCCATGCCATTTTTGACATATCTGAATGGTGTAGCGAGACATAGATAACCTGTATGGAGATCATAACGAGAAAATGATTACATTTATGAGTGGCATTTTGAGACTTGGATGAGTTGTCGAAGAGGCATTACATGATATGTTGACATTCCTAGAGAGAATCATGATGCTTTTTTATGTTTCTATTAGGACATAAAAATAATCTCTCGACACATCCAGGTTCCACCCTAGGATTGAGATTACATATTTGGAGGGAAACATGATACTTTCTCGATATTTATGGTGGTAATAACGAGTATAGGATGGCATGTAAGAATAGAATCTTGAGACATGTATGACATGTCTGAAGGACACTGCATGATCTACTTAACTTGAATGGACAACATCAGGAGACCTGGATGATAGGACCTAAGGTAATTTTAAGACATTAATGACATGTATGGGTGTTTCCATATGACATGGATTTCAAGTCTAGGGGGTATCATGAGACCTTTATACATGTCTGAGTGACACCAAATGAATTGGATGTCATGTATGAAGGGCATCATGAGACATTTTTTAAATACCATTTGCGCATCTCAATAATTGTCCGACATTATTGGAGGGAGTCATGAGTCTTGGATGAAATGCCTCGGGACCATCACATGATCTGGAGAGATCACGGGATGTGAATGATGCCACCACATGACCATCATGGTTTCTATCACCTCATAATTTTTCCACCTTTTCATACTTTATTACAAATGAACTCCATGGTCTGTTTGGAATTGGATTGTTTAGGTTTCATTTGAACCTGTCAACATGAAGATACCTCTTCACATAATTTGGGTGACACACCAAATTCCCTTCACATGATATAATGTGTGATCATTGGAAGTGTATATTAATTAAGTGTGCTCTATTAGGTTGTTTACAATGGTTTATCTGGGGTAATACCTTGTGATTTCAGGACCATTCTCGTTGTGAATTCCATTCTTGCGGTCCCTTATAGTAGTTTCTATCGTATGTTTGTTTTTTCATGATAAGGGGTAGAATTTATAGGACACTATATATAGTATATACTTTTATTTTTTGGTGTGTATCTCAAAAATATGAATTTGTGTGGGTGGATGGATTTTTTCCTTAATTGATATGAAGGACCCTTCTGTTGGTCATCAATAGTACCACATAATGTAATCTACCATGAAAATTTTCTTTAATATCAATTTTTATAAGACCTTAGTCGATCAATGGGATTTCCCAGAACCATCTTTACATTTGATTGAGCCTTTACATGATCAAACATTCATATCTCATTGTTTTTTTGAGACTCAGATCCACATGGAAAGGCTTTAGTATGATCAATGTAATAATGTTTGGGGTCCTCCATGGGACTTAGGTGGCCTGTCAAATACCTATAATGGGTTCATAGAGGAATTTCATAGAGACTTATACATGATCAAGTTTAAACATCAATGGGACCTCACAATATATAAGACACAAAACCCCCTTTTCAAGAAGATCAATTTATCTTATTTCTATATGAAGAGTATACCTTTTTTATATTTTATCTCCTTCCTTAATTTATAGGTACATCAGATATCATGAAATTAAGCGAATACTGTCATGAATGATCTATATAATTGTCTATGATGTTTCTTTATATTAATGATGGATCCCTTGTTGTTATTCCATAATTATCATGTTAAATACAACCATTATCTGGTGAAATTTAATGGGAATTACATAATAAAATGGACATGTCTGGGTTCGTTTTCATGATCAAAGTTACATGCTGACATGCTCTTACACATCAAATTGGACATGTCACAAGGGGAAACATGGGGTATTCAGTTCTTATCTAGGTGCCTTCTTAATAGCATGGATGTTTTTTAGACAATAATCATGTGACCAATAGTAGATCAAGCAATCATGTGTCCTTCTAATGGTTTCACGACATTAATTATTCAACAACCTTATGTTAAATTATTTTTTTGAATAAATAATTAAAATTCCTGGGTAATTTCTTTCAATATTGGTTTTTATATTATCACTTGGAGGGAATCAACATTTACACCACATAAAGAGAGAAATATATGAGGACACATACATTGTTCTGAGAATAATAAATTCCCACCTGAATCTTTGGGGATGTCGTAGATCATTGTCATGGGAAATTTTTGTTCTTAAAGTAAAATCATTGCATTCTATTGAATGTCGTATATATAGGGGATGAAGAGTCATATTCTTAAAATAAATCTCTAAATCATCAGATATATCATGATTTCATCCATTACGGGTTGTCATCACAAGACCTTATATAAAAAACCAATTCGTTAGATCTCCTTGCAAGTAATTATTTCATGATTGTTTCTTGAGTGTGTTTCATGATACTAGAACATGTGTTTCCACATTATTATTTCTCCATTTCAAAAAATTTTCAAACAAATAAGTATCTAATTTTCAGTAATTTCATGAATCACGACCTAATACCTTGGCCACGTGGCTTTCTTTTATGCTTTTCCAAAAAAGCTGGTTCAATTGTATTATTACTTCAATCAGTACGTAGATCACAAGACCATGTTACAGTTACTAGATCATGAGTCTTGTAATTAATTAAAAAATCGTGAGGTACCCCACATGTTGTTTTGTAAAGAGATACCCCATGGGTCATGTGATTCGCGAGACATATATATAGTAATTCACTAAAGAATCCTTTTATGATTCATGTTTTTCATGTGATGCAGTCCGAGTGATGCATCTATTTTGGAAGGATGTGATGCTCAACTAAAATTATCTTCATATTTTGTCTAAATTGATTCTAGTACTCATATTTCATCCAAGAGAGAGGATGAAACATTAGTTCCCATTTCAACTCCATCATCTCATGTGTAGATGCTAGTTGTCCCCATTTTATCAGCTCATCATTGGCATTTCTTAAAAACCTATTGGGGATGGACATTAGGGAATATTACCTCTTTAAATTCATTCATATCACAATGTTTGTTCTTATAAATAAATCACCTATATTTAAGTCACATTAATAAATTGTGCACCATTCATGGATTCTAGAAACCCATAATACCATTTTGGAAAATTCCTCTTGTAAAAGACATTTAATCCTCTAATAGAAACACACATATGGTTATGCGATGAAATATATATTGACAGAGTTCGGATAGAACCATCATGAAACCTATTCAGATGTCAACATGTGTCAGTTAGTAATATAGAAATATGCCACAATATAGGGTTTTAGGGGATTTCCTAACTGTTTTATTTGATATGGGGTGATTTTGAATATATTTGGGTTGGTCCATGAAGGAGTAATATATCACCTCCTGAATTTCCCCCAAATATAAATGAGAAAAAAATTTATGGTATCATTTGGATATAATAAATTGTTTCCTACTGTGATAAGGGATTGAAGGTGGATGTGGTCATCTATTAGGGTAAGGAATCAAATATATTCCAACTGAGAAAGGTACATTTGGGTATCAACCTTTGGAACATGAATCTAATTTGAGGAAAATACATTTTAGGAGAAAATTATGATGAGTTTTTTCATCCATCTACCACATGGGATGATGGGGAGAGGAAACAAACTATTTTTAGGTATTGGATAAAAATGGATAAAAATTCCATTAATAAGGCCCCAATTCACAGGTAATATATCTAATATAAGATATGGGTTGAAACCTTTATTATTAAATCTCATTCGGAACCCATATAAAGTAGGCCACAATATTTCCCAACAACACACTCCCGTAGTGTCGATGGTAATTTTTGGCCAAAAGTTGAAGAATGCTCATTAACCAGTGAGGGGTTGATGTTTATTCATGTCATTGACATTAACATTTGATTGGAAGGTTTTCATCCAATGAACCTATGTGGGTTCCATGTCATGATGAACACCAAGGGTGGAGTTAGAGATTCTAATTTAATGATGGACTCCTCAATGTCGAGAAGGAAGCGTAAGTAGTTATCTATCCCTATGCTAGCCAAATTTTATCACATCATACACCATATTTAATAAGTAAGATACCAAAATGGAATATATAGGAACTTCTTATGTATTATGGGGAGTTATGAGTGATCATCTGGGAGGATATGAGAACCTAAGAATCCATATCTTCTCCAAAATTTATTTAAACCCATTTTTGTAGTGTATTATCCAAGTAAGTCCATTATGATAAATTATTAGTATATAATGGCCTTGATAATCCTTCACTAAATTTTATACATAAATCCTTATAGGATAGTCCCTAGTGGATGTAGTAAAAATAATCTCGGGGGTAGCCTTGAATCATGGTTCTACATAATTTCAATTCATGAGGGTGGCCTTTCTTAACACATCACTGAGATTGTTCTCAGTGAATGGTATGATCTATTAATTTTAACCATTAGTTTCGGTATTCCTTTATGGAATTCTATCCATAATTCATGTTTGATATGATAATCATCTAATGGTGGATTTTTAGATTGTTTTAATGTTTACTATGAAGGAGACTCAAGTTCCTTGAAAATTCCCTCCAAAAGAAACCAATATTTGTTTCTGCTAAAATTTTTATGAAAATTTCACCCGTTCATATACAAATAGGAAATTATGAATTACACTATGGGAGGATAAAAAATTAAAAATAATTTTTAAAGTCAAACCAATTATTATCCAGATTCTTATTTTGAGTGTAGAGACCCCATAAAAAATACATCATAAAAAATTGATATTTTTTAATCAATATCATTTTTAATGGGAGTGTACATTAGAATGACCATAGTGAGTGTGGAACCTATGAGAGAATCTAGGACTGAAATATTACTTCTTTCTATATATCATCGATGGATAAACTATAAAATATAAATCTCATGGGCTGAGATATATAGAATATTATTTCACGAATTGTTACCTTTAGAATGATTTACTCATTTTATTTCACCCACATGATTAACCTTCCAGGAAGAACCTAATAATTATAAGCCGTTCCACTGTAACCTTGATACATTAATGTAATGTTTGATGGTTTAGTTTTACTATTTGCCTTTTGTATAGTGTGTGGTGGTTCTTGGAACATTAGAGGTTTCCATGGAGGATCATGGTTTTCCTAGTATTAAGGTGGTGGAATGTATGATCATATCACAGTATTTAACGAGATATAATGCTATTAAAATTGTAAAAATGTCTTTTTAATTTCCATTGATATAGGTGGATGATATAAAATACAACTCGCTCTTTACATCCCCAATATATTCTCCCAGGGGTATGGATGTTAGAGACAAAAGCAGTGACTAGGGTACAGATGAGTGTGGTGACTATCATCCCGCATGAATCATAATACACACATATATTATTGACACCCTCAACTCCTTTGGAATTATTAACTTTTATGGAATCTTCCTTAAATAGGAAATAAAAATGTATACGACCTTTCATATAAGATACCTCTCTTTAGAATCTTATAGTTTTGTTTCTATTTAACAATTCCATAATTTGGACCATTCTAGTAACATAATCGACATTGTCAATTTATAGGTCCTCGACGATCCCATCATAAGAAAAACACCTACTTTAATGATGATATAGGTTAAGGTACAACTTCTCTGGTAGAGATTTTAATTTAGGGCAAGACCCATCAAGATGAATATATGACAGTTGTGCCAGCTTAGTTAGGTATAATTCCTTATCCCGATGTTTCATTAGGCATTACATTTGATCTAGTATGGGAAAGCACACTATTGAAGGAATATAATTATATTATCTATTCCACATCTAATTTATATTTTATGGAGTCCAATTTTATATAAGAAGAAAATTACTTTTGAAACATGATATATAGTTCAATTTTCATCATTTTTTATTTCATTTTATTCTCTTTCTACAGTTTAGGGTGACTAGTAAAACAAGAAAAAAGAGGAATAACTAACAATGATGCCACACCACTTGTCAAAAGAGGGTGTTTCCTCCTCACCTAAAGTCATGTATGTAGTAATTGATTTCTATTGTGATGTACCATTTTTTCACTTCATGTGGTGTCTTCACCTATGATCTCATAAGTTATGATCACTTATTCCATGAAAATTACTTCAACCGAGTTAACTGATGTCGATGGAAGATCCCAATCCACATGATCAATTACTATGAGAAAGACTCTCTTTTTTTTCAAATAGTCCAATAATATATTATTGTTCCCAAGATGGGATTGGTCCAATAATCAGAGAATTCATCATATTATTAGTGGATGTTGTGTCATGTGTTGTGGGAGATTTGGACCATAATTTAGGAGGATCATTTGAAAGGTTTTAAGGACCAGCATGGTCTTCTTCAGTTAATGTTAAAGACTCTAGGTTATGAGGGTTCTGATAATATCACTCTTCATGCATGGTTTAAGGAGGATATATATTTATGGAAACAATTAGGGCCCTTCAAATAAGTTTAATATCCTTTGAGGCTGCCGCTTTAGTAAACAAAATATATGATGAGGATTAAAAACAATCTTATTAGCACGCAGTTGTGGTGGAAACTCACTAAGATGTGGTCAACATTGGGAAGGTTGAGATTAACTGTTTAAATTCTAAAATGAGTTGTATTAAAGAATAAACATATTTGTTTCAATAATAACATTAGATATTGGAGAAAACTATATCAGAGTAGAATTTTCTCGGTGGCATGGATGGGAAATCCATGATTGATGTTGTTTTATAGGCAGATGCATTGTAGTAAATTGGGGAGGTGGAGGCTGAATCTATTGAATAATTTCTTCAATATTTTGCCTCCATGGAATGTATATATATATATATAGCTCATTGAATCCTCTCATAGATTGATGTGACATGCTTATACACCATTATTTTAGTATTCAAAAAGAGACTCTGGTATGTAGGGATTACTCCTTCTTGTTAACTTTAGCTATGAATCATTTTTTTTGAACATTACATAACAGTGTATTTATTTACTTAATTCATATTTCTCATGCTATTTCACTTATATGATGTCTCATTAATCATTAGTGATACCCATCATTTTAAAAATACAAACATAATCAAAATTTCTAAATTTGAATTTTTTAATCATGTTTGGTTTTTCAGGATAAATGGTAATGAATACCCACTGACATGAGATTTCATATTGATGTACATACTCCAATTGTTTTGGGACCACCATATTTAAAAGGATAATTTTGGTAAAAAATGTACGTATTGTTGGCTGACTGCTATAATGTTTTCCTAATTCAGTTGAATTAGAAAGTGAATCTGGATTTTTGTGAAGGCTATATGGTGGTCTCATAATATTTATATCTATTTCATTATATTTCACTAATTTTTTTCATATGATTTATATAGGATAAGGATTAGTGGGTCTGGAAATATCATTTCCCATGGATTCTTTAGGGTTTTTGGTCTAACAAGTTTTCTGACTTTCATATTATGAGTCCTCAATATTTCCGGGATCACAGAAATGACCTGTATAGAAAGAAAAGACTCAACTATTTTTATTGACTACTTTATCAGGTTATTAACGTAGTAATTATTGCATCTATTTTAGATTGATGTTTTAAGGGTTTTCCAACTAGACCACATTTGGGATGTAGTTTGGGGTCTTGAGAAACAAACATTTTTATTCTATAGTTTATGTTAATTTATCTTATAAATTTCATTGATGATAGTTTACCATCTAAAATTTAGGGTTCTCCATGCAGTTTAATGCCATTTTTTATAGACATCAGCCATGTAGTATTAATTTCTTCTAGTAAGGACATGAAATTCTATATAGTATACTGTCTTGCTTCTAGGACTTGATTGATGAATACAGGTTGGGGAAAATATTCATGTGATGACCCAAACCAACCCATGACACTGAGATCCTCTATGGTGTTTCCTGGTCTCCCAAGTAGTTGATTTCCATTTCTATATGGTGGTGACGCCTAAATTTTTTGGGTTATACGACTTTATGACTAGGAACATAGGGATTAACTACAAGATCAAGAAAAGAGGATACCAGATATATTATATGGGAAATGAAATATTTATGGGGATAATATTGGTTAATAGGTGGTATTAGAGAAGCCGAGAACACCTAGATAGTTGGAATATGGGTCATGTTACTCATAACCCAAAAAATTGATCCGATGAATATGAAATGGGGTAGGCATGTTGGGGATGACCCAAAACACCCTAAGATTCCATGTTCTATCGTAGTGATATTAGGGCTCATAGGGATCATAGTTCAATTTATTCAAGTATAATATTACCCTATATGGTTGGTCAATTTCCATTATGCATGAAACTACAGGGCTTACATGCATGGTCAAGAAAAAAGGATCAAAACTCTTTTACAAGGGCCATGATATATTTATAAAGGTTCAAACATCTAGGTGATACATTTGTACTTGGAGAGAAATCTATCCAAAAGGTTTATGGAACCCTATGGTTGTTTTTAATCTTATTGGGAGGATATTTCCCTAATCCATATTTTCTTTTGTCAATTAATGTTGGAAATCAAAATGTTAGGGAATAAGCTTCCATATTCATGCTATGAAAATGGAAAAAATACCCAGTAAACAATCATTTTGGATGTAAAATATATTGGATTAGTTTTAGTATAGGGAATGTAAATCATTATATAATTTTCCAAGATCATTTATAATATATGTGAGAATAATAATTAGGATGAACCAAAACACTATATTTATTGAGGTCCACCATGGTGAAATCAGGATTTATAATTAACAGAAATACCTTCTTACATGCTATAATGCATTGATTGATGACCAAATACTTGTATGTAGTAACAAAAGGAGTACATTTGTCATCAAAAAATGTTCCATTGAATCTATGTGTCATTTTACAAGTTTTATGAATGTTTTTCAATGAATTAAGGTATTCAAATCATGAAGAATAATTTAATGAAAATGTACTACCCATAATGGGTTTGAGAACCCTAAATGTTGTGGAACAAACTATAGAATAGGTTATAATGGTGTGTATATATTAAATCCATTTAATCTAATAGTAACAAAGTCCATTGGGTCTAGCATGGGTGGATCAACATTTACTATGGTGGCAATGTTGGACCTATAAGATTAATGTATTGTTTATTTATGCTCCATATTTTACCTAAACTGTGGAGATAAAATGTTCATCGATTAGAGATGTGAATTTTCATCTATTCTGTCTTTTGAGGTTTTATCCTGTCACATTTTTTGTCACTTTCAGTACCACTAGAGGGTCAGGTGATTCGGAACATCAAAGGAAAATTTTAAGGTAGTGTAGATTTTACCAAAGTTGATGTAGTTTAGTGTCTTGTTGAACATGAGCCTGGTATGAAGAAACTTTTACACAAAATTCATAATCAGGATAACCTTGGAGAATAATTGCTGGACAAAATTTTAATCATGATATGATATGTTGTAAATCATGGATCATGTTTCTTAGGTCATTCTTAATGATATGGGACAATAATTTCGGTGATGAACCAAAACACTCTTTGATGATAATTTTTTCCATGGTTATGTCATGATTACACTGATGAAAAATACATTTTTTTCCAAATTATGATTCAATTTATTAATTTACGGATTCTCATTTTAATAATCTAGGGGTATACATACATAGTAATGAAAATGGTCCTTTAATGTTGGATTCCATTTTCCACAGTCTAAGGATTGTTCTTGGAGACCCAAGTCAGTTAACACAAAATGTGTGCTTTATGGGTGGATGGGGTTAAAAGATGATGAAAGGACCCATTATCAATTTTCTAGGGTCATGTTCGTATGGTCCATTGAATACAAGTGATGATGGGTGATGAATTTCACATTTTAAGATCATTTAGTGGGTTTGTTTCAGTGTTGCAGTTTAACATCATAAGACATGGTTGTTTTCTTTTCTCTTTAAGATCACGTGGTAAGGAATTTTTTCCTTTTATTTTAGCATCATGTGTTAAGGAATTTATTATTAATATGAACTGTTCTTTAGTCAAGTCAACTAGAGTGGCATGAAAACTTCAATAAGCTCTCAAGATTCATGTTTGGTGTGAGAACAAAATGGAAAAATAGGTAGTCAAGTTAAATCACCAATGATTTGGTCTCAGATGGTTCACTTCATTGGTATTGACCATATTCTACTAGGGGTGAATTTTTATCATCTTATATGGTTCATGAAAACCCCAAAATTCATGATCCAGGTGTTCTTATGTATCCTATGATAGAAGGAATCAAGACAGAAGTAGTTCTTGCATGAAATATCCCTATTAAAGTCCAATATGTATGCAGGTAAGGGAAAATTGTGATGTTTCTTAATGTGGTAAAACATGGGATTGGAGATCTGAGCATCACTATATATCCATTGGTGAAATTAATCAAGACACACATAGTTACTGGATAGGAAAATCATCATGTTGTTTTATCCTATATGAAATATGGGAAAATTGTTCCTATCAATTACATTGAATGAACCAAAGATATGGTATGTTGGCATCATAATGTACACTTTGATTTTATGAATCAATCTACACAATGTAATTAAATGGGAAACTCCCTACATATTTCCATACAACATTTAGATGTGGGAATTTTTCATAGTGATTATTTAGGATGGACCAAAGATTTGAGATCCTTGGGTCACTATATATCATATAATGAAATGATTGAAGACACACATTTTTCTTTAATGGTAAACTATAAAAGCAAGTCTAGCCACCACATAGAGGGGCATTGTTCCCATTGATTATTCTTACTGCACTTGAGGTTAGATATTGTGAATCACTCCATATCCTATGATGACAAAAATGATGATATACAGAGTTCTCAAATAGAGGTGATGTGGGAGACCAACTCCAATAATAGTGTTCCTCTATGGTGAGATATATATTAACGCACAGTTTTATGTCATGCAGGAAAAACCAAACATGATGATTAATAATTTTTAGTATGTACTTATAATGTGAAATTTTAATTCATTCATCTAGTATCATGCTAAACTCTTAATGAACAAATATTCCTTCATCATGCAATGATTCCTTTACCATAGTTCCTAAGACCATGTGATAAATGATAAGTGTGAGAAATTAGGAATGGAAAAGGGTTATTTCACTATACAGAGGTGATTGATGGAATGGAATGGGTTATTCTGCTTCATGTGATTGCTTGAACTTGATATATGCTCCTGGCATCCTTACATATCTCATTGGATTGATAATAATTTGATTTGTGGTTATGGAAAACCTTATAGTTTAGTGTCATGTGGAAAGGTCATCAAACATTTAGTTTAACATCATGCATTAAGGATAATGGTGAATTGATGTGAATGAAAAGAATTCTTGGGGAAGAATGAAATTGTTGAGATTCAGGTGAATCTATATATCCTTTAAATTTAAGAATCATGCAACACATTGTTCATGAAAATCCATGCAATTTATTTTCATTTTTTGAGGACATCATTCAATAATTTTACCACCATGAGGAAAGGAAAAAAATTACCTCACATGAAAATAATGAGGGATAGAAACCCTATAATCTATTTTATGGTTTTTAAGATATCCTATTGTTATAGGAATATTATATTTGTTACATGGGTCTTCCCAAGCTGGCTTTCCATGGTATATTATGCCTACTACCTAGGTTTAGACTTCTTTCTAACTTCGCGCTCTTCTGAAAGTGTCACACAATTTGACATCTTATGATAAATACTGAGATATTGCTGCTAGGACAAGGATTTCAGATATGGGTTTCACTAGATATCATGGGATGATATGAATCAAGACACATATTGTTCTTTAATAGAGAAATTATATATATGGATATGACTCATGCATAGTGTTGTAAAAATTCATTTCTCTTTCTCTCAAATATAATTTGTGTTCAATGAATATTTATTGAGATGATTATACCTATCCAGGTTAATTCCATGTAGAGAGGACATCATCAATAAATATTAACATCATGTGGTAAGAACATATCATGCATTTTAACATAATGTGACCAGTATGAAATATGTTGTTCATTTTAATATCTAACATCTATGAATTCTTTCGTACAGTTTAACATAATGTGTTATGGAAATCATTTTTATAGTTTAACATTTTGCGGTCCAAATGTTTTCCATGTAGATTTACATCGTACAATTAAGACGCTGGAGGATTCGATGACGGATATGAAATTATTTTCTTAAAAAACCGCACAATGGAAGGGGGTTTTATTGGTTCTACATAGATTGTGGGTAGTTACTAAATTCTATTAGAATAGACCATATGTTTTCCCTAATGCCATGCCCATTTGAGTTTATGTTTATAGGTTTGTTGATTAGATTCATTAGTGTTCTGAGATCTAATATTATCTCTCATTAAATGAATGAATGGAATCAAAACATTCAATTGAATTACAATCCAATTTGATTATGGGGGACTTCAATGTTACGATGTTTACACAACATTTTCTAACTGAGCCATTCCAACTCAACCAAACATATTTTTTGTTGATATTTTTTGATATTTTCCAACATATTTCTATTAGATTTGGGGGAAACTAGAATTTTATAGGCCTTAATGGCTCGAATTCTTACCCCAATGAATATTGTTTTTCTTATTTAGAAGTTCACAATGTGGTATGAATGGTCCATGAAGCATGATGATGTTTTCTTAGCCAGTATTTGTTAAGTTATACTACTGTCATTTGGAATAAATTTTATATATTCTTATATAATGACTTAGTTTATCTATGTTCTTCTTCATGGTAGTGGGAGTAGTTGTTGGACATAATGTTGTACTCCTATTATAATTTCATCAACTCTGTTGAATAGATAATTATGCCGTTATCTATCAATGTAATTTGAGGGACTCCAAATCCTATGATGATATTGTAATTTTTAATGTTAGTGATATTATAATCGGATATTCCTTGAGGAGTACTTCCATAACCCAATCGGAAAATAAATTGGTCATAGTAAGGATCCACTTAAATTAATTTTTTAGGAAGGGTGATATGACCCAACAATATGTATTACCCATAGGGAATATTTGTAGGTATATTTAATTGTATGTATATTTTTTTGGGTTTATGTTTGATGTTTTCAAGTATCTTTCTTACGTGACCATTCCTAGTTAATTTCTCACAACACTATATATTTTTTTTTTCATTCGTAACCAAGCCTCCTAATTTTATGGGAGTGTCTTGTATAAGATTGATGAGTGATGAAGTAGCCTACAAGGGATTCCTCTATGATGGAAATAATATTGATTCCATATATGAATATGAGGAGGATTCTAGCGATACCTCATTTATTTTGTAATTTTTTTTGCAGTTTTCCCATATGGAAGGTTTATGCTTGAAGCACCACACATAATCTATTCCGTTATGGATTACTCTATTAGAAGGGTCCCATTTTAAATATATTAAATTATAGGTTGTATCCATCCAAGGGGGGATATCAGTTTCTAATGATCTGGGAAAGTGCTGATTTGATCGATTTCCTCAATGAAACATATGATGAATGATGAAACCAATCATTAGTGCATGATGGAAATGACCACCTTATCCTAATCAGGATCAGGATGAACTATAATTGTATAATCCAATGCACCACCACAAGAATTATGTTATAAAGGGAAATGATGTAACATGGTTTTAAAAGGGAACTGATCCATTAGTCGTCATACATAACTGGTGGTAGGAGATAATAAATCATTCATGATGGCATAATCTTTATGGATCTATTTTATTTCCATATCTAAATCCAATGTGATGATTAGTTAGGATATATGTATCTATATAGATACATACAATAGAACAATGATCTTTTGGTATTCATCTTCATTATTTGTGTAGAATTTGGATAGTAAGAAAGAGCATGGTAAAATTTCATTATCTAAATAAGAAATCATAATACCATGACCAACACAGTCGGGCTTCTAATTTTCCATCTATATTCAATTATAATTTTTAGGAACCATCATAATATGTTTCACATGTTTGTGGAGTTTCATGGGAATAGAAAACCTCTTTGTATATTTTTTTAGTGTCCACTGGTTTGATTTCTGAGGCGGGATGTTCTATGAGGAGTTCTTTTGGGGACTTCCCCATTGAAAAAAATCTACTACCTTAACAAGATTTCATACTGTTATATAATTACTTCCCATCAATCCAAACACCAAGTCAACATAGGTCATCGAAGTATGTGTTTGATAGTTTCAATATATGCGACCAAATAGACTTCATGGTGCTACAAGTAATGCCTTAGATTTTTAACAATAATGATAACGTCTAATAAGTTCTTCTCAACATTAGAATACTAGGTCCCAGTACCAACCATACATCAAATTAAGTAATGGATCAATTATAAGAGAGTATATAGAGATTGTTCCATGGTGGCTACATATTATATTATTGGATTAAATTCCAATGAGAACATCAAGATCAGTGGGTGCATACAGTATTTCTTGATACTCTAAAATAAATCTCATCATTAATAATCTCATTGTCATGTGACTCTATTATTTATTAACATAGTGAATGGTAGAGACTTTCTGTCCTTTTTATCTATGAAACTCTTGATGTATGTGAGGTTTCTCTAGAGCCCCTTTTTCGATATTCCTAGTGGTTAAAATTTCTATAATTTAACTATTATTTTCTAGGCTAACCTCCATGATGTGGTGTAAGACCATAAATTCATGTAATATATAGGATTTTTCACCAAAAGTTCATTTTATTTTATCTTCATAATGCACTAATACAACTTGTTGAAGATTGTTTGATGGTTTTTTAAGTGATCACATTTTTGTTTATAATTAACAACCAGTTAATCGACATAACAATATAATCTTCATCCAAAATATAGATTAATGAAATAATTCAAAAAATGTTTATAAATAGAGCCATCATTCTTTAAAGAAAGGGAATTATCTGATATAAAAAGAACCCCTATGGTTCTCTGAATACAGTGTCTTTCTCATCTTTATGGTGAAAAATTATTTGATATTACTAAGAATACCCAGACATGAAGGAAATTGGTTGGAAGTAATAATTTTCATCAATAGAGAGTTACTGGATCATATATGGTAGTGAATACATTGATTAGTGTCGATTAAGGCCTTTAAAATCGATATAAACCCCAATTTTCTAGTTCTTTTTCTTTACATGGTTGATTTTGTGGTCCATCTTGGATATTTAACTTCATGGAAAAAAATAGATTCTATAACATTTTCAACTTCTAATTTTATGTTAGTATAATGAGTGTGATTAATCCTCCAAGATTAATTCTTTAATCTCTAATGGTCGTTGGGGTAAGATGAGATAGTGTGTAGCTACATTGGGTTTAGTCTGAGATTTATTGTATGTCACAAATATGACACATATCAATGTTTCATTATAAATTTCATGTAAAAATAATTTTCTTGGATAAGAATGATGTCCCTAATAATTGTGGGACATGTGTATTCCTATATTTCTAGAATTTCAATGTTCTGATCTTTGATGGTAGTGGATAGAGCTTCTTTAAATGAGGGAGGGGCGTTCATGATGTCAGACTCTTGTTCATCCATCTATGAGTCTATTTTGGAATATTAAGACATGGTAGGTTGCGTGAGGGTGTCTTTGTCATTATCTAGGTCAGATAGTCCATATGATGAATCATTGCCATCCTGAATTTAAATTGTCATCAATGATAGATTTTAAAGCTAATTATTTTCATTCATGTTATCGCAGGGGACCTAAGAAGGTTTTACTCTTGGTATTAGGTCTACAAAATCAATAAAATTTATGGCTAACACATAATTATCATCAAACATAATTAAGGCATTTGTAGAGGCAATCCCCAAGCTATTCTGGGATAAAACCTGTATAGTTTTAGCCACCATTAGTTGTTTGACTGCCCTTTTATAGAAACCAACAACATCATACATGGCTCTAAAACTCATGAAGGTGTAATTGTCACCATGTAGTTTTCCTACCATCCTATGGATGGGAAATTTCATGAATAGATAAAATATTTAAATAACCAAAACATGAAAATAAAGCCATGTCCTTCCAAGAAGGATATTATATTCTGGGTCGTGATGGTCAATCATGAACTTAGTACTATATGTGAGATCCCAGAAATGATTATTGAGATTTATATTCTTGATAGGTCATTGCTCTCCCTTATCATACCCTATAATGATTAAGATCATATCATTTAAATCTCCCCTAGAATATCTCAAATATCAAAGGGTATGAACTAGGATGAGTTTGATCTTGGAACTATTTTCAATCAGATCTCTTTGTATATTGAGAAAATATATTTTGGATGAAACATAAAGGGGTTTGATATGTCCCTATATGACCTCCAACTAATCTAAATATTTGGTTGAGATAGAGACATGGTATTTTAATGGAATTATATCCAATAATAAAAACTCATTTTCAGTGACATATTTATGATAATTCTATGGTATCTAAAAGGCCTCTAGGAGTTCCTCTATGTGTTTTTTTAAAATTTAAATATATTATTGAGTGAGAGTTTGTATGGGATGATTTCTAGATATTTTAGAATTTTGTTCGTTTTTCCCAAAGGGTGGAACTTATAAATATGGGTTTTCCCCAATTTATACGACTCAGGTTATGAGGTGTTTTTTGTTGAAGAACCTATCACATTATCATATTTCGAGGAAGAATCTTCTAATATGGTTCATTGTCCTTCCCCATTGCATTGGATGATCAAAAAATAGCACCCTAGAAAGATAGTTGTGTAATAAGATTATCATCAGATAACAACTAGATTGATATGGGAAACCTTCTTGTTTATAATGGGATTTCTAGAGTTATTTCCCATGGGTCTTGAATGCATATATATCCTCATTTTGAATGTTATTGAGATGCTGGATATAACCTAGCCTACATTTTCCAAGGTATCCTCAGCTCTAGCACCATCAGCCTTCGACTCATTGATCATGTCTGATGTACTCATATTTGTTTTTGTATTTCTCATTGATGAAGGGATATCTTATGTGTTTTAATTTAATAAAACAGTGTATGTTCTCTTCATCCAATGATGCTCATGTTTGGTAGGGCAGGTTGACATTCCATGAATATGGAAAGAATGAAATCACAATGTGTTAGTTCTTCCATTACTATTGAATATTACTCTTCATTGTCGGTTTCTTCTTATGTAATATTGTTATGTTTTCCTATGAGAATTTCTTCTGAGATAAAATCCATAATATAGGGTATCATGATCAGTTTGAGAAGATGTTCTATCAGTGAGGAATTAACAAGCCTAAATTACTGTCAATTCAACCAATTAGTAATATTCTAACCACACCATGAAAGAACTTCTTTCCAACCCTGCTATTCCTCTTCTTAGGATATGGTTACACAAGTCACCTATAGTGGGGGGTTTTCAACCTCACTCAACCAAAATCAACCATTATTTTGGTGATTTATCTAAAGATGAAGCATTTCTAGATGGGGTTACCCAATCATCCAATGGATGGTATAGAAGTTGGGACAAATAGTGATGTTTACCTAGTCATGTTTCCTAGATAGCAGTATCTTGAGTAGGTTCTTATCCATGGATATTAGGAAATAACAAGTGAACATATCATTTTATAAGAGTGTTGTTTACAATCATTCATAAAATCATCAACAAAACTGATCACTTTTTTCCTTTTATTCAGTGGCTATTTTGTTTTTTGTTTATGCTCAATGGAAGAAATTGGGGGATTGGAAGCCAGATTGAGGGATGTAATGGATACTTTTATTGGATTGATGGTAACAACAATTATTTTTACCATAACATGAATTTCACCATATGATGAAGGAATTTTCCATGATTTAACTCATGTTGACTGAATTTTATCTTATAGTAAATACACCATTTCTCCAAACTCATGAAATATTTGTTGATAAAACATTGGGATAAGGGGTTTTGACAGCTTAGCCTGGATATTTTCATCATATACCTACAATAATTTCTTTCATGAGATATGGATATATATTGAATAGGATAAACCCTTACATCTATACATAAAGTCTTAAACACTTGCATTATCATGTTACATAGTGTTCTTAAGGATGATTATTTACCATTTCATTAGAATTGAGTTAAAAATATAAAAGAAATGATGATGAAGGCCTTCTTATATATCAATCGATCGTACTAGAAGACTATTATACTAAATGATGTTTGGACGCACCAAATAATGTAAAAACACACTTTTTGGTTTCCTACTACTAATCTCAAGGGCCCATCATCGGGCCATATCCACACAGAAAATGAATGAGATTTTTTTCAGTGGATAAATATTCAGATTACAAATATTGGGTGGGAGTATATTTTTATCCACCCATTCACGATATGGATTCTTCTCAGGATTCAATGGTTTACATAACTCTTCATTTGATTCTATCTAAGAATCCATGACATCAAGGATAGTGAGTAGTTCTGGATGTATTGCTTCCTAGGCACCCTCCCATCTACTGGGAGTGGGAGGGTATTGATGAGGTGTAACCATTTCCTTATCCCACTAATTTTTTTCCATACTACGACTAATGTATTTACATGTTAGGGAAGAGGATGTCATCGTAGTGGATGTAATTTCAAAAAACATTGGGTTCTTCATTTATATAGAAAGACTACCTGGATATAAATCCTTTTATAATTTCAGATATCTCTCTTGGGAGACGATCTTCCATTTTTGGATGTGGGGGACGTTGGATATTCATCTACATATTAAATAATAACTAGTGAGACTATTTCGGTTGACTAGATCCTTATTAGGTTGTCTAATATTTTCAATCTCACTCATATATTGGGCCATCTAATCCTTAGTATAAGGATTGTAGACTCTATTGGGAGGTGATTGGGATATAGAAACATTAATATCTTTATTAGTTGATGTTTTCCACTGTGGAGGTGGGAAATAATTATTTGTGTGATCCGTGTTTAGGGTTCTACATGTTTCTATTTATGTGTGGACCTAATTGGTTCCTCCAGATTACCCACCTCTCTTGGTATATTTTATACGTTACACCCTAGTATATTTTCATCCTGATCCATGTTACAAGTTTTTTGATGGTGGAGTCATTGAAGGAGGTTTATTAATCATTTTTATTTATCCCATTACACTCAATGTAAAAGGTTGATTCTTCACTTCTTTCATTAGGGTAATTTGTTAGACTATTTGCATTATGGGATGACTTTGACTTATAAACACAATGGGGATTGATTTTTTTTACATATGTTCCCCTATTTATGGTTTTTGTGAAATGAATTTGAGGGAGTTTCCATCTTGTTTTCTTAATGTTATAAAAATAGAATAGGTTCTTTCATTCAATTATAGGAATGGATGGGTTTTTAACCATTTATATTTACCACAAAAACTGGGGAAGATTGATTCTATCTATGATGAAAACGGTCATTAAAACACCTACATATTTATGTATTAAAGACTATTTGGGGATTCCAATTTCATTTATTGAACCTATTATTCTGGATTTGATGATTCTGATCAAGGATTTGACTAATACTCAAATCATAATTGAGGTATAGATGGATCTACCATGGTTGTATAGAGTTCATATCAAATCCATGATGATTTCTCTAGGACCCTTTGGGTGTGTGATGATCCTAATGATGGTGCATGTGATAAAACTTTCCCCAGATTGGGTGGCTGGGGTTGATTTGAATCTACTATCGATGTGTCCAAAATCCAGTAATTAATTATTGATCTAAGGGGTAGAGGTGGTGGTAAATTTTCCCATATCCTAGTTGACTAGGATTTCTCTTTAATGGTTGACGTGGTAGCCACTATTATGACCAATTAGATTTGGGGTTGTTTTGCTCATCACGATCTAGGTTCTATGGATTATATTATTGGAGTCATTCTCTATGGGATGTTTTTGGGTTGAACAAAAAATAATCTTTCTTGTATAAAATGTGTTCTCATTGCATTGACGGGCCCAGTTGGAAGACCTCATAGTTTTCCTCTCCCTATGTTCTTGATGACGTAGAGTTGTTAATGTCGTGGAATTCCATTGTAGTGAACAACTAGCTCACGTGTTTCATATTTCCTTGATCTTGTAGGCCATTATGAAATTATATGACACCATATCTGGGGAGTTCTATTGTACAGTGTGTTTGGACAATTGTAATGCTTCATCATTTTCCCCATACATGAATATATATATATATGGAAAGGCTTCCTCTATATAATAAGAAAAATTGTTTTTATTCCATTATAGAATTCATATTATTCATTTCAAGTTTCTGGATTCGTTTTATAGAGATTGAAACCAGGTCAATCTGACAACAGAGTATGTTCATTTTCTGAAGGGTACCCTCTTACCGTTGATAAAGGATGTATCTAGCATTAAATCACTGATGAGTTACTCACATAATTTGGGAGTGTAAAGTAATAGAATCCATCATTAGGTTTTATGGGATCTCATTATTAGAATTATATATTATCCAAAACATGTTTGGGATGTTGTTTTTGGATAAATCTCTCATTATATCATTTTTGGAAACCTCAAAAATTGACATACATGACTCCAACTTTTCAGTCCATGAAGGTCGCTTCTATAGGTCACTTGATAACATTAGTTGAGGATTTATGGTATTTTATGGTTAAATATATATGGATTAATTTGGTGTTTGAATAATACAATTATTGAATGATATAGGTGTTTTTAGAACCACTCTATTTTCAGGTGTCTAGGAAAGTGATTTATTTCCTTTTCTAAGAGGGATATTTTCATGGGGAGGTGGACCACGATATATGATAGGAATGGAGTCCCTATTTCTGTCTCCACCCTAAAATTAGAAATTATATCATTGTAAGGATATCTATTACCATTTTCATAAATTTCAATCAATCCGCGAGGAGTTTTATGTATGAATCAAACAACCTCAAGGACACTGATATTGAGAAATTAAGGGATATTATCCTAATTATCCATCATTATAAAAATACATTGACCTGCAATTTAAGGGTTAATAGTTATATGAGAATTCACTAGGAATGTTTCTAGAATATATTAATAAACGTTAGTTATTTCGGTAATATGATCCGGTTATTGAAAATATATTGGAATATTCTTGTGATATTTTGTATTATAGATTGAAATTTGAGTCTCCCTGTCAGTGGTGGATAGCATATTCCAAAAAAACAATCCATATAAGGTGTATATGATCCATATTCATGTATTCATTCCCCATCATAATATTCCAACATAACATTGAAATGGTGTAAGGTATTTTATCCTCCTCATATATAGACTCTGAAATATGTGGGTGTTTTCGATCATCCATAGAAGTAGGGATGTGAGTTTGGTTTCTATTAGATTTTGTAAAATTCCATGTATCCTTACTGATAAGAACATGAGCTTCACCCATATCATATTCCAATCTCACTTGGTGATCCCCAGTTGAACTATAATATGAACTAGCCACATGTTTATAGGGTATATTGAAGTTCTTTTTTGATAGAAATATTATCCAATATTGAGGAAAGTTCCACTCTCACATGGTGAGCCCCAGTTAGAACAAGGATATGATACTAATCTGGTGCCTTTAGAGTATGTAGTTGAGGGTTTTTAACAAAAATTTCAATCAATCTAGAGAGAAGTGATGCTTTCACATAGTGATCCATAGTTAAAATTAGAATATTCATCTATTATTCTTCTTTCTTTATCAGAACGTACTGATAATCCTCATGGACCAAAGTAGGAATATTTCTTACTCTAAAAAAAACACTTGTTCATGTTGATCTCAGTGTTTTTATTACATAACAACAAGAATATTAATATTTACCCATTATAGTAACATTACCAGTATGGGAAAATGCAAGTAGAGTTCATCAATTGTTTCTAAGATATAGTGGCTCATTAGGAAAGTCTATGTAGGGATATCGGCGTGAACATTTTTGGTCTCAAATATTTATTATAAAAAATATTTTTTTGAAATGGGGTTATAATACCACTAATATCTTCCATATTACATCATAATATATTGATGGTCTTCATGTATGGGGGTAAGTATATGTCCCCCGCATGATTAATGTCGGAATGAACATGAATGATTAATCCATGGGGGTAGGGATATGAGTATAATAACTGGACACAATCAGAATATGCTAGAAGGTGTTATCCAAGAGAGTGGTATATGATCTTCATGTCATATATCCATGCCATTCCATAAAAAATGTTACTTCATTGGTTCCCATGTGTGATCGTTTGTGGTGGTGATGTGTCTGGTGGTTCCCTTAGCATGTGATTGAGGGGAATCTAAGGGATGTTACTAATGAAAATAGTGGATGTGGGACCTCCATGATGACTCCTAAAATGGAAGGGATATATAGTTGAAATCTTTTATCTAAATTAATCAGAGGAATGAGTTTCAAATTTTTATGATCTGGGGACATGATTATGATGTGGTTTGTGGTGAATATGAGCACCCTCACTTTACTGATCCTTTTTTTGGATGATGTAAACTCATTTGTTTCAGCATCATAAGATCCCTTCATGCATCATCATAGGTATATATTGGACCAAATTGGCATTATTAAGAAACCCTTTCATTCATAACCTTATTATAAAGGTGTATTGTGGATGAGGTTATTTTGTGTCCCAAAGGGTTTGTAGCTATAGTTTATTTTTCATAATAGTTTCCAGATAATGAAATAATGTTTCTTCATGGTGTTGTTTGTGGGAAAAATATATACAATCACAAAGTAAACAGTAAACAATGATTCTGATAATTTCATATTCAAAAGTATAATTTATACTCCACTAAATATGAGCAACTAATACAAAAATCCTTTTTATTCCCAGTTTATCTACTTCAGTCACATTGACTTATTGAAGAGAGGATACAATCATTTATTGAGAGCTTGAGTTACATTAGGGAAACTAGTCATTTTCTTCATTTGAGATATTCCTATTTGTTTCACCATTTTTTTTCTTTTTGATATTTTTGTGGACAGCCCCCATGGTCAGGAGACATGATGAGCCAAGCATATAAAAAGTTGGTTATTTTTATAATACATGATTTCACATTGTTTTATAATGTTTGTTTACTCTTAATTTTTATTGTGTTTATTCATTTTATTTTTTGAGAGATCAATTTCATAAAAAAATATTTCATTTTGTTTTCATCATTTTTTCTGAGAAATATGTGGTTGGTCTCCCAATTTCTAGAGACATGATTCCCAGTTCCTATGGGGATTTGGATATTATTCCCCTACATGATTTCATATTATTTTGAAAAGTTTTAGTACATAAAAGTATTCTTAGGTCCTGATGATTAATTCTGGTGGGTTGAATGTGTTACTAAATACATCTTGTAATGTTTTCCACTTGTAGACTCACATATAAATTCCATGTGGTTCCCACATCCATAATTGAGTAAACATAGATTTCAATTTTAGGTTTTTATTCAAGGATTCCATGTTGACGACACATAGGTACTCACATTCTTAGAGATAATGGAATCTTCGGAACATCAATACATTTTGGGAGGAATTATGACCAACTCTGAGACTATCTTATAGATTTAAGATATGTTCACGAATCCATTCATAATATTAATAAAAAATAATTTACCCTATGAAAATGATTAGGGGATGAATTAATTTCTATTTAGGGGGCCTATTAACAAGTGCATATGTGTTTATCTAATGTTCTTCATCCATTCCTATTGTTTCACAACATGGGGTAGGTGCCTATTTTTAAAATCCATATAACAAAGAACACTATAATTTATTTTCATCGAATGAGATGTTTGATATCATGAGGATGATGTTGAACCTTTATATGGAATCATAAATATAATTTTTTTTGTTGGAATTAAAACCTAGTAACATCATTGATATAGTTTGGTTTAACAACATACAAAATGAATATTTATATATACAAGAGTATGATTAGGTGGTAGGTATTGATATCAATCAAGAGGTGGGAATCCAATATATCCATCATATTTCTAGAATCGGAGTAATCATAGTTAGATATTCAATCATGACATAACCCTAGGTGGATACCCTAATATGGGGGATGTCATATAATTCCATAGAGTGAGGCTTACACACATAAGTTTTCCTTCTTAAGGGATATTCATGATTCAAATGATATATTCATTGAAAATATCTAAGGAAATGTGATCCATTATTGGTGTTTGAAACAAGGGACAATAAGTGATCTGTCTGGGGTATGTGATCTGAGATAGCCATGACCGAGTGTTTCAAATGGAGCTCAGGCCAAAGGATGGAATCCCACATATCCTAGTTATATCCGGGATCATATTTCATATAGATCAATATGGGAGTATGCTTTAATATATCTATAGGGAATGGACAACCTATCCTAGTTTATCTTCCAAAAATCAAGGGGTTATATTCCCGATTTGTCTTATGTGTCTGGAAGTCATGTCCAAAGATGTATAGATAGGTCTTTTTTCCAAAAAAAAACATTTAAAAAAGAAATATCATGATCTTGATGACTTATAAGAATATGATCGCATTATCTAGATACAACATTTGGGAGGGTTTCACAAGATCAAAACATACATGTCTGGGAGATGTCGAATGATCTGGATGTCATACTCATAAGACATCACAGGACATTGGTGTCATGTAATGGTTCTTCCATATGACATGGATGAGATGTCTAGGGGTAATCATGAAACATAGTTGACAAGACTAGAAATCATCACACGACATGGATAACATGTCTATGGGGAATCAAAAGACTTGTCCTATTTTTCTATGGTGTATCACTGGATATACTTGACATTACTAGAGGTAATTTCATTACATAGATACAATTCCCTAAGGGATTCACTAGAAATTCCAGACATGTTTGGGTTCCATCACATGACATGGGTGACATATCCAATGGGAATTGGGAGACATACTTGACATATCTTGAGGATGTCAGGACATATGAATGAAATCTTATAGGGTCATCATGAGACAAGTATGACATGTCTAAGGAGTGACACATGATTTTCCTGCATGGATAGACGACATTGTGAGGGTTGGATGATATGTCCTAACTGAATCAAATGACATTAATAACATTTCCAGATGCCAAACAAGACTTGGATGACATGTCCATAGGGGTTCAAAATAATTTCATGACATGTCTTGGTACCGTGACATGGAATGGATGAAATGTATGGAGGGAATCATGATTCATTATTGACATGTATAGAGGGTAACACGAGACTTGGATATCATGCATGGAAAGTTTCACAAGACTTGGATGACTTTTCCCAGTTCTGTTGCATGATCTGTATAGATTATGGGAATTGCATGATACCTTTGTTTTACAATTAGCATACCAGTCTACACATAAGTCATCCAACATTTCATTTTTGTATAACATAGGATCCCCATTTTTTCAATAATTAGTATGATTAGGCTTTGTATGGCCTATTCGATATGTCAAAATCCCTTCACATATTCTAGATGAAGTACACATAGTCCCTCACATGATCAAAGGAGTCATCACATGAAGCACATTTTCAAACAGCATGATCACATTGGTAAATCAATATTATTTGCCAGGGGGAAGACCATGTGATCTCGTGATCTTCCTCTCAAAGATGTCTTACCCTATAGTCTCATTCTATTTTTGGATTCTTCACTATGATTTATTATTCCATGGGGTAGTAATTTATCTTCCTAACCACATTGGTTATATAATTCCTTGTGAGGAATATATTTAAAAAAATATGATATACTGTTGGGGGAGAGATTTTTGAATCACATGATTGGCATCATCCTACCATTAATCATTCATGGTGGTGTTTGATGATAATGACTATGATAATGATCCACCATTGCATTTTTTATTGGACCCTAGCAGATCAATGGAACATTACCTAACCATGTTTTCTTTTAAAAGATCATTTAGATGGTCATAATTATATTTCTTGGAGTCTCAGTGATATTAGGGATCCCATGGCATGTCATTCAGATTATCGAGGAAAGAATTCATGGGGTCCATTGTGATACTAATGAGCCTTGTCAAAGACATCATTTGAGATTAGGATGGCTTGTCAATGGGGCGTTTTGGGATTAAGAGGAGATATAAATGATACCTCACATGATATAAGGAATATAACTACTTTTCCATGAAGATAAGTGTATCTTCACCTCCATGAGAAGCCTCCACCTTTTCACATTTTATTTCCTTACAATTTTTTTAGAACATGGAATATTTTGATGTCTTTCGAGGATTTTCATAGAAAATCGCGCTTTTTTATATATGTTGTATTACATGATAAAGGATTCATATAATGATGACATAAATGAAGTATCATAGAAAATCCCTTTATTTCTATATGGTGTCAAATGGGCACAAAATAATCGAATGGACCAGTTTGAGTTAATTTTCATGATGAAGGTGATACTTTGACATTCTGTCATGAAAATAATGGGCCATGTCATTAGGGACTCCATGGGTCTTCAACACTTGTCTAGGTTCCTTCATAAGAGTAGGAAAGTTTGTTAGATGGGCCTCACATAACCATGAGTAGATCAATTTCATTTCATAATCTATTTTCATGACCTTCTTTCGGTCATTCGATAACATATCCCTCAAAATCTTATGCAAACCTTTTGATTTAGGGACCCTCACTTCCGTTGTTTTGTAGAGAAAAGAATTATCTTTCCATTGGTACTTATTAAATTCTAGTTTTTTCAATTTTCAAATAGGGATATTCAAAATTCATTTCTATTTTTAATGTCGTTTACAATATTCAATGGAATTGGTCAAGGTTGGGATTATAAGGGGAATATCTATTTACGCTACCAAAATCACTATTTATGATAAAATAAATCCCCTCTATTGACCCCAACACAATATTTATAAGTATTAATTGTTCTCCAAGGCTTATTAGGCTTATATAAATATTTTCATTGACTCGTTGATCCATACATTAATCAGTATGACCTAACCAAGTGATTTGGATCAAATTTGGTGTTTTAATATTGTATCACTCATGAATATTATTATTCTACCCCTGATGTGGTGGATCAATTTCATTCCATTAGGGATTAGAGTGCCTCACTTTGATCTGGATGTTGATCTCATTGTTTTTCCTTCTATTCATAAGGAAAAAAGTTTAAAACAATGCCCGAAAAATAATGTTTTTCCTCTAGTATGTTAAACATATACAATCATAACACAACACAATCTATGAAACCAATTATAATAATAACTATCTTGTAATACGTGAAATATCAATTTTACACCACCCATTGATTATTTTAGATTTGGTATGGGATGAGACCAAGACTTTTGGATTTTCAAGAGGTGTTCCTAACCTAGACCATTGACTGGAACATGATAATTATTCATCAAGAATTGTATAGCCGAATTGGGGAGTATATTTTTGAATGTATAAACACTTAAATAAAATATTTACAAGGATCATATTGGATTTGAATTGGATAATTCGTATGGAATTGGATAAAGGGAATACAACATAAATATTTATGAAATTTTTATTGGGATTAATTAAAATCATAATTGGATTGGTAATAATTGTTATTTGAAATGGTTTCTTTTCACTTAAAGGGTAATTAAATATAAGTAGAATTATAAATACAATTATTATTTTTTACGAATTAACAAATGCAAAATTTTCATCCAACATGGATTGAATTGTTATGTGGTGGGGAAATTTCTGTATTCCTAAGGATATGACACTCACTGGAAGGATTTTTGAGGGAATGAAATATGTTTGTGTGATTTATAAGAGAGATATTCATGGATACTTGATTCGTGAGGGTGATACTTGTTGTTTATTGGTAACAAGGGAGTGAGATTTTCATTTTCCAGATTCCTGAGTGTGAGGTACAAAGTGTGTGCAAATTTTGAGGGTGAAATGATTGATTCCATGGTTCATGAGGGACTAATTTATAGTTATACAGTATGTATGATGGATGTTTTGGATAGAATACAAGATATTCCATTCATGTTTTTTGTACTGGGGTGAATGGATAGACACAACTAGCATTTTTCTGATGCATGTTTGTGTTTAGATGTTGTTTGTGGTGGTCTACTATATTTTATTCACTAACTATTCAATCCACAATTTCGTACCCAAGAATATTTTATATTTTCATGTTTGGAAAAGGGAAAGTGTCCATAAGACTATATTTTATTTCTTTCTTACTGAAAATAGTTCTAGGTGATTGGAGCATGCATGTTGTTTTAGGCATGTGTTTAGAGTATTTGTAACACCCGAAAAGTTTTACAAATAAATTTATTATAGAATGCATGATATATTGAGTCTCTATGATATAGAAACATTGTTAGAAGAGTTAGTTATAACAAATCCACTGAACATTATTTAACCGATTTTATGATTTGAATTTGAAAAAATTGACAAACATGGTTGTGATTAGTAATACATTTCGAGCCTGATAGGACCGTCATACCTATTTTCCTAATTATAAACCTGACCCTTATAAATAGTATTGTACCCATATGAATAGTATAGTGACCTTAACCTCACCCATTTATGTTTGAATAAAATCTATTCACCTAATAAATAAGAGTGAATATTTTTAAAATTAATAATTAAGTGTTGGTATTTTTGTGAGTAATGAATTTTTATTTTAAATTTTAAATTAATAAATTTATTTTAAATAAAATTAATTTACATAAAATATATTCCATAATAAATATTTTTTTTCACTATTATTTTAAAAAAATTTAATAATATCTTAGTTATTTTATCATTGTATTATAAAAGATTTTTTATTTTAGAAAACTATATTTTTCAAGTAACATTGATTTTATTAAAAAATTAAATTCAAAAAATTTAGAAAAACATATTCAAAAAATGAAGTCCATTATTGAATTATAAATTTTTAAAAATGTTTAGGGTGATGTTTTTCTATTTTTTTAAAAATAATTGAATTTTTGGTGAACACTAAAATTCTATATTTTACAAAAAATTCCAAATAAATGAATTTATGCACAATACATGATTCATAGATTATTTAAATGGCAATTGGTTACAAAAAACATGAAATTTTTACTAATATTTGTCATAATAATCATCCACATTTCTTGTCTTGAGAAAAATTATAAAATAGTGATTAAGATATTAAAAAATCACTCATCTACTCCTATATCAAAACCACCCCTCACCCCTATTCTCTTCACTCTTCTAAGCCATGAATACTGTAAAAATTTCTTCCACAATACACATCCCTATAATATCCACACGTCTAAGAACACTTTTTATTTCTAAAATACCAAACTCCCATTCCTTTAGAAGGTTCTCAATGATGATATTTCAAGAGGCACACCCTCTTCCTTTTTATTTTATTTTCAATTTCAATTTATATTCTTTTCTAATATTTTCCTCACTTCCTCTATCCAAATGATCATGATAACTCCAATATCATTTATATTCTTGATTGATATTATTTTAATGGAATATTCTTCCTCAGATACTATCTCTCCCTCTTATTTTAAAAATACAAAATCATTGTATGGGAGGTTATAATTTACAACCTTTGAGGATGATGAACATTTTTTATTCAATTGATCCTTCATGGCTGTCCATGGAACCATTTTTGTAGTTGAAATCGGTTATAAAATATATATTATATATTATTTAATTTTATTTAATCTTTTATATAAACATAATACTAATTTATATGATAAAACTGGTTTGACATAATGGAAATATCTTCAAAATTCTCTGAATGATTATCACCAATGATCGATATAATAACTCATATAAATACTATATAAAAAATAAATAGATCACCATTCAATCATATAGTTATTAAATAGTATCATACGAATTCAATTATGTATAATTATACCAATTTTTTATGAACTTCCATACTTATATACATGTTAACTGATCACAAAAACAAAATAATTTATTATACATGATGTTAAGGTCAAGTTAAGAACTCATCGAGGCATATGGTAATGGTTTTCTATGAGAACCTCCATTTTCATCCGGGTTAATCTTTTTCTTTCTTATTACAAATTAATTTATTATTTATTATTAAATAATCCCTATAAATTATGTGTTATATTTTGAAATATGAGTACTATTCATAATCCTTATTTTTTATGGGAAGTTAAATGATTTATAAAGATATATATCAACTCTTCCTGATAAAGAAGCACATTTTAAGGGAACTTCTCTAATTTATACCTATTTTCAAGGGCACTCTATAATATTTTTTAAGAAACCTTTAATTTTCTTAAAATCACTAATTTCATCATTGAAATAATATCTTAGTTTATTTCTGGTTTTATTCATAGTTTTTTACAAAACAAGTCGTCAACTTAAAGTGAAAGTGTATTTCTCTCAAAAATTCATTGATGAACATATTAGATTATTTTCGTCTATTTCAACACCTCTATTGAATTTTATGTTTTATTGAGGTTAATATATTATGTTCATAATCATAAATGTTGTATTAAATGGCTTATGGTATGTTTGATAATGTATGTTCTAACTTTATACAATTAACATTAATACACATATTAGTTAGTGTTTATAAATATAGATTGGGAAATGTTATTTGATGTGTTCATGTAGTTTATTTTTATAATCTTTCATAAGTGGAATTAATTTGAATATGAAAGAGTCATGTGGGGACTAATATAGACCTAGATGCATCAGTATGTCTTATGAGACAAAACAAAATTGGGTCTTAGTTGAGGGCTTAACCTAGTAGTTTCAAAAGTCCTGGTTGAGGCCTTGAAAATATGTATCAGATGTCTGTAATTATGAATTTTTTCATTATGGTGTTACTAATTGATAAACCATTTGATTCTTATTCTAATATAATATCAATGGTTATGATTTATTCTCTAATGATACTTTTAATATAATTATATAATTAGCTTTCATTTCTTCAATATTGTGCTCAATTTAATTTTTAATGGCATGTGTTTGTAGTTTTTCACCATGACTACTTTTTATTTTTAAGATAATATCTATTGTATTACTTACCATTACTCAGAATTTGAGGACACACATTTCTTATGTTTTATTTTCCCCCAGGTTTTAAAGATGAATATTATAAATGACTTGCAGGGATAAACACGGACTCATCGATGTTTCCCGTGGAATTACAATTACTTATTTCATTTCAAGTTGTAATGTTGAACTTTATATTGTATATTATTTTCCTAAACTAACAATTTATTCACTCTATTGGAAAAAATCTTTCTTGTAATCATGACAATGTATTAATATAATGCACTAGCTCTAGAAAATTGTGTTTTATGTCCTTATAGAAGTTATATTGGGACTATCTATTAGTTTTTTTATTATTTGAATTTCCACAAGAAATTAGAAGTCTTATAGTATAGTATGACATAGATAAATTTCTGGACTTTTTTGGAATTGTAATTTTTATTTATTGGAGTTTATTTTAAATGATTGTTTATAAAATTTCATATTGTTTTTATTATTATATTACCTAGTGTAAAGTCCATTAATTGTATATCTTAGACCCTATATACATGTTGGTATCATCTTTCATGTAGATTGGTAAAACAATGATTTGGTGGCAACTCAATACATTCACGTGAGGGATAACTAGGATGGTAAAATTAAAATACAGATACTCTATATTGTTCTAAATTTTATTGGATAGGACAATAACACGATTATAAAATACATGATGTGAAATATCTAATTAAAATCACGTGTAATAACTTTATTTTTGTTAATCTTATAAAAAATCACATTTAACCATCAAGGGAAAAGAACATTAGAAATAATTATTCCATAATCAAGGGGACAATTGAAAAATGGTTACTGATGATGGATTTTGTTTCAACACAATACTAAATTGGGGAAATCAAGAAAAATTAACAACCTTAATATAATTTTTAGGGGAATAAGTTACATACTGGATTCCAACAATCTACATCTACATAGAAGGGCTGTATATTGTACCCCACAACCCCATGATAGTTTTAATGAATATCATGATCTACATTCTCTCATAAATTAAGTGAATTGATTTATAATAATCTGGAAAGAATTTTATAGAGTTTTATTTTGTGTTAATTTACCTAGGAGGTTAAATAATTCAAGTGTCAACTATTTTGAGATGATATCATATATGGTATTATCGTTTGGGGGGGATAATTTTAATTTTGAACTAGGATAAGATGACTAATGAATTTTTGATGAATATAATTGTCCCGAATGCGTTTTCATTTTTATCTTTTCATATAACTCTTATCTATTCCCAAAAATATTGAATAACATTTATTGTGATGGTTATTAGAGAAAAATATATATTTTATTTTAAAAATAATGGTTTATATGAAATTTTTAGACTTAGTTGTTTCTATGTGTTTTAGAATAACGCTGTGATTAAAATGATTTGGAATTTTAAAAAATCATAAATGGGAATATTTTTTGTAAATACACCATTAAAATCGTTTTTTGTTCTATTTGTAGAAAAATCAACTGTGAGGGTTTAAAAAAATATTTTGGTATGTGATGAGGAGTCAATTTCATGAAGTCCTAAGTGGTTTATAGTGTCTCTAGATTTTTTATATTTTTTTAACACAACACCATTGTGAGCTATAGAAATCCATGAATGTCATGAATAAAGGATGTGAGGAATTTATTTCTGTCTAGATATATTTAGAGTAAAAAATAAATATTGGTCCAAACCCATTCTATCCATCCAGAGATATTATAGTGTTGTGACACAGTAATATTGCCGATTAGGCCTATCATAGAGTAGCTGGATACTAGAGATATCATGTGACATCACACAATTGATAAATGAATAGGGTGTGTAGGATAGTTAAATAAAAAAACAATATTCTAGTGAGAGGCTACACCTTGAGAGGTAATGAGCAAAGAAATGATGCATAATATGATCATGAAGACTTCACCAATGTGAAAACCCAAAGCGGGACAATTGAAACATGAAACTATTAAATCAAAATGGAGAAGATAAAGATTTTTTAGTGAATAGAGGTAAAAAACACCATGTATTAGGGAACTGTGACTGCATTGTTTTCAAAATTACTATATTTTATTTATAATTATTTGTAAGATGAATTTATGAGTTTTAATTTTTCCAATTAAATATTTTAGGTATAACTCAAATGTTTGGATGTTGTTTCCTAGTTTGAAGTAATTTCATATGGGAAAACTTCTTGGAGTAGAATGTTGGGAAAAATTGAAGTTGGCCAAAACATAGTGGAAATAATTATGTGCGTGAAAGGATAATGTTAAAGAGATCACCCTATGCTGGTAGATGCGATGGATTATAATAATACCTATTCTAAATGAGGAATAATAGATTGGTTGTTTTTTATCATGGAGTAAATATGTAAAATAATTAATGTGGAGAATAAATCACCATGTTGTGGATACAACCATGTTGAAGGGTGTTTCACATGGAATAATTATATTCCATTGTGAATTTCTATAAATTTTATGCTCATTACATGCCTTCTAATGAATAAATTTATCCCAAAAAATCAATAGTTGTTTGTGAGGTAAATAACGTCAGAGATAAAATTGGGATAATGAATATTTTAGAGAATGATCATCAAATATTAAAGTAACTGAAATATGTTTTTATTTCATTTTTTTACAAATTAGACAGAAGAAAAAATAAAATATAAGGTAAAATATGGATTCAATAAATATCGTAGAAATAATGGGAAGTATAAAAGTTGTGTTCTAGGAGACCACCTTATATAGAAATTTTATGATGTTCATTATCCTAAAGAAGGACTAAAAAAATTAGACACCACCATTTTTTACATAACTAAATGTTCATAAAGACATAAGTTAGATGTTATTGGGGACAATATCCATTCCAAATGAACTGGATAGTAGTGCACTCTATTCCCTATGATGTTTATTGTCTAGGTGGATTTTTGTGGCCTATCAATAAAATTTACAATATAGTTAAATGTAATAATTTTAATGAATTTCAAAATTTCCTTTATTTGAATATTGGATTATCTCAATTAGGGTGAACCATGCATGATCATACACAAACGTCTTTTATAATATAATCGCGTCATATCATTCATAAGGGAGAGAGTGGGAAATGTTTTAAATAATTTGAAAATTAGATCATCTTCATTGGATTATTTTGTAATTATCATACATAGATGAATTCCACATAGGTTATCATCCTTAATTGGTACTAAAGAATATTTTCAATATTTGTTAGACTGATCTTAATATAAACCCTAGAGGTATTATTGTACTTGTGTTTATTGAGGGTAAGGCATCAGACTATAGAACAGATCTATATCCAGTGTTGTTGATGAAATAATATTGTTTTATGGCTCATTTTCATTTTCATTAAGTAATTATTAATATATTAAAATTTAATAATATTTTCCATTACATCAATACATGTAGACATAATCAAAAAAATATCATTACATTGATTTATTATTCTCTATGATTATTGATTAGGAATAGTTTGTGGTTATCAATGTTCTGTTAGGATATTTTTGGCCCACATACCCTTCATTATTTATCATTACTCAAGTTACATGATAATGTAGTGTGGTTTATGTGGATCATTCTAGTGGAAATATTTCATTCTAGGTAGGTTACCTAGTCCATTCTGCATCTTAACATATTTCTCTCACATCCATTACAATTTGGATGAAGAATCCTTTCATCCCTCATAATGGTAGGTGGTGAATGAATTATGTAGTAGTACTGATCGAGTGTGGTCAGATTGTGGTGGTATCTACGTGAGGGGAGGATTTTATAGGGTGGTATATGATTTATAGTTTCAATGGAGTAGACTTGGGTGACCAATTGAGTCACTCATGATGAAAGCTACTTTGTGAAGAAGGGTTTAAATAGACTATAATGTTAATTCTAGGTCGATGTTGATGTAATGGGTTTTCAATGATGAATGTGACTAGGGTTTGCCCTATATTATTATTCTAGCTTACTATAATTTTGTATCCAAATGTAGTCACATTTGATGGTCCCTACAGACTGAAAAACACAACTAGATCGACATGGTCAAGCCACAACATGAGGATGTAAGTATGGGAAGAGTAGACATCAACTCTTCCATAATGTGTCGGTGGGGAACATGTTAAAACATGTTACTACAACCCATTCCACCATTTGTGTTAGAACCATGTATTTTCATAGATGGAAATGGAGTCTAATTATTGTTCAAAATAATGATTTAAAATGTTTGAAAATGATTAAACTACCGGAATGGTTATTTTTTGGTGAAAGAACCTTACACACGAAATATGACATAAATATGGTCTTACAGGCTTGTGGATTTTATTTTTCATCACATAAAAATATCGAAAATGTATGAGATTCACACAAAAGATGAAATTAGTTGAAAGTAACTTATGAGCCAAATGAAACATCAATTTTAGTATTATGTACACGAGGGTTTGTGTGTAGGGAACATTCATGTAGGGTCATCTGGGTTTATAAATATACAGCTAAACCTATTTGATACTCAGAACATTTTCCAATGAATATACATTATCTCTATTGCATGAAGGAGTTTCATATAGGAGTCTTGCGTAGAGAAACCCTTTTACGTGGAATGTACATTTAGTCTATTTTATCTATGTAAATCATGTGGTGTGGTTGCACTAATGGTAAATGGTTGTGGGAAATACAATTTTAACGACAAAACTAAAGACAATGCACATGAATAGGTGTTGTGAACAATAGTTAAGTAGAGGAACATTCAGGTTTTTAGTATTTGGTTTGTTTGATCAGTGATTTCATGTGCATCAATTCAAGACTTCTTTGCAAGCATAGTCTTGTGATAGTGATAGAAAATGTCTTAAATTCCAATTTGATGATGCTACCATCATGAATGTAGAGAAACTAAGACTTCACTCAAATAAATGAGATATTGTGCGTAATCAGAAGTGTTCTGAGGGATGTGTTGTGATATCCATTAAATTGTGAAATGTCAGTGTACATAAGAATATATAGGATTTTTATGATCTATTTTATTCAACAAATATTGAATTTTAGTGTATTTTTTTATGACTAAAACACTGTCAGTATATGCCCCTTGGACTAACCCTTCGTGGTGAACCAAGTAAAACTTTTTGTCTTATTTCATCATGTGAATGATTAAATTATTTCACATTACCATCAGAAAAGTTTAACAGGTTCCTATGTACATGGGAGACAATATTCCTCTCATTAGATGAAATGTTTATATCCTTATTTACCCATCCCCTGTCAGGGTGTTTTTTTGGTCCTTCATGTTGTATATGACTGAGGTCGATAGAGTTAAATATGTTCACTTTTTTTGACATTTAAAATTCAATAAATGTTAGGGGAGTCCCCATATTTTATAGAAGAATATCATATATTTTTATGAATTAAATGATATATCTACTGATATATCTTGGAATCAATGTTATCTTTTCAATTGCATATGGAATACATGTCACTAATGGAACATGACTGTCTATGATTTAAATATATAATGGAATGATTTGATACATATTCCAAAGCATTGAATTCCATTACTAGAGCTTTATTTAATCAAATCTATCTAAAAGTGATGACGTCAAAGTCATCCAAGTCTATGTTTTATAGACTTGAAAACATATATGAAGGAGAAAATAAAGTGGAATAGGTGAAACTCATTGTTTTTCATAATTTATGAATTATCATAAAAAAAATTCTCATAAAAATGGAGATACCATTTTTTTAATCCATTTACAAATGCTTTTGTAGCAATACATCCTATTAGTGTAAAAATCAAAGACATTGACATTATAAATAAAATATTGAAAAGTATAATACCAATAAATAATAAAGAAATTTTATTCCATAAACAATGTGATCTATAAAATATTTCATTGGATGGTCTGTTGAGTAGTCTAGTGGCATATGAAATGAGAGTCAAACCAGAAGATGGGACAAATCGAGTTTTAATGAAAACGGAAATAAAATCCTTTCAAAAATGTGATATTTATGGGGATATTATTGATGGAGATAATTATGAAGATAAAATTATTTTTCATTGTATAAGATGTTAAAGATTGGAAAATATATATTTGAAATAAAGCTTCCTATAGACTATTTTTTATGTGGTAGAGATGGGAACATTGCCTATAGAAGCTCAATGAAGCTTTATGACGAAGAAAGTGTATTTGGAATCATGTAAAAGACTCAAAATTGGTTTCCCAAAAAAAAATACATGAAATAAATATTAAAAATACAATAAAAGAGTTTCATATGTAAATAAGAACAAGATGATAATAACGTTTTCAAGGATAAATAACTAGAGTTAAAATCTGGACCACAAGAATCTATGATTTCTATAGTTGAAAAATAAAAACCATAAAAAGAAAAGGGTAAAGTTAAATAGTTTACTGGGGGTGTTTATCTCGAGGTAGATCATAAGGGTTCACTTTATAAGCATGAAGATCAAAATAAAAAGGAACACAATTATGAGAGATGTATTATAAGGGTCATCAGAGTGTGTTTATTGGAATGGAGCAGAAATTTATCAACTGGATATTGTAGAAAAATATCAACCAATAGATCTTGAAAGATAAGAAAATGATTTGGAATATAATCATAGGATTGAAGATCCTTAAAAGGTCATCAATGACATGAAATAAAAAATCGATTAAAATGATAAAAATGAGGGTATTGAAGAAGAATTTGTCACTATATAAAGTAAACTAGAAACTAAAACAACTTTAAGGGAATTAGATAATAAATTATTGTTTGGAATATTCTCTAATTTCGAGTTGTTAGAGAGAGAGAGATGTGGTTATGACGGTGTATATATGTCCATGAATGAGGAAAGATAGACTTTCATTAAAAAAGAAGAATTGATTTTTATTCTAAAACATCAAATGATAGAAACAAGATAAGCATCAGAAATGAGAGAGAGAAAGATGGACATATCACAAAGCCATGTGATTTCATAACCAATAAATCCTCAAGTCAAACTAAATAGTGAAAAGAAAAATATCTACAAGAATCCATAAATGATCAGTTGTCAAAATACATTCCTAAGGAAGGATAAATGAGTAGGAATAGAAGACATAAGACATTTACTCTAATGAAATGTCAATTATTTGGCATTTTGTACCATACCATGTCATACCGTAAAGAGTTGAGCAATACTTTTAATGGGGACAGGCTAGGAAGTCAAAAAAAAGAGAATGAATTCAAATCTTACATCTTTTAGGAGAAATATATTTTTTGGATATTGTTCACACAGCTCTAACTATTTTCATAAAGTCATTGATTATAGGTAGAGAAAATGGGGGGATTATTACCTACAAAACATATATAAAATTCAATATCCACCAAACAGATAGATTTCTCTTAAAATAATGGATTATATTATGGGAGAAAAATACATTTTTGAATAATAAATTCACATAGAAAAGATATTAGAAATACCATCATTATACTCCACTAAGTCAAATAATTCATGTAATTAAAATAAAAAAATCAAGAAACCCAACATGTACAAAAATATCTCAATGGTATTTAGAAGAGTACAAGATGGATTCCTGATAGTGGATACTAAAACAATATTATAGGGAATTTAGATATATTAAATAATTTTTGGACAATAGATGAAGGAACTAGAAGGATTATCAATGATGGTGAATTAGTATTCAAAGGTAGTGTAAGTACAAAACTAGAAAATAATGAGCTGAAAAAAACTATAGTTCCCTATATGGATGGCCGGTATCAGTCTTTTGAGATTGATTCAATTCTATGACTCTGGAGTAATAATGAAATTTAATCAAAAGTGGTCTATAATAAAAGGAAATACATATAATTCTCCCATTAAAGGATGTTTAATAGATGACTTCTTAATTTAGGTTGACAATTAAGAGAACATTTTCTACAAGACTGTAACACCCCATTATTTCATAGTACTTTATTTCTTCAATGTAATTCAATAACTTTCACTACACGCAACACCAAGTTCTAGCGCACCATGACTTACCAAACAAGAGGTTCAAAAGCAGTTATGAATAGTATTAACTGAATTTTGAACTTTATATAATCCTTATAATTTTAGAATCCATATTATGAGTTTATTATACATAAAGTAAAAAAAATCATTTATTTCAGATAAAAGAACTATTTTTCAAAAAATGCACTTTTACCCACTTTTAATGGTGAACCCTTTTTAAATCCAATATTTTAAACTTTTATATATTTAATTTGAATAAATAAATTTATTCTATAGAATGGGCACATAAAAAATTTACAATGTAACACCACAATCTTCCATGATACACTTCTCTTTGAATAATACAGTAGCGTGTGCTGTATACAACATCGAGATTCTAACACACCACGACCAATCAAAGTAGCCGTTATGGATATTAATACCTAATTTTTTAAATTTTATAAATTTTATCTCTCAAAATGGACTTCATTTTTAGAATCGGAATATCTAATTTATCCTCGGCTGAAATTTTTGTACTTTTCGGATAACTTTTATATTTTGATTAATAGTGAAAATTACTAAATTTTAATTAAAAAAACTATTTTAATCAAAATAATTAATAGTGATAAATTATGAATTTGAGTTCTTTTAAAGTATATTTAGAATATATTACTACCATTTAATACAATTTTGGTCATTGGAAATAATTTCACATTTAAACCGGACATAAACAAGTGTCAATCTTTTGATAGTTATTATATCTTAAAAAAACACTTTCTGTTTTGATAGCGGGAATTAATTTTAAATTTATTTCTACCACTTCTGTGTTTTGAATTTGGAAAAATGGATTCCATATTTGGAATCAGGATTTAAAAATTGTGTAAATAGGTAACTTTTATTTTTATACATTTTGAATAATTACTTCGGTAAATATTTTATTTACCATGGTTAAAGGGTAAATCTGGTAAATAAGGGTAAACAAATAATATTATAATATGAATAAATTACCCTAAACGTGTACTAACCTTATTGGTGGATACATTACAGACCACGGGCATATTTGGGTTGATTTTGGGACCCCTTTGAGCTACTTGTAGGTGAGAGGAACTCTTTATATTAATTAAGTTAAATTAAATAAAAAAAGACATAACCTTATAACATTTAGAAAAACAAATTTTACGTAGGGTTATATATGTTATATTTTCGATTATAAATATTCATTAGAAAGATAAGAGAATTTTATACATAATGTGATTATATATATAATTTTTAGTGATTTAAAAACTAAAAATATATAAGAAACAATAATGATGCAGTATTTTCCTTATTAATGAAAGAATCCAATAATTAGTATTATAAATGTTAACATAATTATAATTTGAAGTTTTGATGACATACACGAATTTTATTAGTTAATATTACATGTTAGGATATCTTAAAAGATTTTTTTTAGAAATAATAAATTTGTTAAGACTTTTACAAAAATCAATTATTGATTAGTGTCAAAATTGACATAAATGAGTTTTTAAAACAAATATTATATTATTAATTTATACACTATTTCTAAAAATATATGGTTCAGCCAAAGGAAATATATCATTATATTTGTATCATTAATGGACTACTTGGGGGTATCTTGGAGGTATATAGTATGTTTATTAACTATATATTTTAAAAATAAAAAGTTACATGGTAACTATTAAACTAATTAACCAATAGTTAAAACTAAAATATAAAGTTAATATAGTGACCCAATCCTATCTAAAATATATTGGTTGAAAGTATTTAGACCCATAACCACCATATAATTTTAATAATCCACTTTGGAGCCATTAGATACCGAATATGAATTTATTATAAATTAATACTTTATGATTTTCCTAAAGAGCCCCTCCTCCCCTTATAAAAGGACACTATTTTTGACTAATTCTTCACACTTTCAAAGCCTTTTGGTTCAGCCAACCCATCCACATAAAATATATAAACTTTCATCACTTCAACCTAAAGGCCTTAGTTTGATCAGAAAGCCGTCCTATGGATCCCTTTTGATCAAATCAAATGAAATAACTCGAAGAAGAGGTAACATCTTCACCACCCTCTTAAAAGTTCCTTTTTTCTTAAACTTCTTCTTTCCTTGTTATTTGCATTCTAAAATAATAACACCAGTATCTTCTATATAATGTGATTTTATTATAGTTATGGAATAAACAAACTCATTATTCTATCCATCCCTTTAATGACATGTCACCATACGTGCGTATGTATGGCCTACCGTCTCCACGTTGTGGTGTAATTGTTATTCAATATATTATTATTCAGATGGGTATAATAATGATGTATAATTAATTTAAATAATAAATATAACACTATAATGATTATTTATATATGATATACCATTCAATTATATATTATTTTAAAATCAAAATAATTATAATGTCCCTCATGTGTACGTACGGACTATCGTCTCCACGAACTCGATGAGATTCATTACCCATTGTATCCATGCAATTATGAATCTCATTTGATGATTAAAAATAATTTTTAAGGACATGATATAATTCTGGATATGAATAACATACAAACTATCCATTATAAACATGACTTATGTCACAAAACATATAAAATAAAACGAGTAACTTGACACCCAAAACCACGATAATACTACGATTTTATTAACAAAGTAAAGTTAAAAGATCATATATAATATCATATTAATATATATGATTATTTTATAATTTAATAATAATTATTTCACCATTATACAAGAGTTTAACCTACCTTCAACCAAGGAAATGTACAATGTAAGGGTTTATTTCACAATCATTTCATTATCTGAGGTTGTTTGTACGTAATTATCTACTGGGACCTCTTTATCATCCACATCCATGTTTCATAAACATATTTTTCAATTTTTTTTACTATTTACTAGAAAATGGGTGAATGTAATTTATAACCTTATGTGTTTGGAAAGGAATCATTCCTTCATTTTCCAAACAAGGTCATTTTAACCTTTTCGACAAAATTAAGGTAAGAATGTATTTTTTTAACTTATACGGTGGGTGAGACTATTTTATACCATTACAACATCATCGAAGCTTCCCTTACAAGCATATAATAATATTTTCAAAATAAATGTTTCCATTATGTGACTCTTAAATGATTTCAAAATATAAAGAGATTTGTCTCTAATTTTTTTTTGATTTCATCTATGTCAACATCCTTTGATGGATTTTATGTTTATTTGAAGTTGATTTATTATGAAACAAAACTTCCATATTGTATTGACGTTTTTGTGATATGTTTGACTGTTGATGTGCTATTTCTATAACATTCATGATTTATGTTTAAAGTATTGACATTTCTTATGCTAGTTTTAATATGAATGTTTATGATATATTTAAACCTTTTCATATGAGGAATGTATTGGACTTAATAAGTGATGGGTGGAGCCCACTATAACTCCTCGATGCATCGGTAGGTCTTATGAGACAACTAGACGTGGAATTGGCCGAGGCACTTTCCTAATTTGATTTATTGTTTTGGCCGATGCCTTAATCATTTTTAGACATCTTGGCCGAGGCCTTGACAAAATGTTTCATAATGTCCGGAATTATACATTCCCTCATTATGGAAATAATATTGATGGTTCATGGGGTCATTCGAATAGTAAATACCCATGATTATTTTTTATTATGGGATTATTTACTCATCTCATATTCTTTCCATAAAAGTATTCATATTTATTATTGGTAAGGTCATGTGGTTTCAATTATTTACCATCCTTAATTTTTATGACATTTTCTGATGTATTACATACCATTACTGAGCGTTTGAGCTCACCCCTTTAAATTTTTTATTTTTTTCCCAGGATATGAAGAAGTTAGTTATGAGTGACCTGCAGGAATAATCTAGGAGGATTGGATGCTTTTTATGAAATATATTATTGTCGTATTTCACTTCGAGCTGTAAAGTGGATCATTTGTATGAATCTTATTTCTAATAATACTAAACTGATCGGTCTTTCGAGGCACGATCTCCTTGTGGTCATGCCAATGTTATGTAATAATGCACTGACTCTGGGTAACTATGGTCAGGGAGTTATAGTTGGTATCAGAGGAAGTTTAGGACAAACCTTGGAAACTAGATTTAGATAAACTCTGATTAGAGAACATATCCTTAAGATAGAATTTGAGGATTAGTATAGAAGAACTTCCTAGAATTTTTGTATTGTGGAGATTTTGTGAGTTTTCCGAGAAAAACATACTTGTGTGGATTCGAGTAGGTGGAGGCGGCTCGGGCACATATGTACCTAGGGTTAAAACCCAAAAACACCGCTTTGAGCTAGACTCGAACGAGAACTGGTGCACGACAACGGGCCTTGCTGCACTCTTGGTTACGACACTCCTGGGGGATATTCTTAGGATAATTATCATTTTCTTTACAAACCATTATAAAGGGTTATGAGTATATACTTCTTCAAAGAAAACTTTTTTTATGTTTATGGCTTATATCAATAAATTGTTTAATTTGCGTTAGGTATTTTAAAAGTTTGGAATTCTTCATTGTAATTCATAAATTGACCTAGTTTATGCTATTGTATAGAAATGGCACCCAGTAGAAGGAATGTAAACTCCAGAAATACTTATGATCCAAAGAGTAAGATGGATCATATATTTCATGATATTAAGCCATCATTAATAAGGGAAATAGTCTCCCATGTATTGTCATCATATGAAGAAATAGTATCATGTGTTGATAAGATTAGTAAAGAGTTCTCTGAGTCTATGGCTTTGAAGGGAAGCAAGAGAAGAAAATGATGGAAGAGAGAAAGATGGATAAAGGGAAGAGGGAAAAGAAGAATTTTTCCATATGTGATAACTATGGGAAGAAACAACATGGAAATTTCCTGAAAGGAAGGGGTGTTTTTTATAAGTTTAGAGAAAATGGACACCACGTTCGTGATTGCAAGGGTAAGAAAAAGGTTTCAAATGTACAATGATTCAACTGCAAGGAGTGGAGACACTACGCAAATCAATGTTCAAATCATCATAGTATACCCCAAATGATTCTATTGGATATTAATAAAGTTATGATACTACCAGAGATTAATAGTAATGACTAGTGTTCTTATGTTGTTATTAATGAATTATTTCATTTTAGTGTTGTATCAACGATGTACTGGTTATATGAATTATGAAGATAAATAAGGATTGTACTGCAGTACTATTTCATTGAGGATTTGAGATTATATGGTACTATTAAAAGTGACTCAACAGCATGTTAAACCTTTTTTTGAAAATACATGGTTTAAGGAAAGGAAATTTTTAATATGGTCTTGATAATGAGTTAGTAATTTTGGAATAAGATCTGGTTGATTTGGATAAATTATATTGGATATTCTTGACTACCTTGGTACTAATTAATAGTTTATTTATTTCATCATCATTGGAATATTCAAAGTTTTTGGATATAAGGAATATATCTAGTATTCTATTATGAATAAGGGAGGATGAATGTAATCAATAATATTTTATGGAAATTTAGGGTGTTACCATATTTTAAACGAGTGCATGATGAAGGTGTTAACATGCTATTACGTGGAAAAAAAGGATCATCATTGTGTTTACCTACCTTATAAATTTTGGACTATGAGTTTGGACAGAAGTACTTTGGATAAGTCTAGTTTGAGATAATTTTTGGTTTTCCATAAAAAGTACAACCCGGAGGTCGGGCGGCAACCTGTCGCGTCCGGCAAGGCTGTGAGACTTGAACCCACAACCGAAGGGAGAAAAGGGTGCATCACCTACCACTGACCTACATTATGTATTGGATTGAATAATGTAGTTTTTTAATGTTTCTTGTAGATGAATTATAAATTCATTTTTTAACCCTATACGAATAGGATAAATAGAATATTATTTTTAGGCTCTATTATCTTTTAGAGTGAAAGTTGAGTTTGTGGTAGAACAGAGTTAAAGGATGGGACATTACATATCAAGTATATATTTTTCTTCTTCTCTTATTCAATGAATAAATAAATTCATATACTTTTGTGAAGGGTTCTTAAAAAAAATTGTGTTATCCTAATATCATATGTTTTGTTGAACCGATGGTATTTTAAATCATCATAGATTGATGAATTTAAGTTCCTCAATTTTACACTTTTTTGTGATTGATGTCCTCAATCACTACCTATAAATATTTATGTTTTTCCACTAATTATATGTCTATAATTTCAACCAATTTTCTCATAATCGAGATCATAATTTGGTGGTGACCCTTTCATTTCCCTTTTCCTCATATTAAAACTAAATTTTATTAGCCTAATTTCCGATGTGGGTTTTCCCAAAGGTATTTTATTTTTTCAACATTTTATTTTTGAAAATTAATTTCAAATTGAGATGACACAATTTATTAAAGGCGGGAAGAATGTGAAACCCAAATATTTCATAGTAGGTTATTTCTTCAAAGTAATTCAATAAATTTCACTACACGCAACACAGAGTTCTAGCGCACCATGACTTACCAAACAAGCCGTTCAAAAGAAGTTATGAATAGTATTAACTGAATTTTGAACTTTATATAATCCTTATAATTTTAGAATCCATATTATGAGTCTCTTATACATAATGTAATAACAAATTCATTATTTCAGATAAAAGAAGTATTTTTCAAAAAATGCAGTTTTACCGACTTTTAATATTGAACCCTTTTTAAATCCAATATTTTAAACATTAATATCATAAATTTGACATAATAAATTTATTATTTTGAATGGGGCCATCAAAAATTTACAATGTAACACCACAAGCTTCCACGGTATGCTTCTCATTGAATAATATAGTAGTGTGTGTTGTACGCAACTTCGAGATTCTAACACACCACGACCAATCAAAGTAGCCATTATGGATAGTAATACATACTTTTTGAAATTTTATAAATTTTATCTCTCATAATAGACTTCATTTTTGGATTCGTAATATCTAATTTAGACTAGGGTGAAATTTTGGTACTTTTCGGATAACTTTTATATTTTGATTAATAGTGAAAATTACTAAATTTTAATTAAAAACAACATTTTTAATCAAAATAATTAATAGTGATAAATTATGAATTTGAGTGGTTTTAAAGTATATTTAGAATATATTTTTACCATTTAATACAATTTTTGTCATTGTACATAATTTCACATTTTAACCGGACATAAACAAGTGTCAATCTTTTGATAGTTATTATATCTTAAAAACATGCATTTTGTTTTGATAGCACGAATTAATTTTAAATTAATTTCCTCCACTTATGTGTTTTGAATTTGAAAAAATGGATTCAATATTTGGAATTAGGATTTCCAAATTGTGTAAATAGGTAACCTTTATTTTTAGATATTTTGAATAATTACTTCAGTAAATATTTTATTTACCATGGTTAAAGGGTAAATCCGGTAAATAAGGGATAAAAAATAATATTATAATAATAATAAATTACCCTGAAACATGTCCTAACTTTATTGGAGGATACATGTCCGAACATGGGCATCTTTGGTTCGATTTTGGGACCCTATTGAGCCACTTTTAGGTGATAGGGACACTTTATATTAATTAAGTTAAATTAAATACAAAAATGACATAACCTTATAACTTTTAGAAAAACAATTTTTACATAGGGTTATATATGATATATTTTCGATTATAAATATTCATTAGAAATATAAGAAGATTTCATAAATATTGATATTTTATATTTAATGTTTAGAGATTGAAAATGTAAAAATATATATGACACAATAATGATGTAGTATTTTCCTTATTAATGAAAGAATCAAATAATTAGAATTATAAATGTTAAAATAAATATAATTTAAAAGTTTGGATGACATACATGAATTTTATTGGCTAATATGACATGTTAGGATTAATTAAATGAATTATTTTTGAATTAATAAAGTCATTAAGACTTAAAAAAATCAATTATTGAGTAGTGTCAAAATTGAAAAAAATGAGTTTTTTAAAACAAATATTATATTATTAATTTATATTCTATTCATAAAAATCTATGGTTTGGCCAAATAACTTATATCATTATTGGTGTATCATAAATGGACCACTTTGGGGTCTCTTGGATGTATATAGTAAGTTTTTTAACTATATATTATAAAAATTCAAAGTGACATGGTAAGTGTTAAACTAATTAACCAAGAGTTAAAACTAAATGATAAGGTTAATATAATGACCCAATCCTGTCTAAAATATATTGGTTGAAAGTATTTCGACCCATAACCACCTTATTCTTTGAATAATCTACTTTTGAGCCATTATAAACCGAATATTAATTTATTATAAATTAATACTTTATGTTTTTCCTAAAGAGCCCCTCCCCCCTTATAAAAGGACACAATTTCAAACCAATTATTCACACCTTAAAAGCCCTTTGGTTCGGCCAAAAACTGACCAAATACTCTATAAACATCCCTCACAAAATCCTAGTGGCCTTATATTGATCAGAAATCTATTTTACAGAGCCCTTTTGATAAAATAAAAAGGAAGACCCCGAAGAAGAGGTAACGTCTTCACCACCCTATTAAAAGTTACATTCTTCTTCAACTTCATCATTCCTTGTTATTTCCATTATAAAATAATAAGTCTAGTATATTCTATATAAATTGATTTTATTATAATTATGGAACAAAATAATTCATTATTATATCCATCCCTTGAATGACATGTCACCATACGTTCGTACGTATGGCCTACCGTCTCCATGTTGTGGTGTAATTGTTATTCAATATATTATTATTGATATGGGTATAATAATGATGTATAATTCATGTAAATAATAAATATAACATGATAATGATTCTTCTTATATGAAATACCATCCAATTATATATTATTTTAATATCAAAAGAATGATATTGTCGCTCGTGTGTACGTAAGGACTACCATCTCTACGAACACGATGAGATTCATTCCCCATCGTATCCATGAAATTATAATTCTCATTTGATGATTAAAAATAATGATTAAGGACTTGATATTATTCTGGATATGAATAAGACACAACATATCCATAATAAACATGACGTTTTTCACAAAACATATAAAAGAAAACGAGATAGTTAATACCCAAAACGATGATAATACTAAGATTTTACTAACAAAGCAATGTTAAAAGATCATATATGATATCATATTAATATATATGATTATTGTATAATTTAATAACCATTATTTAACAATTATACAGGAGATTAACCTACCATTAACCAAGGAAAAGTAAATAGTTAACTTCTATTTTTAGACATTTTGAAGAATTACATCGGTAAATATTTTATTTACCAGGGTTAAAGTGTAAATCCGATAAATAAAGGATAAAAAATAATATTATAATAATAATAAATTTTCCTAAAATGTGTCAAAACATTATTGGTGGATACATGTCCGAACGTGGTCATCTTTGGGTCGATTTTGGGACCCCATTGAGCCACTTTTAGGTGATAGGGACACTTTATATTAATTAAGTTAAAGTAAATACAAAAATCACATGAGCTTTTATCTTTTAGAAAAAAAATTTACATAGGGTTATATATGTTATATTTTCAATTATAAATATTCATTAGAAAGATAAATCGATTTCCTACATAATGATATTATATATATAATTTTTAGACATTGAAATAGTAAAAATATATAGGACACAATAATGATGCAGTATTTTCCTTATTAATGATAGAATCAAATAATTTCTATTATAAATGTTAAAATAAATATAATTTGAATGTTTGGATGGAATAAAAGAATTTTATTGGTTAATATGACATGTGAGGATTGTTTAAATATGTTTTTTTCGAATTAAAAAAATTTCTATTACTTTAACAAAAATCAATTATTGAGTAGTCTCAAAATTGACATAAATGAGTTTTTTAAAACAAATATTATATTATTAATTTATATTCTATTCATAAAAATCTAAGGTTCGGCCAAACGACTTATATAATTTTTGGTGTATCATTAATGGACCACTTGGGGGTCTCTTGGATGCATATACTATTTTTATAAACTATATATTATAAAAATTCAAAGTGACATGGTATGTGTTAAACTAATTAACCAAGAGTTAAAACTAAAAGTTAAGGTTAATATAATGACCCAAAACTGTCTAAAATATATTGGTTGAAAGGATTTAAACCCATAAAAACTTTTTTAATTTAATAATACACTTTTTCGACATTATAAATCGAAGATTAATTTATTATAAATTAATACTTTAGGTGTTTCCTGAAGAACCCCCCCCCCCTCTCCCTTATAAAAGGACAAAACTTCTAACAAATTCTTCACACCTTCAAATCCATTTGGTTCGGCCAAACCCTTCCCATAGACTCTCTCAAACTTCCTTCCCTTCAACCTAGAGGCATTAGTTTGATTATAAATCCATCCTATGGATCCCTTTTGATCAAATCAAAAGGAAGAACCCGAAAAAGAGGTAACGTCTTCACCACCCTCTTAAAAGTTCCTTTCTTCTTAAACTAATTCTTTCCTTGTTATTTCCATTATAAAATAATAAATCTAGTATCTTATATATAATTTTATGTTATTAAAATTATGGAACAAACAAATTCATTATTCAATCAATCCCTTGAATGACATGTCATTATGCGTGCATACGTACGACCTACCATCTCCACGTAGTGGTGTAATTGTTATTCAATTTATTATTATTTAGATGGGTATAAAAATGATGTATAATTCACGTAAATAATATATATAACATTATAGTGATTCTTTCTATATGATATACAATCCAACTATATATATTTTAATATCAAAATAATGATAATGTCGCTCGTGTGTACGTACGGACTATCGTCTCCACGAACTCGATGAGATTCATTCCCCATCATATGCATTCCATTATAATTCTAATTTGATGATTAAAAATAATTTTTAAGGACTTGATATCATTCTGGGTATGAATAAGATACAACCTGTCCATAATAAACATTACTTATGTCACAAACCATATAAAAGAAAATGAGTAATTTAACACCCAAAATGATGATAATACTAAGATTTTATTAACAAAGCAATATTAAAAGATCATATATGATATCATATTAATTATATGATTATTGAATAATTTAATAACAATTATTTCACCATTATACAGGAGTTTAACCTACCTTCAACCAAGGAAAAGTACAAGGTAAGGGTTTATTTCACAATCTCTTCATTATCCGAGGTTGTTTGTACGTAATTATCTACTAGGACCTCTTTATCATCCACATCCAAGTTTCTTAAAAATATATTTCAAAATATTTTTACTATTTACTATAAAATGGGTGAATTTCATTTATACCCTTATGTGTTTTGAAAGGAATCTTTATATCGTTTTCCAAATAACGACCTTTTTAACCTTTTCGACAAAATTAATGTAAGAATGTCTTTTTTTAACTTATACGGCGGGTGAGACTATTTTCTACCGTTGTAACATCGTCGAAGCTTCCCTTACATTCTTATAAGAATATTTTCAAAATAAGTGTTTTCATTATGTGACTCTTAAATTATTTCAAAATATAAAGATATATATCTCTAAAAAAGGTTTTGATTTCATCTATGTCATCATCCTTGGATGGATTTTTAGTTTATTTGAAATTGATTTATTATGATACAGAACATCCATATTGTATTGAAGTTTTTGAGATATGCTTGAATGTGGATGTTCTATTTTTATACCATTCATGATTTATGGTTAAATTATTGACATTTCGCATGCTAGTTTTAATACGAATGTTTATTATATGTTTATTCCTTTTCATATGAGGAATGTATTGGACTTAGTAAGTGACGGGTGGAGCCTGCTATTGATCCACGATGCATCGGTAGGTCTCATGAGACAACTAGATGTGGAATTGGACGGGGCCCTTTCCCAATTTTTTTTATGGTTTTGGCCGAGGCCTTAATCATTTCAAGATATCTTGGCCGAGGCCTTGACAAAATGTTTCAGAATGAACGGAATTATACATTCCCTTATTATGGAAATAATATTGATGGTTCATGGGGTCATTCTACTAGTGGAATACCGTTGATTATGTTTTATTATGGCATTTACTCCTCTCATTTTCTTTCCATAATAGTATTCATGTTTATTTTTGGTAAGGGCATGTGGTTTCAATTATTTACCATGCTTAATTTTTATGTCATTTTCTGCTGTATTACTTACCATTACTGAGCGTTTGAGCTCATCCCTTTCAATGTTTTATTTTTTTCCCAGGATATAAAAAAGATAGTTATGAGTGACCTGCAGGAATAATATATGACGATTGGATGCTTCTAATGAAATATATTATTATTGTATTTGTCTTCAAGCTATAAAGTGGATCATATGTATGAATCTTGATTCCAATAATACTCAACTAATCTGTCTTTCGAGAAATGATCTCCTTGTGATCATGACAATGTTATGTAATAATGCACCGACTCTGGGTAACTAGGGTCAGGGCGTCACAGTTGGTATCAAGGGAATTTCATTACAAACCTTGGAAACTATATTTAGAGAAACTCTGATTAGAGAACATATCCCTAAGATAGACTTTGAGGATTAATATAGAAGAACTTCCTAGAATTTTGATATTGTAGAGATTTTGTGATTTTTATGATCAATACATCACTGTCTGGAGACGAGCAGGTAGAGGCGGCTCTGACACAGATGTACCTAGCGGTAATACCCGAAAACACCGCTTTAAGCTAGACTCAAATGGGAACTGGTGAATGACAACGGGCCTTGCTGCACTCTTGGTTACGAAACTCTCAGGGGATATGATTAGGATAATTCTCATTTTCTTTACGAACCATTATGAAGGGTTATGAGTATATACTTTCTCAAATAAAACTGTTTTTTATGATTATGGATTATATCCAAAAACTATTCAATTTGCGTTAGGTATTTTACAGTTATGAAATTACTCATTGCAATTTATAAACTGACCTAACTTATTCTATTGTATTGAAATGGTGCCTAGTAGAAGGAATGTGAACTCCAGCAAAATGTATGATCCAAAGAGTAAGAAGGATTATATATTTCATGGTATTAAGTAATCATTTATAAGGGAAATAGTCTCCCACGTATTATCATCATATGATGAAATAGTATCATGTGTTGATAAGATAAGTAAAGAGTTCTCTAAGTCTTATGGATTTTAAGAGAAGTAAGAGAAGAAAATGATGGAAGAGAGAATGATGGATAATGGGAAGAGGGAAAATAATAATTTTCCCATATGTGATAACTGTGGGAAAAAAGACCCTGGAAATTTCCTGAAAGGAATGGGTGTTTTTTATAGGTGTGGAGGAAATGGACACCACGTTCGTGATTGCAACGGTAAGAAAAAGGTTTCAAATGTACAATGCTTCATCTGTATCGAGTGGGGACACTACATGAATCAATGTCCAAATCATCAGAGTATTCCCCAAATGATGCTATTGGATAATAATAAAGTTATGATACTATCGCAGATGAAGAGGAATTACTAGTGTTCTTATGTTGTTATTAGAGAATTATTTCATTTGAGTGTTTTATCAATGATGTACTAGTTATATGAATTATAGAGATAAATAATTATTGTATTGTTGTACGACTTCATTGAGGATTTGAGATTATATGGTACTATGAAAAGTGACTTAATAGAAAGATAAACTTTTCTTTTTGAAAATACATGGTTGAAGTAAAGGTAATCCTTAATATGGTCTTGATACTGTGATAGTAATTTCGGAATAAGAGCTGGTTGATTTGGATAAATTATATTGGATATTCTTGAATACCATGGCACTGATTAATGGTTTGTTTATTTCATTATTGTTGGAATATTCATGGTTTTTGGATAGAATGAATATATCTAGTATTCTATTAGTAATAAGGGAGCATGAATGTAATCAATATGGTTTTTTGGGAATTTAGGGTGTTACCATATTTTAAAAGAGTACATTATGAAGTTGTTCACATGCTATTACGTGAAAAAAAGGATCTTCATTGTGTTTACCTACCTTATAAATTTTGGACAGTGTGTTTGGGCAGAAGTATTTTGGATAAGTCTACTTTGAGATTATTTTTGTATTTCCATAAAAAGGTCAACCCGGAGGTCGGGCGGCAACCCATCGCATCTGGAAAGGCCGTGAGACTTGAACCCACAACCGAAAGGTGAAAAGGGTGTATCACCTACCACTGACACATGTGATGTCCTAGATTGAATAATTTAGTTTTTTAATGGTTCTTCTAGATGAATTATAAATTCATTTTTAACCCTATACAAATAGGATAAATAGAAGATTATTTTTAGGTTCTATTATCTTTTAGAGTGAAATATGAGTTTGTGGTAGAACTTAGTTAAAAGATGGGACTCTTCAATGAAGTCTATATTTTTCATCTTCTATTATTCAATGAAGAAATTAATTATTATTATTTAGTGAAGGGATCTTAAAAAAAATTTCTCATAATACCATATGTTTTGTTTAACCGATGTTATTTTAAATCATCATAGATTGATGAATTTATGTCCCACAATTTTACACTTGTTTGTGATTTATGACCTCAATCACTACCTATAAATATTTATGTTTTTCCTCCAATTATATGACTCTAATTTCCACCAATGTTCTCCAAATCGAGATCATAATTTTTTAGTGACCCTTTTATTTCCCTTTTCCTCATATTAAGACTATATTTTATTAGCCTAATTTCTGATGTGGGTTTTCCCAAAGTTATTTTCTATATTCAAACTATTATTTTCGAAAAATAATTTCAAATTGCGAGGATGCAATTTATTGAAGGAGGGAAGAATGTTACACCCCAAGATTTCATTATTAGTGTATCATTAATGAACCACTTGGGGGTCTCTTGGATGTATATAGTATGTTTGTTATCTATATATTATAAAAATACCAAGTGACATGGTAAGTGTTAAACTAATTAACCAAGAGTTAAAACTAAAAGATAAGGTTAATATAATGACCCAAACCTATCTAAAATCTATTGATTGAAAGGATTTAACCCATACCTAGCTTAGACATTGAATAATCCACTTTGGAGCCATTATAAATCGAATATGAATTTATTATAAATTAATACTTTATGTTTTTCCTAAAGAGCCCCCCTCCCCCTTATAGAAGGATACAACTTCTAACCAATTCTTCTCACCTTCAAAGCCTTTTGGTTCAGACAAACCCTGACCATTGAGTCTCTCAATACCCCTCACTTCAATCTAGAGGCCTTAGTTTGACTATTAATCCATCCTTTGCATCCCTTTTGATCAAATCAAAAAGAAGAACCCGAAGAAGAGGTAACGTCTTCACCACACTCATAAAAGTTCTTTTCTTCTTCACCTTCTTCTTTCCTTGTTATTTACATTCTAAAATAACAACTCCAGTATATTATATATACTGTGATGTTATTATAATTATGGAAAATACAAATTCATTATTCTATCTATCCCTTGAATGACATGTCACCATACGTGCGTACGTACGGCCTAACGTCTCCTCGTAGTGGTGTAATTATTATTCAATATATTATTATTTAGATGGGTATAAAAATGATGTAAAATTAATTTAAATAATAAATATAAAATTATAGTTATTCTTTATATATTATATACTATCAAATTATATATATTTTAATATCAAAATAATTATAATGTCCATCGTGTGTACGTACGGACTATCGTCTCCACGAACTCGATGAGATTCATTACCCATCGTATCCATGCAATTATAATTCTCATTTGATGATTAAAAATAATTTTTAAAGACATGATATCATTCAGGATATGAATAAGATACAAACTATCCATAATAAACATTACTTATGTCACAAACCATATAAAAGAAAATAAGTAAGTTGACACCCAAAATGACGATAATACTATGATTTTATTAACAATGCAATATTGAAAGATCATATATGATATCATATTAATATATATGATTATTTTATAATTTAATAACAATTATTTCACTATTATACATGAGGTTAACCTACTTTCAACCAAGGAAAAGTACAAGGTAATGGTTTATTTCACAATCTCTTCATTATCTGAGGTTGTTTGTACGTAATTATCTTATGGGACCTCTTTATCATCCACATCCATGTTTCTTAAAAATAAATTTCAAATATTTTTTACTATTTACTAGAAAATGGGTGAAAGTAATTTATACCCTTTTGTGTTTTGAAAGGAATATTTATTTCATTTTCCAAACAAGGTCCTTTTTAACCTTTTTGACAAAATTAAGGTATGAATTTTTTTTAACTTATACGGCTGGTGCGACTATTTTCTACCGTTGTAACATCGTCGAAGCTTCCCATAAAATCTTATAAGAATATTTTCAAAATAAATTTTTTCATTATCTGACTCTTAAATTATTTCAAAATATAAAGAGATATTTCTCTAAAAAAGGTTTTGATTTCATCTATGTCAACATTCTTTGATGGATTTTAAGGTTATTTGAAGTTGATTTATTATGATACAAAACATCCATATTGTATTGATGTTTTTGTGATATGATTGAATCTGGATGTGCTATTTTTATACCATTCATGATTTATGGTTAAATTATTGACATTTCGTATGCTAGTTTTAAAATGAATTTTTATTATATGTTTAAACCTATTCATATGAGGAATGTATTGGACTTAGTAAGTGATGGGTGGAGCCCTCTATAGCTCCTCGATGCATCGGTAGGTCTCATGAGAAAACTAGATGTGGAATTAGATGGGGCCCATTCCCAATTTGTTTTATGGTTTTGGTCGAGGCCTTAATCATTTTTAGATCTCTTGGCCGAGGCCTTGACAAAATGTTTCAGAATGTCCGGCATTATACATTCCCTTATTATGGAAATAATATTGATGGTTCATGGGGTCATTCAACTAGTAGAATACCCACGATTATGTTTTCTTATTTCATTATTTACTCATCTCATATTCTTGCCATAAAAGTATTTATGTTTATTATTGGTAAGGGTATGTGGTTTCAATTATTTACTATGCTTAATTTTTATGTCATTTTATGTTGTATTACTTACCCTTACTGAGCGTTTGAGCTCACCCCTTTCGATGTTTTATTTTTTTCCCAGGATATGATGGAGTTAGTTATGAGTGACCTGCAGGCATAATCTTGTAGGCTTGGATGCTTCTAATGAAATATATTATTGTTGTATTTCTCTTCAAGATGTAAATTGGATCATATGTATGAATCTTGATTCCAATAATACTAAACTGGTCGTTATTTCTAGACATGATGTCCTTCTAACCATGACAATGTTATGTAATAATGCTCTGACTCTTGGTGACTAGGGTCGGGGCGTTACAAAGACAATTGTAGAAGAAAATATATGTGGCACAAGAGGTTGCATCAGATTAATAATCATGAAATAGAAAATAATTTCATGTTTAATATATTCATCGATATCACCAATCTATGGAGGGAATGATAAACGGAATGGGATGCTTTCATTTGAGTAAGGTGGGTCTACAGTTCCTATCGGACAAAGAAGAAATGGGCATCAAAGCATCCTGGCCTCATTCACATAGATGTATGTAGTCCGATAAATGTGGATGGAATATTTTAAATGAGGGTATTCAATAATTTTATTAATTATTATATAATATTAACTTTTATATTGATTATACACAAGAAAAAACTAGTTATTTTTTATTTGAAATGTTATCATCGAATAGGTAATAATGATTCAAGAAGTAAAATCAAAGTTCTACATTTTGAAGATAAGTAAAATAAAAGTCTATTGAGTTTTTAAATTACCATGAGAAACATAGAATAAATCATTAAGTGGAAATAGTGAGAATCACACCACACAGTGGATTTTTTGAGTGTAGTGATCAAGAAGTGAACAATATGTCTAGATCTATATTGATTGAGAGTCATATCACTAATCATTTATTGAAATATTTAATTCACAAATTAGGGTATATTCATAATCAATCAGATATTTTTATAAGAAAAACCATGAAAACATATGAGTTTTGGAATTGCTGGAATCCCTCTATGAAGTATTTTTATTCTTCTAGAAGTAAATTTTTAATCTGATATAAAGAAGGAAATCTGGGGAAGTATGGTGATGCTGTAGATGAGGGAATATTCCATCGAAATTTAATGAATGGTAAATCATAATTTTTTATAAAATAAATAGATTAAAATTGTTATTATGTAATATCAAAATCAATAAATATAAACCCAAAAATAGCATGAGGATCTCTTATGCTACTATGATAGAAGATGAGGAAGAATCTGGACAAGGAATAGACACAAATATAGAAGTATTGAATGGATTTCAGAACATTTTGGGGTCACATAAGGGTAATTATTAAGAAAAAAATAAGAAGTAGAAACTATGGCTGAATAAATTTCATCCACTCCATACATGAGAAATAGAAGAGCTGAAATTGATCAATTCAACATCATTAAGGATTGGACTGAAACCACATATACAAGGAGAATGAGTAATGATATACATTTTTTCATTCCAATGAATTGTGGAACAAATCTCATTTGAAGAATTAGTGACGTATAAATCATGGGTTAATTCCATGAAAGAATAACTTGATGATATTGACATGAACCAAGAATGGTATATTCTAAAGAGATCAATAAATCATAATGTGATTGTAACCATGTGGATCATTAAAATCAAATTTTATTAGTATGAAATTGTTGTTAGAAACTATGAAATATTAGTGTGTGGAGGATTGACTCAAATTGAATTAATTAAGGATCAGGAAATGTTATATCTAATAGGGAGACAAGAGTCCATGAGGATTTTCGTTGTAATGAATGTCAATAGAAAATACATAGATTATTAGATGGATTTCAGAATAACATTCTTAAATGGAGTTCATGAAGAAAAATTATAACATATAAAGAATGAGGATGGGGTTGTGTAGATCCCACCCTATATTGAAGAACCATTGGAATCTTATTATACATGCATTTAACAAGGAAAAATATCATAATTTACACATTCAGAATAGCCAACATTCAAAGAAATTAGAAGGAAGAACATTTAGAACAAGTTAAATTAATCATGATGTGTATGCAATGAAAACTAAACACCATTATATAATTTAATACAATAAGTAATAATGAATTATCGACATTTTCTTAGGAAGACACGACTACATATTTGGTGGATAGAAATTTAACTAGTGGAGGTTCATTTTATTTTTGGAAATAAAGGTTTGGTCTGGTTGAGAATGAATCAAGAAAGAACATCTCGTAGAACAATTGAATAACACTACATAACTGCTATATGGTATTTCCCAAAACTATTATGGTTAAAGAAACAACTGACTGATACTATTGATGGGTTGAAATAACCAAATATAATTCACTATCACATTATGACTGTGATATATCTGATAAAGAATTTTGTTCATCAGTCTTGTACTAAATAGATTGAGATCATATATCACTCCATTAGGAAAATGATTAATAATGTGTGATTAAAATGGGTTATATTATAATATATGACCAAGTGGCTGAGATTCTGACATATCTAATGGGATCACATGTGTTTTAGAAAAATCAGTTGACCCTAATATTTCATATACATCCTACTGCAAGGGGAGGTAATGAGTAGCCATCTATCCCTATCTGGGTTTACCATTTTAAAATATTGGTTGATGGGGTACATGTTTATAGGGGAGATACAATCCAGGGGGACTATGGTTATGAGATCTATAAGAAAAAAAACTAGTATTTTGGGATTCATTCCAAAGGTGAAGAATGATAAATTCATTGAGAAATTAAATGTTGAAAATTGGAATGATGATAAATTAAAATCTTTAAAGGTTTGTTTGTTGAATGTTTTGGAAAAAACATGTAATACTTCTAATAAATTCTAATAATTATGTATTATATAGAAAAATAAAAAACATAGCTTGGACTTCGTTAAGTTTTCCATAACACGAGAACCCAATTTGTTCTTGATGTTATTAAGAAATAGTCATTTATTATATTGGACATAACTATGAAATACAGATACTGATAACCATATTTACGAATCATCTAATGTTTTATACCACAAGAGTTTCTCATGTACACTTAGAGTGTTGGATTACTCATCTATATCAGTTCAGGTTCTCATATTTGGAAGTTAAATTACTAAATCTATCTTATGATTGCTAAAAATTCTTTATGAAGATATTATTGGAACAATTGATTTTCAAAGTAGTAAATAGTGTCAAATAGGTGTTTGTTATCAATCCACAATAATTGGATTTTTCAAGTTTCAAGGAAGGTGATCTTATGATACTAGATGACAATAGTATTGATGGCTCATCATATTCCTATGTTTTCATAAAATTTGGCTCAAAAACTGATGAATAGATAATGATTATTTCTAAAAATGAAGTTGTGTGCATGATTAAAGTTGAATCAGTATGTTGAGTACAAGTTATATCAATGGATTGTATCTTCAAAAAATGGAAAAAGAATAAACCATGAGAAATATTAATTATTTTTTTGTGAAATAACCTCAGACGCCAACTATGACATCCAAATCGTATTATACATAATGGGTGATTAGATTTCATCACAATTAAATATAGAAACGGATTGAGATGCACACAAAAGATGAAATAGGGAAAAAGAACCTTACATTCCAAATGTACCATCAATTTGAATATTATAAACACAATTTTTTTTGCTTAGGGAACTTGCACACATAGTCTTATAAGACTATAAATATGTGGTTACCCCCATTCAAGACGCCGCACATATTCTAAGGAATGTAAGGTGTTTCTACCCCTTGAAAGAGTTGCGTGCACAAGATATATGCTCATCAATTATTGTATAATGAATTTTTCTTTTTTCTATATACACCAAGTGGAAATAGTGGTATGGTTGCATGATTGGGAAAGGGTTTTTTGAAATACACTTTCTATGACAACTATAAAACTTTTACGCAAAAACAATTGTTGTACCCAGGAGATGAGATGATCATCATTCAGGTTTTAACATCTTTTATGATTGATAAATGATTCCAAGTTAATGAATTCAAAAATTCAATGAATAAAAATTCACATTCTATTTATAGAAAAATAAGAAAATTCCAATCTACTGAAGTGTACATAAATTCATTAAACTGAGTAGGAATTCTCTCAATTTAGTGAGCTAGGGAGATTCAATCGAAGGGTTCTAAGGGACGTGGTGTGAAATCCTTAAAATAATTTAAATATACTCTACCTAGGTATAGAGTATAACTATGTATAAAATTTTTGATTCCAAAACTCTTGAAGATTAGTGGATTCTGGTATGAATGATACAATGATGTTGTATGCTCCTTAAATAATCCATTAGTCGTAAACCAATTAAAAGTCCTATGTTGTCACTCTACATGAGGTCGTTTAATTACTAAACGTTACCATCAGTCAAATTAAATAGGTTTATACTAACATTGGACAAATATCCATCTATTTAGTTTAGAAAATTGACACCATGATTCACCCCTCCCCTCTAAGAGTGTTCTAGGGTACTTAATTTTTGTAATGAAATAACCCAATGGAATACGTCACAACATAGGTGAAATTACATAGGGGCCACTACATGGATTACTATACACACTTTTAATAGAGATTCAATTTTTTACATAAGTGTTTTTGTCAGATAAGGGAGTTGTGAAATCTAATTGATTTTATATAGAAATCAAGATGATAAGGCCATTTTTTCCATTAGATCACATTTAAATAGATTTTTTAGAACATATATCATAATCAATACAGTGTCAATAATTTGGTGCTGATGAAATTATATGAGTGATCATATGGTTTCTTATGTAGATGGAAAAATAAATATGATAATGTGTGGGTTTCGTATGCTCAACATATGCTCTGGCATCCGGTTCCATCGCTCCTCACCAGGTCGGTCTGGTGCTATGGTTTCCAGGAGGCTTTGGGTCTTGCTGGTTGAGTGGCTGATGGGTTTCCAGGAGTAGCTGTGGAGCATTTTCTGTAGCTTTCTATTTTGGTTTTTATGGCGACATCATTGGGCACTGGTGGACGGTTTCTTTAAGGGGGGGGGGGGGGGGGCGGTTTCTTTAAGGGGGGCAGGCGGCCCCCCGGTTTTCCTCAAAGCAGGCCCCCACGAGGGGGGGGGGGGGGTTCTCCAAAAGGCGCGACTCTTAAGCCGCACCGCCAGCATGTAAAGCAGCGGGGGCCTTGCCGCCCGCGCGTGGCACCAAGCGGCGCCGGGCCGCGCCGCCGCGCCGGACCGTGTCGCCGGACGGGCCGGGTCGGCCCGGACCCGGACCCCCCGTTTTCGAGAAGATATCTGTCTTTTGGCCATAACATGATCCAAGGATCTCCGATTGATGAACATTCAGCGGAAATACGATCCTTGGATCGAGACGGTCGATTCGGTATATCGCACTCAATGTTTCGGAATACTTTGAGTTCGTCCGGGTTGGTTCGTACACAAAACCAACCGGGCCCTCGGAGCGGAAACGCTCATATCTTGAGCTACGGACGTCCGATTGACGTGTCATCAGCTTTATTGTGTTCCTCTTAGTGAGACGGATCTTTTGGCATACTCCGCCAGAGGTTTAGACGCAGGTGGAGTATGGTAGGGTTGGTTTTTCCTTAAAAACCAACCGGGCCCCTGGGACGAAAAAGCCAATAACTCTCAGACCGGGAATCCGATCGACGCGACGTCTGTTGCGTTGAGTTCCTGTTGACAATACTGAACTTTTGGATACATCAAATCTGGACTTTGTGACAGTTGAAATATCAGCCTCTCGGCTCGTGGAGCGGACCCTCCTGAACAAGCTTGCTATGTGCGGGAACCCTAGTGATGGCTGCGACTGCGACTGTTACTGTGACTACTACTGCTACTGCTACTGTGACTGCGACGACGACAGTACTGAGATCCTGTGTGGATTCGACGACGACTACAACACTCAGCGATCCTACGTGGATCAGTGCTACAGGTCCTGTGTGGGCCCGATCCTGTGTGGGTCCGATCCTGTGTGGGTCTTTGCGCTCAGCGGTCCTATGTGAACCAGCGCCTACAGGTCCTGTGTGGGCCCGATCCTGTGTGGGTCTTTGTGGGGGTTAGTTACCTATCGATCATTCGTGGTTCCGACGACTTAGATGGATCAGAGATCATCTTTATCTTCCATTGAAGAAGTATACCTGTGTGAGCTGAATCATGTAGCTTTCCTGTGTGGATTGTGTTGTGCTATCCTGTGTGGATTACGTTTTGCTTTCCTGTGTGGAATACGTTTACTTTCCTGTGTGGACTGAGTTGTACTTGGGCTCGGAGGTTGGAGCGTATTGGAATTGATGACTTAGGTATATGTATGGGCATATACCTAAGCAGCGTCGGTTGTTATTTCGTGATTGTATCTTCTTTTTTGGTTTATCCTTTGTGGATTTTGGGAGACCTTCAGGGGTCTCGGGGTCCCTACATAGTAGCTTATACTCACCCCTGCACGGGCTATGCCCGCACTACGTTGTGTTGGTTGCATACGACGGACAGCGTTGATCATGGTTGAGGATTGCAGAGCAAGATAGTACCTGGAGGTGGATCACTGGGCGGGATGTACTCAGAGCGAACGGCGGGACCCGAGGAGCAGTGGAGCTATCTGTACTCACCCATCAGGTGGGACTTCCAGTGGACAGATCAGAGTAGCGGCTTTTACTTTACAGTTGTTGTTTTCCCTTTCAAGTTGTACTTTACTTTCAGTTTGGGTTTGTATACTGGCCCATTTACTTTTCCGCACTTTCAGTTGTACTCTGTTTTTACTTATTGTTTACTTTCCGGTTGCTTACTCTGTGGTGTTTGTTTACTTTACAAAGGCAATGCCTTCCCTTTTTACCGGGATTTACGCCTTGGTACTAGTCGCCAGCCCCTGGCCTATGGAAGGCGGGCTTGGGGTAGCCAGGGCACGGACCCCGAGGGCGGGTCGTGACAAATTGGTATCAGAGGAGTTCGGTTCTACTGCGAACTCTGATCTTTTCTATGTGAAGCAATAATGTTTAGCGTATTGAGTGTGGTTCTCAGTCCAGGGAGTCCAGTGTTGGTGCGGCGGCCGACGTATCCGTACACCAGGACCCTAACTTCTGATTTCCGACTTAATGCACGAAAACATTGATTGCGTGTGTGTTTCAATGTTTTCATTGTGATTACTTTATATCAGCTCACCAGGTATACTGTTCTGACCGTGGCGCACCTGTTTCCTTTTCAGGATGGCCCCACGACGGCACCCAGCTAGGGTTCCGAGAGTCGAGTGTGATGACAGCCCACCGAGTGACGAGGCTTCGGTGCAGGGCCCTTTATAAGTAGTGGCACCAGCGGTAGCTCTACCCGTTGAGCCATCGATACTTCCAGCACTAGCCACTGACGATGCACGTCGCCTCAGCGCACTGCATGAGTTTCACCGCCAGCGACCACCCAGGTTTCGCGGGGATATGGATCCCCAGGCAGCTGAGGACTGGCTGGAGACAGTGGTACGTGTGTTTAGGCTAGTGAGGACACCAGCAGACCTCATGGTGATCCTCGCTGCGAGCCTACTACACGCAGCAGCAGGATGATGGTGGAGCTTGATGCTCCAGGTGCACGATGAGGTATCTCTTATATGGATGGACTTTGAGAGCCTCTTCCGCTCAGAGTTCGTCCCAGCCACCCTCTGTGCGGTGCGTATCCAGGAGCTTCTTCAGCTGCGGCAGGACAGCATGACGGTCGCTCAGTACACAGTGAGATTTACTGATCTCTCGCGCTACTCGACCGACATGGTACGTGACCCATTTTTCCGGGCCCGGACCATCGAGCAGGGTCTGAGACACGAGATCAGGGCATCGCTAATCTCCCTCAGCATACCGACTCACAAAGGAGTACTAGAGCGGGCCCTTTTGATCGAGAGCTTCCTTGCTGAGTCTACACCAGCACCGAGACCCACCGCAGGGCGGCACGTGGCAGAGTCATCTGCAGCAGGCAGTCGACGGATGACTCAGGGGTCCAGGCAGACCAGACCTTCAAGCAGACGACCTCAGGACACTGGCTCAGCAGTGCGGGGCACACAGCGCGGAGCCAATCTTTCGAGTGGAAGATAGTGCTATGCATGCGGCGGGTAGGGCCACATGGCTCGTGACTGCCCGACCCGCCATGCAGAGGAGCAGCAGACGGTTGAGGAACTACCTAGGCAGAGGCACAGGTTCGACCGTGGCGGTCCGCAGGGAACAGGAGGACGAGGTAGAGGAGCTGGCAGAGCAGCAGGAGGTGGGCGACACTTTGAGGCTCTACCACCACCACCACCAGGAGGTCCACCCCGACCTCAGGGGAGAGCACAACTTCAGGCAGCTGAAGCTTACGATCATGGAGCTCCGGAAGCGGGTGGACTAGTGCGGGACTAGCTCCAGGCATAGAGTCCTTTGCCCATAATGCCTCTACCTTCGTTGATTGTGTTGCCTTGTGTCCTTGTACTTTAAGTTGATGTAATAAAGATACTTGCCTTGGTGACTTCTGTTTTCTTGTCTTTTGTTTGTTTTTACTAAGAGGTGCCAGTTAAAAACTGTTGACTTGACCCTCACTTGCGAGATTCTTACTGGAGGAAACCCAGTGACCACAAACTGATGCCGACAGTGTGTCTCAAACCTTGGAGGTGAGAGTAATAGTTGGATCTCTTGGTAGCAGCGTCGAGGCCTTACGACTTCATCTATGCCATGAATTAACTAATCATGACAGGATTGACTGTATTAGGAAAGGAACGTGGTTCATCCAGGGGATGATACCAGACTTCACTTTTCGGAAAAGGAGAAATCTTTGCAGCTTTGCCGTACGTTAAGGAGAAAGGAGAACGTAGTAGCTGATGCCCTCAGCAGGAGGATGGGCATTCAGCTACTTGAGGAGGTGACGAAGCAGCTAGTCTCCTTGCAGATATCCTTCGTGGATAGAGATGGAGCAGCCTTTCTCCAGTCTCTCACAGTCACCCCTCCTCTACTGTAGCGGGTCAGAGGGGCACATCGTGAGGACGCTGACTATGGGACACGACGTGCACAGATATCCTCGGGACATGCACCCGATGGTTTCTCCCTTGGACCAGAGCACGACATCCTTTTCAGAGGACGTACCATGGTACCAGTCGCCTTGCGAGTGGAAGTGCTGAGAGAATTTCACACTTCTCCTTTGGCGGTACATCCTGGAGTGGCGAAGATGTACCAGGACCTCAAACGACAGCACTGGTGGCCGGGCATGAAGAAGGCTGTAGCAGAGTTCGTTTCTCGATGCCTCACCTGCCAGCAGGTGAAGGCAGAGCATCAGGTACCAGCAGGCATGGTACATCCCTTGGAGGTTCTGGAGTGGAAGTGGGACGACATATCTATAGACTTCGTGACTGGACTTCCACGCACTTCCAGAGATCACGACTCCATCTGGGTGATTGTTGACCGACTCACCAAGTCGGAACACTTCTTACCCATCAGAGAGAAGGGCTTAGTGGAGAGCTTGGGACGTCTCTAAGTTCAGGAGATTGTGCGGCTCCACGGCGTGCCATTATCTATCGTCTCCGATCGAGATGCTCGCTTTACTTCCCGGCTTTGGAAGGGGTTGCAGGAGGCGTTCGGGACGCAGCTACGTCTGAGCACAGCCTTTCACCCTCAGACGGATGGTCAGACGGAGAGGACCATTTAGAATCTCGAGGACATGCTCCGCGCATGTGTCCTCGACTTTGGTCGTAGCTGGGAGGACCACCTACCCTTGGTGGAGTTTGCGTACAACAACAGAAACCACTCCACCATCGGAATAGCACCGTACGAGGCGTTGTACGGCCGACCTTGTAGATCTCCTTTGTGCTGGACAGACCCTAGGGAGTCAGCACTTGTGGGACCGGAGATGGTTCAGGCCACAACAGAGAAGGTCCAGGTCATCCAAGAGCGGATGAGGACAACTCAGAGCTGGCAGAAGTCATACGCTGGCAGGAGGTGGAGGCCACTTGAGTTCGAGGATGGTGACCACGTCTTCTTGCAGGGCTCACCTCGACGTGGTATTCAGAGAATTGGCCGAGGCGGCAAGTTATCTCCGCGCTTCATCGGACCCTTCCAGGTCCTCAGCAGGATTGGCGAGGTGGCTTATCGCCTGGCTCTACCACCTCAGTTGCACCGGGTGCACGACGTCATCCACGTGTCTCAGCTGAGGAGATACGTTCATGACCCGACGCACATCATTGACCATGGGTAGCTTGACGTTGACGATGGGGTGACTTTTACGGAGGTCCCGGTGGAGATAGAGGATCGACAGGAGCGGGTCCTACGTGGGCGATCGATTCCTCTTGTGCGCATCATATTGCAGCACGGGAACCTCTAGGAGAGCACATGGGAGCGGGAGGCTCAGATGCGTGCTCAGTACCCTCATTTGTTTCCCTAGTTTTTGATGTATCTTTACGGGGACGTAAATACCTGAGGTGGGAGTAATGTAAAGACCCGTAAAATTTAAGGGAATTTTTTTCTTAATTTTCTTTGGAATTTTACAAGAGCGCGGTTTCTGACGGCACCTAATTTCGAGGCCCGGAGTGCCCGGAATCAATTTCCGAAGTTTGGCTCGGGTTCGTTCTGTGAACGAATGAGCGGGAATTTTTACCTTTTGAACCGGTGCCTGGAATCAAATTCCGAGGGCACCGATGAACTCGCAGCGCCGATATTCGCTTAAGGGGACCTTTTCCGAGGTTGCGTTTATTGCGGGTTGAAAGTTAGTTTTTGGGAGAAATCATAAGAAGTTAAATAAAAATGTCGAAACACTTTTTATTTTTATTTTGTTGGTTAACTTCTCCCAAAGGGAGTTAAAGGTGGGACCCACATCCACTTATCCTCCCTTGGGAGGATTAAGTGTGGTGGGACCCACACGAACCCCATCCCCTCATCTTCTCCCTTAAACCCCCCTTTTAAATTAAGTTGGCAAGTTGGGTTATTTAATGGGTTGAGTTGTCTTAATTCAAACCTTTGAAATTCATATGGTTTGGTTGAGTAAATAAAATAAGCCCTTAGCTTATTTTATTTGGTTAGAATTGTTTAGCCATCTTGAGAGGATTTGAGAGCTCCTACTTCTTCTTCAAACTTTGGCGAAGAATGCTCAAGCTCCGACGAAGAACACCGCTCCTCTCTTCTTCGTAGCCGGTTGTCTCCAAAGATCGACGACGTCTTCCGTGTCAACGAAAGGAAACACCTCTTCCTCCTCGAACTTCCTTCGTCGGCTTATGAAGATTCGCCAACGATGTACCTCTTCGGACGTACCTCTTCGTCAAAGGATTTGACGAACGATCACCGCGACGCCTGACCTCCGCGACGTTGTCTTCCACGGATCATTGACGATCATCGATCATGAACCAAGGTAGGGGTTGTTGTTGGTTAATTATTTATTCTCGTTCTTGGTTCTAACTTGACAATTTTTGAGGTTTATTGTTATGTGTTATCGACTAACGAGAGGGGGTACTGACCGCACAAACACGGCCGAATTCCCCCTCCTCTGTTCTTGAATATTATTTCCTTGTGGATGTACGAGATGGCGTGGTGCCGTCGCACCACGCGGAAATCGCAAGGCTATAATCGTGTGGCGCCGTCGCGCCGTGCCACGGGAAGTTTATCATGAACGCGACGTCGTCGCGCCGCATTGAAGGGAATCGAAGGCGCCGCGGCCGGAGCGGGGGCCGCGGCGGAGGGGCGCGGTGCTGTCGCACCGTGCCGGACGACGAACACCGCGGCCGGTTCCGGGCCGCGGCAAAACGGGAAGACCGGCGGCTCGCCGGGCCGCCGGTGTCAGAAACTGGAAGGGGACCGGCTTTGCCGGTCCATTGAAGAAGAACCGGCAGGCCAGGTGGGCCGGCCGGAAGGGGAAAACCGGGGGAATTTAATTCCCCCGGTCAACTCCAATGCCCCCCATTCATGAGGGGGGCGGTTTCTTTAAGGGGGGCAGGTGTCCCCCCTGTTTTCCTCAAAGTAGGCCCCCACGAGGGGGGGCCGGTTCTCCAAAAGATGCTGCTCTTAAGCCGCGCCGCCAGCATGTAAAGCAGCGGGGGACTTCCCCCCGCGCATGGCACCAAGCGGCGCCAGGCCGCGCCGCCGCCGGCCGGGCCGCGCCGCCGCGCCGGACCGCGCCGCCGCGCCCGACCGCCGCCGGCCGGGTCGGGTCGGCCCGGACCCGGACCCCCCGTTTTCGAGACGATATCGGTCTTTTGGCCATAACCTGAGACACGGACCTCTGATTGACGAACCGTCAGCGGAAATGTGATCCTTGGATCGAGACGGTCGATTCGTTATATCGCACTCAAAGTTTCGGAATACTTTGAGTTCGGCCGGGTTGGTTCGTACACGAAACCAACCGGGCCCTCGGAGCGGAAACACTCATATCTTGAGCTACGAACGTCCGATTGACGTGCCGTCAGCTTTTTTGTGTTCCTCTTAGTGAGACGGATCTTTTAGCATACTCCGCCCGAGGTTTGGACGTAGGTGGAGTACGGTCGGGTTGGTTTTTCCTTAAAAACCAACCGGGCCCATCGGACGAAAAAGCCAATAACTCTCAGATTGGGCGTCCGATCGACGCGCCGTCTGTTGCGTTGAGTTCCTGTTGACGATACGGATCTTTTGGATACATCAACTCTGGACTTTGTGACAGTTGAAGTATCAGCCTCTCTGCTCGTGGAGCGGACCCTCCTGAACGAGCTTGCTGTGTGCATGAACCCTAGTGCTGGCTGCGACTGTGACTGTTACTGTGACTACTACTGCTACTGCTACTGTGACTGCGACGACGACAGTACTGAGATCCTGTGTGGATTCGACGATGACTACAGCACTCAACGATCCTACGTGGATCAGTGCTACATGTCCTGTGTGGGCCCGATCCTGTGTGGGTCTGATCTTGTGTGGGTCTTTGCGCTCAGCGGTCCTGTGTGAACCAACGCCTACAGGTCCTGTGTGGGCCCGATCCTGTGTGGGTATTTGCGGGGGTTAGTTACCTATCGATCTTTCGTGGGTCTGACGACTTAGATGGATCAGAGATCATCTTTATCATCCTTTGAAGAAGTATACCTGTGTGAGCTGAATCTTGTTTCTTTCCTGTGTAAATTGTGTTGTGCTATCCTGTGTGGATTACGTTTTTCTTTCCCGTGTAGAATACTTTTACTTTCGTGTGTGGACTGAGTTGTACTTGGGCTCGGAGGTTGGAGCATATTGGAATTGATGACTTAGGTATATGTATGGGAATATACCTAAGCAGTGTCGGTTGCTACTTCGTGATTGTATCTTCCTTTGTGGTTTATCCTTTGTGGATTTTGGGAGACCTTCAGGGGTCTCGGGGTCCCTACTTAGTGGCTTATACTCACCCCTGCACGGGCTATGCCCACACTATGTTGTGTTGGTTACAGACGACGGACAACGTTGATCGTGGTTGAGGCTTGCAGAGCAGGACGGTACCTGGAGGTGGATCACTGGGCGGGATGTACTCAGAGCGGACGGCGGGACCCGAGGAGCAGTGGAGCTATCTGTACTCACCCTTCAAGTGGGACTTCCAGTGGACAGCTCGGAGTACCGGCTTTTACTTTACAGTTGTTGTTTTCCCTTTTGAGTTGTACTTTAATTTCAGTTTGAGTTTGTATACTGGCCCATTTACTTTTCTGCACTTTCAGTTGTACTCTGTTTTTACTTAGTGTTTACTTTCCGCTTGCTTACTCTGTGGTGTTTGTTTTCTTTACAAAGGCGATGCCTTCCCTTTTTACCGGGATTTACGCCTTGGTGCTAGTCGTCAGCCCCTGGCCTAAGGAAGGCGGCCTTGGGGTAGTCACGGCACGGACCCCGAGGGCGGGTCGTGACAATATTAGTTATAGAATCTAATATATTATTTTTTGGAAATTTTGGGTGATATGAATCACTAGATACCTGGAAATTCCTATAAAAAATTATATTTCTAAGGATTGTCTACGATGTTGGGATGTAATAATATATTTAATTGCATTATCCTTAAAGTACATCTGATCAGAATCTACATTTTTATAGGGTTTTAAGTGACTTTCGAGTAATTAATAATTTTTATGGTGTTATACATGGAATGTTTAATGTCCCTCATACATTATAATTCTCTTAACATGTGTTATGATCAAAATAAATGAATGAATATTGGGAATGGTACTAAAGGATGTGGAGTTTCTAAAATGATATCATCGTGGAACTCGATTCTTCCAATAACTGTTAGTGTTTTGTTTGGAGCTAGTCCAAAATGATGTACCCCTTTCTAGTTTTTCTACAAAATTACTAAATTCAAATACATTACTATTCTATTTTACATTTTCTCTATATATTCTGATATTCATATTTTTAGGGATGTTCCAGTCTTCTGTCATACAATATACCTTATACCATTGTTTTATTTAGAATATTTCATTATTATGATCTTTTCTAGAGGAATTTAGTTTTTTATAGGTTTATTAGAATAAATCTTCCCATGAATATGTTTTTTTTATTATAATCACATACTTCCAAAGATTTAAATGTTGGATTAGGGTGGAACACTCGACTTACAACCAGTTAATATGTGGTCATGGTGGGTTAGGTTTTTCCAGAGTAATATTAGAGATATTATGGATTTTTTAGTTTATTAAGAAATTTTTGTGGGAAATCTATTCAAATTTTATCAATGGTAAATGTGTTCAATTTTATGTTTTGGGACTCACATAGTTGTGGTTGATCAATATATCCATTCACCAAGACCCAATTAATCTATTGATTGTATAAAAACTATAAGGCAATGATGTTGGTTACAAATTGGATTATACATTCGTCATATAGAAAATCCATTATGATTTTTCTATATCCTTATTCTGAATCCTCACCCATATATACAAAATAATTTTTTAACATCTAATAAAATATATTATGGTGCACTATTTATGGTCACATTGAATTATAAAATGTGTTCATATGGAGGTAGTTCAAGTTCATGAGGATCCTATAACTATTCTATTGAGCAATGCTACTGTAATTTAATGCTTCAAAAACATGTATCATTACTAATCAATATGTTTCATGATCCTATACAGATTTCATTTCTAAATGATTCTCTACTAGTTGTATGAGATGGAAATTGTCCTCCTTCTGACTAAGAGATTATTCTAGTTTAGTACAAATAGATAACATATATGGTGAATGCATGTCAATAGTTCTAGTCACATTGAACACCAATGTTCATTAGTAATACGGAACCATAGGCCATTGAATAATGACATTAGGTTGCTACAATGGTGTTATTCTTTGTTTGAACACTCGTTGTTCATATGGATTTTATAAAATTGAGTATTATTTACGGTGAAATGTGTTATATTTTGGATTTACTAAATTCATTTATAAAGTGGATACACTTTTCAAGTCAGAGTGTTAGAGCCTCTTGAGGGATTATTAATACTCATCATCTCTAATAATGGTTCATGTGAGGGATTTATTAGATGTTTAGTAAGGTATTATGATCATGTAATTGTATATATTGAGTTTCAAATACCTTATATATAATAAATTTAGTTGGTGTGTGGTGGGTTCTAATGAGCAAGGATGTTTGATCAAATCATTCAGATACACAAATGACCAATTTTTAGAGATAGAACATGTGATTGAGAGTTTCATCAGGAATTGACACATAGGTTTGGGGAATGATTTGGCTTCCCCAAAAAATAATAAATAACCTAATGGTGATAGAAAGTAAGATCTATTCATTCTATTCATAAACATTCCAAATCACAATCTCAAGGATCAATGATAGGGGGAATAATATAACCTTAATCCGTATAAAAATTTATATTTATATATATAGTGGTCTAGTTCTAAATACTTGATATTTAATTATAGATATAGTATCATTGTGATGAGAGGGTTGAATTTTGGATAAAACACTATGATAGAGGTAATGATATAATCAGGGGCCCTCTCATGGTGTCCAGTGTGTGTGATTGCTGTTGGTCTTTGAATAGTATCTTGTAGAAAATAGGAATAACTAAATGTGGATGGAGAGTTAATTCACCTGAACCACCCCATATCCCAATTTTACTCAATAAACACAATAAAATAGAATATATATCCATAAATAAATGATTTATATGAGGTAATTGTACAATGTAAACCATGATATTGTATTTGGTTCAATTGGTGTAATCCCAACATAGGAACGCCTACTTATCAACATTGGGGAGATCCATTATTTAATTTATTTAATAGTAGATCGATAGTTTTGAATATTGATTGATTCCATATCCGATCATACATGGATAAGGAAACATACTTTGGGAACCACATGCTCATCCACATCAAGTGATGGTTCCATTTTGAGTATAGTGTATAAAATTATTCCTTTGATCATATTTTATATAGGATGAAGCCCTATGAAATTGTCTGGGTTTTTCAATAACATTTATCCATTAATTTCTGTATAAAAAATTATCAAAAAAATAGTGGAATTAAATTAGAATTATGTTATTTTATTTTCATTAATGAGGGTGGGGTGTGATTATTAGTTCGGAGGAGCATTGATGACCCATAAGTAATTTTTTCAAAGTAGAAATATGTTTTCAGCATGGTTATATGTATGATGTATTAAAATAAATAACATCTATTTATCATTTTAAAGGATAACATGGATTATTTAATAGAGGATGTCCCATGAACACCCCCTCATTGGGAGAGAAACATATAGATTGACAAATATAGTAAAACCATGGCAATTTAAAATGTCTCCTACCAGATATATTATCCCATGTTTTGGGAGGTCAAGGTGTAAATAAAATGAAATAATCAAAAATAGATTTATTATTACTTTTTTCACCTGGATATCTCATATATTATTTTTAATGAAGTTATATGGTAGATTCTAGATTATTATTGACTATCATATACTAAATGAGGTGGATTTAAATATTAAATACCAGATGAAGTGGATTTATTTCATATTTGACTAGTTAATTGGAGGAATATGGTTTTCAATGATTTAACTTAGGTGTATATATAACTATATTTGGAATCATATGGATGGAATCTTAGATATGTAATATTTTTTTACTTATATATATTATAATTTCATGGTTATTATTTTATAGTGGAAGATTCCCCATACATGTTCACGACACTCATTAACATCATCTCATATTCATTAATGGTTTTGTATACGGTGGGATATAAGACTATTAAGAATATATATTCTACAAATTTGTACTATATGTCTCGAATTTTATGATTTAACTAGAGATTAATTGATTGAATTGGTTTTATGTTAAAAAATTTCAATTCTAAATATAGATTTTGGAAGGCAATTATGTGGTCCCATTATCTCAGAGGGTGGAGTTACAATATAACTGATGAAGATTGACGATTTAATAAATTAGGATCATCCAAAGAATGTTTTTATGTTGTAAATTTAATTATTTTAATAGAGAATTATTGTATATTAAATATAGAATTACCTAGGATGACATCTCCCAGGATCATAATTACCTTAACGGGACATTGTTACATTTATTATATCTTATTAGGAAGAGATTATAAGGACCTAAGGAAAATATTTTTTTGTGTTATAGTTTGGTGACAACTAATTGGAGTAGTACATTAAATGGTTTTTTACCATGCCTACTATATATATTTCAATTCATAATATAATTGATTTAGATGGTTATCTTTTATGGTTTCATGTAGAAAACACCATATTAAAAAATATAAATATCCTCTTAATTAAATATCATAGGAATAGAATTTTCATTAAAGACCTCGAGGAACTATATTCACAGTGGTCATAAGATTTTCTGGTAAATATTCTCATTGTGTGATATCTACTTGAGATATAGGTAACAGAAGATGTTCCTATTAGATTACAATATCTAGATCATGTATACACTAGAAAAAAAAAACATATTTGGTGAGACAAATAGTATGAATTTGTTAGCCTAGTTGGTATATGGATACATTTAATACCTTTAATCCCGGGAAACAAACCCTGCACTTATTCACGAAGTGAGTAAGGGACATTTTGGCTACATCATTTTTTTGATTTTTTTTCTTAAACATATATTCTTAGGTGATACACCTAATATATTATATAACGGTAAGAATCATGATGTCAATTTGTAGGGAAGGAAAAATTTCAAGTAGTGTGTGTGAGGGGATAATAATGTGGTTTTACTCTATCCACCTAGATGTAAATCCATGTGTTTTTAAAATATATTAATAAATGATGTTTTGGAATTATTTTCCTTATATAAAATAGAGTGTAAAAAAATTCATTTGTCAATTCCTCATCAACCAAAATTTAGAGGAAAAAATAGGATCTAGCTGGTTTGAGATACACTATCATGCTTCTATCCAGTAACTAGGATGTGATAAAAATTCATATCCTGATACGTCATGTAAATTTGGTGATGGGGAACAATGATTTTTAATTAAATATTTATAGGATGACCATGATAACTTACTTCCCTCCCATTTGTGAGATGGTTTTTATGGAGAACATAGTTTTTTCGTACCTGGATTACATCTTATGGTTTCAGGTAGTACTCTATAATGTTTTTTCACAATAATATAGTTGATTCACATTCTAGTTATGGAGGGTCTTATATCAGTCCTTTGGGACCAATCAATGATTTAGTAGACTATTCCATACCAAGAAAGAAAGCTATATTGATATTGATATTCTATATCTTTTATAAATATTTCTTGTATTGTATACATGACTTCGATATGTGTTGGGATGATCACATACCATTAGAGGAGTCTGGATACAACAATGAAACCACTTCTCAATTATCATGGATAGTTTCATTTCCTTTTTTTGGTAACTGTAAATTTTTATTATATGAATGATAATAATTATAGATTTATTACTTTTGGTGCCAATCATGACGTGATTGATGTCATATAAGGGGATGATGGTCTCGTTTTAGATGAAAATTGAATCAAGTTTTCACAATTCATTTTTGAAATGATGATTATAGAATATAGAGTACATGAAGGGAGCTACTTTTTTTCTAAAAGGACAAACTAAATTATGTTTCATGTATATTTATTCACTAAACAATGATATCCATGAAGTTCATTGGGTATTTTATACCTGTAGTTAATGACCTCACCATGTGTTACCGCCTTTGTTAAACATGGTGTAATTTTTTTTCAACATGTTTTTTCTTGAGAATATAATTGCATGATATTCGAAAAATTATCTACCATAATGACCAGATACTGATTATGAAACCACAATCATAGATAACATGATGCTAGTATTTATACAAAAGTAAATTTCTATTTGTAATCGGGTGATACCATAGGTGCATTACTTGTGGTTTTATAAGATTGTTAAGGATATCTCATGGTGGAAATAAAATTAAATAAGACCACTAAACTAGATCAATGTTGATTAATTTGTTCCTTTCTTTTAAAAACCCCAATGGAGGATCGAATGTTGTGAATTGTATTTTTTAGGAGTTACTTTCATTAATATTTCAATAATGTGGTCATCCTCATTTTTAAAATACAATTGTGTAACAAAATCCATGTTCTTCTTTAATAATTTATAAATATAGTATTTTCATATAATTCATGCATAGATTAGATAAATAATATTTTTTTATAAAGGGAACCAAAAATAAAAATTCAAACAGAATAAAATTTATTGGGATATTTATTTTTACATAACATTGAGTAATTCAGGTATTTGTTTCAAGACTCATAATAGACAGGTCATGGGTCACATGAGGTAAACCCATATGGCCTATAACTTGAATTATAAATACATCCATAATTTTTGTAATTACGGTTAAGCACATTTTTTCCAGAAATGCTAAAGACAATGTTGTCTTAAAATTAATCAGGGAGGATCCATCATATTATGAAGAGATGATAGATCACAAGATAATGATTAATGAATATGGATGTGGGGATAATTATAATTTTTATTGTTATATTAATCATGAAACAGTATTCATTATTCTTTTTCATTATATTAATTATCCCATGACAAAATAAATACATCAATTTTTAATTTACAAATAACAACTCATCATAAATAATAGTTTATTGGACTGTGACTGGCGTTATCCTACCTCCTCCTAACATACCCTATCTTGTTATTGGAATGGAGTAGTGTTTCTATAAATGGATATAATTCACTCATGAAGGGGTATGACAACCCTTTTTATTCCCTATGTCTACCACATAAACCTTTATATTTCATGATGACCACAATACAAAATCCCACCAACTGTCATGGTGCAATGTGAAACAAATAAAAATTTGTAGAAAAGGACCACAAACCTAGGGTGGTAGTGAAAATATTGTAAGGGGTCATTTTTGTGGTGCATTATTAAATGAATGATATAAGAAATGGCTATATATTTAGTGGCTTAAGTGGTGTGATATGGAGATGAAATTGATATATAGGGTCAATAAGTATTAATGAAGAGAAAATGAATTTCTCAAAATTGAAGGTTATGATTTTCCTTGAGGGATTTCATTGTGGTTTCTAACTATGATTTAGATAAACTATTTTTTTAAATGGTGCTTAACCCTCCATGTGGTAGTATAATAGAGTGAACCTTTGTAAACGGAAACACCAATAGAACACATTTTCCCAATCATGTGATAAGTAATGTGGCCCATAGGCTACCTTGTTCCCAGTTGGTTCGACATATTGGACTAATCCAAACATGAATCTTTCTAGATAACCTAAAGGCTACCTCCCCCCAATAATCCCAAGGTGGTGAATGTGATAGACATCATAGGTAATTCTCCCACCCTGTGATAGATTTATCTTTATTTTGGCTTTGGTTGTCGACTTAATCCAGGTCTACACAAACCCAAGCTGATCCACCCCTGGATGTGGTGTTTGTAGTACCAAATTCTATCAATACCTTTACATTTGTGGGATACCACAAAAATTTATGAAGTTATATTGTGTATATTCAGTTACATATGGCATACCCAAAAGGCTAATATGTGTCTTGATATGAATATATTCATTCAGTATTAATACATATTCACTTGTTTACTATAAATAAATAATTTAGTATTCTATTATACATTTTATCAATATAAATATCAATGTTGTGCCCTTTTTAGGAATGAAATATAAGCTATAATGAGTTTTGGGTACATATTCCTTTATAATTATAGAGTTTATGCCTATGTTAAGCTGAGAAAACATGATTGGGTCCATGGTATTCTACTCCTCTAGTGATTTATTAATTAGATGGTATGTATCCCACGCATAATTCATGGAGTTTGGTTCTATCTAATATCCCCTATGAGAAGCATCCCTATAAGAAACATCTATCAACGTACTATATTTAAAACATATTACTATACAATGTTTGTGTCCTCCATATAGATAATTTGGTAGGAAAATACACAAAAAATGTAGATTATGTCTTCCATCCTTGTATTTGTTACTCCATTCATCGATGATCATTTCTTAATATATAAAAAATCCCTCTATTAGGATTAGTACATCCCCATAAAACAATCATAAAATGACGAGGCATGGGTCTCTTACTAGACATTCATCGATATAGAATGGTTAAAGGAATTGATACAGTTAAAAAAAATTGATCCTGTAAAACAATATATTCTAAATGATAAAACAATACATATTTTCCTTGTGTATTTTAGTTGTGAAATTAGAATTTCAAAACCATTTTCTCAATCTCTATACTTAAGGAATTTTTTGCATGACTCTACTAGAGTTGTTTTTACTCACCCTTATATTTTTATTTATCCCACACATGTTTTGTTCTCTGTTGATGAAGAATCTTCCATGAGTGATCGTATATGATATAGAGTTAGTGGAACTATAAATTTGTGTTCTTTAACTATAATGGTTTTGTTAACATTCATTTTAGGAACTAGTGACAAGTGGTGTTTCACATTCCTACTATTTGAGGTCCATCAGTACAAACAATATTACTCTCTTTTATTTTCATATATATTTAGAGGTTTTTAGTAATCATATATATTTTAATGTTTGTTTTTTCTCATGAATATTATAATATTTGTGATTTTTCTCCTAGTCATTCACCATTGTGATTTTTTTGAGGTAATGTGGATTAAAATTGGTTTAGTAGGATAAATATCCCCATGAATGTATTATTATTTCATAATTCTTATTTAATGAACTTATCCTCTTAGAGGCCATCTTGGGGTGGCACACTCGACTAAACATCTATCAAGATGGTGCTCGGGTGGGTCAGGTATTAAGAAAATTCATTTAGTTTACTAATTATAGAGTTCTATAAAAAATTACCTCATGGTTGTATATAAAAATTTTATGGTTGTGAAAAAATATATATTTATGGAATGAAGTTATAGCCTTATTATTTTGGTAATGGTACATATTCCTAACCATGGTCTTCAAATTTGGATTTGGCTTGGTAAACCATGAAAATATAGACTTCAACACGAAGGGTGATTATATAGATATTTAGACTATAATACATTACTTTTATATGTATGGTGAAACTATAATATATAAATGTAAATAAAATTTCTAAAATTTTAAAATAATTTTTGTTGGGGTTGAAAAGAAGAATGATGATCCACACTATAACCTTCTATAGACACACATTATAAGTATTTTATAAGATTGCTAACAATTGTTGGTAAATTAATAACATGACTTTACTAATTCTAAAACCCAAATTAATATTCCATATCTTGTATTGCATATTTTTAATAAGATAAATACATGCCAAGAAACGATCAAAACTTATAAGAACCTTGAAAATATCTACTCAATAAAAATATTTTTTATACCTTATAAATATTTATTATGTCAGGATCCAATCTGTATCACTATATATAAATATATCACATTCCCATTTTTCTATATAATTTGGACATATTTAACTATAATTGGATGCAAATTATTTCAGATTAAATTGATTTTTTTGGTTACAATGATTAATATCTCTCTTTTTTATTATCACAATTTTTTGTGGGAACATTATTTGTTACTAAATCCAACATTTATACTTAATGGTTTGAGTAGTATAATTTTTTGAATATAATTTTTTTTGAAATATTTATATTGAGGTTATTAATTTTAATACAATAATGTCTATTCCCAAGTTATATTGAAATATATTTCACATATGGAGGGAGAGTATGGTTTAAAATATTCTATAACACTTCTTAGAAATTCGAAAATCAATAGCAATATTGAAAATATAAAAAATTTGGATGAAAAAAATAAGGAATGAAGAATATTCAAATTTATGGTATAGTGGAAAATGAGCTAATCATACCCATAATCAATAAGTAATTTTCATAAATTATAGGTTCCCAAAAAATTGTTCTTTGTATGGAAGAAACATTAAGACATTTATGAATGTTATGCAAAGGTCCTAGTTTGAATAATGTAAACTTGTCTTTCCTTGATTGAGGATATTTTAGGGGTGTAATAAGAAATAATAGAAGTGTTAATTTCTTATATGAACATAGTTTTATGACCAATACAATGTCATGGAGATGTTCATAAAGATTTAATAGTTGAGATAAAATTGTTGTGGTATATTCCAAAAATTATTTATACAAACATTTTTTTATTATAGGATATATATATGGATGATTTTATTGATGTAATGTATAAAAAATCCCAATATCCTATGAAATAAAATAATAGTAAATCTGTATATAAAAACTAAAAATATAAAAAAGTGATATTTATAAAGGCATCCAAAGGATCTTGGGTCATTGAACAAAATAAGTCTTATAGAATGTCAGAATCCATTAACAATTCCATGAAATCGATGATTTCTTGAAATATATCTTGAGCATAATGAAATGTAGAATATGCATGTATAATCAAAATATACCTTCTTTTTTTTAATTACGAATAAATATTTTTCCTATTCTCCTTATGAATAATCAAGAATAAATTCAAGTTGATACATTCAAAAAATAATCAAGAAGAAACAATTTGGTGAATTTAAAAAATGGGTGATCATAATATAATGGAATGAGAAATAAAAATACATAATGTTGTATTAATTTTATATTAAAACATTATATTTTATATTTTATAGAATATATTAAAATTGAAGTGGAATTCATGGAGGATAAAGGAAGATATGATTTTATTGAACCGTTGACAATATATAATAAAGACAATATTAATGAAGATATAAGAAGATAATATGATAACAAAAAAGGGGAAACTACAAAAGAAATTTAAATTGATAATGAAAATCATGGTTTATTAAAAGAAAAAGAGGCATCTAAAAAGGTATAAAATTGTTTAGAGAATGTATAATTACTCTCTAAATAAGTCGAATGATATATCAAATTTCTAGGTACAATTTGAGGGGAATCATTATTCATTAGTAATATGCGATATTAAATCTGTTCTTAATATCTGTTAATATATATTTATGACTAAAATAAAGATTATGGTTACCATGAATTAGTAATTTAAAATCATTTAGGGAATATATCAAAAATATTAGAATTAATTCCAATTTTTTTGCATGGGATTTAAAAATCTCATAAATAAAATATATAATCATTATAACAAAAGGATACAATTATTTCATTTATAAAGAATCATGTTTATTGCCAAAAATAGTAGAAAGCACATATTTAGGACAAGTAAAAATAAAAAAAATCAGATCTATGAGAATAAGGTAAGGTTGGTTGTAACTTCAATATCAAATGATTATATAATATTAGATACTCTGAGTGATTATAATGAAAATAAAAGAAAATGTGATCTATAGAGAAGGAAGTATGTTTATTAAAATCCTAATGTAAAATACAAGAAGATGAAAGTATCTAAAATACATAAGAATGTTGAATAAAATAATTTAATCACTCAATTAATTAAAAAATCATAGAAATGTATATTCCATCCAATGAGATGATATTTTTTTTACTCAACTGTGCTAACATTAAAGATTTTACATATAAGGATCTAATTTATATTTTTATACCACTGGTAGGGTTATTAAATCAACGATATAGACTTTTACCAATTATTGTAGGGATAATCCACTATGTCATTATAATTTTTACATCAAATTTTATTTAATCCCATTGTTACCTATATGAAATGTATTTGGAAATGAAATGAACATAAAAAATTTTATAGATACAATGGTCATATAAATATTTTTGTTTTATGTCATTTCATGTTCAATAAAATTATACAGATTTTTGTAGTAGGTTTAATGCACTTATCTAGGTATGTAGTCTACACTTACATAATAGAAGTGTCATTTTTTCCCTAAGACCACCAAAATCTAGGAACTTATCTCATGCTCTATGTGTTGGGACCATTTAATTTGTAAGGTTATATTTGTTTTCAACAGTTATCAATGAAGATTAAAATGAAGGAGGAGATGAAGAATATCTCCCACGTTTTTTAGAGCAAAAAATTCATATGATTATTTAACTGATCATACAATCATAGTACTTGAATAAAATGTGATACACTATCTAAAACAATGAAAACATCTCATAGAGTGTTTAAGGGATTCAAGTTATAAAGAGATCATGAAATATATCACTATTCAAAGAGACCATTCAAGATTCTACCTAATGGGACATGAATAATTACATGAGGGGTCATGTGGTGATTTGAGGATTTAATAATGATCATACTGAGATTAAAAATGATACCAGTCATATTTTGTGTTTACTAGAGATACTGATGTAAATGGATGACAAGGATGTTGGGAAGTGGTAGTACATTCCATGTAGAATCTTACGATGCTAAAACTAATCCCTCAAAGACTATATATCATGGTGGAATGAGTTTGTGATGAATGTTGTGGACCATTGATGGATCTAGATGATAGTTAAGAAGCATGGGTGTTCTATCCAAAGCTGATATTTATGGAATTTGTTTTCTAGCATTTTCAAAAATTTAGGACCGCCAAATCTGGATTTTTTGGGCAATGGATGGATTTCTGTATAGGAGTGAAAAAGATTCTAAATGGATAAGTAAATCGGTAAAGGAAGCAAACCACATAACCTAGAATAAGGATCTTGTACCATGTTTCGTGAATGGTTTTTGGCTGTGTAACTTGTAGTAGAATTAGTACATAGAGAGGAGAAAGGAACCGAAAATGGTTTAGAGAAATGGTATGTAGTGAAGGCATGTGGTACGGGGAATGCTGTCAAAAATAGTTCATAGGACGATACATGGTGAAGGAGGAATTTTTCAAGGAATTGGTCACAGGGCCAATCATTTTTTTCTATGGAAGGATGTGTGGTACGTAGAATATACATGGTATGGAGAACATGCATTGTACGTAGAACTTGCATGATACAAAAAACTAGCATCGAATGATGAAAATGCATGGTACACAGAATAGGTGTGGTATGAAGAATAGTTATGGTACACAGAACAAGCATGGTACACCAAACATTTCTAGTATGCAGAACAGGCGTGGTACGCATTACAGTTGTGGTACACAGAACATGCATCACAGAAATGAAGATTCCATAAAGGGTGTTTGAGATTCAAGAGAAATTATGAAGCAGTTTTTGTAAATTTAGTAATAGAACTAACGGAGAAAAAAAATATATAATTCCATCAATTTTGGACTTCGATGAAAGAAGTGGATTCTGTTGAATAGAGATATGGACATTGAATTCCAATCTGTTGAAGTGACTTTGATGTCAATAATCCGAGGGAAATATCTACCATGGTAGTGATCTGTGGGGAGTCAACGGACGTGATATGAGGGAATTAGTAGGCTATCCTTAAACCATTGTAAAGTCAATGTGCCTAGGATATAGTGATTGTTCCTAAACGTGTGGAATACATAGCCTGTGTAGATTAGTTGAATTTGGTATGAATGGAAACATGTCGGCATATGCTTATTGGATATATCCCATAGTGGAAAACCATGTAAAAAGATTTTTACTAGCTATATACATGTGAATGTTTCAATTTACTCACATATCCACCATATAGGTTTTAAGAAGGGTTCCATGCAATATGGGAACAAGATCTAGTAAAGAAGTGAAAACGTTGACACCCTGATTCACCCTCTCTTTGGGTGGTCTAGGGTCCCTCAATAGGTATTAGAGAACAAATGATTACGTATGTGGGATACTCTTCCGTAATTATATTTAGAATAAGATTTGTGTTTTCTTTCCTAATATCAATAATTATGTGTAGTCTTAAGGAAGTTTCAAACATTTCTGAGTAAAATTCTAAATCCATCAAGACCCTGAAAAACTTTAAAAAGAATGATAATAAGTAGTTGAATATGTCCCTAATGTAAAAATAAAATGCAATGTCTGGTTCTTCATGACCTTCCATTAATGAATAAATATCAGGCTTTGAATTTATTATTTATGTGGCTCGTGGTTCTACCATAGGAAAATAATACAATTCTATCTCAAGTGATCTAGAGAAATTAAGAACCTATCTACATTATATTCCCAAAGAAAGAGTTGCTACTATTTGTAGAATATTTCAATGCATGTAGGATTGCATCAACAGATTGGAAAGAGAAGCTAATAATGTTGAAAAGTTCATAGATGAATTTTTTTTCAATTTATAAAGATCAACAAATAGATTAAATCATTTTTTGAAAAATAAGGAGTCAATAAGACTGTTGAAGATAATATCCATGACCTCGAAGATGAGATGAAGATGAGAACTTATGTAAAGAGTTTATATTTGGAAAAAACTTTCAATAAGAACAAGTAACATGACTCGTTTATTAAATATAAAATTATGTCCCATTAGGAAGAAATTTCTATAATTAATTCATCTTATGAAGATAATATGACAATTATTGATAATCATAAGGTTAATCTCTATAAGAAATTTCTATAATTGGATGATTAGTTTTCCAATATTGATATGAATCATATAGACACTTCACAAAAGAATGAAATTGTTGTTACTGCTATTCAATCTCCACTAGAGGATTCTAAAGCTAAAATACTTCCATCACATGACTAGATGATTTTGAAAATTTTTGATTATCTATCTAAAGAAACTATGTATGTTTCTCCTCATTTGATCACTAGAGGATTATACAATAAAAATCAATACAACATGCAATATGAAAATCATAGATTCAATCATTGATCTATCATAAGTAGCTGAGAAGTGTAAGGTAACATTGAAACCATCTTGTAACCTTGTTTCTAAATATGATTTCCCAAGGAGTGCATGATGAAATAGAAAATCAAAATAATTATGGATGAGGATAGGTGAGGAGTTACCAAACACAATTTATGGGGTGAATAGGAATAAGAATGTGAATGTTGGTTCTACATAATGTGCACAATATGCCAGGAAGATGCCCAAAAAAATGAAATCTGAATTCGTGGGTCAATGTTTGTACTGAAAAAGATTTAAGAAATGTGCAATAAACTGTTGGTACTATCCTCATAATTTTAAATAAAAAAGGAATCTAAACTCATATGGAAGAAAGACAAATAAGAAGAAGAAACATCGAAAAGTGCATAAGCATCAATTTACTACAAACAGATTTTGAATGCATAATAACATCTGTGGTGTATGAAATGAAGGTGGTCACATGTTAGGTACATGACCATTTCAAAATGTATTCATCAAAGATAAGAAAAGAAGTCCTCTAACGCTGGCTATGTATGAATCACCTTTCATGGGAAGAAGACATAATAATATTGGGAATAAAAATTTCACCATGACGATCTCATATAGGGAAGTTGAGAGGTCCCTATTTTTTAGATGCATGAAACTAAAGGGAAATTCATCCACGAGAGTATGTAATGGATATGAAACTCAGATAAACCCATGTGGAAGACATAATCATCATGTAACCATTCTAAATGACATGTTGGTCATCTGGCCAGAAGATATGGAATGAATGTGGTAACATGGAGATGAAAAGGCCAATGATGGGGCTAAAGGAAAATTAAAACCCTAAAGTGATGAAGATAAAGTGCATGAGAGAGTGAAATGATAAGGAAACAGATGTGTTGACGATGTTTTTTGTGAGAGTTTTATGAAATCAGGTCACATTGAAAAAAATTTTCTAGCCATGATACCAAAGAAATAAGCAATCCTTAATAGGAGTAAAAATGTATCATTCGTAATGATAGTTAAAAAATAACAACTCTCCTAATAAAACATAATAGAATTTGAAGAGATATAGGCTAGATCTATAGAGATCAAAATAGTTACACAGAAGATAGATCATGAAGACTGGAGAAAATGGATCTTCCTGGTTGAGAAAATCCACTCATCCTTCCATCTCACATTGAAGAAGCCAAAATGAACCACATTATTCCCTAAATCATTTATTTAATGTATTTTTGCTAATAATACAGGGAATTAAAGGTGACGTAGGGTCTCATGGGGAGTACCTGAGAAGTTGAGAATGTTGATGAATCTTGATATAAAAGATGAATAATTTTTCATCCTTGTATGATTCTTCAGTTGACATTCAATGATTAAAATGATGAAGGATTACCCTTGATAAAGATTATGAGAAGTGCTTACATTGAAGAGAATACATATGAGGAAGCTTCTATAATTACCACTTCAACCAATATCAACATTAGTTGGTATTAAATTTAATTACTCCAGAAATTTCTTGAATAATAGGTCATTGGAAAAGGTATGTAATTTAACAATCTATTATCCCTTGTTAATCATAATATAAGATCATTTTAAAATGGGGGATTAACTATATTAATCAGTGAAATAATATGATTAGATGTTCCCCAAGGGAAGTAATCCAAAAAATTTAACTTGAATGTTTTTGATATCTTTTTTGAAGTGAGTGCATGAATTTCTGGATGATTATGACCTATCACATTCAAATTCTTCATCCTGGAATGAAATTGAAAAACCCTGGAAGCCAATATACATGAGTTATCATCTCATAAGGTATCATGATCAGTGAATAATTGTCAACCTAATTGTCTAAATCAAATCATCTTTTTTTACACCGAGCATTGCACAAGTCGACCAAGAGTGAAATGAGTGATATCACATTTCTTAATAGAAAACTGATACCCTTTTCCAATGAACAATGAATTCTTTTCAATAAGGGAAAGATATGTGAAATGAATATTTGGGGGGAGAAAAATAATTAATGGTGGAGAGAATATTATCAATTTAATATTGATTCATTCATTTACGATGAAATTTAATGTATTGACAAAAAAATACAAATGGGAAATTTTTTGGATGCCATTGTGTATAAGGTTGTATTTGTTTTCAACAGTTGTTAATGACGATCAAAATGATGAAGCCGATGAAAAATAAATACCATGTATTCGAGACTTATAAATTCAGATGATTACTAAACTAATCATAAGTTCAAATTACATATATCAATAGTGAAATAATATGTAAAAAAATGAAATCACATCAAAGAGTGTTGAAGGAATTAAATTTATAAACTGATTTTGCAACATCTCACTATTCATAGAGACCATGGAAGAGCATACCTAAAAATACGTGAATCATTGAATGAGGTGTCCTATGTCAATTTAAAGATTTAATAATGACAATATAGAGCTATGAATATGGTTCTATACATATTCAGTGTTTATAAGAGAGACTAATGTCGCTTGAAGGTAGGGATGTTAAAAAGTTACAGTACATTCCCTAGAGAATCTGAAAATGCTAAAACAGTTTACTCAAAGAGTATATATCACTGTGGAATGAGTTATAGGTGAACGATGTTGACCGTTAAAGAAGACAGACGATACTAAAGAATCATGGGTGTTACATCCGAAGCATATATTAATGGTGGTGTTGTTTTCTATCATTTTCTAAATTTTTGGACATCCAAATAGGGATTCTATTTTGGGAAATGGATGTATTTTTTCACAAGAGTGAACAATATGTGGAATGGGGAAGGAAATAAGAAAAGGAATAAAACTACGTACCTTGGAACATGGATCACACACCATGATCCAGGAATGGTTCGCGATCGCATACCTCACTACAAAAATGGTACTTGGAGAATTGCATAGAATCCAAAATACTTCGCTGTGATGGTACCCAGTGAAGTCGTTTGTTACAAAGAATGCTACCGAAAATGGTTTGTAGGATAGTACATAGTGAAAGGGGAATAGATCACAGAACCGGTCGTGATACTAATAATGGTTCACTGTGGAAGGAGCCTCGGTATGAGGACCGTGCGCGATATATAGAACAAATGTCAAATTCAGAATAGAAACAGTATGAAAAGTAGACGTGGTATGTCAAACATGCATGATACGTAGAATAGTCACAGTATATAGATAAGAGACAATTGATAGAATCAGATAAAATTCACAGAAACAAAAACATCATAAAGGGATAATGTGATTCTAGAAACAAGAAAAAGAAGTTTTAGTGAATTTAGTAATTACGCTAAATGAGAAAATTTAATATAAATTAGCATAAATTCGAGATATTAATTAAAGTAGTGTCTCATTCGGAATAGAGAAAAATAATATTAATTCAATCTTTTGAAGCGACCAACAAGTTGAAAAAATTAGTTAGAACTCTTTCATGGAAGTGATCCAGGGGTAGTCAACAAAAGTGATCTGAGTGAAGCAGTGGGCTATCCCTAAAACATTGTAAAGGTAGTGTTCCTAGGACAAAGTAATTTTGCATGATCCTTTGTAATCCACAACTACTGAAGATTAGTTAAATTTGGTATAACATGAACCCTATCAGAATATTCTCCTTAAATGTAGCTCATAGTGGGGAACCAAGTAAAAAGTGTTGTATTTTTGTTCTAATTGTGAAATTTTTAATTAATGCACACATCCACCATACAAGTTTTATATAGTGTTCCTACCAATGTGGGAAAAAGATCCAGAAAAGAAGAGAAAAAGATGGCATCCTGATTCACCCCCCTCTCACGGTGGTATATAACCAATCAATTTTTTGTGGAAAATATATTAAATTATATTCAATAAGTCTCCACATATTAGAATAATGTATTATTACACTTGTTAGGTGTCTAATTTTTAGAGGACTATAATATATGAAGAATAAATGTATTCCTTCTTCCTTAAGCTTTTGAAATTATTATATTAATCATGAGAACTATCGCAAACACTTAATTGTCATTTCTTATCGAATATAAGACATTATATGATTATCTATTAAATCGATTACATTGTAATATATTATCAATTAATTTCTATAACTTTTAAATTTTTTCCTCTCTATCATTAATATAGATGTTTTTTAGTAACATGAAATATTATCTTCTTAATTATCCATTAAAACCACTTTGATAAATCCTATTTCAACTTGTATATCTACAAAATTCACATAGAAATGATATTTACAATTCAATTTAGAAATTTCTATGAAATTTAATCATGTGATCTTCTCAACATTCTATAAATTTGAAACTGGTCATCATTCCTCCCTTGTATCCTCTATCATTGAATGTGATCACACAATTCAAATATGTTATATGAAAATCCCTAGATATGATCCCATGATGTTTTCATTTAAAACCAATTGAAGCTTGGATTGAATCATCAAATAATCCCAAAAATGTGATATTTTGATCTCTCTATTCATTTAATTCATCATAATATTGGGATTTCAGTAGAATTTTTTATAATTGGTTATATTTTTAAATTCAATAAATAAGTATTATAAAATTATACAAAAAAGACTTCAAAAATACTATTTAAATATCTTTTTCCATAAAATAATCAGACAATGTACTAATATGTAAAAACAATGTCCTATGAAATCTATAAAATATTTTATAATTTTTTAAAAATTCTATTTTTTCCATGCCCACCTCAAAAAATGTATTAGAAAATGGAGAAAAATTATGATTATCTCTTTAAAATGGCTTATAAAAGCATATATAGAAAATTTTCATCATACGTGACATAGAAGAAAAATTTATAAATATTAAAATCAAGTAAAAATTTATTGTCATATAAAAACATCAAATGTTATAGATGATACCACTAATGACATATGAAATTGAAAATTTCCTCTAAAATCCTTATGTCTTAAATAATCATGTCTTATATATTTATAATCCCCTAATGGAAATTCTATACTTCATCCAATAATTATTAGAAAAATATTTAACATATCATAAATTATTTGGTTAATGAAAAAAATAATTTTTATCCATTTATTGACTATTACTCATTCATTACAATAATAATATCCTTTATAAACTACTCCATCATGCTTTTCATTCACACCCATTAAATTTTTTTGTTACCCTTAATAACAGATTTAAGGAATCATCAATCCATGATCATTACCAAGGATAATTTTATCGAAATTATACCATAGTATAATATAGAGACCCCATACTTTTACAAATATTAATACATCATTTTTAATATAAAAATTTATTAATTACAAATAATTGGTCATGTGGCCTTTTGTTGTTAGAAGATAAGGACCTTAATCAATAAAAGCGAGACTACAAATAAAAATCCATTATTTTTATCTCCATATTTAACTCTTAAATACTTTTGGGATCCTAATACTGGAAGAGATAACATTTGGAAGATATAGAAATAATGTATTAGCTAAAAATCCCAAAAAGGGAATAAACATGAAAAAGAGACATAATGTGTATGTAAATGTTATAACATGATATCATAGAAGACATGGATCTAGGGTAATAACATGTGGGCATAAATAAAGAACAAAGTAAAATAAAAACATAGAATCATATGAAATGTGAAATAAATAGATAAAATAACATTAACATGATTCATATATAACTTCCAAGAGAATATAACACAGTAGAAATAGTCCAAAAATGGATTAATTGTTAATACCATACATAATGACCCATAAGACTAAATATTTACATGATGCAATGGAGTGCTCTAGGGGTATAATAATCATGAAATTTTCATGGTTTTTGTGTTCCTATAAAATAAATCCATTGTATGCAGTAACATAATAATTACCCATGTTAGAAAAATGGATTTTAGAATATTCCCTTATATCATAATCCAATGAAATTTCACAAAGAATGAATTTGAAAAATGAATATAAGGCAAGTATTACCCCATAATTGTAAAAGAGAATAATCTAGTAATATATGTGAGAGAATTTTATATATAATTTAGGATTTATCCAGAAAATCCATGGATTTCATTATTGATGAAAATTTCATCAAAAAGATTATATAGATTATTTAAGGAGGAAAATATAGTTTTTATATTGAAATATATTCAATAATGTATATTTTTTTAGAATATTATACAATTTTTTATTCAAAAATAAAACTATAGAAACATATAAATTAATATTAAAATAAGTTTTTCTCCATGATATCATATAATTAAATATATGTCCAATAATTTAAAAAAACCATGCCTTTCAATTTGTTATATAAATGATAAAAGGTACATAATTTAGAAAATGACAAGAATATTACCTTAAAAAGTAAATATAAATTGAAACATGGATAAAATTTCTCTAATAAAATTTTGGGATAATGTTAAAAATATCATGGAAAATATTTTTAGAAAATGTTATATTGAAGAAAATGGACTTTCAACTGAAGAGAAAACAATGTTTTCTTTTCATAAAAATATTCCTTCCACACTAGTATGTAATATATAGTGGAAAATAGTTCTATTAAATTATAATTTAATTAATAAATTACGAAGCAAAATTGAAATATTTTAATATAAAATTAATAAATAATTTTTTATAAGGGAAATTCAGTCACAAAAAATTTGGATTAAAATTAAAATTAATCATAAATGTTTTCCACGTTGTGATTATTCAATCACAACTAAAATAAATAAATTAAATTTATTTCAACTTATAATAACATGAATTTTCAATGGTACATTATAAAAAATTTATAGGGGATTTATATAGGATATTAAATTAAAATTAGGTTAATAAAATGACACGTGTCTCAATGAAGGACGTCGTGAGATGAAACCCTTACCTCGGGTCCATAAATTGTCAAATATGTAATTGATATCATATATAAAAAACATATATAAATTTTTTATTTGCATAAGAACCATTTAATGATTTAATCCGCTATACATAAACCATTTAATTCATCTTTAAGGGAATATTTAATTAGTTAATCGATTATGTTTAAATTATATGTTTTGTTGACTCTGAGTTCATAATTAAAAAATAGAATTTGAGTAATGAAAATAGTCATAAAGGAAATTATTCCATTATTTTTAGAATAATAATCATGAAATGAATATAAATTTTATAAAAAAATTATTATTTTTAAAAATCTGTTTAATATAGTTATAAGAAATGACATACACTTCCATTTTTGAAATAGTAAACCACATGTATTCTTGAGTAATGATTCAATTTTTATTTATTATGATGGAAAGAAGTTATGTGTTATTTTATAATTTAATAATTATGATAATATCATTCATAATATATTATTCTTCTAAATACACATAAATATACTATAAATGAGAATGAAAAAACTAAAAAAGTAATCACATTGCTTCGGAATGATGTAGTCTTCCATACACACGAACAACATTTGTAGTTTTCCATTGACAGTTCCGTAAGAAATTATATGATAGAATAATTTTCTAAAATTATTAATATGTCATGAAGATAATATATAAATACTAATTCCATAATTATTAACATTATTAACAGGTGATGATGGGAATTGAATTACCTCGGTTCATGATGAGGTAGTCTGATGTACACATGGAAAATGATTTCGATTCCCATTTGATGGAAGAGGAAAAAAATTTAAAGATAATATATTAACATAAAAATATAAATACATAGAAGATACTGATGTTATTATATCATCTTTATTGAGTAATATTTGAATGGTTATTAAGAATAAATTAATCAACAAATGTCAATTAAGAGTGATCAATATTTATAAGACCAACTCTTTATTATTACACCAAAAAACTCCATAGATTGGATTTCAGATAAAACCAATGACTCTATAGTCTGGGGAGGTAGGTGACGAATATATTTTCATGTGTATTGGATTGTCAAAATGGATTTATATGTGTTAATCAAAGGTAATATGGGGTTCCTTTTTACAAGTGGGGGGGGGGGATGAGACACAATATATTTTTGAAATAATATTGTTATTTTTATGTTTTACACTTATTAAAATATTCCAAAATGTATAATTATTAATTAATAGATGAAACATTGTCAGAATATTTCCATAAAATCTTATTTTTGTATTTTTCTGTATTGTTTTAACGGTTATCATTTTCATTTATTGCCCAATAAAAAACTGCTAACCTTAAGAACATGAATCATTTTTTACATTTTTTACAAATGATATTGAAAAAAAATTATGTTGTGAATTCAAGATAAAATTAATTATTCTTGTAAAAATTTTTGAAAATAATTTTCCAAACTAAATTCTTATATGTGGTAGTGTCTAAATTAAAATTAAACTCACTTACTAGATCAAAAATGGTTTTCCAACACAAATGTTTTCATAAGTATTTAATGTTATTATGTAAAAATTCAACCCGAACGTTATTAAAATGGCCAAAATTTGATTAATAATACCATAGTTGAGATATTTTCAAATTTAATATATTTTTTAAAAATAGATCTTTTTAGATAATTTAAATGAATAGACAATTTTAAATAAAACCCAGTACATTTTACAATTCATTAAAAAATTTAACATTTTGATAAATGCAAAAAAGTAATACTTTTGAAATTTTGACACTATGATTCCAAGAATTTGTTTAATTTCTTTAATATGTATTATAATAGTTAAAAAAAATTTTCCCAGAAATATAAATAAAGTATATTTATTGGAAAAATTTAATTTTTGAATTCAATAAAGACATGAAAAATAATTAAGTTCATATTTATCAATATATTATCTTTATCAATCATAATTAATATTATTAAAAAAAATACCCATTCATTCAGAAAAAATTAACATGTATTTTATAATATTAAAATTAAAATTATAGTATTTCTAATTGTATATCATGGTCCATTTATAAGTATTGTTTTGTGTTTTATTCTTTATCAAACATATTTTGGTTTTTAAATTTTTCGGTGTTATATTATACCCCTAACATAAATTCCTTCCTCATATTTTGAAATTATTCTCAACAATGAAGGCTTTTACATTTAACATCCCTTGGTAGAAAATAGACATCTAAAAAAGCGTTAATAAAACATCCTCTCTGAAAGATGAAAATGAAAATAATAAGCTATACACATAACTAGGTTTTAAATTGGAGAACATTACTAGGAAATGGAAACATGGATTTAAAAATTAGATTCATTTAGGATATTACATTGTTCTTTTTTAAGATAGGAGAGGCCATTGATTTATTAGTGTGGATAAAATTATGAATTAATGGTAATTTTACTATATATTAGGTGTAATTTTAGATAGTAGATTAATAACATAAATGGATTTACTTTATCGATTTTTATAATTTCATATTTTTTTAATTTTAATCTTTAACGTCATTTTTTTCTCCATATAATGAGTAATAAACGTGTTTTTTCATGCATGAAGCATTAAAAATTAATTTTAACTGATCACATGATTCAATAAAATTATATCAGGATATTCATCATGAAATTATATAACAACCGAACTTGGATATGGTTAACATATGGTATAATAATTCAAAAAAATGAATACAAATTCACATTAATCTCAAAATTCAATGTTCAACATAAATCATTCTATATCTAAATACATATACATCCAAAATAACCTCAACATTAACATATTTAATTATAATATTAAAAAATAATCCTTCATTTTAAATAACATTTTAAGACCAAGGGTTAAATATTCCTTTTCCAGATTGACCATTTACCTAATTATAATTAATCAGCTCAATATCCTTACAAAATAAAAAATATATATATCTTATCCAAAAATATTTTTCTCAAAATCAATATATAACTTATCCTTATAATAATTTATTTTAAAAAAAAGACACTAAATAATAAATCATGTATGAATGTGGTAATTGATGAAGCATTATAACCCTTTGGTTTTGGGTTCCAATCCCACATCATTGACACATGTGAAAGGTTTCAATCTGACATTCAACTAACATTTTTATTAAAATATAGAAAAAATTGTAATTATTTCATTCTAAATTTAACAGGATCTTATAAAATTTTCAATAATATGATAAAGATCTTCTGAATTAACACAAATCATTTGATAAATTTTTTTATCCTCTTAAATTCTCTATCCAATGAATCTTTTTTCACCAAATCCAATAATTTTAATTAATTATAATTTCTCCAACCTCAAAAACAACCAAAAGATTTTATTCCTCAATAATATGTTTTCTATAAATTATCTAGTTTCTATTAAATAAAATTTCTAGTCCATTATTTTTATTGAACAAATTCATTGAAATAATTAAATAAAAATTATTGAAGAACATTCCTTAGAAGGTTCTCGATTATTATAACCATAACATGATATATAAAATACTTCAGCAACATTAATCTTGAGTTCCCGAAAAATAAAATACAGTAATTCCAATTCAATAAATTGTCGAACATAATTCCTTAGTAATTAATGTTTTTACAAGACTATTGACTGGGATAATGAATACATTCCCCACATCTATGACATTTAATAGTTATTGTTCCATTAGGTTGGAATTTATTTCCTTACATCCTATGATCTGGATTCTTTAACTTTTATCAGAAATTAGCTTCATTATGAACTCCTTTCTTGTCACATAATGTATATTATAGTTACTTTAATACATTTTCCATTGTTTTCATTCAATAGTTTTTGACATGTATGAAATTGTTTATTTTTTCTTTTACACCTTTATCACGTTATCCTTAATGAGATGTCCTCATTCAAATCCTTAATGGGTCTAGAAATTAATATATATTCAGTTTTTAATCTTAATTTGAGATATAACATTCAGAATTATCAATATATTTATAAATTAAATTCTCATTATGTTTGGAATATCAATAGGGAAATCAAGATATTTCCCACAATATTGGTTATTGGAATTGTTTTTGTCATATTTCCTACCATTAACTGAAACTAATAAAATAAATAAGATGATAATTTGTTAACTTCCTATATGGGAAAATTGTAAACCTATAAATAATAACATATAAATGATCATTATATCTTGAATTATGGGTATCAATGATCTAATATATGTTTTACATGGTAACATTTCTTATATGTTTTTCTAACCTAATTTTTTTCATGTCCTTAAAAATGTGTCATAAAGAGTCTGTGTATTTCTAAAACATATCCTCCAGAAGTGTAAAACCTCATATGTAGCAAAGAGATTTTTCCTATAATAGGTGACAATCATGTCCGAACCAATGAACACTTTTCAAGGATATTACCAATAGGTACAACTATTCCAGATCCACTTCCACTTGTAGTATCTGAATAAGGATGTAACTTCATTGAAATAAGTCTCTACATAATACACAAAAACTCAATGATATTTTTTATAAACTTATTCTTAATCTTATTCAAATCCCATGATTCTCACTAAATTATTTTAGTCATAATACCAAAAAATAATTGTAAATTTTTATGTTACCACCTACAATTTCCCAATCCATTAATATATATTATTACATGTTTCTGAACATAATAAATTAATAATTAAATCACAAAGATCATGAGGCCTAATTAATTGGATAAAAAGATTCATAATACAAAAATGATGCTAAACATAAAACTAATTTATTTTATTTTTTTATTATTTCCTCATTAATACATAAGATATCCTAAAACTGCATGAGATAGCCAGTTGAATAGACAGAAAGAAAGAGTGATCTAAAAATCAATGGAAGGTAAGAAATATAGTAAAGAATCATAATGTGTGAGTCATAAGTATAACATGATATCGTAAAATAAAATTCTAACTGATAATAAAATTGGAGAATAACATAACTATTATGGTATCATAAGATTTTTATATCATAGGAAATGTGGTAGAAACATATAACACAACACAATAATGAGTGAAGGATTATTTCCATGACATTATTACATAGTGGAAAAAGAGCTAATATTTATTAAATATACTCTCTAATCCAATAAATGGTGTCTCTTGATACTAAATATTTACCTAGTGAATTGGAACAGTATCCATGTGCTCCTATCTTAACATGTTCAGGATTTTTGTGTTCCACAAAAAGGAAATTAATAATAATGATTAACAAATGAATTAAAAATGAGAAGAAAATTAGTTGTTTAATATTCCCTCATATAACATTCAAAGGAAATATAATAATGAAGGTATTTAATAACTGATTATAATGAATTTATTACTATATCAAAGTAATTAAAAATAATCTCTTTATAAATGTGTGAGAATTATATAAATTATTTTGGAGAAATTTAAAAAATCAAAGTATGTCTTCATTGACGAAAATTTCATTAAAATAATATATGAAATATTTCATGAGGAAAATACAATTTTAAAATTCGTATCACTTCTTCATAGTAAAAAAATCCCAAATATTACATTATGTATTTTCATTAAATAATAATAATGGGAAAAATGAAAATTAATATTCAATTAATTGAGTTTTCATGAAGCCAGATAATTCAGTATATGCCTTATAAGTTAAAAATTGACTCCTTTTACACTTTTGTAAAAAAGATGAAAAGTAACTCATTAGGAAAATGACTTCAATATTCCCATTAAAAAATTGTTTAAAAGGACTAAATTGTTTAAAAACTATCTAAATAAAAAATTTAGGGAATGTGAAAAATATTCTTGATTTTATTGAAAACATATATATGTAAGATAATGTATTTTTAACTAATGAGAGAAATGGTGTCATATTTTCTTGAAAAATACCACTTTATCTTTTTCTATTTCAAATAGAAGAAAATGGTACAATTACATGAAAATACCAAAAATAAAAAAGGATAATAAAATAAATGATTTTTTTTAGATAGTTATCAATTAATTTCCTATAACATAAATTGAAAAATTAATAATCCTGCTTGAAATAGACTGAAACATGATCATTATGAGAATGGTGAATTTTTAATTATAAATTCCACAAATTAAATAAATGAAATGTTTCATAGAATATCTATATGTATTAATGAGTCATTATTTAAAATTTAAACGGTATTTATATACATATCTAATAATAACATCAGTGCATAATCAACCTTGTGTCTCAAAAAAGGTTGTTTTGAGATGAAACAGTTACCTTGAGTCGATAATTTGTCATGTATATTTTTTATCCCAAGTAAAATATTCATATACTGATTGTATTTTCCAAAATAACATTTATAGGATTAATAACTTATAATTGAGAAATCTTATTCATTTGTTTTATGGATGTATATAATGACATAAATAAATATATCTACATCTGTAGTTTTGAGTTTTCTCAATTAGAAATTTAAAAACTGCATCAGTGTTTTGAGCATGTTAAAATGGTTCATTATACATTATCTCTATATTAATAATCATGTAATATTTATAATTTTTATTAAAAAATTATAATTTTTAAAATAACCATGATTTATGGTTATGAGAAATGAATTAACATACAATCATGAAGAATGTAGGTCATGTATAAACATGTGTAATGTTTTCATTTTTAATGATAATGATGGAAATAAGTAGTGTGTTATCTAATACTTCTATAGTTATTATTATATCATTTATATAATTTATATTATATAAATACACCTTTATATACTATAAATTCACTGTGATAATAAAAAATGAATTACATTGCTTCGTGAAGCGGTAGTCTGTCATATACATGAACACCATTATCAGTTTTCCATTGACTGTTAGGTATGAAAGTATCTGAAATATTAATTTTTAAAATTTATATATAATTAATATATATATTTTAAATATTTAATCAATCATCATAAACATCTATGATAGGTGATGATGAAAAATTAATTTCATCAGCTTGTGATTCAGTAGTCTGACGTACACTTGAATGGTGGTTTAATTTCTCATTAAAGGAAGGGGAGAAGAATTCATGTCATAAAATTGACATAATGAAAAATTAATATATGGTAGAAAATAATTTTATTATATCATCATTATTTAGTATTATTTGATGTATGTTGATGGGGAAAAAAATTAAGATTCTAGGATTACAATAATTCCTCTTTGTTTGACATCATATTTTGGATTATTCCTAAATACTCCTATTAGCGCCAAAATGGGGGAAGAAGAATAAGAAACGAAATTCATGAAAGGGTGCCTCGTAAATCTCCTTCGTGGAGTCCCCCTGGCCCCATGGCCGGCATGGAGCAAAGAGGTGGGATGCTCCGTGAGTTCCTTTTATGTTCGTGGGTCTGCCGTAGAGCAAGGAGGCATGATTCTCCACGACCGATATTGATGTTCGTGCGCCTGCTGCGTAGCAAGTAGACATGATTCTCCGTGACCAATTTTGAGGTTCGTGACCCGTCACGGAGCAAGGAGGTGGGGTGCTCCGTGAACAAATTTTATTTTCACGACCCGCCATGGAGCAAAGAAATCCACATTTGCACTAAGAAATATCTTCTTCGCGGTGCCTCCTGAATATAAATACCAGCCTCCCCCAAGTCCATGGGGTGGATCATCCGACCTTTCAACTTCCCAGGTCTCAAATCGTGAAGCACCGTCTGCTCTGCGAACCATGAGCCGCGCAATGTACTTCTGCTATGTGAAGATCCTCCCCATTGACTTGTTTTAACCCCCACTTTTGAGAGGGATAACTTTCACGGATCCTAAGGGCCTCCACAAAAAGAAGGGGATCCCCAAGGGGACTCAGGTCATCGTCGAGTGTTTATGCTTCACGAAATTCCATTCATGTACATGTGATCTACATGCAAAGGCAGGGTCACTGTACTTCGTGAAGCACATTGGTTGAAGATACCGTGTGTGTTGTTGTGGATAGAATCACGAAGGTAGCTCACTTTTGTCCAATCAAGGAGACCTTCAGTGTTGATGAACTCAGGATGTTGTATATATGAGAGATCGTACGTCTTCATGGGGTCCCTCTTTCTATCATTTTAGATAGGGATTCCCATTTTACATCTCATTTCTGGAAGAGTTTTCAGAGGGAACTGGGTACACAGGTGCTTCTGAGCACAACTTAGCTCCCTCAGACCGATGGTCGGTCAGAGCATACTATTCAGATGGTTGAGGACATTCTGCGTGCATGCGTCCTAGACATTGGGTGCACTTGGGAGAAGCATATAACCTTAGTCATGTTTCCTATAATAATAGATTTCAGGAAACAATTGAGATGGAACCTTAAGAGGCTTTATACGGTAGTCCATGCAGATCACCTTTGTGCTGGTTGGAGGCTGGTGTGGCAGCTTTACTAGGACCATAGCTCGTGCAGGAGACTTCTGAGCAGGTCCCGTTGATTCAGAAGCGGATGGCTACTGCGCAGTCTCACCAAAAATCTTATGTTGATCACAACAAAAGACCCTAAGAGTTTGTGGTCGGGGATCCGGTTTTCTTGCATGTTTCACCGAGGTTGGGACATAGGCGGATCAGGAGAGAGGGTAAAATTTAACTGAGGTATTTAGGACCATTTGTGATTTTGGAGAGAGTCGGTCCAGTTGCATGTCGGTTGTAGTAACCACAGAGGTACCAAGCCATGAACGACGTCTTCCATGTATCTCAGTTGCGTCGCTATCATTCAGACCCATCACATATATTTCAGACAGAGGAGGTTGAGATTCAGATAGATGCTTCCTTTGAGGAGTATCTGATTAGTATCGTCGATAGGAGCACGGAGGTTCTCTAATGCTGGTCAGTTCCTCTCGTACATGTGCTATGGTAGCATGGCCGAGTGCAGGTTGAAACTTAAGATCTGGAGACTAATGTACATGATCAATGGACAGAGTTACTTTGAGAGTTCTCTTCACCACCCTTGGAGGGGAAATTCGGGGACGAATTGCTTAAAGGGGGTAAGTTTGTAAGAACCCGAATCTTATGCATAAGGTACGATTTTCTTCTTTTCTATTTCCCTTATGTTTTTTAAAAAAAAATAAGGAATATGGGAGAAATTCATAAATTTTGTGACCACACGCCGTGTACTTTTCCACACGCCGTGTACTTTGGCCCTGTGGAAGGAGTACATAGGGCGTGTAGGTCGGTCGATGATGATGGGTGTAAAAACTAGATACACACCATGTAGTAGGTATTTACACACCATGTAGTCAGTCGGAAGGAAAATAGTAAGGCAGTGGCCAGCTGAGCAGCAGTACACACCATGTACTCAAGTGTTACACGCCATGTACTCATGGCGACAGATGAACAGTCCCACGCTGGTGAGAAGTCTCCGATGGAAATGTTAAAAAAATGAAAACTACACGTCGTGTACAAAATAGTTCATGCTGTGTGGTATGTTTTTTTGCTTAAAATGGTAAGTAGCCTCCACTGTTCATAGGGAAGGCTTATAACCAGAGGATAACATGGGAGGGACGACCATAGCATTGGAGATCACCCGATCAAACACTGGAAATTTGATTCTGCCTCCGTCGATCCTGTTGGAACTGCACAGGTCAGTTCTTCCTTCTCCTGGCATAGCTCTAGACAATTCTTCATCTAAAGGGAGTTAATTATGATTGAATGAGATTTCTTTTACCTCAAATCTACACCATTCTTGGATGTTTCGAGGATCTTCATTCACATATATCGATTAGGGGCGATAGAGGTAGGTCGTCAAGTGTTTATTTCCAATTGTTGTGGTGACTTTGTGTTCGTTGTGAAACACTCCCATGAATGGGGTGTCGTATGGATGAAGCATTTCATAATTAAATACCTAGAATTGAATAGGTAGTTTAATGAACATGTATAACAATAGTTTGGGATCACTAATTGGATCCAGGACCACCCCTGGGATGTGTTTCTCTATTTAGCCATTTGGGCAGGTTACCTGAGGATATACTGTGATTTTAGCATGTCTTAAATTGACTTGAGAAAAATTGTATATAAATTCATTGTTTATATGTTGGGAATAACCCATTTACTTTTTCAGCCCAAGGGCAGTGTTGTGATTAGCCTGTGGGCTGTGCTCTATTCAGCCTTAGGGAAACTTCATTCATGCCTGTGGGCAGTAGATTCTATGCCTATGGGATACACCTTGTAAGCCTGTGGGAATTATTCGATATGCCTGTGGGAATATTCCTGTAGGTTTAGATTCTCTTTACTTGAGGCTAAGGGTTTATGTGCCTGAGGACACAGATTGTTTACTTAGAAATGCACCGTGGTGTTTTCCTGCTATTGAATGATTAAATGAATATTAAAATGGAAATATAACTGGTAAAGAACATTAATTTTGAGTACTTCTTAGTTTATTACATTTACTACTGCACACTATTGTAGCTTATTTACACTGATAGTTGGGCACAGATATTCGGTGGGTGCCTGCTGGGATTCATTTCTCACACCCTGTTTGGGACATGTCTTCGGCCCAAACTGATTATATTTCTGCAGGTATGGATAAGGGAAAGGGTCCATATATAGGTTCATGAGTGTTGCTGAGGTGTATGGGAACATGAGACCAATCTTAGGCTCATGATTTTGCCAGCTATTTTGTTTTTTCTAATGTGTATTTGCTTTCCATTATATCATTTTTTACTGCTGTGTAACATGTTCTGGCTGTTTTTTTAAATAGTGACATGCTGCATCTTGATATATATGACTGCTGGTTCTTTTTTACTGTAGTTTTTCATTTCAGTTATGTATGTTTTACTTTTCCATTGTTGATGTATGTTTTGTTATTTTATTCCATTGCGCTACACATTGAAAAATGAGGGCATGGGTTTTCCACTATCAGACCTGGGCCCTCGCTACTAGTCGGCATCCTCTGGCGTCTGGGGAAATGCGCTTGAGGTCATGTGACCAATCAGGTTCGGGGCACCCGTGGAGTGGTACCCAGATCCAGGATATTACATAGAGGGTGCATTATTCAATCCAAAAGGCATTACTTTAATCACGCAATGCCCATACATTTTTCAAAATGTTGTTTTTGGAATTTCATCCTTCTTCATAGAAAACTAAAGATATCTAGATTGAAGGTCAATCTTTGAAAAGTATTGATCTCCAAGATGTTGGTTGAATAAATCATCAATGTGAGGTAGGGGATACTTGTTCGTTATTGTTATTGAATTAATCTCTTTGTAGTCAATCCACAATCTCATAGATCTGTCTATCTTTATAGCAAAAAGGATATGGGCTCCCCATAGAGAATCAATAGGGAGAATAAATCCCTTATTTTTCAATTCCTCATGTTTTTTCTTTTCTTCCACTATGTTAACAGTGGCCATTCAAAAATGGGTCTTCGATATGGGCCTTGAACCATGAGTTAAATCATTGGAAAACAAAATTTCTGGTTCTGGAGGATGTCCAGGTAAATCCTCTAGAAACAAATCAACATATTCTTGCACAATATGTATGTCCTCTATTTGAACATTATTTTCCTCACCCATGACTATTTCATTCTCTTCCTCTCTAGTAATTTAATTTAGTAGAGCTCATAGGAGTGGATCCGGACAAGAATCGGATGGTGACGTTTCTTCTCTAAAGATAAGGTACTCTTTATCATCATCCAAAATTATATCCTCCTTCTTAAAATAAAATTTCAAATTAGTGTCTGAATTTTAATCCATTTGGAGTATTATATCAAATAAAATCATGTGTATGATGATGAGATTATTAGATAAAGAAAATTTATATGCCCTAATGGGAACAGATTCACAAAACATTGTTGTGAGGATACTTCCCTTAAGAGTTTTTACTGACAACTCCCTTGTTAATTAAAATTGAAAATATATAATTTTTATATCAAACTTGGTAGATATTAAATAATGAAATGATCCAAAATCAAATAAAGCATTGGATAATCTTGAGGAAACCATTAAATTACCTATCACCGCGTCTTTTAGCATTTCAACCTCCGCAGTAGTGATCACATAATCTTGGACTTGCTACCTTGGGATTTTCTAAGGTATGTTCCCTGGGGGCTTAGGACATTCATTTTCTTAATGCCCCTTTTCTCTAGAACTGTAGAATACAAAATTAATATCCACTTTCTTTCACATGCAATCACAATCTTGGTGGCCTTATTCACCACAATTGTAATAGACTCCCATTCCCTTCAGGAATGTACCAGGGTGTTTCTTCCCAAATTGTCTGCAGGATGGGTATTCAACTTTTCCCTTCTTCCCATTATTTCAATTTCCAGAGGGATTAACAGATCTCTTCTTCTATTTCATTTCATTGAATTCATATGAAATAAATAATTCATTTTCAATCTTGATAGCGCATGAGATAATATCTTCGTACGATGAGAAGGATTGTGAGACTAATGCTCGATAGATAAATGCTTTTAACCCATCAATGAATCGATCAATCTTACTCTTTTGCTAAAGTATATAATCAGCCACATGCCTTTCTAAACTTGTAAAGATATCCTCATACTTTGGGAAATTCTCATCATCTTTTTTCCTCTGACATAGAAATTGTCTTTCCATATCAACTCGATGGTCATGAGGAAGGTATCCTTTTAAAAAATCTCCTTAAACTCATTCTTTTCCATGTTTGATACTTCTTATTCTTTCTTTGTGTTTTGGATTAAATATCACTATTGATATGCATCTCCCATGAGGTGATAAAATACCATGACAACATTTTCCCTCTTGTTACTCCCCAAATCATTAAATATTTTCTCTAAGGAACATAGCCAATGCTCATCCACTAATGGATTTGTAATCCCATTGTATTTTTGTGGTTGTTGCCTCATGAAGAGGTATCACATTGATCCTCCGCATTTTGGATCTTGTTTCTCCATATGGGTAAGGTTATTATCCATAACCGGAGTGAGTTGTCCCAATATGGTGATTAGATGATCCAAACCAGTTGCATCACCAGCTCCACTATAATTATCTTGAGTAGGAGGGAAATCCCTACATGGATTATGTGCATTGATACAGTTTCTATTCTTTCTACTAGGTACCAATTCTAATCAATTTCATAAACTAGATTAGTTTATGATTCACAATACATAATTCCAAACCTGTAAAACACATAACATAAATTGAACTATTTATAGATATAATCCATAATGAAAAAATAACAGTTTTCTTTGTGGAGGTATATACTCATAAATAATTCATAGTGGTTTATAGAGAAAATGTGAATTATCCAAATAATTTCCCCCCGAGAGTGTCGTAAGAAAGAGTGTAGTAAGGCCTTTGGTCGTATACCAGGATACCCCAGGTCAAGCCCAAAACTCCTTATCAGAGTTTTCACTCCTAGGTATATCTATTATACAGCGGCCTCTACCTGCTCATATCTAGATTGGGATGTATCTCATTGAAAATACACAAAATCTCTATATTACCAAAATTCTAGAAAGTTATTATATACCAATTCTTAATGAATATCTTAGGGAAATGTGATGTAATCAGAGTTTATCTAAATATTGTTTCTCAGGTTGGTACTAAACTTCCTCTGATTGTAACTTTAATGCCCCAACCCATGTTTCCCAGAGTTAGTGCATTATTAAATAACACTAGCAAGATCACAAGGGATCAAAATCCCAAAGAAACCGATTATCATAGTATCCTTATAAGTACTAGACACATTAATAAGTTTGACATTACATTATAAAATTAAAAAAAATAGAAACATTGTCTCCATAGACCACATTCATCCCTTAGACTATCCCTGCAGGTCTGTCATAATATACTTTTTCGCATACTGGATAAAATAAAACATATAAAGGGGTGAGATCATACACTCATTAAGGATAATAATATAAAAGAAACATTCAATAATATGCATTAAAATTTAAGGAAATGTATAAGAATAAAACACATTAATTTTAAACATAAAATTCATCATAATATGTCAATGAAAAATCAAATAATTCCATTTACTTATTCACATTGATATTATACTAGTCCAATAATCACATTTAATATCAATAGACAATTTCACAATATTGGAATGCATAAATCAAGGTTTTATAACCATATTGTCAAGGCGTTGTGCCAAGACTAAAAATATGATTTTTTCAAAGCCTTCTGTGGAGGAACTAGATTGTCTCATTAGACCTACCGATGCATCGAGGAGATAAAGCGGTCTCCACCCATCACTTACTATGTCTAATGCAATCCTCATATGAAAAGGTTTAAACATAACATAATCATTCATATGAAAGCTCGCATATAAAATGTAAATACATTATCTGTATACCATGAATTATATAAAAGTAACACATCCACAGTAAAAAATATCACGAAACCTTCTATACAATAGGGATGATTTGTATCATAATAAATCAACCTCGATCAAAAATAATATCCAGTAAAGGATGTTGGCATAGAGGATAATGATCAAGTAAAAATCTTTGAGAGAAATATCCCTTTTTTATGAGAACATTTAAAAGTCACATAATTTATAAATAAGTCATTTAAAAGATAGTTTTGAATCAATGTGTTTGATAATACTTTGAGAATTTGGAAAGGAATTAAGATTTTAAAACATTCATATCCATATAAATAATTCCTTAAACCCATTTTAAAAAAGTAGATGCTAATGAGAAAGGTTTTGAAGAATAAATCATTAAAAAATTTAAAAAAAATTTTTAGTAAAAGATTCCCTTAAAAATAATCCCTTTGAATGCACTTTTCTGAAACATGGACATTGATAAAAAAAATTTCCCAGTGGATACTTACTTAAAAACAACCTTGGATAATAAAGAGATTATAGAATAAACCCTTACCATGTACTTTTACATAGTCGATGGTATGTTAACCTCTTTTATAATAGATACAACAATTTTTTAAATCATACAATAACTATATACATAAATACGATATCATATGTGATCCTTTTATATTTATTTGTTAATAATATTTCAGTAGTATATTCATTTCGGGTGTAAATTAATGCGCACTCCATTATATTCTGGGTAAAATAAGCCATTTTCATTAGGTATATGATGTATTTGATTCATATACAGATCGATATTATGTTCAGAAACATTATTTTTAATAATATAATGAAAATTATTCTTGAATGATTATGATGGGGAATTAATCTCATCGCGTTCGTGGAGATGGTAATCTGTACATACACATGAGCGACAATATCATTATTTTGATGGTCAAATAATATGTAATATTATGGTATATCATATATAAAGAATCATTAATATGTAATATTTATTATTTACACTAGTTATACAAATTATTATACCCTTAAAAATATTGAAGTGTTTGAATAACAAACTACACCACGACATGGACACGATAAGATGTACGTACGCACGTATGGCATGTTTGTCATGTATAGGATGGGTAGAATAAATGATATGGTTGTACCATATTTATAATAACATAATTGTATGTAGAAGGTACTGTAGTTATTATTTTGGTATGGAAAAAATAATGAAAGTGGATGTGGATGAAGACATGAACTTGGAAGAGGGTGGTGAAATTATTACCTCTTCTTCGGGTGTTTCATTTTGAGTTGATCAAAAGGGATCATTATGACAGATTTATGATCAGTGTAAGGCCTCTAGGTTTAATAGAGGATAGTTGAGCGGATATTTGGGTAGGTTTTGGCTGAGCCAAAATGTCTTTGGAGGTGTGAAATTAATGGAATGTGAAGTGTCCTTTTATATGGGACGTGATGGTCACTTTAGGAAATGTTTGAAATATAATTTTATAATAAATTTTTTTATTTATAATTACACAAAAATCATTTATTTTGAGGCTATGGTGGGGATGGTCATAAACCTCTCAAACAATAGGTTTTAGAAAGATTTAGGTCACCATATTAACCTTATGTTTTATATATAACTCTTATTTAAGTAGTTTTACATTTACCATTTCTCTTTATATTTTTCTTTTAAATGGTTAATAAAAATTCTATAAAAAGTCAATAGAACACCAAGTGGTTCAGTATTAATATATATTACCTTATCTATGACCATTTGTCAAACCTTAGAGTTTTATGGATATGTGTCAATTAATAATATAATATTTGTTTTAAAAATCAATTATGTCAATTTTGACACAATTTAGTATTTGATTTTTTTAAAAGCCATAAAAACATTATAACATAGAATAAAATTAATTTAATCAACACTATCATGTCATATTAACATATAAATTCCAAAAAAATTATCATAAGTCTAAATATACTTTTATTTGGATATTTAAAATAACAATTATTTTAATAATTCATTATTAAGGTAATTACTACATCATTGTTGTGTCATAAATAAAATAAACTATTTATTGTCTAAAATTTATAAAAAAATACCATTATGTAGGAAATTTATTAATATTTCTAATACATATTTATAGTTGAATTTTTATAGTATGTAACCCTATATTAAAAATGGAATACTTATTTAACATTGATTTTTAATCTTTTAACTCTTCTTTAAATAAAATAATAATAAAGGTACAAATCTAATCCATGTGGACCAATTATGATCATATTTTATTAATAAGGTTGTTTTTTGTCTAATTAAACTTATCCAATAGAATTAAGACATGTTTTATGGTAATTATAATATCATTTGTACCCTTAATTACCCTATTTACTTTTAACAGTGTAATAATAGTCAAATGTTAATCATCAGGAAAAATTATTTTCATCTTATTGAACCACATTTTACTTACTAATGTCAACAGTGTATCATGGATTTTTAACTTAAACTCATAGAAATTCTAAAATTATGTTTTATACAAATTTTAAAATGCTCCTAGAAGGTGGGTAAAAGACGGTAAAGAGTTTAATAAAATTTTATATAACAAATCATATTATAAAATGACTCCAGTGAATTACATTGAAAATATATAGTTATAATGTTTCAATTATTACCTAAAATAAATTAAAATAAAATTACTAATTACTTTAATAAATAGTCTTCTTTAAACCATAATAGAGTGTTCTTCACTATTCATTAAAAATTCACTATTTTCAGAAAAATACAAAACTTTTACCATAAGATAACTTCAACATTCCAAATTCAAATTTGAAGTACATTTTAAAAAATAATATTTATAAAATAGAAAAAAGTGGGTATTAATATTCATAACGGCTAGTTTGAATGGTCGTGGTGAGTTAAAACCCCAAGTTGCATACAACGCAAGAAACTGCATAATTCAAAGGGAAACGAACTGTAGAAGCACTTGGTGTAACATTCTCCCCTCCTTAAAATAATTTTTTCCTGAATATTTATTGAATATTTATGCATAAAAACATTTTGGGTGGTTCTTCATCACAAGTTCCTCGGGATCCCACGTTTCCACTTTCGTCTTATGGTTTCTCCTTAGAACTTTTACCCAATGAGTCGTCTGATTTCTCAGCACTTGTTATCTAGTATCAAGAATATTGACAGGCTCTTCACAATAAGACATATTAGGTTCCAGTTCAATTTTCTCATAGATGAGTACTTGCATTGGGGAATGTATATATTTTATCAAGAGTGATACGTGGAACACATAATTTATATTGGAGAGTCTTGGAGGCATTGCCAAAAAATATGCCAAAACTCTAATTGATTATAGAATTTCGAATGATCCAATGTACCTGGGACTCAATTTACCCTTCTTAATTAATCATATAACACCCTTCCATGGAGATACCCTCAAGAAAACATGATCTCTTACTTGAAATTCCAAATCATTCCTTCGATTATCGGCATGCTATTTTACCTAATTTGACCATCTTTGATGTGGGTTTGGATAATCTTCACATTTTTCTTTATTTCATCAACAAGTTATGGGCCTAAGAGTTTTTATTAACCAACATCATCCCAACAAGTTGGTGTGAGACATCAATTTCAATAAAACTCTTTATATGGTGCTATCTACATACATTAATGAAAGCGATTATTATAGGAAAATTCTACCAGTGTTAAATATTTATCCCACATACCTTGAAAGTCAAGTGAGAAAGATCTCAACATGTATTATAAGGTTTTAATAGTCCGTTCTGATAGTCCATCGGTTTGAGGGTGGTAGTTAGTGGTGAAATGAATTTCAGTATTCAAGGACTTATGAATAATTTTCCAAAATCATGATATAAAACGAGGATCATGATCAGAGACAAATGATATGGGTACACCATGGAGTCTTACAACTTCATTGACATATATTCTTGGTTGACGTTCAAATGGTAAATTTTCTCTTATAGAATGAAAATGTGATGACTTGGTAAGATGATCAACAATGTCCCACATTTAATCATTCTTTCTAGGAGTCTTTGGTCGACCCATGGAAAATTACATAGTATTATTATCCCATTTCCACTCTGGTATGGGAAGAGGTTGCATGACTCTTCTAGGATGTTACCCTAATGATTTCACTTGTTGACCAACCATACATCTTGACACAAAATCAAAAATCTCCCTCTTCATATTGTCCCACCAAATATGCTCCTTCAATTATCTATACTTATTGGTGCTCCTAGGGTATATAGAGAAATTAGAGCTATGAGCATCATCAAACAATTACCTTTTTAGGGTAGGTATATTGGGAACACAAAGCCTCTTCCCAAATTTCAAAATCTCATATTCATATACAAATTCACTCAATCTTCCACAATTTACAGCTTTAATCTTCTTTTGAAACTCATCATCATTAGTCTGAGAACTTATTATCCATTCTAGTAAATATGGTTTTGTAACCATTTAAAAAATTATAGATGTTTCACCATCCATGGTTATTCCCATATCCATCATTATTAGATCCATGAAAATAGGTTCCCTTTCAAAGCTTATATTGTTCAAGACTCCATGATTCTTCCTGCTCGAAGCATATCCCACCTTATTTTCCTTCCTTGGGTGGTAGTGTATTGTGCAATAATAATCCTTGAGTAGTTAGAGTGATTTTATTTTTCTCTCGTTGAGTGGTTTTTGTGATAAAATATACTTCAAACTCTTGTGATCAAAATAAATCTCTCATTTTCAACATATAGATAGTGTCTCCATATCATAAGATCAATAATTAACACTGATAACTCAACCTCGTGAGTGGGATAGTTTTTCTCATGAATTTTTATCTTCCTTGATTCATGGGAAATAACTCATCATTTGCTATAAGACACAACCATGTCCATTATTTATAACATCACAATAAATAACAAACCCATTGTTCTCGGATTTTATAGTCTAGATAGAAGTGTTGACTAATCTTATCATTAGTTTTCAAATAATTCTTCACACTCTTTTTTCCAAAAAAAAATTAACCCCTTTACGTGTGACCTTGGGTAATGGGTTATCCATCCAGGAAAAATTCTGGGAAAAATGATGATAATTACCTGCTAAACCAATACAATGGTGTACCTACGTTATACTCATTGGTTCTGGCCATTCTTGGATTACCTTGTTTGTTGAAGGATCAACAGAGATTACATCAATAGAGAAAATATGGCCAAGAATATAAATCACTTGAAGCAAGAATTTATACTTTCTAAACATCCCTTATAATTTATTTCTTTAAAGGGATTTCTGAATAGTGAGAAATTTACTTTCATGATCTTTGTAGCATTTTTTGTATAACAAGATATCATAAATAAATACCACTACAATGTCATCTGTACATTCCTTGAAAACTAAATACATTAAATCCATGAATACAAATGGTGTATTAGTCCATCCAAATGCATTACTGTAAACTCATAATGCTTGTAACCGGTTCGAAATGTCATTTTCGGAATGTCTTCCTTCTTCACATAGAACTAATGATATCCATATCAGAGGTCAATCCTTAAAAAATATTATGCTCTATGAAGCTGTTCAAATAAATAATAAATGTGAGGTAGGAGATACTAGTTCATTATTATTATAGCATTGATCTCCATGTAGTCAATACACAACCTTAAAGATCCATATTTTTCTAATCAAAATGGACAAGGTCTCCCCATGGAGAAACACTATGGAGAAAAAAATCCCATATTACTCAATTTCTCTATTTGTTTCTTTAGTTCCACTAATTCCAAAAAGGCTTTTCTGTAAGGGGTCTTCGATATAGGCTTTGAACCAGGAATTAAATCAAATGAAAACGCAGTTTCTCATTTTGGAGGATGTCATGGTAAATCCTCTGGAAACACATCAACATATTCTTAGATAATAGATATGTCCTCTATTCGATAATTATTTCCCTCACCCATAATTATTTCATTTTATTCCTCCCCATTAATTGAATTCAGTAGAGCTACTAGGGGTTGATCTAGATAAGAATCTGGCATTGACGTTTCTACTCTAAAGATAGGGTACTCCTTATCATCATTGAAATATGTAACCTCATTTTTATTAGAATATATTTTTTCATCATGGTCTATGTTAGGGGAAACAGGGGCCTATATACCCTGAGAGGGAGGGTGAATCAGGGTATGGATATTCTTTTTCAAAGTTCTTCCTACCCCACTGGATCTTGACCTCTTTATTACAAGGGTCACTTTGTTTGCTCTTATGTGTAAACTGTGATCACTTCTTTAATTCTTTATCTAATGAAGATGCTTTGAATGCAATGCAGGGAAGCAAACAGATAGACACATAGATTTTTACATGGTTCACCCTCACTGGGCTACATCCAAGGAGCATATGCCGACAAGTTGCTGGTCGTACCAAATTCCACTAATCTTCACTAGCTGTGGATACAATGTTCGGGCTAGATCACTTCTATGCCCAGGCTCACTGCCTTTACAATGTTTAGGGTCAGCTCACTGCTTTCCCAAGGTCACTCCCTGTTTCTCTCTCTCTAGCTCACTACCGATGGAGAGGATCACCTTCTTCTTCTTCCTAAGCTCAATACACTGGAAGGGAATCCACTCACAGTTTATAGACCTGTAGGTCTCTTCATTTGCATGAATGAATGCATATTCCTCTATGTGTAGATGCTCAGTTGAAGTACAACTTTTACCCGAAGATGAATATCTCTTTGCACCGAAGGTATCGGGCAAACTTCCAGCATCCACGCAGTCCGAAAAACACTACTGGAAAAAACCTTACATGGCGTGGAAGTCTACCTCGGCGCGCAAGTAGCGGCCCGCAAGTCACAACGGGCGTGCAAGTCCTCCTATGACACTTGCGCGACACAAGCTTCCTCAACTCCAAACTTGCGCGACTCTCTTCATTTTACGCCCAAACCAATATTGGCACGCAACTGCCAACCGGAGTGCAACTTCTAACACCAGCGCACAACTTCAACCACTGGCGCACAACTTCACCTGCGCGACCCACACTCACCACTTGCGCGACCACCACACCTGCGCGACGGGAGATCTGATTTCTCAAAGTGTTGAACTCCGTTTGGAATGTAGAGGGGGTGGTCCAGTATTTATAGGCAAATTGACCACCCTGCGCGACGGCGAGCAAGTCACCTGCGCGACCCAGTCCCTACGCCCAAGTCTTCTCTCCTTTTAGACACTTGCGCGACCAACTCCCAAACTTGTGCCAACCTATTTCCTTAGACATATTTTGATCTTCTGATCTTGAAAAACATATGGCGCGCAAGTTTCCTGTACTCCAAGTCCGCGGCGCGCAAGTCCCTTTGCCAAAAACACTTTTCTTCATTTTCCGATTTTCAGGCCCTAAAATTTGTCAAACACTAGAAAATGGCGGCACCTTGTATCTGTTCTTTTGTACCGCCTCCAGATCATCCATTACTTTTATCGACGTTCTTGAATCAAATATGGATCGTTGAACTCAGCTCTTGAACTCAACATTCCACCATGAAATCCTCTTTTTCAACAAAGTTGTATGTCATCGTTTTGCTTTGTCAACAATCACTACTCAGATGTCCACTTTGTCAACAAACACAATCACCTCAAAAATGCTTCAATGACACCTTGAGGGATTTTTTCCCAACACTATCCCGCTTTGGGTTTGTTGACAACTCTTCCAAAATAAAGATAAGTCGTCGATTCTTCAGCCTCCATTCGCCTCATTGCATTTCTGATAGCGATCAAGGATTTAATCAACACATACTCTAAGCCCACATGAGCAATTCTCGGTGTGAGAAACAAGAGTAAATGAAAAGTTCATCAATAAATCACTTTATCTCTGAAATCCACTATTGACACGAAACAGATACCAATTTGTACTAAACTGATACCAATTGTTGATGTATTTGTTGGAAGACCAATATTTGGTTTGGAAATAGTCTTACCACATTCCAACACCACTCCTCTGCTTTTATCACGATCCTCAGCTGTCGTGATATCTATTCTTTGATCGATCACTTCTAGCATCGTCAGATTTAATATGCTCCCCCTTTCTGCTCACAGCTTCAACACCTCTTTAGCCATACTTCCTGTGTTGTCCAAGCTAAGCTCTGGCTAAGCACGTTCAACTGGCTTCAACTCCCCCTATCTGGTTGCCCCACCTGTCAGCTTCTCTCAATATCATTCAAGATTTATCAAATCTCCACATTGTCTCCCCCTTGAACAATCACTATTTTCTCCCCCTTTGTCAACGAACCCAAAGACAGTCCTTGGTAGTCTATAACAGAGTAGAGAACAAGTCAGCACATTAGGGAAAAACACATCATACCTCAGGGAGAGGGGGGGGGGGTCCCACATCTACACTATTTCAAGTGCGGGGAATCGACTGAACTCCCAGAGCTAGTCGATGCCTCTCAAAAGAATCCTTGGGTAAGGCCTTTGTCAGAATGTCGGTAACCTGTAGCTCTGTAGGCACATACTCCAACTTCACGATGCCCTGCTCAACCTTCTCCTTGATGAAATGATACTTGATCTCAATGTGCTTTGTCCTAGAATGATGGACACGATTTTTGTTAAGATTTATAGCACTTGATTTGTCTCACTGGATTCTGATCGGAGACTTCACTTCAACTCCCATATCTTCAAGTTGCTGCTTCATCCATAATAATTGTATGCATGCTTGAGTGGCCGCAATATACTCAGCTTCAGTGGTTCTCAATGAAATGTAATCTTTCTTCTTGCTTATCCATGAAATACACAATCCACCAAGATAGAAAGCACCACCTGACGTTGATTTCCTATCATCCGTTGAACCGGCCCAGTCTGCATCCGTATATCCCAATAACTCTATCTGAGATTTATCAGTATATGTCAAGACAAAATCCATTGTTCCCTGGATATGCCGAACTATTGTTTTTACTAGGAGCATGTGGATTTCCTTGGGATATTAACTACCTTTCCATCCTCATCTTCTGATAATTTCATCCAGGTAGTTGTTGGAGTCTTCATATCCATTGAATTTTCCATTCAAAATATTTCCAAAACCTCCTTGACATATTCGGATTGAGAAATGAATGTTCCATTCCTTCTTTCTGTCACCTTCTTCAAATACTGATGTAGCCTTTAGTACCATGATCTTGGTGCTTGTTTCAGTCCATATAACACCTTTTTCAGCCTGCAAACTTTGTTCTCATCCTCATGAATGAGAAAACCATCCGGCTGCTCAATGTACACCTCTTCTTCCAGAAACACATTTAGAATTGCAGTCAATACATCCATCTGGAACTCTTTGAACTTTCTTTGCACTGCAATGGCTTGGAATAATCTGATTGTCTCCTGCCTTGTAATCGGTGAAAATGTCTCATCACCACCTATTCCCTCTATCTGGGAGTCTTATTTGCACATCAGTCGTGCTTTGTTCCGAATCACTATTCCATATTCATTCATCTTGTCTTAATAGACCCATTTAGTTTTGATGACGTTTTTATCTGCTGGCCTCAAAACACTCTCCCACATCTGGTTCTTCGCAATCTGATCAAGCATTTTATTCATAGCATGAACCCAGTTTTCAACGTCAGCTACATCAGCAAAGAATTTTAGCTTTAATTTTGGTAGGAAAGATGTATGCTGCAGTGACTTCATTATTCTTGTTTGAACAGGAGCTTCCTGATCACCAATGATATTCTGTCTATCAATTTCAGCTCAGCTCTTTGGCTTCCTTGTAGGCACAAACTAGAAACTTTCATGTTCATCATCAGTGTCTTTTTCTGAATCATCATAAGCTACTTCTGCTCTCCCTGTGTGGCTTTCTTCCTCAACACATTCATCAGGAAGTAGTTCACTAACTCATTTTTTAGTGGCTTCATTTCTTTCAGCTACTTTTCTCAGATTTTTGTTGAGACGCCTTTGATTTTTTCTTGTAGCTTCTTAGTATCCTGAAAACAGTCAGCTGATACCATATTGTTAGAGCAAATAGATAAGCATGAAATGAATTGTTATTACTGCTTCTCCCTGTGTTTCTTTCTTCCCTCAATAGGAAAAACCCGAGCCGAGTCATCCAATTATTGCATTGATGGCTCTTGAATCTGATTTGGATATAGAATGATCCCCCTTTGTTACACAACACTTCTATCTTTTAGGCCCAACGGTAGAGACCCATAACCATTCTTCTCCACATGCACCATTTATATTAATCTGGAACTCAGCATCGATCCATTAACCAAATCTCTAAGCCTACTGAGTGGGAACTCGGTGTAGGAAACAAGAGATAAAGATAATAACATAGTCACTTCTAATTGTGCTCAGTTTCTCCCTTTCATTTTAAATTCTTCTACCTGATTTGAATCAATTAAGACTCTAGAGCATATCACTTCTCCACTTCGCATCCTTAGATGCCACTACCCCTTGGATCGTATCTCCCTAAAACCTGAAACACATGAACCATTAGTTAATTGCATTTATATACATTGGGATAGGGGATTATTCTTCTGGACTCCTCAAGATGAGGATTTTGGTTGATCCTGATGGGTCAACCCTTTTATTCTTTTATGTAGAGAATCACACTCCTTCCTGGCTTCTTCTAGCTGCCTAGACAACTTCAACTGTTCTGGCCATATGACTAGGCATTCATTGCCTACATTCTGAGCCTTTTTCTGATATGTAGATTTCCTAGGCTAAGCCTTTCTCACTGCTTGGGGTATAAACCCGCTAGTACACAATTCCTTCTTGGAGGTTCTACCAAAATTACAGTTTACTTGATTATTTCTCTGAGTAAGAACCTCTCTATTTGGCATCTTCCCTTTCTTATTCTCACATCTTAGGGGTATTCCTCTTTCCTTCACTTCTCACTGAGAAACACGACTTGTGAATTTTTCAATGCATTCTTTATTTATCTGCCTTTTATCAGATGTCTGAATCACTACACTCTTTTTCACTGGTGGTGAGTATTCCACTGAAAGTTCACTCTTCTTTATCACAGATGGAGTAGATCTCCCCTTAATCTTCTAGGTTTGTTCACATTCTCTCCGTGAGAGCGGTTGTGAGTATGACAGAGGAGGTGACTGATACACTTTTCGTTCAGCTCCATGTGATTCTCCTGAGGCTTTAGGCCTATTTTTCACCTTACCACTTTGTCTCCCAGTGTATAATTTCTCATTATGTACCACTGGAGTTGGTAATCTCTTTCTCAGGTCCTTTTCCTTACCCTCTTTCTTCTTGCTGCACTGTCTAGCCAAATGCCCATGATCAGAACATATGAAACATTTTCTATTAAAGGCATACCTCATTTCATCACTTCTCTGCTGAGATGTTGATGAAAATTGTTTTCTTCTTCTGGCATCGATCTCCTGAGCTTCCTGACACATACTCATGGCGTGTCCCATTCTTCCACAGTAATAGCATTTTATAAATGATTTCCTTTGAGAGACTCTGCTCTCTGATTTCTCTGGATGCTTCTTCTTATTCTGGGATTCATCAAAGTTTCTATTTTCACAGCCTGATATGTATTCATGAGCCTCTAAACAGAATCTTGATGTGTGGTCGTGAATCCCGCAGAAATAGCACATGTCATCACTTCTTTTTGTAATTGTCCTTTTAGGCCTATCTCCAGCAACTGCAGGATCTTTTTCATTTCTAGAACTGTTCACGGATCTCTTTCTGTCATTAATAGGAGGGGATTCCTTGAATCCAATACCATCTTTTCCGAAACCTGCTGGTCTTTGAGCTAAGAAAATATTCTGTTGTTTCTCTTCAGAAATATCATACATATTCTTCATTTTATCATCACTTGTCGAAGGATGATCAAATAGCAAGTGTAAGGCATCCTTCATTTTTGGCATTCCTTTAGCATTGGATTTCTCTACATCCTTCTTTACTGATTCTAGATCGTCTTCCAACATTTTAATCTTCATCTCATTTGATTCAAGTTGGACATTGAGTTCTTTCTTGAGAATCTTCCCGCTACTCACCTCATCTTCTAGTTCCTGTGTGAGCTTTTCCACCATTGCACTTTTCTTCACTACTTTTAATTTTTCCTCAGAAACAGATTTAGAGACAGATTCATTCTCTTGTTGTAGGCTTCGATTCTTCTGAACTTCTTCAGACAACTGTGCTGCTAGATCATCATTTCTAGCTTTCAGATTTTCTACTTCATCTGACTTTTGATTCTCTTCATAATCATCAGCCTTTTGTTTTCCTTTCATTTTAGTCATCTTTTGTAGTTCATTGGCATGAGAATCATTCTTCTCTGTTAGGTCAGTAACTATGTCAATAAGCCTTTGATTTAATCCTCTTAGCTTGTTGACCTCAATATCCAATAATTTGATCTGGATATCTTTATATTTGACTTCTTCGGTGTTTCCAACGTCAATTGGAATGTCAGGTTCTTCGATGCCTTTGACTTGATCTCTCACTTTTCTATTCAAGCCATCGATGTCCCTTTTCTGTTCTTCAATCTTATGCTTATACTCACAAACTGATTCTGAGTTCTCTGGTGATGATAACTTGAGTTTCTCAATTTTATCCATCAACTCAGACTTCTCTTCTTCCTACTACTGCATATAGACTTTGGCATCACAAACCACTTTGTTAGCTTTCTTGGTTTTGGCTCTCCAAACATCTATCTCTTCAAGAGCAGCTCTAACTCAGCTTTCATATCTATTCTTCCTTCAATTCTTTCTTCTTCATCATCAATTGTTTCAATATCACTTTGAAGTTCATGTACTTCACTTATTCCTGCATCATGCTTGAGTGAATCAATCTTTTCCCTGTCAGATTCATCCAAACCTTCCTTCAGCAAACTGTTTGATTCTTTTAATTGAATCACACTTTTTCCATACACACTTCCACACTGAGTAATACCACCTGACATATGCTTCTTCTTGGATGTTTTTACATTTCCCATGGCTCACCGAGATAAGAGCAGACTGATTCTTTAAACACACAGATCAACTACACCAAGTTGGAGCAAAAAATCTGATAAAATCTGATAAAAGAAACCTATCCCTCTGATACCAATTGTTAGGGGAAATAGGGGCCTATATACCATGAGAGGGGGGGTGAATCAAGGTATGGATATTCTTTTTCAAAGTTCTTCCTACCCCACTGGATCATGACCTCTTTATTACAAGGGTCACTTTTCTTGCTCTTATGTGTAAACTGTGATCACTTCTTTACTTCTTTATCTAATGAATATGCTTTGAATGCAATGCAGGGAAGCAAACAGATAGACACATAGATTTTTACTTGGTTCACCCTCACTGGGCTACGTCCAAGGAGCATACGCCGACAAGTTGACGGTCGTGCCAAATTCCACTAATCTTCACTAGATGTGGATACAATGTTCGGGCTAGATCACTTCTATGCCCAGGCTCACTGCCTTTACAATGTTTAGGGTCAGCTCACTGCTTTCCCAAGGGTCACTCCCTGTTTCTCTCTCTCTAGCTCACTGCCGATGGAGAGGATCACCTTCTTCTTCTTCCTAAGCTCACTACACTGGAAGGGAATCCACTCACAGTTTATAGACCTGTAGGTCTCTTCATTTGAATGAATGAATGCATCTTCCTCTATGTGTAGATGCTCTGTTGAAGTACAACTTTCACCCGAAGATGAATATCTCTTTGCACCGAAGGTATCGGGCAAACATCCAGCATCCACGCAGTCCGAAAAACACTGCTGGAACAAACCTTACATGGCGTGGAAGTCTACCTCGGCGCGCAAGTATCGGCGCGCAAGTCACAACGGGCGTGCAAGTCCTCCTATGACACTTGCGCGACACAAGCTTCCTCAACTCCAAACTTGCGCGACTCTCTTCATTTTACGCCCAAACCAATATTGGCGCGCAACTGCCAACCGGCGTGCAACTTCTAACACCGGCACACAACTTCAACCACTGGCGCACAACTTCACCTGCGCGACCCACACTCACCACTTGCGCGACCACCACACCTGCGCGACGGGAGCTCTGATTTCTCAAAGTGTTGAACTCCGTTTGGAATGTAGAGGGGGTGGTCCAGTATTTATAGGCAAATTGACCACCCTGCGCGACGGCGAGCAAGTCACCTGCGCGACCCAGTCCCGGCGCCCAAGTCTTCTCTCCTTTTAGACACTTGCGTGACCAACTCCCAAACTTGCGCGAACCTATTTCCTTAGACATATTTTGATCTTATGATCTTGAAAAACATATGGCGCGCAAGTTTCCTGTACTCCAAGTCCGCGGCGCGCATGTCCCTTTGCCAAAAACACTTTTCTTCATTTGCCGATTTTCAGGCCCTAAAATTTGTCAAACACTGGAAAATGGCGCCACCTTGTATCTGTTCTTTTGTACCGCCTCCAGATCATCCATTACTTTTATCGACGTTCTTGAATCAAACATGGATCGTTGAACTCAGCTCTTGAACTCAACATTCCACCATGAAATCCTCTTTTTCAACAAAGTTGTATGTCATCGTTTTGCTTTGTCAACAATCACTACTCAGATGTCCACTTTGTCAACAAACACAATCACCTCAAAAATGCTTCAATGACACCTTAAGGGATTTTTTCCCAACAATCTAAAATCGATTCCATTTCGATGATTATATCAAATTCAATAAAGGTTATGATGATGAGATCATCATATAAAGAACATTTATATGCCCTAATGGGAACTGATTCACAAAACATTGTTGTTATGGTACATCCTTTATGATTTTTTACTGACAACACCCTTGTTAAGTCAAATTGAATATATCTAATTATCTTAGAAAACTAGAGAGATATGAAACAATGCAATAATATACAATCATATAAAGTAATGGAAAAACATGAGGAAACCATTAAATTACCTACCACCGTGTCTTTCAGAGCTTCTACCTTGGCAGGAGTGATATCATAAGCTTTTACTTTATCCTATGGCCTTTTATGAGTTTAGTTCACTTGGCTCTTAGGACATTCATTTGAATAATTCCCCTTTTCTCTACAATTTTAACATTAAAAACTAATAGACTATTTCTTTCCCTTGTAATCACGAGCGTGGTGGACTTTTCAGTACACTTGTAAGAGACTCACATTCCCTTCAGAAAAGTCCCGGGGTGTTTCTTCCCAAATTTACCATAGGATGGGTATTAAACTTTTCCCTTATTCCCCTTAATTTTTATTCCAGAGTGATCATCAGATCTCTTCTTCTCTTTATTTTCTTTGAAGTCATGAGACATAGAGAATTCCATTTTGTCTTCATAGCACATGAGACAATATCTTCGTATGATGAAAAGCATTGTGAGACCAATGATCAAAGAAGAAATGGTTTTTAGAAATAAAAGTATCGATATGCCTTGCTCCTTGGGTTATGTATATAATCAGCTATATTCCATGATATACTTGTAAAGTTAGCCTCATACATTGTGACATTCTTAACCTCCTTTTACCTTAGACATAGAAATTGTGTTTCCATATCTGCTCGATAGTCAGGTAGAAATTATTTTTCTAAGAAAATCTTTTTAACATCCCTCCATTCCATGTTCGATACTTCTTCATCAATCATTGTGTTTTGGATTAATTACCACCATTGATCTGAATCTCTTGTGAGGAAATAAATTCACATGACAACTTTTTTCCTTTCGCTACTCCCCAAAGAATGAAACATTTTCTCTAAGGAACATTTATATTGATCAAATACTAATGGATCTGTACTCTCATTTAATTTTTGTGGTTTTTGAATCATAAAGAAGTCTATCATTGATCCGCTGCATTGTGGATTAGGGTGCTCCATATGGGTAAGGTTATTATTCATGACCTGAGTGAGTTGTCCCGGTATGGTAATAAACTGATCAGACCCAGTTTCATCACAACATCCACTATAATTATCTTGAGTAGGAGGAAAATCCCTACATGGATTACATGGGTTGATATAGTTTCCATTCCGTCCACTAGGCACCATTTCTAAACAATGGCATAAACTATATTTGTTTATGAATCACAATACATAATTTCAAACATGTAATACAATTAACATAAATTGAACAATTTATAGATATAATCCATACTCATAGAAAATGTATTCTTTGAGAATACATATATTCATAAATCCTTCATAAATATTTGTAAACAAAATGTGAATTATCCTAAGCATACCCCCCATGAGTGTCAAAGAAATGAGTGCAGGAAGGCCCGTTATCATATACCAGGATACCCCATGTCAAACCTAAAACATCCTTTTGGATTTTTCACTCTTAGGTACATTTGTGCCAGAGCCACCTCTACCAGATCGTATCCAGACATGAATGTATTTCTTTTAAAATAAAAAAAATCACTACATTACCAAAATTCATTGATGTTCATCTATACCAACTAAAAAAATTCTATCTTAAGGTAATGCGCTATAATCATATTTTATCTAAATATTTTTTCCAATGTTTGTACTAAACTACCTTTAATTAAAACTGTAACGCCCTGAACCTAGTTACGAAGTGTTAGTGCATTATTACATTACATTGGCATGATCACAAGGGATCAAAATCCTAAAAGACTGATTAGTTTCTTAGACTAGGAAATACTAGATACATTATTAAGTTTTACATTACATTATAAAATAAAAAACAACAATAAAATTTTCCCCATTGAACACATTCATCGATTAGACAATACCTACAGGTAATTCATAATATACTTCTTCGCACCCTGGGAAAAATAAAACATTGAAAGGTGTGAGCTCAGTTGCTCAGTAAGGATAAAAATATAGCAGAAAAATTCAAGAATGTGCATAAACATTTAAGGAAATGTATTAGAAAAAAACTCAAGTCTTTTAATCATAAACATTAGCATAATATGGAATAGATAAATCAAATAATTCAACATTCTTAATCACATGGAAATTATACTAGTCAAATAATCACAAGTACTATCAATAGCCAATTTCCAAATGTTGGAATGCATAATGGCAGACTTCATTACCACATAGTCTTGGCCTTCTTCCATAACTTCAAATAATATTTTTTCATGTCCTTGTACCTAGACACTTGTATGTCTAATGAGACCTATCGATGCATCGACGAGTTATATCAGGCTCCACCCATCACTTACTAAGTTCAGGGAATTCCTCATATGAAAAGGTTTAAACATAACACAAACATTCATTTTAAAACATGCATATGAAATGTCAATACAATATCCATAAATCATGAATGGTATAAAAATAATATATCCATAGTCAAACATATCACAAAACTGTCAATATAATATGGAATATTTGTATCATAATAAATCAAAATCGATCAAGAATAATATCCTCTAAAAGATGTTAACATTGTTGAAAATGATCTGTAAAACCCTATGAGACAAATAACCATTTTCCATGAATTCATTTAAAGGAACATAATTTATAATGGAACTCATTTAAAATATATTTTATAATCAAAGTGTCCCATACCACATTGAAGCATTTGAAATGAAAAAACATTTTAAAACATTCATGTCCATATAAAAAAAATCCTTCAAACCATTTTAAAAAATAGACATTAATGATAATGGTTTAGAAGAATAAATCTTTAAAACATTTAAAATTATGTTTTCTTAAAAGAGTCCCTTAAAAATGATCCCTTTGAAAACACTTTTATGAAACATGGACACATATAATAAATATGTCCCAGTAGATACTTACGTAAAAACCACCACTGATAATGAAGATATTGTGGAATTAACCCTTATCTGGTACATTTACTTAGTATATGGTATGCTAACCTCCTGTATAATAGTTAAAACATTGTTATTAAATTATTCAAGAAAAATATACCTAAATATGATATCATATACGATCCAATAAGTTTGTTTTGTTAATAATATTTCTGTAGTACCATTGTTTCAAGTTTTAACTTATTCATTTTCCTTTATATGCTTGGTTTCATAAGCCATGTTTGTTATTGATATAATGTATTTGATTCATATAAATAATTATATTATGTTCATAATCATTATTTTTAGTCATAAAATTAAATTATTCATGAATTATTACGATGGGGAATAAATTTCATCATGTTCGTGGAGACTTTAATTAGTACGTACGCACAAGCAACAATATCATTTTGGTGATAGTAAAATCGTATGTAATTGGATGGTATATCTTATATAAATAATCATTAATATTTTATAATTATTATGTACATTAGTTATACTCATTATTATACACATACAAATAATTAAGTGTTTGAATAAGAAACAACACCACGACGTGGAGATCAGAAGCCGTACGTACACACGTATGTTGAATTTATCTTTTATAAGATGGATAGAATAACAAATATTGTTGAAAAATATTTATAATAACATCAAAGTATTTATAACATACTTTAGTTGTAATTTTTATATGGAAACAAAAATAAAGTGGAAGTGGAAGAAAAAAGAACTTGAAAGAGGGTGGTGAAATTATTATCTCTTCTTCGGGTGTTTCCTTTTGAGTTGATCCAGAGGGATCCTCAGGTTGGATTTAGGATCAATGTAGGGTCTCAAGTATTAAGGGAGGATAGTTGAGAGGATATTTGGGCAGCGGTGGGCCAAAAAAATGGCTTTAGAATTTTGAAATTAAGAGAACGAGAAGTACCATTTAGTTAGAGCGGTGAGGGTCACATTAGGAAAAGCCTGAAATATTATTTTACAATAAAATAATTTTCGGTTTCTAATAGATCAAAAAAAATTTATACAGAGGATAAGTTGCGTATGGTTCGAAACCCACTCATCCAATAGTTTTTAGACATGGTATGTAACCATATTAACCTTATCTTTTTTATTTAACTCTTAGTTAAATAAGTGTACATTTACCACGTCTCATTTTATTTTTATATTATATGGTTAATAAACATACTATAACTAGCCAAGTGAACTACATGTGGTTCAGTATTAATATATATTACCTTATATGAGTCCTTTGGGTAAACCATAGATTTTTAGGAATATTATATAAATTAATAATATAGTATTTTTTTAAAAAAACTCAATTTTGTCAATTTTGTCTGTATTTAGTATCTGATTTTTTTGAAAGACATAAAACTTTATAACTTAGAATAAAATTTATGTACTCAACCCTAAAATGTCATATTAACATAGATATATTTTTTAATTCCACAGAAGTCTCAATTTACATTTATTATTAAATTTATAATATCAATTATTTCAATATTTCATTATTAAGGTAATTACTACATCATCATTGTGTCATAAATAAGTTAAATAATTTATTGTCTAAAAATTATAAATAAAATACCATTATGTAGGATGTCTTTTATTCTTTCTAATGAATAATTATAGTAGAATTTATATTGTGTGTATCCTTATATTAAAAATTATTTCTTTATTAAAACTTGAATTTAACTCTTTTAACTCTTCATAAAATAAAATAATAATAAATTTACTAATCTATAGCATGTGGAACATAGAGGATCCTATTATATAGATAAGTTTTTTTGGTCGAATTAAACTTATCAAATATAATTAGGACATGTTTTAGGGAAGTTATAATATCTTTTTTACCCTTAATTACCCTATTTACTTTTAAACGTGGTAAATAAAAGTAAAAAATTACTAATCACAAAAATTAATTTCATCATATTGAACAACATTTTACTTACTACATTCAACCGTGTCTCTGAAAATTTTGAAATTCAACTCATTGAAGAGGTAAAATTATGTTTTATGCAAATTTGCATATGCTTCTATAAGGTGGGTAAAAGACATTAAAAAGTTCAATAAACTATTATATATAAAAACTTATTATAAAATGACTTCAATGAATTAAACTGAAAATATATAGGTATTATGTATCTATTTTGACCTAAATGAAATTAAAAAAATAACTAATTACATATATAAAACAGTCAGTTTTAGTGTTTTTCATTATTCGTTAAAAATTAAAAAATTTCAAAAAAATACCAGAAATTCCCCCTAAGCTAATTTCAATATTTCAAATTCAAAAATGATGTCCATATTGAAAAATAAAAATTATAAATTTTTAAAAGGTGGGTATTAATATTTATAATGGCTCGTTTGATTGGTCATGGTGTATAAAATCTCCATGTTGTGTAAAACTCAAGTTACTACATTATACAAAGGGAAATGTACCGTGGAAGATTGGGGTGTTATATTCTTCCCTCCATAAAATAAATTCATCCTAATAATTTCTAGAATAATGAAACAAATAATGATTCGGGTTGTTATTTATCATACATTCCTCAGGTTCTGATGTTGCCTTTTTCATCTTATGGTTTCCCCATAGAACATTTACCAGACGAGTCTTCCGATTTCTCAACACATTTTCTCTGGTATCAAGAATCTTGACAGGCTCTTTACAATAAGACATATCAGGTTCCAATTCAATTTCCTCACAGGTGAGTACATGCGTTGGGCCAGGCATAGATGTTCTCAACATTGATATGTGGAACACTTCATGAACTTTGGATAGACTTGGAGGAATTTCCAAACGATAAGCCACAAATCCAATTCTTTCAAGAATTTAAAAATGCCCGATGTACCTAAGATTCATTATACATTTTTACTGAAATTTATAACACCCCTCCATTGAGATACCTTCAGGAAAACATGATATCAGACATGAAATTCAATATCCTTCCTCTTATTATCGGCATAACTCTATTCCCTTCATTGAGCTTCTTTGATGAGGGATTGGAAAATATTCACCTTTTTCATTGTTTTATCAACACATTTTGGGCCTATGAGTTTTCTTTCACCGAAATCATCCCAACAAGTTGGTGTGAGACATCTTTTTCCCTATAACACTTTATATGGTGTCATCATAATGCATGAATGGAAGCTATTGTAATTGGAAGATTCTAATAGATGTAAATTTTGATCAGACATACCTTTATAGTCAAGTGTGCTAGATATCAACATGTCTTCTATGGTTTGAATAGTCTATTATGATTGTCCATCTATTCAATGGTGGTAAGCAGTGGTCAAATGGTGTTTAGTATCCAAGGCCTTCTGAATACTTTTCCAAAATCTTTATGTTAAATGGGGTTCATGATTTGAAACAACTGATAGGGGTACACCATGGAGTCTTACAACTTCATTAATGTATATTCTTGGTAGACGTTGAAGTGGTAAATCTTACCTTATAGCATGAAATTGTGGTGACTTGGTAAGATGATCAACAATGACCAATATTGCATCATTCCTTATAAGATTCTATTGTATCCCCATGAAAATGTCCAACGTGATATTATCCCATTTCCACATAGGTATGGGAACAATTGGTATGACTCCTCCCATATATTTCCGTGTAGGTTTCACTTGTTGAAAAACCATACATCTTGACACTAAATCAGAAATATCCCTCTTTATGTTGTCCCGCTGAAAATGTTCCTCCAAATCTCCAAACATCTTGGTGCTCCCAGGGTGTATAGTGAAATTGGATCTATGATCACCATCAAACAATTCCCTTATTAGATCAGGTATATCGAGAAAATAAATTCTCTTCCCAAATTTAATAATTCCATCGTCATTTACAATGTCACTGAATCTTCCATAATTTATAGTTTTATTCTTCTTTTGAAACTAATCATCATTAGTCTGAGCACTTTTTATCCTTTCTATTAATGATGGTTTGGAAACCATTTGAAAAAGTATTGATGTTTTAACTTTTATGGTTATTCCCATATCCTTCATACAAGATCCATGAAATGATGATCCCTTTAAACTCTCATATTGTTCGAAACTCCGTGATTCATTCTTCTCAAAGCATCAGCCACCTTATTTTCCTTTCCTGGGTGGTAGTGTATTGTTCCATCATAATCCTTGAGAAGTTCAAGCCATATTCTTTGTCTATTATTGATTTCTTTTTATGAGAAAATATACTTCAAACCCCTATGATCAGTATAAATCTCTCATTTTTCACCATGGAGATACGGTCTCAATATCTTCAGAGAGAAGATTACAACTTCTAACTCAAGATCATGGGTGGGATATTTTTTCTCATTATTTTTTAACTGTCCTAATTCATAAAAAAATCCCTATCATTCAGCATTAGGAAACAACCATGTCCATTTTTTAAATCATCGCATTAAATAACAAACCCATCATCCGCTAATGGGAGAGTCATGATTGGAGAATTGAAAAATATTATGTTCAGTTCTTGAAAAAATTCTTGACACTCTTTTGTCCAAACAAATTTATGCCCTTCATCTGTGAGCTTGGTTAATGGGTTAGCCAACCAGGAAAACATCTGGATTAAATGTCGATAATAACATGCTAAACCATCCAAACTGTATACCTTAGATATACTCGTCAGTGCTGGTGGTGTTTAGATTTCCTTGGCCTTTTAAGTATCAACAACAATTCCATCCTTAGAGAAAATATGGCCATAAAAAGAAATCTCTTAAATATAGAATCCACACTTACTAAACTTTCCATATAATTCATTTTTATGGGTTTTTCTGAATAGTGTGCAAGTGACTTTCATGATCTTTGTAGGTTTTTGAGAATACCATGATATAATAAATTAATACCACTAAAAGGTCATCAACATATTCTTTGAAAACTCAATTAATTAAACCATGAAGACAAAGGGTGTATTAGTCAACAATAAAGGAATTACTATAAACTCGTAATGCTCGTACCTGGTATGAAATGCTATTTTCATAATGTATTCCTTCATCCTACACAACTAATGATATCTAGAATGAAGGAAAGTCTTTGAAAAATATTGATCTTCATGAATTTGGTCAAATAAATCATCAATGAGAGGTAGGGGATACTTGTTCTTTATTATTATATCATTGATCTCCCTATAGTCTATGAACAACCACATATATCTGCCTATCTTCTTAACAAAAAAGGAAAGGGGTTCCCCATGGACAAACAGAAGGGAAAATAAATCATGTATTACTCAATACCTCTCGTTTTATATTTAGTTCCACATATTCCACAATGTCCATTATATACAGGCTCTTCGATATAGGCCTTTACACATGAATTAAATCAAGGGGAAACTCAATTTATCGTACTGAAGGATGTCCAGGTAAATCCTCCGGAAACACATCAACATATTCTTCTACAACAGGTATTGCCTCTATTCGAGCATTCTTTTCCTCACCCATTATTATTTCATTCTATTACTCCACAATAATTTATTTTAGTAGTGCTTTTGGTGGGTGGGTGATTATATGAATCAGTGGGTGACATTTCTTCTCTAAATATAAGGTATGCCTTATCATCAAAAAAATTGTAACCCCCTTCTTACAATAAATGTTCACATCATGGTCGGAAATCCAATCCATTATGAGGATTATTTCAAATTAAATCATGGGTATGACGATGAGATCAGCAAACAAAAAACATTAAAATGCCCTAACGGGAACTGATTCACAAAACATTGTTGCGATGATACTTCCTAGAGGAGTTTTTACTGACTACTCCCTCATTAAGTCAAATTGAAAATAACTTATTTTTGTAGAAATATGGAAGATATGAAACAAAGTGATGATCCATAATCCAAAAATCATAGGCCAAACTTGAGGAAACCCTTAAATTAACTTCCAAAACATCTTTTAGAGCTTAAACCACTATAGTAGTGATCGTATAAGCTTGGATTTCCCCCTTGGTATTTTATGAGGTACATTCCATTGGAGCTTAGGAAATTTATCTAAATAATTCCCCTTTTCTCTATATTTCTAGCATTCAATATTAACATACACTTTCTTTCCCTTGTAATCATGATCTTGGTCCCCTTTTTCACCACACTTGTAATAGACTCACTTTCCCTTTAGGTCATTACTGGGGTGTTTTTTCACACATTCTCCATATGATGGGTATTAAACATTTTTTTCCTTCCTCTAATTTCCATTTCTATAGTGATCAATAGATATCTTATTCTCTTTCTTTTCTTAGGAGTCGTAAGACTTTGAGAATTCTTTTTCTATCTTGAGAGTGAATGAAACAATATCTTTATACGATGAGAAGGATTTTAAGACTAATACTTGACATAGAAATGGTTTTTACCCATCAATGAATCACTCAATATTAATCCATGGGTTACATATATAATCAAATGAATTCTTTTCTATCCCAGTAATGTTAGCCTCATACATTGCGAAATTCTCAACCTCCTTTTGCCTCAAACTAAGAAATTGTCTTTCCATATCCCCTCTATGGTCCAAGGAATGTTTTTTTCTAATAAAATATCTTTAAACCTTTTCCATTCCATGTTTGATACTTCTTTATCTTCCTTTGTGTTTTGTATTAATTACCACCATTGATTTGCAGCCCCCGTGAGGAGATAAACTATTATGACAACCTTTTCTCTTTCTCTACTCCCCAATTCATGAAATATTTTTCTACGGATCATATCCATTTCTATGCTACTAATGGATTTTTACTCCCATTTAATTTTTGTGGTTTTTTCCTCATGAAGTGGTCTAACGTTGTTGTTCCACATTGTGGATCATGGTAACCCATATGGGTAAGGTTATTATTCATAACCTGAGTGAGTTTTCCAAATATGGTGATTATCTCATTATCAAAAATTGCATCACCAGTACCACTATAATTATCTTGATTAGGAGGGAAATACTTTCGTGGATTACTTGCATTGATATAGTTTCCATTCCTTCAACTATGCTACATTTCTAAACAATGTCATACACTAGATTAGTTTATGAATCACAATACATAATTCCAAACTTCAAAAAAATGAACTTAAATTGAATTTTTTTTGATAAAATCAAATATCATAAAAAATATTCTATGAGGAGGAATATACACATAAATCCTTAATAATGTTTTGTAAAGAAAATGTGAATTTTCCTAAGCATATGCCTCAGGAGTGTCGTAACCAAGAGTGCAGCAAGGCCCGTTGTTATATACTAGGATACCACGGGTCAAGCCCGAAGCTACTAGTCAGAGTTTTCACTCCAAGGTACATTTGGGACAGAGCAGCCTCTACCTTCTTGTATCCGGACAAGGATATATTGATTGGAAAATACACAAAATCTCTACATTACCAAAATTTAAGAATGTTCTTATATACCAATCCTCATTTTCTATATTACGGTAATGTGCTCTAATCAATTATTATCTAAATCTAGTTTCTTGTTTTGTAATAAACATTCTCTGATACCAACTGTAATGCCCCAACCCCAGATCCCCAGAGTCGGTGCATTATTACATAAAATTTGCATGTTCACAAGGGATCAAAATCCAGAAAGACGGACTAGTTTAGTAGCATTGGATGTACTATATACATTCATAAGTATTCCATTAAATTATAAAATGAAAAACAACAACAACATTGTCTCCATTGACCTCGTTCATTTCATAGACAATCCCTACAGGTCAGTCATAATAGTTTTCTTCGCATCCAGGGAAAAATAAAACATATAAAGGGGTGAGATCAGATTCTTAGTAAGTATAAAAATGTTGCATAATCTTTCAAGAAAAAATATAAATATTTAAGGCAATGTATATGACTAAAACACAAGACTTTTAAACTAAATAATCAGCATAATAATTCAAATATAAATCAAATAATTCTATTTACATATTCACATGGATATTCTACTAGTCTAATAATCACATGTAATATCAATAGCTAATTTTATAATGTTGGAATGCATAATGCTTGTCGTCATAACCACTTAGTCATGGAATTATTTCAAGACTAAAAATAAGACATGGAAATGTTCTTATTCCATGTCACTAGTTTGTCTCATGAGACCTACCGATGCATCGATGAGATATATTGGGCTCCACCTGTCACTTACTATGTCCAATGTATTCCTCAAATGAAACTGTTTAATCATTCGTTTTAAAACTATCATACGAAATGACACTAATTTATCGATAAACCATGAATTGTATAAAAATAACACTTACTTAGTCAATCATATAACAAAACTTTAAATACAACATGGAATATTTGTATTATAATAAATCAACCTCAAACAAGTTTAAAATATCGTAAAGGATGTTGACATAGTTGAAAATTAATCGTAAAAATCGTTGAGAGAAATATCCCTTTTTCATGAAATCTTATAAAAGTCACAAAATTTATAAAGGAAGTCATTTAAAAGATAATTTTGAATAAATGTGTCCCATACCACTTTGAAACAATTGAAATGTATTTACATTTTAAAAAATTCATGTCTATAGAAAAAAACCATTAAAAATATTTTGAAAACATGGTAATTAATGAGAATGGATTAGAATAATAAATCATTAAAACATTTAAAATGATTTTATAATAAAATATTCCCATAAAAATAATCCCTTCGAAAACTCTTTTATGAATCATGGTCATGGATAATAAATATGTACTAGTTGTTACTTACGTAAAAACAACTTCGGATAATAAAGAGATTGTCGAATCAACCCATAACATGTACTTTTACTTAGTAGATGGTATGTTAAACTATTTTATAATAGATAAAACATTGTTACTAAATTATAAAATATGTATATACATAACTATTACATCATATATGATCCAATAATATTTTATTGTTAAAAATATTTCATTAGAATCACCGTTTTGGGTGTTAACAGATTCATTTTCCTTTATATGCTTGGTTACGTAAGCCATGTTTGTTATGGAAATGATTTATTTGATTCATATAAAGAATTATATTATGTTCATAATCATTATTTTTAATCATAAAATGAAAATTACTCTTTAATGATTATGACGATGAATGAATCTCATCGCGTTTGTAGACATGGTAATTCGTACTTACGCACGAGCAACAGTACCATTATATTGTTGGTGAAATAATATGTAATTGGATGGTATATCATATATACATCATCATTGACATTTTATATTTATTATTTACATTATTTATATTCATTTTTATACCCATTCAATGTAATAATGCTATGAATAACAAACTACACCACGACATGAAGATGGTATGTCGTACGTACACACGTAGGGTGACAATTTCATTTATAGGGTGGATAAAATAATGAATATGGTTGTACCATATTTATTTTAATATCACAATATGTAAAAGGTATTGGAGTTATTATTTTGGTATGGGAAAAAATAAAGAGGATGTGGAAGAAGAAAAGAACTTGAAATAGCATGGTAAAATTATTACCTCTTCTACGGGTGTTTCCTTTTGAGTGGATCAAAAGTGCACCATTGGGTGGATTTTTGATCAATGTAAGGCCATTAGGTTGATGTTTGGAAAGTTGTGAGGATATTTTTGAATGGGTTGTCTGAGCCAAATAGATTTGGAGGTGTGAAATTAAGATAAGTGGAAGTACCCTTTTATAAGGGAGTTGATGGTCACATTAGGAAAAGCTTGAAATATTATTATATAATAAAATAATTTTCTCTTTTCAATGGCTCCAAAATATTGTATTTAAAGGATAATGTAGGTATGGGTCTAAAAACTCTCATCTAGTAGGTTTTATAGAGGTTTAGGTCACCATATAAACCTTATCTTTTACATTTAACGCTTACATAAATAGTTTGACATTTACCATGTCTCTTTGTGTTTTTAAATTATATGGTTAATAAACATACTTTATCTAGCCAAAATAACCCCAAGTGGTTCAGTAATAATATATTCAACCTTATCTAAGTCCTTTTCCCAATCCATAGATTTTTAGGCATATTATATGAATTAATAATATATTATTTGTTTTAAAAACACAATTATGTCAATTTTGACTCTATTTAGTATTTGATTTTTTGAAATCCATAAAAAGTTTATCACATCAAAAAATATATTTAATCGACAGTAACATGTCATATTAACATTGAAAATTAGTGTAATTTTTTAGAAGTCCCAATTTTTTTTTTTGGATATTTATACTATCAATTATTTTAATATTTCATTATTAAGGTAATTACTGCATCGTCATTGTGTCAAAAATAAAATAAAATATTTAATTTCAAAAAATTATAAATAAAATACAATTATGTAATATATATTTTTAGATTTATAATGAATCATTGTAGTATAATTTATATTGTGTGAAGACCTATATTAAAAATGGTTTAGTTATTAAACATTGAATTTATCATTTTTCACTCTTCTTAAAATAAAATAATAACAAATGTCATAATCTAATACAAGTAGAACAAAGAGGATCATATTTTATTCCTAAGGTTTATTTTGGTTTAATTACAGTTATCCAATAGAATTTGGTCATGTGTTAGGGTAATTATAATATAATTTTTATCCATAATTACCCTATTTACTTTTAACCGTGGTAAATAAAAGTCAATGTTACTATTCACAAAAAAATTATTTTCATCATGTTGAACCACATTTTTCTTACTAATGTCAACTGTGTCTCTCAGTGTTTTAAAATTCAACTCCCAGAAGTGGTAAAATTATGTTTTATGAAAATTTGAAAATGCTCCAGAATGTGGTTAAAAGGAGATAAAAAGTTCAATATAATTTTATATATCTAAACATATTATAAAATCACTCTAATGAATTACATTGAATTATATAGGTATTATTTATCTATTCTGACCTAAAAAAATTAAAATAAAATAACTAATTACTTTAATAAAAAGATTGTTTTGAACAATATTGTTGTGTTTTCACCATTAATCAAAAATTGAATATTTTCAGAATAATAAAAAATTTCACCGTAAGATAATATAGATATTCCAAATTCAAAAATAAAGTCCATTTTGAAAAATAAATTTTTTAAATTTTCAAAATTTGTGTATTACTATTCATAATGGCTAGTTTGATTGGTCGTGGTGTGTTAAAAACCCATGTTACGTACAACGCAAGCTACTGCATTATTAAAAAGGGAACATACCATGGAAGGTTGGGGTGTTAAATAATTCATTGACCATTTTTTTCAATATAACAAAAAAATGAAATAATGATCATTTGTATGTACAACTTACCATCTCCATGATCGGTGTATTCAATTTACATAATTCAGTATTATATATATTATAATAATACATATATACAAAATATAGTTTATATTTATATAATTTATTAAATTCTTGAATCATGATATAAGTATTAAAACAAAAAATATAACAATTATAGACACATATGTATAACAAAGAGAATATTACCCGAAGTTAAATCTTGTCATATGATGGTTAATAGATAGTAATGTAAGGTCATACTCAAATCATATATTGTATTTGATATATAAATATGGTTATTTAATTTTTTTTAATAAATTTATATTTATTAAACATTTCGTTTGAATGAGTATGATGAGAGACAAGACACAAGTCAAGGATATTTCATCTCACTTTTTTATTTCTATGAGATACATGCTATATTCACCACTCTTTCCTTTTAGGTGGTGTATAAACTAACCATTATTGTATTCTTATGTATCTTATATTTCAATTTATGTATATTTCCATATCCATTTTATGATATTTCTTTTCTTGGGGTTATGTTTCAAAAGTTACCAAATATGTAAAATAGTTTTGTTAGAATTATCCTTCTTTGAGTCTCATGTTTGGTTATAAACCTAAATTCTCTTTTGATATGTATAAACCTTAATTTTACGTTCTATATCATGAATTTACATTATTTCATGATATTGTAGGCTTCAATTAGCATCCATTTCGTATATAGAGAGTATGATCCTATGTTACCATTATGTAAGTGGTCACTGAGACAATCTCATCGGTTTTCAAGATTTTTTACGTTTGTGCTTCCTTTGATAAAATATTATAACCCATATAAGTTGAAATCATATGACTTTCCATCACCTTTGTTTATCCAAAATTCATCCATGTATTAGTGATATTGCTTCACTCTTTGGTGCATAATATAACATTTTATGTATAATCTGACTGTCTCCCTTTCTCTGATCAGAAATATATTGTATTCAAAAACCATGTGTATAGAAAATATAAAATATGTTTTCAAAAACTTTTTTAAAAGATCTTTGAAGAAAACATTCATGTGAAAAATCCTTTTTTAAATTTTTTTAGGGTTTTCAATTATATATATATGTTATTAAAATGATATTTTCAAATAAATGTTTTCCAAAATTTATTAATGTTTTAAAAAGAGTTTTCAATGCAGAAAGGATAATTTCCTGTTGAAATGATTTTAAAAGTTCTTTAAAAATTATTTTCCATATATGATAACATCGATTTTTGTTAATCTGGGCATTATGGAAAAATCATTCATGTTTTACATTAATATTCATTCATTGAATGAATTAAGTTTTAATGGAAAATTATTGATGAAACATGTTTTTCTTTAACACGTTTTATGATTTTGAAACCCTATTCTTTTCAGTGGTTATGTTTATGAGGAAATGATTATGAAACCTGTATTTTTCACATGTTATGATATGATTATTTATGATCTTATTACACATGTATGTATGATTTAATTGTGGGTGAGGGGACTTATATCTCCATAAAATGCATTTTGTAATGATATATATCTTACGGGATAGACTAAGATAATATTGGTAATGAACCTTGACAACAAAGATGGCCATAAGAGTGAACCGTGACTACCAAGATGGAATGAAAAGTCCAATAATGCCACAAAGATGGCCATGGGAGTGAACCCTTACTAACAATATGGCATTGAACTGAACTTGTACTACCAAGTTGGTATTGGAATAAATGCCTTTACAACTATGAAAATATATTATATGCTTATATGTCTGCTACAATTCTATGTTTTATTCATATGTTATACTTTAATATAATATGTTCTATATTTCATTATTATTCATTTCTTATGAAATGCCAATAATTATTCAATGATTCATGTTGATGATATTTGATGTGTAGGGTGTCATCTTATATTTTATTGATAATTTTCTCCTACCCTTAAGATAATGATTATTCTTTCATTTCTACCTTGATTACCCTTACTAAGCATCTGAGATCAACCCATTTTATGTTTCCTTTCACATAGGCTATGAAGACAGGTATTATGTTTGACATGTCTGAGAAGGTTTCCTTTCATTAAGAACAAAGTGTGAGATATTGTTTCTTGCATATATACCAGTTTTTATGTTTCTATGATTCTGAAGGCACTAGAATAGTATGGTCTTCATGAATCTATTTATGTAATGTTTTATGTTGTATAAAAAAGTAATATAATGTTAATGTATTTCAAGAATGGGTTTGTATATTTGGTATTATCGTAATGGTTTAGTTAATCATTGGATGTAGGGATGAGAAATAATTTGTGATAACCCTTAGGAAAAATATATGGATGAGTCATTGAATAACAAAATGTATAAGAAAATGTGGTGGAATTTTTTTAAAGGAAATAATGAATGATTTCATATAAATACATTACTATCTATATATAACCAATGGATGTGTCTCTAGCCTATATGTACATAAGGGTATTATCTCCGATAAGATGTTACAATCCTAAATCAATGTAATATGTTACATGACAATGATCCTTGATTCATAATTGGCTTGGAACACCAACATGATATGCTTTGGGAATATAAAAAATATTCATGAACCAGTATGTAGGATTTAAAAATTAACTTTCATATGAATAACCTAGGATAATCCTAAGGTGTCGTTTGTTAAGGAAGGTGTCATGGGATAGGCATCATATTTGATAATCATCATGATTATGGAGTTCTATATTATACTAACTTTTAAATACTCTTTGATTTTTTGTTTTAGTCAATGGATGAAACATGAAGGAACCAAACTAATGGTGATCACAATGGAAAAGGCAACAATTTTCCTCCTAAGAAACTAAATTCTATAAGAGCTAGAATGAAAATCCTCATTGTTATTCTCACCCAAATTTCTAATACTAAGAATCGGGGAGGACTTCCAAATGTGAAAATCAATGAAAAATATTCTATTGTGTCTTTCATTAGGCCACATACACCCTCATTCATAGGTTCTTTTGGTCCCCTTCTTTATGAATAATGGTGCATTACTACTGAAAATATATTCTTTGCTCTCCAGTGTTCATAGTATGAGGAAGTGATTCTAGATAACTATTGGTTAAATATTGAAGTAGACCAGAAGTGGACTATAATAAAAAATATGAGGCAGTAAAATGATATTGAATCTATGGATTTTGATGTGTTCAAGAATTGAATTTTCAGTATGTACATTCTTCAGATTCTACATACCTCGATAGAGAATGTGTTTTTTGAGTTGAATAAAAGTGATAATTAATTTATTGGTACCTATGATGATAATTTCAAGAGATGTGTGAGGAAAGCTTCAGTAATTTTCATCCAACATGAATGTAATGTTGATAGGTTCTGTAGTGTATTAATTCATAGACTCATAATGGTGTAATACATATGATATTTTAGTAGATATGATGACATTTATTCAAATAATTGTTTAAATTGAGGTTGGAGTCACATATAAATCACATGTTTTTTACAAGAAGAGGAAGATGGTGTTAAAAGGAAAATCTAAAATTCTGGAAGAGAAGAAGATGATATTTTCATTATGTTCTATGTGTGGGAAAAATCATTGAAGAAATTTACATAAAGTGTCTAATAAATGTTTGAAGTGTGTAAGGGAAGGCCATGAATAATTTCATTTCCATAGTAATGTTAATAAGTTGGATAGCATTATGGGTGGGTAAAAAGTGGCACTTAATTAACTTCCAACAATTTAGTGCTACATGTGTATGGAGAACAGTCATTATGCTAACCACTACCCAAACATAAGGGATCGTGGTGATGATTATTGTCAGCAACCTCTTAAGATAAGGGACAAGGGGAAATATCAATCATTTTCTCTTTTTGATAAGGGGTGTGATAAGGAAGTGATGAAAGTTAAAAATACCATCCAATCAAGAATTTCTAATATTATATTTGATTCATTATCTACCAACTCTATAATATTTAATGAAATTTTTAAGGGTGTTTTGATTCCACCATAAATATTATATGTGGAATTAGTAGAGAAATACCATAATGGTATGATGTTTTCTCCTCAAGTATATGATTCCTCTCTAGTTGATGTTCTGGGGAATGTGCTTCATTTAAATATTATCATTATTCACTGGATGAATTTTATTTCATCATAGGAATGAAATGGATTTCTCCCCATCAATACCACATCCATTATCTTGGAAGGGGATTTAATTTTGATATTTCAAACCCTCCTATGATCATCCATATATGTAATGATATGTATGAACTTCTTGGGAATATTTCACCCACTATATGGGACATAATTTCCATTCAAATATTTTTTTATCTCAAATTTTTGGGGAAAACATTGACATCTATGATATGCCTATTATATAAAAAACATGTTATTTTTAGTACATTCATACATTATTTAATGACATAAAATTACACTTTATAAAATTGTAATGATCGAGAAGCCTACTGTATTTGGAAATTTTTAAAATTCTATAACATCTAAAAACATTAAATTCAATATTATTTTCGAAAACATACATTACATGAACACAATATTCCATCATCCGTAACATTTCACGGGTACCCTAAAGATATACATAAGATAATGGTGAGATATAAGGCCCAGGAAGGGAATAAACATGTAATAACATGAGGAAGACTATACATCTTAGACAATAAGCATATCAATAATTCATAAAAGATACTTGAACATAATATCATGATATAGAATTTTAATGATAACATGGAAATACAGAAAAAACATAAAACATTGCATCATATGTGATGGATAAACATCCAAGAAATCATAGTTTATAATTTACCAAAAAAATAATCAGGAAAAAATCTATCATAACATGATAAATCTTGATTATATACCTTACCCAATTCATTCAGGTGCTATATAACTCAGGGCACACCCATCACTTCCATTTTATTCTAATGCTATAATGTGCCTAATTGAACAAAGAGCATGGATTCATTCATCATCATAATTTAATCCATGATCAATGGTTGTGGAATAAATACATGTATATCCTCAATAATATGTTATATGTTTATAAAAGTGAGAACCCATGATAAAGAAATTGGTATGGTGTAAACTACAATATGATTTTTCTTGGGAAATAACGTTTCAATTTAGTCATCCTAATGGGTGGCATAAAATTCATAAAAATGTTTGATGAGAGTTGAGGGGGTATATCATAATATATAACTAAAATTGTTATTAAGGGGTTATATAAATTCAAGTCCCAATGTATGTAATTTGGAAATAGATAGTGTAACATAATAAATAAACATGAAGAATGAGGACAAATGGAATAACACTAACTATGTTTTGGAATATTAACATGTGTACGTGGGAGGGATTAATGTGAAAAAAGGGTATATAGTTACTCGAACATTATAAGGTAAGTATGGGGGAGGTCTGAAAATATACCCTAGTATTATTAAATTGAATATAAAAGAGTGTCACAATATATGAAAACTGGGATAAAAATGAGAATAGAACGAACACTTACATGATTGTGTGACATCAAAAGCATGAAGATGGTATTATTTAGAGATTGACGAACCATAGAAGAAAAATCTATATTGGAAGTGAGTTTAAGGGCATTCTACATGGATTTTCTATGAAGGGAAGTGGCAGCTTGGGTGGGTTTATATAGTAAATGAGGGCAGAATTCTTTAATATATGACAAACATATGTATTGGAATCTATAAAACGAAATATTAAAATCCAAAAAACATCCCATGGATTTTGACCATATTTTTTTCAAATAAGAGTTAAAAATAATTTTTTATAAGACCATGGAATGAAGATAATAATATATTATCATAGATTTCATGGATGTGAGTTATATTATAAATGTTATGAACTTTTAATCAAAAAATATATTATACATTTTTGGGGATGTACTATGTCTATACAAAATAAGTCAAGAAAATAAAAAATAAAAAAAATGATTATTTTAGAGGTAAAATATATATATTTCCTAATACTATATTGTTTAATAAATCACTATTGGGCCATTATGATGTCATAAAACACACTATATATTTATATGGTATATAATTTTTACCCACAAATTAAACTATCTAAAAAAAATTTGAAAAATTCACCGTTTCATAATTATGATGTCCTAATTCCATTTATTATATTTATTTTATACAAATAAAATTCTCTAAAAACATTAATTTCATACTTTGAAAATAAAAACCAACATATATATGAAATTCATTGTTTTTGAAAAAACTAGTTTCTAAAACATAATAAAAATTACGCATGGAATTATAAAAATTATATGATCATTTATATTTAACAAAAATAATTTATTAATAATAATTTATAAAAATATTATTTATTATGTCATCAAAATATATTTCATTATTCAATTTGAATATTAACAAAAAATTACAATTTGTTCGTTAAAATAATAATAAAAGGATATAATATTCATTATTCTATAAAAATCCAATGTACATAATTATAAATCTAGGGTCTTGATACATATATGATTGTTACACAAGAATATTCCTTAAGAGTAATGTGTGTGATTGTGGGGATTTCATGGGGTCATTTGGTAAACATAGTTTAGGTTGTGATATCTATGAGCTTGAACATCTCACATAAATAGTTTCTCTCATTTTATGTTATTAGATCTCGACTTGGAATTATACTAGTGAAAATCCCCAAAATAATATCTCCCTTAAATGCTATGTTAAATGGGATTCACAAGGAATGATGCATCTAGTTAATGCCACCACCTCCTTTGTGTGCATTGAACAGATTTTATAAAACACTATATTTGTAATAGTCATGTGATCACTGTTACCTATCAATATAATCAAGAGTAAAAATAATTAATGGTTATTTAAATCTAACTGGATATAATAAAACAAATAGGGGGAATGTGTTTTCAATATCCACATTACAAAACAATACATTTAAGTAAATCAAAATGTAAATTTGATGTATAATAGTTTGGGTAGTTGAATATTTTTTGGGATTTTTGGATGCCTATCTGGAAGAGTTTCTAAGTCCTCTACTAAATCAAGAAGTTGAATTCTTAATAAAACTCATACTTACTTCCACACCAATTTCAATGACTCTATATAGAATGGGTCCAATTGGGTTTTAGAAATTGAAGAATAATCTCCAATAAAACCATTATAAGGGATTCATTCAGCCATGTGTCGGACTATGGGGTTTATCAGTTATTTTGTTTTGAAAAACCAATAGAGATCAATGTGTCAATATATTGATTATTGGTAGTGGAAAATGATCAAAATCAAGAACATGTATCCTCTTCCCAACTTTTATGACATGATTGATAAACTCTATCGAGCTCAATAAATCTTCAAGATTGGCCATCATTATAGATCTCATCATTTGAGGGTCACGAAGGAAGATATACTTAAGATAACATTTCATACAAGGTATGGACACATTGATTATATATTAATGGATTTAAGACATTAAATATTCCCATGTCATCATGATCTAATTAATGAATAAGGTCATTAAATATTACAATGATAACATTATAGTAATCCTTATAGATGATATTATTTTCAATTAAAAGGGAATGTATGAGAAGAAATAACTCATTATAACTGTACAAAAGACCCTATAGAAAGAGAATATCTATGAAAAATTTAAAAATTGTGAATTTTTCATGTAAAATGTATCATTATTGTTTCACATAATCTCATGAGATGGAATAACAGTTCATCCATCAAAGTTGAAGGCTATTTAATGCTAGCCTAGATCAACCATAGTGATTGAGATCTATATAATTCATGGTTTATAAATATATTATAGATAGGTTGTGAAAAAATTATCATCACTATCTAATTATATGAACAATTTAAATTAGAGAGAAGTCATGTGCCTCTTTTTTGAAGAATGTGAGGGAAATTTCAAGGAACTGAAGAGATGTTTTGTCAGTGCACCTATGCTTACATTACCCAATAGTTGAGAAGGGTTTGTAATCTTTAGTGTTGAATCTGTGATTGATTAGGATTTATTCTTAGGAAAAATAACATGGATATACCTTATTCCCTGGGATATTTTAATATTGATGAGAAAATTATCTAACTCATGATTTATATTTCGAAGTGGTAATTGTTTCATTAATGATCAAGAGGATCTATCGTTAGTGAAAAAAGTTTGAAATATATACCGATCTAAAAAGTCTTAAATATATATTCAACCAAATAGAATTGGAAAAGAATCAAATGATATAGTGGGAACTAATAAATGATTATGACTCCTCAATACGTTACCATTATAGGAATGAGAAAAATGTGGTTTATTCTTTGAGTTGAAAAGATCATGCAGGCAGATATCAGATGAGTATCACAAATTATCCAATATATCACGATTTACAATGATGGATCTAGAAATCCCAAGGAATGGGAAAAAATATATCATACACAAATGAATGTTCTACCCTTAATCCATGTAAATATTAATTTGGAAAAAAGTAAAATGAAGAGATATAATTGAAATTAAGGAATGTTCCTAAGTTTAACATTGATTGAGATGGAATGATAAGGTTGACGAACAATGTATCTGTTCATATGTACCATATTTAAAGAAGGATATACTAAAGGAAGCTCGTAGTTCATCATTCTATATAAATCCAAAATCTACAAAGATGTATATGGTGTTAATGGAATACTTCTTGTGGGATGAGATGAAGAGATATATTGTAGAGTATGTATCTAAATGATTGGTATGAAAACAAGTTAAATCTAACGAAGAAATGTATATTGGGATGCTGGAACCATTACCCATACTAGAATGGAAATGGGAGAAAATCACTATGGATTTTGTCGCTGGACTACCCAAAACCTCTAAAGGTATTAATTATATATGGGTGGTAGTTGATCACCTTAATAATTCATCACACTTCATCACAATAGTATGGTATTTCTATCTGGATCTTCACTACATGATATAAATTAAGGAAGTTTGAAGATTGAATAGAGTACCAAATTCTATTGTATCATATCGGTATCTGAAGATTACCTCAATGTTTTGGTTAAGTCTACAGTACTAAATTGATAAATAATTGATTTCAACTCTTATTATCATCCTCAGATAGATGGTTAGTCTTAATGAACAATTCAAACCCAAGAAGATATATTGAGATCTTATTCCCTATATTTAATTGATGGTTGGGATAAATACCTTCCTTTAGTTGTGTTTTCAGAAAATAATAGCTTTTATCAAGTATTAGAATGGCTCTTTATTATTCCCTTTATGATATTTAATGTAGAGATATAATAATATGGGATGAAGTAAAAGAAATAAATCATTTTGGATGTGATATTTCTGAATAAATGATCTAGAATATTTTTATTATACAACATCAAATGAAGGCTCCTTAATGTCTGCAGAATGTTTTTGTTGCTAACCATGTGTGTGATCTAGAATTTGACATTAATGGGAAGGTGATTTTCTAACCTCACACTGAATGAGGGCTAGGAGATTTGGGAAGAAAAGAAAACGCAACCCTGGGTATATCGGCCCCCTTGAGATTCTTGATCATATTGCGATGATAGCCTATAACTTGGAACTACTTCCAAATATACATAAAATACTTTATGTTTTCTATGTATGTATCTAGAGGAAGTGATTAATTCCATTTACCATGTACTAAACTGAGAGTTCATACCACTAGAGTTGGATCATTCTTACGAAGAACAACCAGTTGAAATTTTTGAGAGATCGGAGAAAAATCTATGAAACAGGACCTCTAACCGGGGTAAGGTTTTGTGGAGAAGTGACCAGTTAGTGGAAGATATGTGGGATCTAGATAATTTTTGAAGTATAATTATATGAATTTTTTTTACATTATTGAAGAATTTCATTGACTAAATTCATTTTAATGGGGATCTAATGTAACAACTCATGTTTTTATGTATTATTTTTTTTTCAAAAAACTTATTTTTCATTTATATCACACAATTCACAAAATCAACCATTTCATTCACAAATCACCACCATAGATTATGTTATGAGGTACCAAATTGGCATACGATTTAACCTACACTAACTCGGCATATGTTACACACAACATTGACTTGGCATACGTCACATGCAACATTGATATTTCTATGAAACATATTTTTATTGTTATAGTTATTTATATGATAAAATTCTAAACTACCCATTAAAAATAGAAATATTAATAATAATAAATTCATAGAAAATATTTTTTATACAACTAAATCATATTTATAATTGAAATATATTATTTTTGTTAATGTCATTGTATGTTTAAAAATATTATTTTCTCAAATGAACTGCTTTTAATGTCATCCTCTAAAAAATAATGAAATAAATTAAAGACATAATTAAATATTAAACATTATAAAAAAACTCATTTTTGAATTCATAATTTCGAAATTATTATACGGTGAATTATTCGGATTTATTAGAGAAACAACAGTATTGGATGAATAGTGAAAAATGCCTGATTTTAATTCAAAACTTCTTTTTCGTTAAATTTAATTATATGGTAAAATTAATGTTTTAATTGGTTTTAATGTTTAAATATATAATTATTATATAAATTATTTCAATTTTAGGTAAATAAAACTTGTAACGACCCGGATCCAGAGCCACTCAACTGGGGCCCCATACCCGGTTCGCCGCATAACCTCAAGCGTGTTTCCCCAAATGACAGAGGATGCCGCCTAGATGCAAGGGCCTTGGTGAGTCATTGGAGAAACTATGCCCTCATTTGGTAAGGTATACAACATAAGAAAATAACAATCAATAGCGTACGTAGTAAACAGCGTACAACAACTAAACTAAAAATAGGAAGCAATGTTTAATATAATAATCCTGAAAATGATTCAGCATGTACAGGTATCTATGGAAAGTAGAAAACACAACAACATGTTAAAATACAACTGAGAACAAAGTACTAATAGTAAATAGCAACTCCAACAGCATCGCAAGCCTAGGTTTGGTCATATGCTCTCTAGCTCCAACCAGCAACCATGTACTTGAAGTAGAAGGGCCACAATCCCTATCCACACCTGCAACCATATAACCAGTTTGGGCTGAAAAGAATGACCCAATCAGGGTGTGAGACTAGTCCCATTATGCAATCAACACAAGATCTGTGCCCTACAGTCAGTGAGCAGTATAGAAAAAGTAAAGGAAATAAATGCAACAGAGAAACAGAATTAGACAATAGTAATCAATCCTAAAATTCTCCATTAACATTTATTTATTAATTCAATACAATCATTTAATTATCACCTAAGTAATCTAGAAAAAGGCTCTATATCCTCAAGGTATAGCAAGTAACACAACAGGTATCTCAGTGGACTACCTAAACTGCAAACAGTACAAAACTCAAGCTTGTTCTTTGGCTTGGTGGACTCATCACAACCAACCAAACAAGATTCTATTTGACTATATGGATGGATCACAGTGGCAGAACCCTCTAGTCATGTAAACATACAGAGGCATATACACTTTCGGTAGCTCTCACCGTCAATTCCCCTACGGTCTTGCAAAGATAGCTATAGACTCTCTGAGGATGCAGTTATGAATAATTTCCCCTATTGTCTCGATACGTAACTAAAGACACTCTAAGGAAGCACAAATTCCCATTCTTTTAGGTCCTACAAAGAATACTAAAATATAATAGACTCTTTAGGGAAGCCATAATCGTCAATTATCCCTTTAGTCTACCGAACTAGGTTTGCACAACCCTGAGCAGTTTCTTCATGCGTAATCAACAATTAACAGCCTATGTAATCTCAAAAAACTACTTTTACAAACTACTTGGATAATATCTATCATGCATCAAAAGCATTCAAACAGCAGGCATTACATGCAATCAACTACATCAAAGCAATAAGCAATGCAACAAGGTCTTCCTCACAGGCAACCAAATCCAAACGACGATAAACATCCAGAAAAAGGGAAACACTCAAGGGGTGATCCTCAAACATGATAACAAGCAATTATCAAGCATATAATAACCTAAATAATACATTCAATCTAAGGCAGATAACAATAAAGAATCAAACCCCTAACCCGAGATACCCGATACATGGGTATTCGACACTTTTGCACCAAAAACTCAAAGACATTCATCGTAGGCCCACAAACCACCTACCTAGACACTAATAGATCGATATACTTGAACAATGAGGCTTTATTCTCCTTAGAAAGGTGTAGATATATGAAAACGAACAAAACGCTCAACCCCCGATAACATGAGAAAGAAGATGAATTAAGAAACAAAGCTCTAGTAGAAGAAATATCTTACCACAACGGTCCCAACCCAATCGATGGTGGTCAATTTGGTGAATGGATGGAGGTACGGATGCTCGGATAATATCTATAGCAATACGGAATGGTCTCGGTCGAAGAACCTAGAGAAGAAGACGGTTCTGTCAGTGGGGCGTGACCCCAGTCCATTTAATGAAAAAAATGTAAATACACAGCAAGTACTTCTGATGTACATTGTGTGTACTCAGCTTTTCCTTAATTCACATTAAGTAGCCTCCACATCAAACCTACACACCATGTGTGTGGCTTGTAAAAGGCCATCACACGGTCTCGAGTGAAAAAGGTGTACACAACATGTACTCATAAAGTACGCGATGCGTACTTCAAAAATTTCAAGAAACACCACTTTTCCCAAAAACGACCATAAAGGGAAAAAAATACATGAAAAGAAGATCCGGATTCATACAAACTTCCCCCTAAAAGAAACCATCCCTGAATTTCCCTAACAAGGTAGTGATGAAGAAACCTCGAACAACTCCGGCCACTATGATCGCATATTGGCCTCACTCTCCCATGTCTTGTCCTGTACACGGCCGTACTGACATAACACCTGTACCAGAGGAACAGACTGGCCACGGAGCACCTCTTCACTACGATCAACAATCTTGATAGGGTGCTCCTCGAATGATGCATCCTGCTCCAGCTCAACCTCCTCGGGTCAAAAAACATGAGACAGGTCTGAGAAATAGCGTTGAAGTTGAGAAACATGGAAGACGTCGTGCATATTCTGATATCTCTGAGGTAACTGCAACCTATAAGCAACCAGACCGACTCTCTCCAAAACCTCAAATGGCCTGACATATCACGGTGAATGCTTACCCTGTCTCCTGATCCTCTTGTGTCCCAAGCTCTGGGTAACACGTAAGAAAACCTGATCTCCGACCTTGAACTCCAAAGGTCATTTGTGATGACCGGAATAAGACATATGTCAAGACTATGATGTAGCCATCCTATTTTGAATCAACTCTATCTTCTCTGAGGTCTCCTGAACAAGACGAGGTCCCGTCAAAGCTGCCTCTCCTACCTCCTACCAGCACAAAGTTGATCAGCTTGTCCAACCGTACAAAGCCTCATAAGGTTCTATCTGAATAGTCACCTGGAAATTGTTGTTATAGGAAAACTCAACAAGAGGAATATGATTATCCCAAGAACCAAAAAATTCCAGAATGCAAGCTTGGAGCATATCCTCAATCACCTGGAACGTGCGCTCTGACTGGCCATCTATCTGGGGATGGTAGGCTGTACTCAGAAGTACTTGTGTACCCAAGGCCCTCTATATCCCATGCCAGAAATGCGACGTAATGTGGGAATCCCTAACTGAAATGATAGTACTTGGAACCACATGCAAGCACACAATCTCACGGATTTACAACCATCCAATATCATCGACACTGAAGGTTTCCTTTATCGACAAGAAGTGGGAAACCTTCGTGAGCCTGTCAACGACAACCCAATCTATGTCGTTCCCTCGAGGCGATCTCAGTAACCCTGTCACGAGGACCATCGTGACATCCTACAACTTTCACTTGATTATGGGTAACTGCTTCAAAATCCCTACTAGCTGGTAGTGTTTTGACTTCACCTACTGACAGGTGGAACACCTCATGACAAAACCAGCCACAACTCTCTTCATTCCTGACCACCAGTACTGGCGGGGTAGATCACGATACATCTTGGTAACGCCAGGATGAACTACCCAAACTGAGGAATAGAAGTCTCGCATCATCTCCTCTTGTATATCTGCTGGCACCCATATGCATCCCTATAAACGCAAGGTCTCATCCTCTCCAACGGTCCATCAGGGAAAAGTGTCCTCTCTCGACATGATTTCCCGTAAGACTAAGACTTTAGAATATACTAGCTACCTCATTCAAACTCAGTCAAAGAAACATAGACGTAACAACTACAGAAGATAGGAATTTCTGACCCTTTCTGTTGTGCACCTCCAAATCTATCTCAGAGAACAGATCCATAAGCTGCCACTCACTATTGGCATCCTGAACTGCATGTATCTGATTCCTCCTGCTCAGTGAATCAGCCACTGCATTGCCTTTCCCAGGCGTATAGGCAAGCTCGAAATCAAAATATTGCTGGTACTCAACCCACCTCTACTGTCTCAAATTCAGGTCACGCTGCGTGGAGATGTACTTGAGGCTCATGTAGACAATATATACAAAAAAACTCTCTCCTAGAAGATAAACCCTCCTACAATGCAAGACATGAAAAAATTCAGCCAACTCCATGTCGTGTGTAGGATAGATCCTCGCATGTGGCCTCAACTGCCGAGATCCATACGCAAAAACATGATCTTACTGCATAAGAACTGATCCATGCCCGATGCAAGATGCATCACAGAAAACTATGTTACTCTTGCATGGCTCTGTAAAAACTAGAATCGGTGCTGAAGTCAATCTCTCCTTCACCTCCTGAAAGGATGAATCACATGCTTCTGACCAAAAAAACTTCACCCCCTTCGTAGTGAATCATCTCAATGGTGCTGATAAGTGGGAGAAGTCCTATATTAACCGTCTATAGTAACCAGCCAGCCCTAAGAAACATCCTAACTCGAATTCATTATTCGGATTCTCCCAGGTAACTACTGCTCTCACCTTCTATGGGTCTACTGATACTTATGTTTCTGATATGACATGATAAGGAAGTGAATCTCATCCATCCAAAAGTGGCACATTGAGTGCATATAATATAACTAATTCTACCTCATTGTACTCAAAATGATCTCATGATGGGTAGCATGGTCGTGTCGAGTGTGACAGTACACCAAGATGTCGTCCACGAAAACCACAACAAAGGAATCCATGTAAGGATGGAAAACACTATTCATTAGTGCCATGAAGACTATTGGCGCATTCGTGAGACCGAATGGCATGACTGTATACTCGTATAGACCATACCTACTCCTGAATGCTGTAATAGGTATATCTGATGGTCTAACGCGTAACTAATAAATACCGGACCTTAAGTAAATCTTCGAGAACACCCGGTTTCCTTGAATATGATCAAAGAGGTCATCGTTCCTCAAAACAGGATATCGATTTTTGAACGTTAACTGGTTCAGCTTCTGATAATCCACATAAAGATGAAGGGTGCTGGCTGCCTTCGTCGCAAATTGGACAGGCGAACCCCATGGAGAAGTACTGGGTCAGATGAAACCCTTTTCCTGCAACTCCTGCAACTGCTTCTTGAGCTTCTGCAACTCAGGTACAGCTATCCTATAATGAGGAATGGACACTGGTTCTACTTTGGGCATGAGCTCAATCGACAATTCCACCTCACACTCCGGAGGCAAACATGAAAAGTCCTCTGCAAAGGCATCCCTGAAACGATCCACCACTGGGGGAAAGACTAACAGTGAAGTACCATGGTAATCCAGATATAGACTAGAAATCTAGGAAACAACTCCGCCTAGCCCATGTTGTTCGGGTCCAGCTCTACCATCCTGGACATCCCAATCGCCTCTATTAAAAAAGGACATGTTGTCTAGTGATACGAAACTCACCCTGTGGCGATAGCAATCGGTGACTGCCTAGAAGGGAACCAATTGGTCTATCCCAAGAATGAAATCATAGCATGTCATCTCTAGGACATAGAGGTCCCATAATAAGTGACACCATGAAACCTCAAGGGGGAATTACTTGAACTGACTTATGTTAGATGTCCTCATTCTCAAGGGCGTGTCAAGAGTCAACACGTCAGCAAACGAAAAGATACAGAGCCCAATTCTCTCCACGACAGAAACATAGATAAATCCATGCAAAGCACCAGTATCGAAATGATCTGAAGATAATAAAAAGGATAATATGACCGTACCTCGAATTGTAGAGGACAGTGGATCCTTCTCCTGATGAATCTGCTATACAACAAAAGTCTGGCATGTAATGCGGCCCTGCGTAGCAGCCTGAGATCCCTGAGATGACCCTCCATGAGCCTAACTACTTCATCTATGGTCTCTACACAGACCTGAATGACCTGAAAAACTCCGACCCCCTAGACTTCTGCGGAACTGGTGATCCTGCTCCTGCACGCGAAGTCGAAATTGATCCTTCTTCACCAGCCGATGGAAGGGGAACCTTGCAAAAACACTGTAGATGAACCATATTGCCGCAATATCGTCACTCCACTGGGTTTCTCGGGCACTGGGGAATCTTATGACCACTCCTCTCACATTGATAACACACCACTTGGGATCTAGGATGTTGATCTCTTCTACCACAGGGAACTCCTCGCTTCATTGGATCACCTCGTGGAGACTCTCGGTGGTGCTTCTTGCTATCTTCCTGAAAATAATCTGCCCTGGATGCTGAACCACCGAGGTCCACACCTCTAGTCTCCCTCAGGTTCCATTCTGTGATACGTTCCTGGTGGACTATCGGAGAAATATAAGTCAATTGAAAGACATTCACCTGTGATCTGATGTTCGGTCTGAGGCCTTCCTCAAACGTCCTCGCTAAAAACAGCTCGTCATTCCCCATAACGGGAGTGAAATGCTATAACTCAGTGAAACGAGAGGAATACTCCATAAGTGAGAGAGTACACTACTGCATCCTCATGAACTTCCATGCTCTGTCAGCCCTTAGTGTCGCTGTGTAGAAGTAATCGTAGAACGTACGCTAAAACTCATCCCAAGCCATAGCCTATTGGCGCCCTATCTGTGAAACCACATCCCACCATCTCTTGGCAGAATCTCGTAGTATATATGTCTCGAGCATCACTCCCCTCTCCGGAGGTGTCTCTAGATTCTCAATGATGGACAGCAAGGCTTCTATCCATGACTCCGCAACCTGTGATCCTCCATCCCCTGAGAACATGGGAGAATGCTAATGCTGAAAAACCCACGTCAGCTCATCCATAGTCAGGGAAGGATGCTTAACTCCCTGGAAGGTCTGCATGAATCTCATGAAACCCTCTCTAAACTGAACATCGACACCAGTGTCTAGAATCACTGCAGGTTCCATGTCTGGAATGATAGGCGGAAGTACTGGTAGTCCAAAATCTGCCGTATCAGGTGTACGGTCACTGCCTAGTCCCTGACCTACAACGAGAGGACGTGTATGTGCCATAGGTTTGAAATATCAAAAACTCACCTTCATTAAGGACGAACACAGTTGCAACATAAGAGAGTAAAACGGAATAGGAGGGAAAAACCTTTAAGATTTGTGAAAAAATTACTACATGATGTGTTTCTTAAATGTTTTCAATCGGCGTGTACCTTGTCCATATATGGATGTGTAAACCACCCGGCTACACGACCAGTTCATAAACTACATGCCATGTACTAACCGTTTTCTCCCTGCCCGTTCACTTCTACACAGATAGGAACATGGATAGTCCTAGCAAGAAACTACACGGCGTGATTTTCCACTACATGGCATGTGTCTTAAGATCTCTCCCATTTCCGTGTCTTTAGTCATATAGACGGTCACACAGACCACTACTACACGACATGTCAAAGAAGTCACGATGTGTACTTTACAAGCCTTCCATGGCCTGTGTTGTTAGTAACACGGCTTGATACATGATCAACACTACACAGCGTGTTCCATATGGACACGATGTGTACATGGAGGGATAACACCCACCCTTACAGTTGGCTAAACAACCGGCTACATGGTCAACTATACACGACGTGTTTCCAAGAGACAAGGCGTGCACTTTAAGGAAAATCATGGCCCGTGTTGTTAGTGACACGATCAGGTACCTATTTCAGGATACACACATGCTAATATGGTACACGGCATGTTCCTACAATATTTTCCAAGGCCCCGTGTCCTTACCCACGCGATCAGTGAAACGACTAAAAACTACATGGTGTGTATTCATACAGTACACACTGTTTATTCTGGGTTTTTCTAGACAGTAACCTCAAAACTGCACCAGAACTCAGAAAACACAGAAAAACCAGTGTTAAGGTGCCAAATTCTGATCTGTGGGGGCCCATAGTCCCCACAAATCAAAGATTGGCATCATAACCATGCATATAACAAGTAAACAGCATAAAAAACTCACGACCCACCAAATTCAGATCCTCGAGGGCCCATAACACCTCTATGACCAAAGTTTGGAATCTATGATAAAGAAGCTATAAACATACTATACCATGTCAACATAGAAGGTATTCCATCACAGCAGCTATCACAACACCATTCATCTTCTATCAGAAATTCTATCATAACGGCATGCAATTTGTAATGCAACCTAGATGGCATGGAAAAATGCATGAAATGAGATTTTCTAACATGTGCCTATATGATGAATGAGATGGAATACCCTCATCTCATCGGTTTTCAACAAAATATAACCACAATCATATAAACAGTAACAACACAAAACAAGTGCACCACCCAACGGTGAATAATCAATAAAACTGTAACAATTCCAAAACTAAAAAATTGCAATATTCGAGGTAATTTGGCTTTTACCCTATACATGGGTTCTAGAACACTCGTGCACAACTATTTACCATTTACCTATTCCGTCTTATCACTGTCTAATGTCGCTAAACAGTAAGGCAATAGAAAAAGAACGAAACTCCTCTAATACCACTTTGTAACAACCTGGATCTGGAGCCACTCAACTGGTGGCCTGTACCCAGTTCTCCACATGACCTCAAGCGCGTTTCTCGAAATGCCAGAGACTGCTGACAAGCAGCAAGGGCCTTGGTGAGTCATTGGAGTAACTATCCCCACATTTGGTAAGGTATGTATAGAAGGAAAATAACAGTCAATAGCAGAAAAAGTAAAAAAACATACAATAACTAAAATAAACAGCGGAAGAAATGTATAATATAATAATGATGAAAATGATGTAGTAGGTACAAGTATCTAGGGAAATCAGAAAACACAACAACATGCTGAAATACAACTAAGAATAAAGTACTAACAGTAAATAGTAACTCCAGTAGCATCGAAAGCCTTGGCTCGGTCTTATGCTCTCCAGCTCCAACCAGCAATCATGTACCTGAAGTAGAAGGGCCACAATCCCTATCCACACCTACAACTATATAACCTATTTTGGCAGAAAATCAGGACCCAAAAAGGGTGTGAGACTAGTCCCAGTAGAAAATCACCACAAGATCTGTGCCTTACTGTCAGTGAGCAATATAAAAAAATTAAAGGAAATAAATACAACAGATAAACAAAAGTACACTAGAGTAAAAAATCCTAAAAATCTCTTTTCACATTTAACTATTAATTCAATAAAATAATTTAATTATCAACCAAGGAATCTAGAAGACAACTCTATATCCACAAGGCATAGTAAGTAACACAACATGTATCTCAGCAGACTACCTAAATAGCAAACAGTATAAAAATCAAGCATGTTCTTTGGCTTGGTGGACTCATCAAAACCAACCAACCAATATTCTAGGTGACTCTCTGGGTGGCTCACAGTGGAAAACCCCTCAAGTCAAGTAAACGTACAAAGTCACAGACACTCTGGGAAGCTCTCACCATCAATTCTTGCGCAGTCTTACAACGATCGCTGTAGACTCTCTCAAGATGCACTTACGTCTAATTCCCTTGTAGTCACTATTTGTAACTAAGGATACTCTTAAGAATCACAATGTCTCATTCCCATAGGTCATGCGAACGATACTAAAATATAACAGACTCTCTAGGGAAGCCCTAATCATCAATTCCCCCTTTAGTCTACCAAACTAGGTTCGCACAGCCCTGAGCAGTTTAGTCATGCATAATCAACTGTTAGCAGCCTATGTAAGCTCAACAAACTACTTGGCTAATAGATACCATGCATCAAAAGAATATAAACAGCAGACATTACATGCAATCATCTATATAAAAGCAATAATGCAATGCAACACGGTCTGCCTCACTGGAAACCTAAGCCAAATGGAGATAAACAACCAAAACAAGGGATACACCCAAGGTTTGATCCTTAAAAAAGCTAAAAAGAAATTATCAATAATCTAATAAACTCAATCATATATGAAATCTACGGAAGATAACAATACAGAATCAAAAACATTACCCGAGATACATGATACATGGGTATCCGACACTTTTGCACCAAAAACTCAATTACATTCAACGTAGGGAAAGAAACCACCTACCTCGATCCTAATAGATCTATATACATGAACCACAAGGCTTGATTCCCCTTAGAACGGCATAGATCTACGAAAATGCACAAAACGCTCAACCCCCGATAACCTGAGAAAGAAGAGGAATTGGGAAACAAAGTTCTAGGAGAAGAGAGATCTTAGCATTGCGGTCCCAATGAAATCAACAACAGTCGATTCAGAGAACGAACAAAGGCTCAGAGGCTCGGAGAAGATCCACGGCCGTAAAGAACACTCTCTGTAGAAGAACTAGGAGAATAAGACGGTTCAATTGATGGGGTGTGACCCCGGTCCATTTAATGAAAAAATGAAAATACACGGCGTGTACTTCTGAAGTACACGACGTGTAATCAGATTTTCCTTACTATGCTTTAAGAGGCCTCCACATCAGCCATACACACCGTGTGTGTGGTCTGGACAAGGCCATCACACGGTCTCAGGTGAAAAAGGAGTACAGTGTGTGTACTTCAAAATTTTCTAGAAACTCATTTTTTCCCAAAAACAACCCAATTGGGAAAAACTAACCTAAAAAAGAAGGTTCAGGTTCTTACAAAACTAGTTTCACATTGATATTGGATATAAACATTTTGCAATAATTTGACAATTTTTTCTTTAGAAACCCGCATTGTTGACTTGATCGTGGGGTCAATTTAAAAATAATTTCTACCACTTCTGTGTTTTGAATTTTGAAAATGGATTCCATATTTGGCATAAAAGTAGTATACAATTTATAATACTGTAAACTTAGTAATTGAAAAAAATAATAGTTAATATAAATATTATCAATTACATAGATTATTGTTAAATTAAGCATAAATAAGGACTAAACAGTAATAGTAAGACCACAATTGACATATGAACATTTCCAAACCCCATTGCATAGCCAGATATCAACTCAATAATAACATTTATCAACTATGTACAATTATTGGATCCACATTTAACATGAAAAATGTTTAGAATTATCTATTAAAAAATTTACAATAGTTTCACTCCTTCTTGACTATAATATAATATCATTTCCTCCAAATTACACACTCCAATCAAGACACATGATCCTATAAAACCATGCTCTAATAAGCTCCCAAAGTTCCTTCCATCCACCTTTAATGCTATTTATTTTCTTAAAGTCTTCCATGGAAGCATTTTGGAAAAAACTGAAAGGAGTTACCTAATTATGAGTAAACATCTTCTCTCAAGTTCTTTATTTTCTTTTCCTTCCCCACCCCATAAATAATAATTATTTCATTATTGTATAAAAAACCACTATGATCCATATAATATGTTTTTTATTCTATTATTTCGTCCTACACTTACAAAAATCCCCATTAAATGTATAATAAAGTTTCTGTTTATGTGTGCATCGAACTACTGCCTCGCTAAACGATGATTGTCCAATTTTCTTTACCGACTCTCCTAGTGGAAATTATGAGGGAAAATATATTTATATATGTTATATATTATATTTATTACTTCCTGGTTCATATTTATTCCTTTTAAAACACATGCCTTCTTACATTCCATTTAGTGAAAATATGATAAGTTCACATGAGGAAATGTGGACTACCACCCCTCCAAGTGATGTGACTCATTCACCCACTACATGTAATGTATTAAAGATATGTTTAGTAAATTTATATTATATATATATTGTATAATAATTCAAATATAATATATATATAAATTTATATATATAAATATATCATTTACATTCTCTATTTCAATATGATAATAAAAATAGAAACAATCTCCATGCATACGTATGACTTACCGTCTCCTAGAATGGTGTATCACATTTTCATAATTATATGTTATATAGATTATTATAATTAAAATATAATGAATATATAAGATATATATATCATAATGTACATTCTTTAATGATGAAATATGTATAAGGACCAACAATATAAAAAAATTAAGACACATATGATGAACAAAGAATATATTACTCGAAGTGAAACATTAAAATTGGATGGTTAACATGATGGTAATATAAAGTCATAACAAATAAATATAAGGTATTAGATCTAAGAATATTTTACTTTTTAAAACTTATAATAAATCTATATTTATTATATAGTTGATATGAATGAGTGTGACGATTTTCAAGACATATTCAAAATAGATTTTATATCACTTTTTATTTTCATGAGATACATGCTATGTTCTCCAGTCTTTCCATATGCGTGGTTAATGTAATGACCACGATTGTATTATATGAATCTTATAATTAAATTTATGAGTATTCACATATCAATTTTATGATTATTATTTTATTGGTATTACGTTTCAAAAGATACCAAATCGGTAAGATAATTTTGTATCAATTTTTCTTATTTGAGACTCAGTTTTTCTTATTAGACTAAAATCATATTTAAGGTGTATAAAGATAATTATACATGTTATATCAAGAATTTACATTATTTAATGATATTTTATGATTCATGTAATTTCCTCTTCTTACATGGAATGTATTATCCTAATTTTCTATGTCATTAGATATTATTGAGACAATGTCATTACCTTTCGAGAATGATTGTGTTCATATTTACTTTATTAAAATATAATGATTAAAATATCTTGTACACTAATGATTTTACTTAACCATTTTTTATTAATGATGAATCCATTTATTAGTTACATTTTCAACTATTTGGTTCTTAAGATACATTTTTATGTAAAATCTGACCATCTATCATTCCGGTCAGAAATCTGTTTTATTCGAAAAACATGAATTTTAAAATAATTTCCAATATGTTTTGATCAAAGTTTTCACAATATTTTTGAATCCTATTTTCAATGTAAAATTATTTTGAAAACTTTTAAAGGGTTTCATTGCTTACTTTATATGTTATAAAAATAATTTTTAAAGAATAATATTTTCAAAATGGTTTTACGATTTAAAAATAATTTTAAATAACGAAATCATATTTTCCTAAAAAAAATTCAATAGTTATTTCATTATTATTCACCATATAAGATAAACGATGTTTATGTCAGACGTTACATTATATGGAAATAATTAAATGTTTCCATTCATTTTCTTTATTTGAATGGATTATTTTTTGATGGAATATCGGTGATGGAACCAATATATCTTTAATGAGTTATATTCTCTCCCAACATGGTTCTTTTCACAAGTTATATTTAGGATGAAAGGATTATGAAACATATATTTTTATAGATGTTCTAATATTAGTGTATATTTATAAACCCAATTTCATTTCATGGGTTATGATATGACTATGTATGAACTTATGGAACATGTATTTATTATTTCATTATGAGATGGGTTAGACTGATATCTCTCTCTAATGCATTGGGTAAAGACTTATATCTCAAGAGAAAAACTATGTTTATATTGTGAATGTGCCCTTACTACTATGATAAAGATGGGAGTGAATCATGACTACCAATATGGTATAAGGAGTGAACTCATGATACCAAGATGACCTTGGGAGTGAACCATGACTACCGAGATGGTATTTGGATTAAACACATACTACCAAGATCGTCCTAGAAGCGATGACTTATCAACTATGAAAATTTGTATTATATTCTTATGGGTCTTCCTTAGTTCAATTTTTTATAACTTTTTCAAGATTTCATTGATTATTCAATTTATTTATTGTTGATTCACATTTTTGGAAATGATAATTTTTATTCCATGATTCGCGTTTATGGTCATTGATATACAGTGTATGATCTTATATTTTCTAGATCAGGTTCTCAAATCCTTACTCTCGGGATTATGCCTGTATGCCTACCTTTATTACCCTTAATAAGGTTTTTATTTCATCCCATTTTATGTTTCGTTTTCACTAGGATCTAATGATATGTATTACATTCAATTATTTTAATAAGGATGCAAGTCATGAAGAACCTGGAGGGAGATAATGTAACTCACCAATGTAGTTGTCTTTATGAGGGAATTCATAATTCAAAAAATCAAAATCATTTAATAAATGATTCATGTGAATACATACTACATAAATGGAAAAATGATAACAAAAATACCAAAGCATCATTGCATTATGTGACCTATTGATGCATTGAGGGACTATATTGGGACCCATCTGTCACTTAATATAGACAATAGATTTCTCATATAAGGGAGTAGAAACATAATCAAAACAAATACTTATATTGAACAGAATACTGTAGAATGTTAATTATATCTATAACCAATAAATATAATCAATATAATCTTTCATATAGGAAAACGAGAATAGTAATGTTAGTACTTTGCCGATTCGGTAAACCTAATACCAAACCAACCAGATTACTATAGTGAATGATATCATGAATGTTCATGTGAGTCAAACTAAACATAAAACATATAGAGAAATAATGAGGATGATATATATAAAACATATTTCCAATTGTTCTAGAGATAAAATAAGGGGTTTGGACATTGAATAATATATAAAGAAAAAACCATTTAGAACATTCTTGTAGAAAATATCATTTTCACCTAGAAAATAAATTTTAAAAAAATATTTATAGAATAGTAGGGGAAAAAATTTATAAAAAATTAACCTTGTAAACTTATAAAATACTATTTAGAACAATTAATAGTCATGGTTGAGGGTAATTCAATACATGTTATATACGTTAAAAACATTCATTTATTATTACAATAAATGGTCAAAAGTACCTATTTAAGAAATAATAAATAATATTCCCCTAAAACCATTCTTTTATAATGATAAAATAAGAAAAACTATCCTCAATAAATCAATTGGATGGTGTTAAAATCATTTCAGGAAATATTTTCAGAAAACATTGATGTAAATGAAAAATGATTTTTGACCATGATGCAAAATAATGTAATATTTGTATAAAAAATGTTCTCAATAATTATATGTAAAAAGAGAGTAAAATGGTAATATTATTTATAAAGATCATAAATATAAATAGAAATACTTAATTCATTAATTTACTGATAGATTGAATAGAGGATTTCATCATCAAAAATTTAATCATAAACCATACGGAAAAACGATGGGATTGTAAAATACACAATTACCACATTGGTAAATATTGAAATTATGTCCCCATAATATCAAATGAATAATTTAATATCATTAATATACTGATATTTATTATATAACATAAAAAATATTAGGTATAAAAAACAAAAAAAATAAATATTCATGGAATATATAATATGTATCACTAAAGTAAAAGCGAGACAAAGAACCCTTAACTTAGGTTCCATTTCCATCGCTCATGATCAAAAATCATGTATAATAAATATAGATTTATTATAAATATATTAAATATTTATACTCATTTATACACTAAAATATATTATAAAAAACGTTTTATCTAAATTTTATAAATAATTCTTCATTAAAAACACTATTTCGTGTAATATATACTTTTTTTACATGTTTGTTTTCATTTGGAATTATCATTCCATGTAAATGATAAGGGTTCCATCAAATAAATAATATTAAACATGACCTAAATAAATTATATATTAATTATATATTAATTTATAATATTCTATAATTTTTAGACATATAAAAATGAGTATCACCTTTCATGTAGATGTAATGATGTATATAAAGAAGAAGTTTTTTTTTCATTTTTTCAATTGATGGTTGAAATAAAGTTAAATAATATTTTACTTTCACAGATAATTTTTTATCATAGAGATTTTGTAAATATATCATTTCTAAAATATATTAAAAAATAAAACAAAAATGGTTCATACTACATCGTTGAGGTAGTAGTCCACACGTATGCATGAGAAACAATTTCGTTTCTAACAGATAGGATATTGAGAAGCTAGATGCGATATTTTCATTCATGAAGTATAATAAATTAATAAATAATATATATAATATATTTTTATATCCATCCATGAGTGGTGGTGAAAAAAAAATAACATCGCTTCATGAGGTGGTAGTCCATCTTACACACAGTGGACGATTTTGTTTCATATTTGATTGAGGTAAAGATGGATATTGGTCATTAAATTAGTATAATAAAATATATGTATATGGGAGGTGATGGTGTAATTAATTTACCATATTATGTGGTTATATTAATGAGTTAATGTAATAATTAAAATGAAAAAACATTATATTTAACAATACATGCTTATGAGACAACATTTTTATGTTTATAACAACTGACTTTTAAGATTGATTTTATGATATATATAAGGAATCTATGTCATTGGGAGGTATGTATGAAAGTTATTTTGTAATGTATTTCTAAAAACAGTAATTGTATGTGTGTATTGGATATTAGAGGGGATTTCATTGTATAATAGTTGGGAAGGATATACTTGAAATTTTTGTCAATAATAAATGGTACCCACATTTTCCACTTTCGAAAAAGATAAAAATGTTCCATTCATGAACCATAGACAAGAGAAGGTTAAAATAAAGCCATAAAAATAGGAATAAAAAATTATTTATTTAATTTTAATCATTATTATATCAACTTAATATTTTATGAATTTGTAACTATATTTTTGAATAAATTAAATTTCACTAATAACTTGTATTACACTCAACACTGAATTTTATCTAAGAATAATATATAATTATTATTTAAATAATATTTTTATAAGTTTTAAATTAATCATATATATTTTAATATTAATAAATAATTTTTAAATATTTATTAGAAGGGTTTTATATAAAAAATAAGTAATAAATGAACTTAAATTTTTGAAAAGACTATACATTCTTAAAAAATACTATTTTGACAAAAATGTTAATTGTATAATTAATAGAAAAATAATAAAATTTTATTTTGACACTTTGATAAATTAATTTGAAAAAATAAACTTCATTTTTTAAATAATTATGCCAAAATTTACTGAAGCATATTTTTTCAAATTCTATAAAAGGACTAATTTTTCATTGAATTGTGAAAAATACCGAGTTTTTTTATTTGAGTTTTCATTTAAATATTTTGTAAAGTTAATATTTTTTTAAAAAAATGGAAATTAATTTAAAACTAACTCAATTATATATAAATAAATTCTTTATATTTCATTGGAATCATTTTTATATTTTATTTTGATAGTGAATCGTTTTTAAACTGTTGAACATTTTCTCACCAAAAACCCACATTATTATCGCATCTCTAGATTAATTTTTAATTAACATTTTCCTGTAATGTGAGAATAATTTTTTTAATACTGATTATATAATTTGAATAATAATAACATATATTATCAAAAAAGGTCAAAATAATTATTTACTATAATGAATATTAAAAATAGTAAAAAATATATTTTCCGCGGTTAAGGAAAAAATGGGTTTACCGTGGGTAAAACTAAAATGAAAAGGGTTTAATATGCTCCAAAACATTATGGGAATATTTTAAAATGATATCTTAAATTATGTATTATTTTTCTTTTTTGGCCTATTTATTATGATAAAATTGTTTTTAAACCTTTTTATTTCAAAACTATGTTACTCACCTCACTTATAAAATGACACCCTTCTCCTCCACTCATAAGACTTCTAGAACGATTAGGTTCCACCCAGAAAGACCCAAATATATTATTTATTACCCTCATAAAATACTAGGATATTTATTTTTGTCAAAAATTCATACTATTATTCCATTTGGTGAAAACCAAAATATGTTGGTTGATGAAGAGGTAACTCCCCTGATCGAGCATTTTATTTTATTTCTTCATACACCTCCAAAAATAATAATTATATAGTGCTGTTATAATAAATATAGTATATCCTATAATATTATATTTATTTTTGTTATGTTAATTACCTACAACCATCTCCTCTTCCATCAAATGAGATACATAATCATTATAGCAGTGTATCGAGGACTACACCCCTGTGAATTTATATTATTAGTTTTCCATCACAACTTTGAACGTATTGATATAATGATGGATATATTATTTATTTATAAAATTTATGATATTATTAAACTTCTATGATGATGATACAACACATTCCATCTTACATTTTATTTCATGTGAATATGATAACATCATCTGTGTGTATAGTGGGATACTGCCTCGTAATGTGATGTGATTCATTCATGCTATATACGGATGGTTTAAAGGATATGTTTTATCAAAATATATCAAATAAATGAAATTATATTTATTATTCAATTCTTAAATGTCATTTACCTTTATTTTTTCCTTTCAATATGGAAAATATAAACGATGGACATACTTACATTTGACAAACCATCTCCATGATTGGTGTATTTCATTTTCCATCTCTAAATCTTATGGATTACTCTAACAACTTATATAATGGTTATATATGATATTCATATCTTTTTGAAAATTTTATTTATGATGGAATGATGATCATAGTAAGAGAACCAATAATAAAAACTCAAAATATAAATGAAAAAAAAATTTTATTACCCAAAAATGTGACATTAACATTGAATGTTTAAAAAATAGGTACTAAAAGGACATAAGTAAATAATATAAAGTAATATATATATAATTACAGTTCGTTAAAATATATATACTAAATTTATTTTTTTTATACATGAGGTTTTAAGTTGTAAAATGTAATTCAAGGCTTATCTTTAGGTACTTCAATCTCACATGTAATTTATTTTAGACACATTACATATTCACCATGAATTTATTTTACATGGTGTACTTACTACCCATCAATTTGTTTTAGGATTATTCCCCCAAAATTTTTAGGTAAATAAATTTTAATATATGAATATCTTTTTCATGGGAATTATGATTCAATGTTTCCGATGTTTAATTTATTTTGTGTCATAATCTCATCATTTATCAGGATTTTACATTATTATACTTCCTATAATGAAATAATGATATATATATATATCAATAAACTCATGAATTGTATTCTCAATTTTTAATTTATATAGAATAATATTATTCACTTCATCTTTCTATCTTTATTAAATCAATAGATTAACATAATTATTTTACGAAGAATATTCATCATTTATCTATTTAACAAAAAAGAATTTTTCATATGAAAGTTAATTATCATTAAAAAAATTGAAAAATGAGTTTAATATAATTATATTAATTTATTAAATATATTATTGTACATGTTTTCCTTTTTTACTAAATGTTTTGAAATGACTATTCATTCAATTTTACAAAAACTGCATGTTTGGATTTTACCAAAAATGTGAAAGGAAGCATAATTTTAGTATGTATAGACTGAACCAAAATCTCTTCAATCATGTCCAAACATTATATTAAACAGTAATTCATTATATAATATGGTAATTCACAAGGAAAATGATATTCAAAACTTTATATGTTTTAAAAAGTGATTTTCAATGTTGAAATAATATTTTCCTCATGATTTTTATTAAAATATATTGGAAAATAATTTTTTATATAAGATAAACATAGTTGATGTTACATATTCGTTAATAGGGATATGGTCCAAGGATAACATTCTTGTTATTTCATGTAGTGTAATATGGATTTGATAACAAGATATTTATGAATCCTTTTTCTCTTTCATACATTACACCCTGGGGAAAATCATATCAAACCCCTTTCATTTAATCGGTAATGCTATGATGAAATGATGAAGTGATTATAAAATCTATCTCTCTTATATAGGATATGATATGATAAAATGTTTAGGAAATCCATTTTATTTTATTGGCTATTATAAGATGATTGTTTCATGATATTGTTGCACACATACACATGATTTTCATTATCTGTTGTGTGGTCCCAATATCTCCATTCAATGTGTTTGGTGAATATTTACATTTATTGACATAGAATTAACTAAAATAAGGTGTGAACTAGTCCATAAGGTACATTGTATTCTATGATGGTATTTGGCACAAACTATGACTACTATCATGGATTGGGGAGTGTACTCATTCATCTATGATAGAATTGGAAGTGTGCCTTGACTATAATGGAAATGATATTCTATGCTTATGTGTTTTAATTAAATATATGACTAATTCTATTGTTATGCTCCCATCGATCATTTTCAATGATTCCCTTTATTATTTATCTCTTATAAACTACCAATTTTTACACCATAACTCTATATTATGATCTCTAATGTAAATATTTAGTTTTCAAATATTATTTTGACGTTGGAATGAACTTATGATTTTCTTATTCTTAGGTATATCCCTTTTTTACACTTAGTGAGAAATGATCTCATCATATGTTACATTTAATTTCCCCATTTTATGATGAAATTTATTTTTTATGATATGTGTAACAAACTAAACTGAGTCAACTAGAAAAGACTCTTTAGTTCACCCATCACAGTGGCATGGTACAACATGTTAATAGAAAATCTCATATATAACAGAACAATATATAGTACAAGAGTAACATGCAGAAGAAAATTAGTCATCCATGATCTATAAAAATCCATTAAAACTATAGTAAATCAAAAAAGTATGAATCAAATGAAAAACAAACATCTCCAGGTGACTAACTGTTACCACCAAACTGTCTCAAACCGATGGGTTAGACCACAAGAGGTGACATGATTCTTAAATTATTGCCTTCACCATACATTAATTATACAATATCGGGTCTACATCCTCCCAAAGACAAAACACTTTTATAAAAAAATATCCTAGTAGGATACAACCATGGATTCTATAAGATGTATAATAATGAGATTGAAATAGTTATATCTTTGAAAAAAATAATTTTAGAAGTTATTTTCATGAATCCAAAACCATTTGTAAATCATTTCCATTTGGTTTTCATAAAATTCCTTCATATTCATAAATAAATAATATAATAAGTAAAATAATTAAAACTGGGATGCATATCCACACAAATCAAAAATTAATAATGTGAACACCTATCTATGAAACAATAAAACATGCGAAATAATGTGATTTAATATTATATGATTAAAAAATTTGTGCAACAATCCATGAAATAGATAATCATTATATAAATAACCAATAATTAAAAATCAATTCATATTTGGATCACACCCTATGATAATTGTTTACTAGACATATAAGATCCTAAAACTGCCACAAGTTGGAATCAAACAATATCGTGTCCTATGACTGTCTCTTGATATCAAAATGTTAAATCTTTTTGTTACACAGTCACTAACATTTCCCAAATCCATTTCTCGATTTACCAATAGATCTCTGGATTCCAATTTTCAAAAATCTATATAAAACCAATAACCATAATATAAAAAAAACTCAATCGCAATCCAATATTCTTTAGTGAATGAAAACCCATTTCTGAATCAGAACCAAAATTCATGAATTTAGTCAAACACATGGTGTGAAAAATCCATTTTTAATGAAAACCCCATTAAAACATTTATATTTATATTACAACCTATGAAAACAAAAATAAGATAAATTTAATTAACAAAGTAGAATAATTTAAAACTGAAAATATCAAATTCATAAAATATACCCTTTGTAAAGAAACATATACCTCAAAATGGAGGCAGAAAAACCTGTCCCTAAAAATGGAGAAAATGTAAACATATATCATGTCCTCAAAATCATATATACATGTGAAACAATGCTATAAATCTATCAAAACCCTTATATATATCATACACTACCTATTTGGGTTCTACAAGATGAGAAGAAAAGTGATATAACAAGGATCTATAAAGAGGATGGAAAAATAGAGCAAGAATGGAACATAAATTGATGTGATCCACAAAGAATGAGGGATTAACACCTAGAATACAAAGGGGGAGACATCCAATGTTATTGAAAAGGATAATGATGAGCCGAAATTGGATTAGGGGTTTATTGGGATTAAAATGGAAATGGGAAAAATGGGTAAACCCCATTTTTATAACTATTTGGTAGTGAGTCTCAAAATTTATTGTAGGAGGACACACAACTGAACTAAATGTGTTCCCTAATATTGTTACCCTACTATCAAATCATTCTAGTCATGCATGGTTTTAATTGAAATGTAACATTACTATTTTAACAGTGTGATTACTATGAAAAATACCAATGCAACATTGTAGATGTATAACACACGGATAACACATGGTTAAACAGACTATGAAAATTTTATTTTCAGATTGAAAAATATCAACAAACCCATTATATTCAACATTAGATAAAATAATATTTCTAAGAATCAAAAATTTAAAAATCATGGCTCGTATAAGGAATACTTATGATCCATAGGGTATCACCAATTCTTCCGACCATAACAGTGTTCTTTCCTAATAAATTCATCCAAACCCTAGATATGAAAATAAAGAATGCCACTACTTCATCATAATTGATTCTTAAACCAATTTATCATGGATATCCTATCTGAACGATCAAATTAACTAAACCAAGGGAATAATATTATTGTATAGCAACTTATCCAATTGATCCATAACCTATACTAGATGCACGTCAATGGTGGTACAATTCTTAAGATAAAATCCTCCCATATAATGATCTATTATGAATACCAGTGATACTTCCTCAACTGGGAAACATAAAAAAACATCATGGATTAATGTTAAATGATATGTTAATACCAACCGATATGACACCATTAAATGTCACTCTATGATCTCAATTGGGTTTACAACCATCAGCACTAAATTACTTTGACCGTATAACCAATGATGTTCCATGTGAGAAAACCATTCAAGAAAAACCTTTCCACTGTCATAAAACTCTAATAGGTGAAGATGACAATCCATACATTATTTTTATGGCTATTTTGTTTGAAAAAACTCATTCAGATCAACTGAACATTTTCAGTCATCTCAAGAAGGAGAATCAACATATGAAAGGACCACTATCTCTACTGTACCTTTCATTAGGAACTTATATAGGACTACCCATATATATATTTTTAATGGGATACACATTTATTTAATAGTTATAACTATTTTTATAGGAAAATTCAACCAGAGGAAAATTATTTTCCAATGTTCCACCAAAATCAATCATGCTAGGATAAATCATATCCTCACAAACATGGAAAGAAATCCATGTATGTACATCTATATGTATATGATATTCAGATCTTAATTTCAAATTGGCACATGTTTCCTCAGGATAAGCATACTAGATCATAGATTTTAAACTTGATACCTTGTTTGAATCAACTATAGATGCAACCCCATGAAGTCTCATAATATCCCAAACAGACATGTCCCAAAGATGTTAAATGTTTTTTATCTCACTAATAGAAATGAAATGCACTAATTTCATATTTTTTTCAATGATTACATAAATTAAATTCCAATATCTACAATTCATTAGGAACAATAGAAAATTCTATGTAAATATCATCCCACCTCTACCATGACCCATCCGAGTGTGGCTTCTAGCACGACTCCCCAACCCCACCTCTAATTAGAAAGGGGTGGGTGACTAGCACCAAAATGGAATATAACTAAGACTGGAGGCATTTCCTATACACCTATATACACACTCCCATCTCCATGTCCACAAATACTGAAATACAAGAAAACAATAAGTTAAAAATGCATGCACACCACTATATCTCAACCAACAGACTATGACTGAAATGTAATGTAAAGTTAAACTAGGCCATATAAATTCCCACAATAAGAAATAATTAACCACAAGTGAAAACTATAATAAAAGTTACTGGGATGAATTTTTGTAGTTGCTGGAACTCACCTTAGCCTGCCTGATCTCATATAGCACAATCAAGTAGTTGTTCTCATAGGACACTGTCAAATATTTTCTCATCTACACATGTCAAGAAACTAGTGAGAAAAACCCATATCAGGATGAGTACAAAAATATCAGCAGGTCATGCTAGAAAAAAAATGAAATTCCACAAAGGATAGTATAGTTAGATATATAAAAGTTTATGAATACTTAACATATACGAATATCTATATAACTCATACCAAGACACCCAGTCTATAGGTATGTCATGAATACTGTATACCCACACTAGAGATCAATCTCTAAGATTCAATGATGCAATAATCTAGGAGAATACATACTTTATTTTGACAGTAGTGATGACATCTTTCTGAGAGGTACAACTCGTTGGGTTGTTCCCTAAGACAGATACACTGGTATGATCTGAGGAGAGCTGTGATACAACATATGAGTATTCCATCTGTAGCCATGGAGTGATACAAACAACTCAATATGGATTAATCTACTTTTTAGAGGATCTAGTCCCTATAAATTTGGTCACCTAAATAATGAAGACTCTACCTAATGTACAATTAATGAATAGAGGTTCCTACCCTAGGACTCTTGGGGTGATTCCACCAACTCTATCTAAGAAGTCCAACTAAAGGGATCATAGTCTAATAAGTAAGAAATGATTCATACCTACCCTAATGGGGATGATAATGGTAACAAACCCTAATGAAACATTTCTATGATATGGAGGAAAATAGAATCATTCCATGTAGATGGGGGCACATGACGAGTTGTAGGGTCACATGTCATTTCCATTAACCCTGGGTACTGCTCGTGTGCTATGACTGTTGTATTAAGAAAAACATGTTTATAATATGCGTACATGGAATGTAAAAAGTGTCACTTGTCATGTCCTTACATATGGGGTCTTCATGTGTTCTCTTTCGGTGTGTAATTACAGAGATTCTTCACATTTGTGTCTGCCCGTGTACCATTACATGGGATATTTTGTGTACTGGGTCCAAGAAATGTTGTGTGATGGGGTACAAACTGTGTAGAAAAATTTTGTACTCCACCCCATGTATGTGTATCTCCCGAGACAAATGAAGGGTCTTTAGGGAGAACCTTCATGTCGTGTGACTGGTGTAGCATGCCACTTCATATTTATCTATTCACAGAAACCTGACCCACCTCTAAATTGGGTCCAAAAACCGTGTAACCACGTGTTGCATGATATATTCAATAGGTTTATTATGATAGTCATGTTCTACTTCCAGAGGCATCATTCTATGATTCCAATCTCATTATGGTGGTATTTTAACCTCAAATCATGATATCAATGATCATTTTCCACCATACCATTGAATTGATGTGTTTCGGTCCATCATTCTGCTCAAAAAAACGTTTTGATCCATTCCAACAGAAACGGCTTGAATAACATGTTCTTCCAAACCACTTATACTCATTCGTCATTGTCATTGTGACCCCTCCACTAGGACTCCCTGATGTTAGAAATTCAATTATAGATCATTTCACTAACAAATGATGGGGAAAATATTATTCTATCATGAATGCATCAAATAATAAAGGACACACATAGAAATAGCGGGGGATAAAATCACAATGAAATTATCCAAGGAATAGACCATAATAATTTCACATTCTATCATCGATATGTTCCTTTAATATTGATAAAAATAAAAAACAATAATCAAACACAATAAATCCATCAATTAAATCATATCCCACAAAGCATGACCAAACCGTAAAACAACATGTTCATTTTATGGACTTTGTTCATTATTGAATCTATGAATATAGTAGGAACTGAAAAATAATGCAGAATACCTTTTAATTGGACGAAATTCCATTAATGATCGATTTTTGTTGATACGACATTCATTGATCTTCGATCCAATGTTCTATCATCACCTACTGAGAGAAATCATTTGTGTTTCTTTCCAGAGCCTCTAGTGAAATCTAGGGATATAAGACTCAACCTAGATCCATTCCAAAAATTATATTAAAAATAAAACCATAAATGAAGTGATGAAACTAAAAAGTAGAATATATATCTTATTTTATTTTATTCATTATAAATGATCGATGTGAGTCCGACTCGCAGCAGTTGATGTTAGGCCACTCCTAGGGTAATTCCACTTCATTGAACACAATAGTGCCCTCATATTTATTATATTATAATCCATTTAAACGTTATTCCATATTTTTAAGAAACCTTTGTGTGTATACTAATAAATATTATTAATATATTTTTAAATAATTTATTTTTGTAATATCGGGCCTCCGAATTGCAAGCTGTCTCATCTCCTGGTCTCAAATACAATCCATATGATATTTAAATATAATATATTGTGAAATATGTGACATTACATTCACCCCATCTTGGGGATGCACATTCCCAAAAATCCAAAATAAAGGCTTCTCAAAGAGATGTTGGTATTATGCAGACATTTGATCCTCATTCATCCAAGTCCCCTCTTAGAGATTCTCGTGCTTCCACAGAACATGAACAAAAGGGATCACTAACCCAAAAAGTATATTTTCTTACTAATCATTATTCTCCATAAGGTACTCAATAAATGTTTCTCCATCCTCAATGTCAAGAACGGCCAGTCGATGAATTGTATGGTGTCACTCACATACCTCCTCAGCTGCGACACATGGAAGACATCATTTACCCAGTCCAACTATTGAGGTAGTGCTATGTTGTACACCACCTCTCCAACTCAATACATTATTGGAAAAGGACCCATAATCCTCCAAAATTACTCGTCACCCCTGACCAAATCTCCATAATCCCAATCGAGGTGAAACCCGAGGGGACACATGGTGTCCTTCATAGAACTCTAACGACCTCCTTCTCCAATCAATATAAGACTTCATATGGCTATGTGCTATCATTATATGGTCCTATATGATCTCCACCTTCCCTGTAGTAGCTCATACCAAATTAGGGCCCACATGTGCTAACTATCCAAGGATAGTACCGTAATGCGGTGGCCGGCAAGGTCACCCATAGAAATCCTCTAATGGTTCCATACAAATGGTGGAATGGTATTTGATTTTGTATGCAAACTCCACTAATTGTAAGTGATCCCCCCAAATAAGTTCAAGTTCAAACATGAAATATTGTAGCATGTTTTCTAGGACCTGAATGGTTTTCTCCATCTAGCCATCCATCTATGGTTGAAACGCTATTCTCATGAATAAGTAGGTCCCAAGAAACTGCAATAATCCCTTCCACAACCGGGATGTAAAACGAGAAATACAATATGAAACTATTTTCAATGGAACCCCATGGGTTCGATCTATGTCCTACATGTAGTGGGGTCATAATATCTCCACTAAACTATGCTCAGGAATAGCTATGAAATGTGTTGACTTGGTGAGTCTGTCAATGATTAACCAAATGTAATCATGTACACTGCACATACACGGTAAAGCTATCAAGAATTCGATTGATATCTCATACAACTTCAATTTCATAACATCAAGGGGATGATATTGACATCATCGAACCGGGTAATCATCCTTCTATTTCTTATATGTATCTCATTGAGAAATAAACTCTACAACTCCTTTCTTCAACCCCACCACCAAAACTGCTATCAAAGGTGGTGGTATATCTTCACCACCCTATGATATACCTCCAAATGGGACATATGAAACTCTATCAAAACCTCATCTTGCAACATCACTAGTTATAATTTTTGTCATCTAAAGAGGATGACATGCTCCCCACCTTGTAAATATCCATCAGGAGCCTGCCCTGGGAAAATATGAGAACATGTGGTCCCATAGTCGCTATCCGGAAGTTGGGCCTCCCTGACTCCTTGTATCAGTCTAGGGGTAATAAACATTTATTGGAGATAAGCTACCCCATTTCCATCCACAAAGTATTACTTTAATAAGGCCAACTACTCTAACACCTCGTTCAAAAACTGTGAACAAGATCTTTTATTAAGAGCTTTTTCCACCATGTTCAACTTTCTAGGAGTACAATCAATATCAATGTCATAGTCCTTGAGGAACACTATCCACCTCCTCTATCTCAATATCACATCCTTCTGAGTGATGATATACATGATATATTTTTTGTCATAGTAGACGATAAACCGATCACTCATCGGGAAGTGTTTCCACATCATCAACGCAAGGAATTCCACTACAAACTCAAGATCATGGGTCACATAGTTCTTCTCATGTGGTATCCACTAGAATGAATCGTATAAAATCACTGCTTAACTATACATCAGTGCACAACCAAGCCTAGTTCTTGATGCATTGTGGAACACTACATACTCAACACCCTCCTCCATAAATCAAATGATCAGAGTGATCGTCAAACTCTATCTCAATAGATAAAAATACTAGTATAAATTTCTCTTCTTATAGGAAAGGATTCCCCATTAAAGTTAATGATATTTTAGGTAATGATACCCAGGTGAAATCGTGTATGAATATTCGATAATATCCTGATATCCCAAGGAATATATGAAAATCTCATAATTTTGTAGGTGGATCCCATGCAATCATTACCTTGACCTTTGTTGGATCCACTGCCACTCCATACACTGAGATACCGTGTCCTAGAATGTGGACCACCTAAATTCCAAATGAATTGTCAAGATTTTCTGATAATGCAAGTGTTGTCAGACTATATCCATAATCATCCTTAAGTGTCTCAAATGATCCTCCTCAAACGTTGATTAAAGAAGGATATCATTGATGAAACCCACCATGAACCATTCTAAAAAAAGTTTAAATATCCATTTCATGAGACCCATGTACACTACTATGGTGTTCGTCCACAAAAGGCATCACCATTTACTGATAGTGACCATAACTACATCTGAAAGTTGTATTTAGTATATCCTCACCTCGTACATGCTACTAGTGATTGCTTGATCTGTGGTAAATCTTTGAGATCCATCATGCCCCTCTCAACAGATCAAAGTGGTCATCTATCCTAAATACTTATTAATTTTTCTTCACAATAACCTTGTTCAAGTGCCGGTAGTCCAGACACAACCTCATTTCCCAATCATCATTCTTGGAAAATAAAACTTGGGTCCCCCAGGGGGAAACACTAGGTCTCATGACACTCTTTATCTACAAGTCCTACATCAAAAACCTATGCTGAAAAAATATTTTTGGGATCCGTCCAATATATTGATACAAATAATAGTTTCATCCATGGGTGTAAATCAATGAAAAAATCTCTTTCCCGATTGGGAGGAAATTTCATTACTTATTGAAAAAATACATCCCCATACTCGGTGACCACCACTGAAATAACTGATGATCATAAAATCTTATACATCGAGGGACACACTATCCAAATTATCAGTATTCTAATTCACCCTCCTTTGTACAAGATCATCATGTGATTTCAAGGTTTCATTTTTATCAATAAAGTAAAACCTTATTCCATCGCTATGGAAAAACGACACCCTTAGCCAAAAATAGTTGATCCGTGCATCCATATAAGATATCGAATCCATGACAAGAGTGATGTCATAAGGATTTAATGATTCTACCAAGAGGATCCAATGAAAACACATACCTTCAAGATTTATGTCTCACTATCTACATTGATGTGTGAAAATCAAATCTTCTTTAGTATGGGTCCCCAAGCGTAAGGGTCGAGTAAGTAGTTCAACCGCAATCTCAATGTACCAATAATGAAATGAGGAAATAAAGGAATGACTACCACATGTGTCTATCGTCAGAAAATATAATGTATAAAATCATAAGATCATACCTAGGATCAGTCATGGAGCCTTTAGGTCATACGCCTTGACCTCATGGAACTGTCCCCTACCTTATACTGTAGATCTCGCAGCCATGTAAGGATCTCCTAGGGGTGGTGGTATTAATAAGATGAAACGTATAGCACCTCATGATGAACTCCCAGCTCATTTTCTATATCCTCCACCCTACATGTCTACATTCTCTTATCAATGTATATGTCTCGATGGTCCTCCAAAAATTCCATCTCAGTAGCACAAAGGATCGAACAATCTCAAGTGAGATTTATCTTCCATCACATGAATAACACCACTTATCCCTAGGATGACTGGACCCACCCAATGAACTGTGAACTATATATACTCTATCATGGGACCTCCTCCAGAAATGACCCCCAAGTCCAGTTCCTTGGGATTGTCTTCAGTTCCATGCTTCAAAGGACTCTGCTCCTAGTCATCCACTAGTGACTATCAGTTGTTGTATCGACTCATCCAAAAAGATTTCAGCCACAATATATAACACCAGATCCCCAGCATAAGTCAGAATAAATAAAGGTATAATTCTAGATAACATATATCTAAAAATTCCACACTTGATGTTCTGATACATGAAATATTGATCTCTAACCATATCCATCATTAACCTAGAAATTTTGTTGAACCATGATGAATAATCAGTCACTATCACGATACCCTATTGGAGCTGAAAAATCTCTTGTATATGTATAGTTTTCAGTATAATTGGTGATTTATCCTCTCTAATGAGATTCTATTACTCAATCTATAAAATATTCACCCATCATTAGTCTGGTTAGGAAAACTCCATCATCGCCCAGCTAATCCATGTTTAAGGCTCACTATCAGAACCACCATTGGAACTGCTAGTGTACAAACTAGGAAATAACATGGGTCACCACATCAAGAGAGTTCCCAAATACCAACGGGATAGAATATCCTCAAAACCTAATGGGTCTCTATCTGAAAAAAAAAACACGGATCATGCTCTGCCTGTGATCCCCGTCTATTGGTAGTACGAGTTCCACGTGTTTCACAACAAGTGCTGGTTTTGCTGGTGCACCAACTAGAGTTAACATATTGGGAAACGATACATGCATCAAATCCTCATCAAAAATGGATGTCATCCTCATGATCGATATGCCTAATCCAATATGGTATGTGTTGTAGAGCCATCATGTTGGAAAACAACCTGTACAAAAATCAATGAAAATGTCTGGAGAGATGAATCAAGAATGAAATGAAACTCACAACCCATTCAAATATAATATAAGAAAAATTATTTTCCTTATTAATATTGTTATCATGTATCGATTCAAAAATAACGTTTTTAGAATCCTATAAAATGGGTATGGTTGCTTCCTGCACCAACATTGCAGTCCCTATACTGAAATTTGAACTCATAACACTTATCACTATTTCTACAAAAAAGTATCATAGTCTTCGAGTCCTAAATAAGATAATACCACCTCATATTCTACTTTTTCTTGGCTCATCCTAGTGGGACATTTTTGTGACTCTTCATGCCCACCTTCAATAGGTCAGGGTCTAGTCACTAGCACTGAGTAGTTATATCACTAACAAGGGTGTAATTTCTTATGTACCTATATGCATTGAACCTACTCCAAGACTATGAAATGATGAAACGAAAAAACCAATATATTAAAAATGAATGCATACCAATATATCCCAATCAATTGATAATGACATGAATGTAATGTAAAGTCAAACTAGGACAAATACAAGCTCACCAAATGAAGTCTGTAACCAAAATACCAAATTGTATGAAAAGGTACTAGGACTGCTTTCTATAGACATATGAACATACCTCAGCCTAGCTGATCTCACATATCACCATCTAGTACTGGTCCTCCTGGAACGTTATCAAAATTTTACTCTTCTACACAAGACATTCCACATTAGTGAAATTCAAGGGTAGGGCGAGTATACAAATACCCAATTCGACACCCCAAAATCACAAATAAATAAAATTAAAGAATGTAAAGTCATATGTACACTTATTGATGTCTACCAAACATATATTGACATTATTTATATGTTATGTACCTTTACTTTTATAGAACTGACTATAGTTTCTTATTTATATTACTATATATTTTCGAAGTGTCATAATGAGTATTGTTATACTCACCCCTACCTGGGATTTTCCCACAAATGTTGTGTCTTGTTCATATGAGTGACCTTTCGATGGAGTCCAAGGCAGACTAGGACTAGGCAGTGCTTTGTGAGATGATGAAGGATGTGGTCTGGTCCAATGACTATGAATAGTAGTCCTAGTATATTTTCTTGAATGTTATACTTGTTGTTATAGAAATATTTTGGGGGGATTTGGTTTGGAGCAGTTTATCTTCACTTTTCATTTCTATCATACTCTGTTGGAAAGTATATAGTGTTAGGCAAGCATTATTTACATAATTGATTTTAAATTGTAGTATTTTGTTGGATTGGAGATGAGGGTGTTCATAAAACAACATAGGAAATGCATCGCATGTTAGTAATATTACTACTAAGTGCTAGTCGACAACCTTTAGAATATTAAATGTGGTATTGGGAAGTCACAACATGAGCCCCACTAGTAGTGGTTTTGATTAGTACAATAGCAGAATGTTTAATGGTTTGAAAATACCAGTGGTTCTCTGGAATTCCACATTAATTTTATGAAATGTGCGAATTCTCAAAAAAAAATCAGCAATCGACCATGTCATCTTTGGCCATAAATATTACTCTCCTAGGTATCGATGCATCATGGTCACCCTAGGGTTTATAGACCAAAATTAATTGTTCTCACTATCTATCAACTCCTCCATGAGAGAAATAAAAATAATCAACCTACCATTGTGATCATAAATCTCCATTGGGAAATAAAGACCACTCTTATGAGGTCTCCCCACCATAAATATTTTAACTAAATTGTTTTCATATGATAATTGTAACCTTATTAAGACTAACTCTATTATAAAAGTCTGAATTTTCATTAATTGAATCTAAAATGACCTATCCACAAATAAATTCCACTCCCAAGATTATCTTAATAAAAAATCATCAAGTACCAATTTTTAAATTATTACTTTAACAATTTTGTTGGTATCTGTCTTATCAATTAATTAAAAACTTGATTACCTTTCCCATGATTGTAAAAAATATCAAAATAAAATATCTGAAGATGCTCCACTCAGAGTCTCTATCATATTTTCATATCTATATGAGTAAAAATATATTTATCATATTTTTATTGGAATATAATGTGAAATACTCACCTAAGAGAAAGGGACACCATGTTTTGAGTGAATAATTGACTACTAGTAACTCTATATCAACATTAGGCTAGTACTTTTCATAAGGGCTTAATTTGATAAAGGTATTGGACACCACATATTTTCAGTACATAAGGACACATCCCAAACAGATACCAAAAGCATCATAGAAGATGTTAAAATCTAAAATTGGTTCTCGAATAATCACAAATTTTTTGTAATACATCCACACCATTTTTCCATTAAAGGATCTATATGATTTTCCTTCCCAATAAAATTATTCATCTTTACTGGTTAAATCTATCATCAAAGATATAGGCTCTGAGAAATTCAGAAAATATCTTTTATAGTAATTGGAAAAATTCATCAATATCTATATCTCAATGAAAATTATGTGCTTCTCTATAGAAATTAAAACCAGTATTTATTTAATATCAATTGATAATCCTATATCAAGTATCAAATTCCTAGTTGGTTCTTGGCGCAAACGAATCATGAAATGGGTGGTTCCCAAGAACAATTTTTCAATAATCTATGATCAATATAATATCTATATGATGATAAATTTCATGATCCCTGAAATTTAGTCAATTAAATAGGCAATAATAATTTCACTGGAACCAATATATAAGAGATTGAAATATATTGTTTATAGATAATTTAATTGGAATAATTATTACCATTAATGAATTCATTCTTCATTGATGATTCTGATGACAGATCTATGGTTCACCATAGTTTCAATGTAGAAACAAATTATAGATTTCTGCTAACAGTGATGTGCATGTGTTCCATGAATATCCAGATGTCAATTAAAGAGTCTCCATGTGTTACCATGGATGATCCATGCGCTTGCGTCGTCCACCATAGATCTCCTCTATATTTTCATCCAACATGATCTCCTTGATACGGTGGAGTATGACTACTCTCTTTTCCATGGAGGGTTCATGTAAGAGGGGGAACTCTAATATTGAGAGGATTCTCCAAGATTGTTGTACATGATAGGTAAAATGAATTGTCCATGTTGAGAAAATTGTATAATTTTTTATTTATATATCTAGGTCAAAAATTAACATAATTGAACATGTGTCCTTATTTATTTATTTAATCTTATGAAAACCCAATTTCAAATAATAATATTTTTATTTTCATTTCTCGACAAGTGATTCTGTTCTGAATTATAGTTAAATATTAGTAAATTGATAAATAGTATGTATTTATTATTTCTCACTAGACCATTAAACTCTATCCACCATTCCTCTACAATATTTACCATGTAATGAATAATGTCTATTTATTTATTAAATAAATATAACTTCATTATTATTTAATAAATAAATAATTTATATATTCACTAAATAGAAAATAAATATTTATTAAAACTTCAGTTAATATTATAATTTCTTTTATAACTATTGACAAAATTAATGCAGTGAAGCATAAATGATTAATTATTAAACCACATGCAAAAAATAATATTTATTCAACCAATAAAATAATAAATTATAATATATTATTTAATTGAGATTCTGGAAACACAAATTGTGTGACCCTATAAGCCCCTTTCTCAGCGTCATCAGGAAAACATGCCAAAATTCCAAGGTCATCATCTAGCAACACGCCAAGGAACCCATAGATAAAGAAGTTAATATTGACGAAACATGTCTACTATTATGAATTCCTAATATATAATATAATAACATTTTCACAATATCTAAAATGGAGTAGGGTTCATGCCACTATGGCGAACCTATATTCTCGATATCTATTTATTTCATGTTTTTAAAATAGAACATGACTATAAAACACCATAGAATTGGATTTATTTTTGTAATATAATTTAAATCAATGGCCTTGATATATTAACTTATATTAATGAAAAAAACAGTTAAATACTTTCTCATATTATTCATTAATGTGATATTACTCGTAATGAATCCATCTTATCCAACCTCTCCATGAACATATTCCATCATAGTTTCCATTAATACATCCAATTGCATCAATCATAATAATCATTAACAATAATCTTAAAGTATAAGGACCGATAAATATGTTTGTTGAATGAAATATCTTATGAATCAATGAAATGAGGATTTTCTACTATCCGGTCTTATTCAGATAATATCCTTCTCGATATTTCAAACTTCCTACACCATTTTAAGGAGACTCAATGTCCTATGACTTTCCACCCTTGATAGTCTTTATCATTTGTGTCCCTCAAATGACATTATCTATCTATAGATCATTTTTCAAGAATAGTGGCATATCACATCTGGGATCTCATCATATCAAGAAACTTCTATGAAATTTTAGTGTGATATCCACTCTTAGGGAATTATCTCATTTTTTTATGTAGAATAACAATGATCCTATGACCGGTGGTTTATTTATATTCAAAAAAATGAATAAATTTTCTTATAAATTTGAAAAAAAGATAGTTCTAGGGAACCAACTCTAACAGACTCCCACTTGTACTAGAGACAAATAATAATAACCTTTATAACTATAGTTCTCACATGGTACTCATGTTTATGCTAATAGATTTCTTTAATCCAGGGGACCACCACATTTTCTACTATGGGTACTCTTCTAACTACAAATTCAACCCTCTGATCTAAATCCCTCAAGAGGTGATAAATCTAGAGTATATTCATTCTCCCATGGTGGGACCATGCCTTTTTTTGCACGATCCATCACTTATGTGTTATCAAAATACAATGTGAAAGAGCCATTACTGTTAAGTACCACACAAAGCTGATGGAAAATGTTTCGAATCAAAATAGCATTATTCTATATATTATAAGCTTATATATACTCAAACTCTATTATAGAATCCTTGAAAAATGGATTCATTGAACTCTCCTAGCTCATAACTCCTCTATTCATAAATAAAACAAATCCTAATTTTGAAATTGGATCATTCTAGTCTATTGGGAAAATAGTTTAATTTTATCCTATATCGCCCAACTCCTCATCTCCTCTATATACCATAAAGATATCCTTAGTTCATCGTGGATAGTTATGGAGGACCTTAACTACAGTCCAATGATTGTATCGTAGATCTTCTTGATATATTACTACCATGCACCGTGCGTAGGTTACATTATGTCTAGTATATAAAATGGAATGAATGATTGAACCTATCATAGAATCATATGAGATATTACTAATTTTCTCTTTCTAATGTCATGTCAGAAGAAAATTTTTTATTAGAAAGATGTAAACCATGTGACCTTGTAACCAATATTTTCTTATATTATTCCATACTAAATCTATTTAGTATTTAGTAAATATTTTTACTTTTACTTAGTTTGTTGCAATGGTGGATATATCATGAATGATCTTGATTCTGATAATATATGATGTTTCGCCTAATTCCTTCATGGAGAAACCTATGTTCAACCATTCCATAAGAGATTATAATAATGTTATGTCATCTAAAACACATAATATGTCATTAATATATATTACTAGGATAATGAAAAAATTCCCAATAAAACTCTTATAAACGCATGGATCAAAATACATCTTAATGAAACAAAATTATTTTATGGATTTATTGAATTGAATGTTCCATGACCAAGATGAATTATTGAATCCCTAAATGGGTCTCTATAACATGTAAATTCTTTTGGGATCACATATAGTCACAAACCCTTCTTATAGGGTCATATAGACATCTTCCAGAATGCTCTTATTAAATAATATAGTTTTTGACATCAATATTTCCAATCGTATGGACATGGTACATTGTTATAGGAAGTATGATTATGATGGATCTAATCATGGAAACTGGAGAAAATGATTCATCATATTGAATTACTCGATGTAATTTAAAACCATTATCCACAACCTTACTATATAGGTACTTAATTTACCTTCCATGACCAATTTCATCTAAGAAAAATATTTTCCTCTGACATTATTTACATCAATTGGAACATTTAATATAACTCAGACATTGTTCTAATAGATGGAATCCATCTCAGAATTGATAGGTTCTAGCCATCCTACATCTTCTGAGCTCTCTAATGCCTCCTTGTCAAATAGAGGTTCGTCATTGAGAAAACAAAAATGATTCCCCATCCTCAAGGACCAAAAAACCATATCTCTCTGGTTCTCTTACCCACATTAGGTCATATGATGTACTTGTGATTCATGAATTAATTTTTCCATGTGGACATATATAATCTATTCCTATTCTAAATCTGGGGTATCTTGAGCATCAACTTCATCAAAGCTAATATTTCTCCCACTATCCTCTTTGAGTATCTGCTCCCCCTCATGAAATAAATATTTTCTAGTGGCCATCACTTTCTTTTCTATGGGTTGTAATAGTTTTATCCCTTTATTTACATAGGATAACTTGTAAAGGTACCCTTCATGAACTGGGGTGGTTGTTTTTTTCCTGAGAAGTCTTTAATAAATTCCTCATAACCACATACTTTTTTATGTGATAAAATTGGTTTATTTACACTACATTGATCGTAGGGAATTACACTGTCTATTCTATTTGGTACTCGGTTTAATGTGTATTTCCTAGTTTCGAATGCATATACGTAAAAGGATAAAGAAAAACTACATGACTCATCATCATCCTTACCATGTTTAACAAGGTTCAGTCCCTGCTTTTAGTAACACATTTCCAATTTTGTGTATAAGGTAGAGTGGGTTGAGATAAAATCCCAAACACCCATAGAAATTCAATGAACTCATGGACAAGATATTCACCACCTCGATCCGATCACATGATTTTTATCATTTTACCATTCAAATTTTCTACATCTTTCATGAATTCCATGAATTTATCAAAGTACATTGGCATAGACCTCACCATGTTGTTATTTCCATATCTGCGCAAGTCATCTATAAATATAATTAAGTAAGAATATAAACCATTTGATTATTCTGGATATTGTCCAAACATATTTGTGTGTACCAATCTTAGAAGTTTTGTGGCCCTTTCACCCTATCCATCGAATTGTGATTTGTTTATTTTCACTTATTTAGAATAACATCATATATCAAGTTGTTTTATCTTAGAAGAGTCTAAATAACCAACTTGATATAGCTTGGTTAATTGCTTCTCATTTACCTTACTAATATTTGGATGCCACAACTGTGCTTTACATGAGTCACATGAACAAGATTCATTATCAATTTACAACACACAGATTTCATAAATTAATATATAAATACCATTATTTAAATGTTCCTTACCATAACACATGTTTTACTTATAAATGAAACAAATTTTATTCCGAAATTTGAAAATAAACTAATATATATCTAAGAATGAAAATTAAATTATGTTTTGGGTAATTTTAGGTACATAATAACCATAAATTAAAACAAAATTCTGAATGTTTTAGAATGATTGGTGTTAGTCACCAACAACCCGAGCATCCAGCCTCGCACCACTAACAACTCACAGATCATCCTCCCCTTTGGAAATATTTCAGAAAAAATGTGGAATCTGCATTTAGATATATATGTGAGACCCATAATCTATATATAATATCCAATGTGTATTAATAGAACTATTTAACACAATAACAAACACACCTTTAGATTCCCCTTCTTTCTAGGATTAGTTCATCTTTGATTGGTCTGGCTTTCCAAATTAAAAACCCGATTCTTCCTTTTCCTTCCCCTATCTCTATATATTTTTTTAAAAGGAATAGTGAAAAAAGGAGTAATAGACTATTTATATGTCTTGGTTCTAAATTCCATGTTTTTCCTTTTCTTTTTCACCATAAGGACCGTGAGTTTATCAAGCCGCATGTCTTTTCCCACTTGGTGAATCATGGTCAGTTATTCCAAAATACTATTCTAATTATGTCTCATATTATAATTCAAAATAAATCCAAATAATTTATTAGGAAGTGATGAATGTATATGATATATACACTACTAATATAGTAATTTAATCATTACGATTTCAATGTGTGTAACATAGCCAATAATCATGAATATATGTGGTCCACCTCGCGGAGAATCTCCAAGAATAGTAGTGAACAAAGCATTAGGGATCTTGTACCTATCTTGTCTCCTCATGTCTTGAAAGAGATATGAAAGGTGAGACATCTTAAAATTTGAATCCATTTCATTATTTTATGTTAAAAGATAATTGGACATGTATGATAGCATGAATCACTCAACATTTATTTTATCCTTTATGTTTTTCTTGTCAAACCTGTTTTTCATGTTTTTGATTTGATCCGGTTCATTTGAAATCCTGATAATTTTCCTATGTATTTTTTTAGATTAATGTTGAGTTTTTTTGTTTAATATATGTCTAATCACCATAATTTGTGTTCCCCATAGCTTGTTTAATAGTTTTCAGAGAAAGGGTGTTTACTTCATGATTTGGGCCAACCGTGAGTCCATTTCCAATTTTAAAAACCTAATTTGTTTCTTTTATAACTCCTTTTATTTTCAACTTATTTCACCCATTTAACATTACACATGGCCTAAACTGATATATTAAAACTACCATATCCTTTTGGACCGATTAAGAATTCATATTTATGGTGAATTTGGGTTACATAATTAGGCATTGGGCCATCCCATTGGCCCATTTCCAGTTTTAATAAAATAATTTATTTATTTTATATATAATTCCATATTTAATATTATTCATATATCCAACCTCCCACACAAATCCAATATACCTATACCCATCCCAATTATTTATTTTCCCTCTATGGAGCTAATAATAGTCGCGGAGTGGGGAGACATTCTCATTGTCTCTCAAATCGTCAAGAATTGACTTGGTAAATTGTATCATTCATAAATCAGTAATTTCTTACTCTTTTTACCACCAATATTCTTTCCCTAGTTCTTACAGACATTTGGAATCTCTCTAAGAGGTTTCATTCCATTACCGTTTATCAATGGGAGCAGATCTAGTGGAATAAAAAGAGTTCTCTAGATGAAAAGTTGAGATTCCTTCTCCTTTATCATCCATCTTCTTCCTCCATTCATTATTTCTTGGTTTTATAATCTCCTATAGTCCTGTTTGTCTTATGGTTAAATTATTACATGATTTTTATGGGGTTTTTATTCATTTTTTTCTAGTATTCATATGTTAAAGGTTTTTAAACCCCCAGATTGTGATTTTGGGAGTGTGTTTCCATTACGCCAATGATTTGAGGTAGGATATCCATTGTACAAGCCTTTATCATTTATGTTTTACCATTATAATACTGTTATAACCTTATTTATATGATAATTTTTACTGTGAGACCATAGTTTAAAGTTTTTGTGTGCTAATTTTGATTTATGACTTATTTGTTTAAATATATAGTTGTTTTGGTGTAAATGTGCACTCATCTTGTTTGATAAATTATTCCATGTGTTTCCACACTTTTTTATAGTATATTGAATATTTTTATGTATCTTGAATAAATTTATGGCATAAAAATGGTATTTATCTCTTTTTAAGTGCTTAACATAAGTTGTTCTTTTAAGAGTGCATGCCACATGTTCGGTAAATTCCCTGGTTGGCTTTTATGTGTCTAGTGCTATTTAAAATGATTTGTTTGGATTTATAAATACATTGGAATAATATTAAAAATTTATTTTGGGATCCTTTTATGTATTTTTCATTTGTATTCGGTTTTACAAATAAATGGGTTTTGGTTGACAACATGTTTTGGCCCGAGTTGCCGGAAAATAGATTGTTTCACATTGTTATGAAAATTGTTGTGTTTTGAATTTTTAACCTGATTGTTTTATGAGATTTATGAATGTGGTTTTATGCTGAATATTGTGTGTATAAACCACTTTAAAAAATTGAAATTCATATCTTATTCAAAGGTTAGTTTTTGGAAAATGATTAAAGGCTGGTTTGGCCTTTCCTAAAAATGAAGAATGATTATTTTATTTTTATATAGCATGTTGTGTCAATTGGGATTGTCTTATTGTCCATGAAATGATTTTAATAAATTTTTTAGGGCTTACAAATATGGTTGGGTAAGGACTTTTTGTGTGTTTATAATTCAAATAGTTTTTTCGAATGAGTTTTATGTGCAAAGCCTCAATACACTCCTTAAAATTGTTTTACGAATATTTGTAGTGGTTTATTGATTCTTTAAATAAATGTGAAGAAATATTATTCGATGTATGTGTTTTTATGGTCAGGCAATGTAATTTGGATGTGAAATGTGTATTTGATAATATTTTTAAATTGACTGAGCACTAAAGTGAATCTCGGGTATCTAGGTGGGAGGACGTGTACTAGTATGCTAGTGATTCTGTGGGGTTTGGCCCATATTTCCCGTAGAAAGATTGAAGATGAAAAAACTAACTAAACTATGATGATGATTATGTTGTGGGACCACTATTTTATGGGTATTATCCCTACTAGTGGCACGTGTTCACGAGAATAGATATTTATTATGGTTACTTTCACCGAGATACGAGGTACCTGGGGCTCACAACTAACTAGTGCCTAGGGGTGTTCCCTTGAGTTGTGCTCATTGGCTATTTTGTACTCACTTTCGGCATACGGTCTGTTTTGTTGATAAATTCAGCAGCGTGTGTTATTTATTTGAATGTGTAATATAATTAAAGCATCCCTCATTGAAACAATTTTCATTTTTAAGTTGCAAGTCTTTTAAAAATTGTTACCTTAATTTTTGTTTATTAAACATGCATATTTTTATCAGATAATTATTATAGCATGGAACCTCATTTGAAAAACAAATTTTTATATCTTGTATTTAAAACTACAAATTTATTTGTCTTTTATTTTAAAGGAATTTCAATGGGAATAGAATATCGGTCTAACCTACTGAGTTTTAATACTCATCCCTATAGTCTTCTTCTGTTTTTAGCCCTTGTGCAGGATTCAGCTCAAGTTTGATCGGCTTAGGTGATGTGTGATAATTATATTGGAGATTTACCAGTAGGGTCACATGGAGTTTTTTGGTTAACTATTTTGGTATGTTGAGTTATTGGTTTAGTTGTACTTTCAGTTTCTTGTACAACAAATGTTCAGTTCAATATTTATATAAATGTTTTCTGAGCTGTCCATTTCATTCCACTGTTTGTTTTATTGTTTATATATCAGAGAAATCATTACCTTGGGTAATATATTTATGGCCTTAGTGCTTGTTGCCATCCTGGGAGGATCAGGAACTCCTCTCGGGACTTGTCGTGGGCTGGCATGGGTGACCGGTTCAGGGTTGACTCGGGCTGGTTCGTGAAAATATGGTACCAGAGGAGGTCAGCTCTTAGGAGACCATTATTTTAGAGTGCCCTTGTTATTTAGGGATGTCAAGGTAGATGGAGTAGGATTTTTGGGACTTTATAGGTAGGTGATGGAAGAGTGTCTTGAAATATTGCTCAATACGATCCTCTGGTTTCCATGGGAAGTCTGGTTTTATTAGTGTCCTTTGTTCTTGCTGATTGTTTAGTGTTGGGATATGTCATGTGAAGTCTGACTAATAGAATCTGTTAGCTCTCTGAGCCAGGCAAGCCATGTGTAGCCGACACATGGTCCTAATAAGTCTCTCCGTGTTGGTGTGGTGTTTGACATATGGACACTAACCATATGGTCAAGTCACCCACCGATAGTAGTTCCCGATTGTGGGTTTCTTGGACCTTTAATGAATTTTGAATTTTTGGTCTGAAAATACTTGTGTGAGAATTATGGAAATGGGTTTTAAAAGAAGGATTTGATTTAGAGAAGTAGAAAAGGGGGTTTAAAAAATTAAATATAATATGTTTTTGTTAAGGTTGTGCTTTTTTAAACAAATTTTGGGGAGGAAGTGGAAATGATTTAACGGGATTGGATTTTCCCTAATCTACACATGTGGTTTGTTGAAATAATTTTTTTTAAATTGTGAATTATTTTAATGAAATTATAAAAAATTGTTTAAATGGGTTTTTTTGGTTGTTGTAAAGTGTTTGAATCTGATGAATAGGTTCTGGAAATTCGGTTTTGTGCTGCTGGTGTTTTTCTGGAAAGGGATTTTGGTTTTTGTGGTTGTCAGATTATGAAAAGTGACCTTGCTGATTTTTTTTAAAAATGGGGAAGGGATATTTGAAATATATTGGTTGTTTTTGTAAGTTCTATTAAATTAAATGGATCATTTATTAGTCAAGGGGTTCTTGATGAAGTGTGGTTTGTTTTTTGGAATATGAAAAGCGTTTTTGACTTGGTGGTAGGTGTTCATTTTGACGTACATTATTTTTGGAATGATGTTGTTTTGTTTAACCTTTGGTGTTTTCATGGATTCTCACATGCGTGTTTTTATTTATATCTCGATGTATGGCCTATATGGCATGGTTATTGAGTGCATGGGGTGGCACATAAATTTTCATGTGAGTGGTACATGATGAAACACCATGGGTGAATGTGAAAATCCATCGAGTTAGTTTTTTTTCAAATGTGTTTTTAGGTGAAAACTTTTGGTGTTTGTTTTGAACTTATGGTTATGTGTATGGTTTATCCTATTTTATAGATGTCTTTTCTATTACGTATGATTTCTTTTGATCACAAATTCATTCTCTTGTTTTTTATTGATATCAGATCCTGTTGGTGGGTCGGTTTTGGAGTAATGTTTAGTAGGTTTCTAAAGATGTGTTGGATGTTGTGATGTGGCCAAAAATAGTTCTATGTTTTCAAGATTTCCAATTGATAAACCTATGTATTATTTATCATGTTTCACAAGCTAGATCCACCTCTGAAAATAATTCATCATATCGTTTGTTTAAATAGATATCTGTTTAGGATCGATTTAATGTGTTTCTAGTTCGTGATAATTCTTGTGGACATAGCAGTTGTGTTCGTTGATGTTGATGCATTTCGCTGTATTCGTTGTCTAGTCTTCTCCTCGTTCTGAGTGAGATAGAGTTATGAAATATATATATGAGTTCCTATTTAGATTAAATTGTTTTTTGAGCAAGTGAGTTTTTTTGAGTGGTGTGATACATAGCACCAGACTGCGGGGAAACATATGCTTCATGATTTAGGACTCCATCCATAGGCCTCGGAGTGAATCTTTTCACGCAGTCAGGAAATATACAGAGGTGTGGGGCGCTTGACTAGGCTCTTTTCTCTACAATTGTGGTATGGTAGTTTCAATGTCTATATTATGGGTCCTCATCTCTGTTAATTTCCATTTGTCACAACATGTGTGGTGGACTTTCATCTCACACAATGTCTATGGTTATGCCTTCATGGATGCAGGTTTAAGATCAATGTACCTTTTTCGACCACCTCTATAAATTGGGTGCGGTATTTTTGTTACCTATTCATATGTGGATATTTTTGGTAGTTCCTTTGTTTATTTTTTGGTTCCAGTGGCCAAATTATTTGGTCCCCTTCCCTCCGCTCCTCGAGTGGTGGGGGTCCGGATCTATGCTGAAAGTGTGGGCAAAGATTCCATCCCCTCTGTTCAGGAGTGGGTAGTTTATATGTTCATGTTGCAACCCTATTAACTTGGGTTGGTGGGTTGTTGTGGGAGAGTTTTTATAGACTTGTGAAAGTGAGGTAATGTTGAGTTCTAGTTTTTTTTGTGATAGTTGGGTTCTAATGGTGGGTAGACCCACCACTAGTGTCGTTGTTTTTTTGTCATAAAAACTTGTCTAGTGCTAGTTGTTTATTAATGTTGGGGAGTAAATTATGTAATACCCTATATTACTTTGTTTTATTGAGTGATATTTAGTTTGGGTGATTTTTTGTTTCATTGGGATAAGTCTCAACAATCGGGTTCTTGACTTGGTTGTGGAGGTTGTGGCTTGACCATTCCGTTGATCTTCACAAAGTAGAAGTGAGTTGGTGTTTCATTGGGAAAGAGTAATAAGTTATTTTGATGTAAAATGTTATTTAACTAGATTGATAGGTTGGATCATGTTGATAATTAATCCTTAGGTTATTATCTTTCAGCTGGAAAGTGTTATGGCTTTCTGGGGGTGGAAAGCTTGAATTGTGGGGAGAATCGTCACACCCGGTTTTTCATGTCTTTGTTTTGATCCGGTTCAATTGAAATCCCGATACTTTTCTTGGGTATTTTGTGAGATAAATTTTGATTTTTTATGTTTAATATAGGTCTAGTCACCCTAATTTGGGTTCGCTATTTCTTTTTTATGAGTATTGGGAGATAGGGTGGTTACTTCATTATTTGGGCCAACCGTGAGCCCATTTCCAGTTTTAAAAGCCAAATTTTATTCTTTTATAACTCATATGTTTTTCAAACATTTTCAACAATTCCACATCCCAAATGGCCTAAACCGATATTTTCAATCTACCATATCCTTTTTTACCCCTTAAAAATTTATAATCATGGTGAATTTGGGTTACTTATTTAGGCATTTGGCCAGGCCATGGTCCCATTTCCAATTTTTTAAAAAATATTATGTTTATTTTTTATCGAATTAAATATTTAATATTTTTCCTTCATTCCACATCCCACTAAAATCCAATATATCTATCATCACCTGAATTATCTATTTTCCCTCTTTAGAGGTCATAACTGTCGCGGAGTGGGGAATCATATTTAATGCCTGTCAATTCGTCCACAATTGACAAGGTAAATTGTAACATTCAAAAATCAATTAATTCGTACTCTTTTCGCCACCAATATTCTTTCCCTTGTTCTCCCAGATCATAGGAGGCTCTCTAAGACGTTTCGAGCCATTAAATTTTATCTAATGGTGCATATCTAGTTGAATACGAAGAGTTTTCTAGTTGAAAAGGTGAGATTCCTTCCCATTACCCCACTTCTTCTTCCTCCTTTCATTATTTACTAGTTTTATAATCTCCTATATTCCTGTTCAACATAGGGTTCTGTTATTAAATGATTTTTATGAGGTTTTTATTAATTTTTTTTATGGTAGTCATAGATTTATTTTTTGTAAACAATCAGATGGTGATTTTGGGAATGCGTTTCCATTACCCCAAGGATTTGAGGTAGGTTGTCCATTTCACAAGCCTTTATCGTTTAAGTTTCATCATTATCATATTGTTATAAAATTATTTATATGATATTTTCAACCTTGAATCCTTTGTTTTAAAGGTTATTTTGTGGAAATTATGTTTTATGACTTATCTTGTTAAAAACATAGTTGTTTTGGTATAAATGTTCACTCTTCTTATTAAATAAATTATTCAATGAGCTTCCACACATGGTTTATAGTATTTTGAATATTTTTCAGTAGTTTTAATAACTTCATGACATGAAAATGGTATTTTATCCCTTTTTAAGTGCTTATCCTATGTTGTTTTTTAAAAGAGTGCATGCTACATGTTCGGTAAATTGTCGGGTTGTCTTTTTTGTGTCTAGTGCAATTTAAAATGATTTGTATGGATTTATAAATACATTGGAAGCATGCAAAACATATATTTTGGGATCCTTTTATGTCTTTTTAATTTTTATTTGGTTTTAAAAATAAAAGGTTTTTGGTTTACAATGTGTTTTTCCCCGAGATTCCAGAAGGTGGCATGTTTCACATTCTTATGAAAATGGTTGTGTTTTGAATATGCAACCAGAGTGTTTTATCGGATTTATAAATGTTGTTTTATGCTGCATTTTTTATACAACATTTTATAAAAAATTGAAATTCATATCTTTTTCAACTGTTAGTTTTGGGAAAATTCTTAAAGGTCTGTTTGGCCTTTCTTAAAAATGAGTAATGAGTATTTTACTTGTATATACCATGTTGTGTAAATTGGGATTGTTGTATCATCCATGAAATGATTTTCATAAATGTTTTTAGGGCTTCCAAATATGGTTGGGTATGGTCTTGTTGTCTGTTTATAATTCAAATAGTGTTTTTGAATGAGTTTTATGTGCATATCCTCAATACACTCTTTGAAATTATTTTACAGAAATTTGTAGGGGTTTATTGATTAGTTAAAGAAACATGAAGAATGTTTATTTGTTTTTTGTGTTTTTATGGTTTGGGAATGGAATTTGGATGTGAAATGTGTATTTGATAATATGTGTAACATTATTGATCACTAAAGGGAATCCTGGGTATCATGGTGGGCAAGTGTTTACTAGTATGCTAGTGATTCTATGGGGTTTGGCCTCTATTTCACGTAACAAGTTTGACGATAACAACACTAACTAAAATATGATGATGATGATGTTGGGGGACCCCTAGTTTATGGGTATTCTCCCTACTAGTGTCTCGTGTGCATGAGAATGGATATTTATTATGGTTACTTTCATAGGGATACGAGGTACCTGGGGCTTCAAACTAACTAGTGCCTAGGGGTGTTCCTATGAGTTGTGTTCAATGGCCATTTTTTGCTCACCATCGGAATAAAATGTGTTTGGTTGGAAAATCTGATACTGTTTGTTATTTATTTAAAAGTGTAAAATCATTAAAGCATCCCTCATTGAAACAATTTTCATTTTGAAGTTTAACCTCTTTTAAAAATTGTTACTTTTATTTTTTTTTTAAAAAGAATGTTTTTGTCTAATAATTATTACCTCATGGAACCTCATTTGAAAAAAATATTTTATATCTTGTATTTAAAACTATAAATTGATGTTTCTTTTATTTAAATGTAAGTGCATTGGGAATATAATAACGGTCTAACCTACTGAGTTTTAATACTCACGCCTATAGTCTTCTTCGGTTTTTAACCATTGTGCATGTTTCAGATTTAGTTTGATCTCCTTGGGAGATGTGTGATAATTTTGTTGGAGTGTGACCAGTGGGGTTACATGGAGTTTGTTGGTTAACTGGTTTGGTTAGTTGAGTTTTTGGATTATTTTTACATTCAGTTTCTTGTACAAATAATGTTCAGTTCAATACTTATATAAATTTTTTTTGGGCTTTCCATTTCATTCCATTGTTAGTTTTATTGTTTATATATGAGAAACATTGTTCCCTTGTGTACTCTATTGATTCCCTTGATGCTTTTCGCCATCCCGGGAGGATCGGGAATGCCTCTCGGGACTTATCACGGGCTGGCTTGGGTGACCGGTTTAGGGTTGACTCGGGCTGGTTCATGACATTTCTCAAAGAAATACATTTCTACTTCACATGCAACACTTCGAGGAGAAAATTTTAAAGGTTCTTCCTGGACATACAATTTCCATTCATGGTGAAGGATGGCACGTAGGTGGATTTTCCATTCCATGAAATATGTATCGGTGAAATGATATTCCTTATCACGATTTCCCCATAATGAAATATATTTTTTTTGTCATTTTATTTCACTTTCTACAAAGTAATATGAGAATTATAATAGTGATTTATCTGATAAAATTTTAAAAAACAAATTAAAATAATATTCATCAGTCTCTCACAATTTGATAAAAACCAAATAGCCCTCACCATTAGCTTCGAAAAATTGTTTTTCATGAATAATATAATGGAAATGATCCATATTCCCTTTCTCATTACCCAAAAATTTATTTGTCATGAAACTAAAGTGGTTTTAGATAGGTATTCCAAATTCCAATAGCATTATCTCATTGTTGCAGGATACGTTGGGTGGACTCCCCAGTCCTGAAATGCACAATTTTTTATTTACTCATTATTTTCCTCTCATTTACACCATTTCATACTATGGTAGTCTACACTTCTTGTGAACCAATTTATTTCATCCAAAAAACCACATGTTATATTTCCATGATAATTATAATCATCCCAACAATGACTACTGAACCTCATTAAAATATGGTTTGATTCTAAAAGAAGTAATGGAATGCTATAGCACCCTAATATATTACTATGGTATTATATTCTTTTATGCATAAATTACCAATTATTATCATGATCACATGCTTCTTAATATTAAGGGGGGTTACATAATTGATTATCCATTTCATTGACAATATTGACACTCAAGACAAATTATTTTAGTTCCTTATTTCATTCTTGTTAATTCATTAACCATGTTATCAAAAAAAGACCCAAATTGAAATAACCATGCACATGACATAAATAAATTAAGGGATATGATGATGAGATTATACTACTGTTTAGTTTATCTAACAGTTGATAAAATAATCACTGACCTAGTAGTGAAACACCTTGAACCAAATGAGGTTCAATTTTATAGATTTCCACCTATCCTTCTTGTTATGTACATGGATTGGTTTCATCTCGACTATGAATAAGTACAGCCGACACAATCTTGGGATCTACGACCATTACATATTCCATTTACTCACACACATGTAAGGGGAAAAGGGGTTTACATGAATGAAACAATGTGAATACAGGCCCTGCATAATAATGTGGAGAGAAGTCACACATGCCAACAATTTATTTAAATAATAAATTAAATGAAACCAATCAAATACCAAATTTCTGGTCAAGCTCATGATCACCCACTAGTAGGAAACAAAACACACATATAATAAAACCTTAATTAAATACTCAATCATTCTTATTTATGATAAATCATGTTCAATTTGAATAGTTATATTCATTAATTAATTAGTCCTTTTATCTTGATTCTTATCGGAATTTCACTGAGAATCTCCTCCATTATAATTTTAAACAAATTGGAAATATTAATTTAAAATTAATCATGTACATAAATGTATCATGGAGGAAATATGGGGAATTATTATCCAAATCTACCCAACATGTAATATAATCATACACAGTTTTATAATTGTGACATATGAAATACATGAATTATCAAGTACTTTCATGATGTATACATCGCAGTTGATTACATGAATTACCTGATTTTTCAGTCATGTGTTATGTATCAATGTAAATTGAGTAACGACTAGTAATATGACTCATTCATGATATGTATATCTAAACATTACACAAATAATATTTAACTATTTATATATATTGTTAAGACATATCACATGGAGTGTCCCATCAATATGTCCACATGAATGTACATGTCTCAATGTTTATACATTATAATAAATAAAATAATGTTCTGTATAACTAGTAAAAGTACAAGGTGTGTAGATCTGATCTACATGGTGTGTACGTATCGCACAATTTTTCTAAGGTACACACCATGGGAGTCGGTGTGTGAAGATTACCGAAATTTTTTGGCAGTAAACTACTTTTCCAAAGGGCCACACATTGTGTTCACTCCGTGTTACGTAGTCACTAACTATGTAGGTTGTGGGTGGAATACAAAGCTGATATCTAACCCAAAGGGAATACACACCATGTCCAATGGGCCACTCATCACGTAGTCTGGCTAACCATGCACCATTTCTTTCTTGACAACATGTGGGGCATTAATGAAGTAATTAATGTAGTAATTAATACATAATCTAGAATTAATTTACAAATAAATCTTTATTTCTTGAATGGGACTAAATTGTATATGACTTCAGTTTTATAGGGCATAGTCTGAGGTAGTTCGAATAGAAACATTGGAACCTCTGAATGATTTGATAAATTTTGTTTTAATCGTAAAAGCAATCATTTCCATTCGATATATGAGAAAAAATATTGGAAAAATAGATCTCAAAATTGAAATTAAAATAATTATTGACGTATAATTGAAAAACTACATTACAAATGCATACATTTAAATTTTTTTAAATAATTATTTCAAATTATATACCCGCTCAAATTCAACTTTTATGTTCTAGGAATAGTATAAGTGTTTGATGTGTGTTTCCAAATATTAATTTTTCTATAATCAATTATCAATCTATGATATATACAATAATGAATGCTATGACTAACTGAACTGGGTAAACGAAATATACAACAATAATTATTGAAGAATATAGAGAGATAGAGGAGATCAACACATAATTTCTATAATTTATTTAACATGATAATGAATTAACTCTAAGGAATATTTTATTTGTTGATGAGTTAGAAAATAGATATTTGGTGCACCATCAGTACATTGTAGAATCCTTGTGTAGATTATGAAGGACCCCATAACATCATGAGAGGTGAGGGGTGAATCAGGGTGTCATCTTTTTCTTTTTAATGTTGTGGATCTTGTTCCAACTTTTGTAGGAACTTTCTAAATATTTCGAATAATGGAAATCAGTGAGATGACACGTCACATTTACTTGGTTCATCAAAAAGGGCTACGTATAAGGAGTATATGCCAACAATGTGTCGGTCATACCTAAATCAACTAATCTTTACAAATTTGAGGATTACAAGATTTGGTCGCAGACACTCTTTTCAAGGTACACTGGCTCTACGAGGTTCAGCGATAGCTAACTACATCCTTCAGATCACTTCTGTCAACTCTCCCTAGCTCAATACCTTGAGGGAAGTGAACTCAGTTTATTGACTTAAAGGTCTCTTCAATAGATTTTAATTTATTTCTTTGTCTCTATTCAGCATGATACATGACTTGCATCTAAGACTAGGATTGATGCACATTAAATCACTTATCACACACACTAGATATTCAAAAACCAATCATACAAATAACACCACACTTGCGTGAAATACCCTAACTTGCAGCCAAGATTTGGGAATTTTAGAAAAAGATGACTTTTCCAAAACAACTAATTTATGTGAAACCCTTATCTTTCATGCAACTACACCGAATGATTCACTTGGTCTTTTCAAAATAAAGGAACACATTGCAAACAAGATTTACCCTCTTCTAATCTTTTGCGTGAAAATATTTCACATGGAAAATTAACCAAATTTTAATTGGAAAATAAAGAAGACATCCTTGAGGGTATCCATCTATTTATAGGCCCTTGATGACCATGCACACAAGATCCCGACACATCTTTTTTAGTGCATGCATGATTCTTCATGAGCGCGCTAAACCACTTTTGACGTCACATTAGGTGCACAAACCGTTTCTTGAAACATCATATTCCATGAACTCTATGACATTTTCATTTTTTGATGTTCTGATCCCAAAACATGTATCGCATGAAAGTTCAAAAAAGGCATTCTATCTTGTGTGAAAATACCCAATATTTTGTGCACATTTCAAATCTTTCGGGCACCATCCTTTTCCAAAAACACGTTCCTCCTTTATTTTTTTTTCAGCCCCAAAATTTTGGCATACACTGCAGAACGACTCCACCTTCAATTCAACATTTGGATTAAGTTATATGACCCATTTCTATGTAATCTCCTTAATATTCTATAAAATGGTTGAAAAAACAATCCAAAACCATGATCGAGCCAAATTATATTGTAAATAAACACAAACGGAACTCTTTTTCATGAAAATAAAAACCTTGGTTCCAACATATTTCCCCTGGAGGTGATCCAGACATGTACTACAAATCTCCAAAAGTAGCCAAAGTAGTCTTTGGGTGTTAGGATGGATGATACTTGCTCTTTTCTTATTCTCATTTGATCACCATTAGAATCAATTCAAAATTATTCTCTTTGATCCGATGGAGGATGATTTCTCTCCATTCTTGAGAGCAGTCACGGAGATGGGGGATCTCTATCCTTGGGAGGATTCTCCATTAATTTTGTGCCCAACCAAAAAAAAAATGAATTCGATCTTTTTATAAAATAACATAATTGGGTATTTATATTTCTAGGTAAAACAATTTCACAAGTTCCCTTATTAGATTATTTAAACTTAGAAACAAAAATGTAATATAATAATAATAATAATATTTATCAACATGTTCTTTACCTAGAAATTATAATTGAATATTATATAATTAAATAATAGTCAATATTTATTATTTCTCATAGCATTAAACTCTTTCCTCCATTCCTCTCCAATATTTATCAGCCCTTGAATAACACCAGCTAATTTATTAAATAAATATCACTATGTTAATCTCCAATAAATAAATAAATTAAATATTTTCTAAATAGGAAATAAATATTTATTAAATATTTCGATCACAATATATCCTCTCCAATAACTGGTGACAGAATAAATTATATCAAACATACATGAATAATTATAAAACCACAAGAAAGAATATTATTTATTCAACATCTCAGACAATAAATAGTAATATGTTATTTAGCTGACATTTTAGATTCACTTAGTGTGTCACCCTCTAGGCCTCTTTTTTAGTGGAATTAGAAAAAAACATAATGTCAATGGTAATCATCAAGAAACATACTAAGGAACCCATAGTGAAATAAGTTAACAATAAAATGACATGTTACCTCATATGAATACTTACACTTTAATATATTCCCTTTACCACAGTATCTCAAATCGAGCCATTTTCATGCTAGTGACATCAACATATATGCTCGATACCTTTTTATTTTACATTATGGAAATATAAATTTCCTATAGAACAATATATCCATGTATTTATTTAGGATATTTCATTTAAATGGGACTCAGATATTAACATTATTTAAATAAAAGATGGAATAAACCCTTTCTCTCATTATTCATTAATGTAATATTACTTGGGACACACCCAACATATACTACCTCATCGTGGACATTTTGTATCATGATTTTTTAATACAACAAAGTCAATAAATTATAAGACTCATTAATAATACTCATAAAGTCTAAGGAACAATACACATGTCCAAAGATAAGAATATCCAGTGACACATTGAAATGTGGATTTTCAATTGGAGATTCTCATTCCCATAATATCTTACTAGATATTACCAAGGGTGTACACCATGAAAATCTACCTAAATGTCCTATAAGACTTCTTCCATGATATCCTATATCATCTATGTACCTCAAATGATGTCACCTGGATATATAATATTTATTCAAGAATAATGTTGTAGCACTTCTTGGTTCTCATCATAGTGGGGGACCGCAATCAATATTTATTGAGAAAACAACTCTTAGGACATTACCAAAGAATATATTACACTAACGAAAAATCATGATGTTATAATTAGTATATTAAAATTAATTAAAATTGAATACACTTATTCATATTTTATAAAAAAGTTTGTTCTATGGATACACTTCAAACATGACCTATAAATTTCACTTCTCAGGTTGAAAATTCATATTTCAAAAGCTTACCATCGATATATATTATTTTAATGTTATTAGAATAGTATATAAATGGACTATATACTCCAACTCTCTCATGGAGTGAAAAAAATATAATCCATGAACACAATAATAAAATATACTAATAAAAGATGATTGTTTTAGTTCATCAACATAATAAATACTATAAGAATGTTGGTGAAACCGAATGGTACAAACAGACACAAAAAAACCATACCATCTCCAAAATACAATTTTAGATATATCCTATAATTGGAATCTCGACTAATTATACGATGACTTATGAAAAATAATTGAAACCCAATGTTACCCTCTATTCTTGTAAAAAATATCATCAATTATTGGGAATGTTTCATTGTTTTTAATGTTCACCCAATTAAACATTCGATCATCAAAAAATTTCTAACATTTTAAATTTTCTTATTTGAAAAGAGAGTAAGTGATTACCTTTGTGACAGAATAGTTTGAAGAAATCTCTTATGCTCTAGATCCTTACGTTTGACAATATGGGCCACCATCTCAGTAGGTGTATAAAACACTGATATTTTTTGAAATGTAATTTTATAAATTTATTTTAATTTTTTGATATTTTTCATTTCATGCAACACTAAAAATTCTTTATTATATATAAGAATAATATTTTTCGATTTCATTATAATAAAAAAAAATGTTAATCGTGCACTATATGAAACGTCAACATGACATATGTTACATGAAACACTGAGTTTATATGAAATATAATTTCATATTTATTTAAACATATATTTATTACCAATCCACTAAAAAATGAAATATGATTATTAAAAAAATTTAATTATAGTGGTAAATAATATTTTTTTAACTCAAATTATATAAATTAATTATCAAATTATTCATTTAGGAAATTAGAATCAATCTCACATTGAAATTGAATATAATAACATAGAAATCTTTTGAGTGTCTTCAATTTTAGAAACTCGCTTTCTCATCCCTTATGCAAGCCTGATTTTTAATTAATTTATTCATCATAAGTTATACGGATTGGTAAAAATGGAATCAATATTTGGAATCAGAAAAAAAATTAGTGTCTAATATGGTCATATTTTTTTTACCAATATGATAATTGAATGAAGTTCAAATTAATTACAACAAATAATGTAAAATAAATCATAATAAGGGAATAAATCAAAAAGTTAATGGACAAATTAACCTATCCACATGTCAAAAATACATTTTATGGGATTTTTTTGTCTCTTTGCCTTAATGTATTATGTTGTTTTTAATTTATGTTTATTTTCAAGATTAGATGTCGGTACACCTATATTTTTTGAAAAAATAGAATATGAGTGATTTCCCACCCATATAAAACGCCACCACCTCTCCCACTTCTACACGCCTATAAAACCACATTGGTTATGAAATTATCTTCCTAATAAACTTCTCAAAATTCATTCATTCATAATTTAAACCTCCCTTTGGAAACAATGAAATATTATAATTCCATTTGGTGAAAATGAAATGGAATTACCCAAAGAAGAGGTAACCTCCTTCCCCACGCTCCATTATCTTATTTCAATGATCTTACCCATAAAATATCCTTATTACATTAATATAAGAAAAAACTAATATCCTCAATATATAGATATGTTTTTTTCTATTGTTTTACCAAAACATACACACTCTTTTATCTAATGGATAATGAATATACTATTTATGTTTATGTTGAACTCCAACCTCACAAAATGATGATTGTTCGTTTATCATTTACCACCATTCATGGTTAGGAATCATGGTTAAAAAAATGTTTATATATGATATATATGATAAATATTATGTATTTAATATTCATTAATTATTTTAAATAACATATCATTATACTTTTCTTTTTTCTAACTAAAATATGTATTTTGAGGATGTGTCGACAACCTCCCCCCCAAAGAGATGCGATTCATTCACTCGGTACATGGAATGTATTAAGGATTTGTTTAGTGAACATATAATATTTAATTATTACATAATAATTAAGAAATACAAATATTATTTTCATATAAACATATATTTCAATTTCATTCTTTATTTCAAGATGACAATGGGACAGAAACAATGTTATATCATACATACGTCCTACCATATTCATGAACAGTGTATATAATTTCATAATTTTATATTATATAGATTATTATAACGCATGTTTAATAAATATTTATTATATTTATATCATGTTTTTAACTATATAAATCATGATATATTCATAATCACCAAATATATAAAAAATTAAGATCAATTCGAAAAACAAATCATATATTACCCAAAGTGAAACCATAACATTGATTTTTTAAAATGTGGATAATATAAAGAAATAATAAATCCATATATAGTACTAGATATAATAATATGGTTCAATTTTATATTTATAATAATATTATTTTTGTTAAATAAGAATTCTATATGAGTACAATGAGAGTCAAAGAACAAAGTAAGACAATTTCATCTCACATTTTATTTTCATGAGATACATGCTTTATTTAACTCCCATTCCTTTTGTGTGGTGAGTATGATTCCCATGATGAAGAATATTATAATTATACATGAATTTAGGGGTATTATTATATCCCGTTCATGATATTTATTTCATGGGGTTTATTTTTAAGAAGTTACAAAATAGGTAAAGTAATTTTGTCTCAATTTTCCTTCTTTGGGAAAGTTGTCATGTTATGAACATATATTCTTCCCTAAGGTGTATATATTGTATAGTGAATTTTATATTAGGAATATTATAACATTAATGATATTTTATGATTCATTTAATATCATTTTCTTAAATTTTTAGAATGGTTTAATGTTACCATGTGGCAATAGTCTACTGAAACAATCTCATTGCTTTTCTGGATTATTTTTGTTTATTCTTCCTATAATGAAGTATTATGATAAATATATATAGAAAACCAAATAAGTTTTTAAAATCATATTATTTAGGTTATATTCATGTACTGGTGCTATTTTTTCCACTCTTTGGTGTATATGATATTTAAGTAAGTTTTTTTTTGAAATCTTGACTTTAATTCTCTTTTTGATCATAAATTTGTGTTGTTTCAAACCATGTTTTCTAAGAACAATTTAACTATTAATTTATATTTTAAAAATTTATTTTCAATGAAACATTGTTCAAATATTTTTTAATATTATATTATATGTTTTCAAGGTAAATTTTTTTCAAAATTCATTCATGTTTCTTTTTATGTTTTCATGGAAATAGGTTTTCAAAATAATTTCATGTTTATTTTTAATTTTTCTAGAAAAATGGTTTAAATTTTGTTTTGGGGTTCATTTTAATCATTTCATGGAAAATGGTTTTGAAATGGTTTTCAATATTTTTATATTTTTCAATGTGTTTTTATTGAAATGGGTTTCAAAATGTTTTCGGGCTTTCTATATATGTTTTAAAAGTGGTTTCCACGGAAAAGGATATGAAAATGGTCTTTAAGAAAAATTTATAATATTTCACGAAAAAATGTCTAATTTTTTTCAATAAATCTATATAATTTTTAAATTTTTATTTAAAATAAATTAATTTTGTAAAGTATTTATGTTTTTAAAATCCATTTTAAAATTAATAGGATATTTTTCTCAAGAAATGTTTTTTAAATATACCTCCCAGTTATATTACAACAGAGACAACATTCATTGATTTTAACCATTATCTTCTTAGAAATGATAAAAAATGTTCAATTCATATTCTATATCAATATGGTATGGTTTTACTTCCCAGAAATTTATGAAAACCCATTTATCTTTCACTTGTTATGTTTCTAATACCCTTCCTACTTCTACGAGACATATTCTTTCAAAACAGATTACACATAAATGTGTTATGCCATGATAAATCATTAAAATTGTCACTTCCTTTTATATGTTAATCTAGGATTACATCATTATTAAAACTATATAGTTTCCATATTTTATTATATGAATAAATGTTTATAATATCCATTTCATTTCATGGGTTTTGATATCATCTCTTCAAATGGATTATGATAAGATTAATGTTCTATTATTTTGTGGAACATGTATTGATGATGTTAATATGATATGGGTGGGACCTAAGTATTTCTATGTTGTATTGGCTAATGAAAAATGTTATTTGATCTCAAAGTCTATATGATATGGTATCCCATTCCCGGAATAAGGGTGAATATGCGAGGGCATCCCATCCCCGAAAAAAGATATATTAATCCCAAAATAACCAGGTAAATGGGATTGAATCCCAAGTAAAAAAATAATAGGTTACACGGTAGGGAATCCCAAGACTAAAGTAGGTACATTAGTGATTATCCAAAGCATAACATTTTATGAAGTTCATAGTAGGTATCATTGATATATGTTTTTTATAAGCTTATATATATTAGAAAATTTTCATGTTTTATTCCGCCGTTATGATTTCATGGATTATGGATTTTAATTCATTTATTTTCATGTCTTATGAAAAACCGATCATTCTTCCATGACTCATGTATATGATCTTTGATATGAAAATAATGATAAATTATTTTTTTGATAATATTGTCAAATCTTTATGATCCTGATTACACATAAATATCTCCATTGTTTTCAACTTATCGAGCATCTGATCCCACCCATTTATGTTTCCATTCCAAGGTTATAAATATCTAGATTAATTATAATGTTTTATAGAAGGGTGATAGTCATGAAGAACCCAATGGGAGATAATGTATCTCACTAATGTACCAATGTTTATGTTTATAAGTTTCCAAAGGTAGTAAATTAATACAGGCTTTGGTGTCTGATTATGTAATGTTATAAGTATTCCACAAAAGTGATGTAACATCTATATATTTGTTGACTGGGTCATTATAGTTGGCTTCAGAGAGAATATTTAGTTACCCTTTGGAAACATGGATAATAAAACATTAATTAGACCGTTAGGTTTATATCTAAGGATGTGTCTAGGTACATCTTTATGGATATGTATCAGGATGAGTAAATGTAAATTAAAATTTCCTTTAATTTTGATAAAGTATAGATTGTATGGTTTCCTTGAAATATAACCCTATATGGATATTAAATGTTGATTTGGATCTTGAACATATGACACTAAGGGTAGAAACTCCAACAAGGCGTTCAAATCATGACTCGACATTACCTGGTATATGACAATGGGCCTTAATATAAACGTAGTTTGAAATTTTCTGGGGGATATACTTTTTAAATTCAACAACACTTTATGATCCATCATTAAGTGTTGGAAAAGAATACGACTATGAATAACATAGGAAAACCCAAATGTGTAGTCGATTAAAAGGAATGTTCTATGAAATAGACATTCTATATGTAATTTTTCGTGATATATGTTTCTTAGCCGGGTAATTATGGTTTTAGTAAATAAATTGAACGAGAAAGAACTTGGTAAAAAAATGTTTTAGATGTGAAAACATTAGGGAATTTTAAAAATATATATTTCCAAGTGAAAATATAATAAATATAATTTGAAAGGTTTTATGAGTATTGGTTATACTTATGACGATAAATTTTCAAAAAATGTCATGTGAAAGGTATGTCATTTTCATCCTGTAGGTTTCAAAAAAATCATAAGAAACATGATTTTATTGAATTTGGGAACCATTAAGACATGATTCATATTTCATATTCTTGGAATGTTATTTTGAGGAACAGTTTCATGAATCATGAGTAATGTTTTAAGAATAATCTTAGATTAATGATGTGTATATGTTTTGAAAAAATATATTATGCTACTAAAAAGCATGAAACTTACAAATATTTTTATGATTAATTTTTATTTATGGATTCATAAGGATATGTTGAATGGTGACGAAGACATAGTAAAATGATTTATTGGAAATGTAATATTTTTATTAAGGGAATCCAACCATTAACGTGATCAATATATATAGGAAATTGTATTTGTCTTGGATAAAGAGATGAATTTTTGGATAATGTATATTGGATACTATCAATGAATTTGGAAAAAATTATTTATTTATTAAAAAATTGGTCTATGTCATCATTGTAGAATTTTCAAACTTCTTGGATTTATGGAATATATCCAGTAAAAAGAGGAATAAGGATGTATTAATTTCATCTAAATGGATATATGTTAATTTATGTTATCACCATTTTCAATCGAATAATCAATGATAATATTCATATTTTTGGAATGTGAAAAGAATGAAATAATATTTGATATATCGGGGAGTCAATATTAAGAATGTTTCGTGAATTTATTTATAATGTTTTGTATTTTAATCTTTTGTATGGTTTATAAGGGTAACAATTTTTTGAAAGATTATGTTAAACTTTGGATGATGTTTGTGAGATTAATGTATCATCTAAAAATAAGAAGTTTTATTCATATTGAAAAACATATTTTATAATTTTTTTGTTCATGAATACTGAGGAAAACATCAGATGGAATATCAAGGGTCTTATGATGTGTTATTACTTATAGACCATAAAATACACCTTATTTTTTGTAGTAATAGGTAAAGTTGATCAATGAACAAAAAATTGGGAGGTTTTCCTAAATTAATAAAATTATATCCTCTCAGGAAAATTCTTCAACTATAGGAAGCAAGATATTGAAACCAAACAATTTCAACATAATACAACAATTTTCAATGCATAAAAATCCACTTATATTATCATTTAGTTATGGAATGGTTATTTTTAACATTTTACTAATGATGTTTTTATCTCTCTCCATCCAAACATGATAGTTATATTTCTATTCTACATCCACGTTTTCACATCCCTCCTATGTTATCTTATGTGGAATGCTAATTAGGAATAACTTTTGGTAACTTTTACGTTTCAAAATTTCCTTTTTAAATTGAAGAATTAGTATTTACTTTTAGGTTTTTTTCTATAAAAGTAACATTCAAGTACTAAAACATTAATAACCCAGACTAATTTTGTGGGAGACATTTACATTAAGGGGGTAGATTGTAACATCCCATGATTTTTTAAAATAATTTTTTTTCGAATTAATTTAATATGTGTGATATTTCTCATTTCATAAAACAATAAAAATAATTTGATTTATTTTAAATCACAATATCGGTATTTCATTATTCACAATAGTAATATAATCATGCACTATTTGCAACACTGACAAAGAGCATGTTATACACAAGATTTAGTTTCAATGAAACATCATTTTATAATTATTTAAGAATGATATTTATAACCTAACCATTAATAATAGTAATATTATGAGTAATAAAAAATTTAAAATTTTTATAATGAATTTCTATAAATAAATCATATTTATAATGAAATTTTAATTTTTTTAGAGTCTCTTTACATATAAAAATACTACTTTTTCAAATTAACTACTTTTTATGTCCCAATATAAACAAAAAAAATTAATTCTAGAAATATTTATAAATGTACTTTGATTAAATAATATTCATTTTGGAGTTTGTAATATCTACAATCTCATAGGGTGAATTGTTCAGATTTTTTAGAAAAACACCATGTTTTGATGAATAGTAAAAAATAGAAAAAGTTAATTCATAAATTCTCTTTAATATAATTTAATTATGGTGTGAAAATATATTTAATTTTTTTTAAATTAAAATTATATCCATTTTTAATCTATTAATCCAATTTTGTATTTTTTTAATAATTTTAAAATTGAAATTGAATTTAATAACATTGCAATATTTTGATCATTTTTTATATTTAAAACACACATTATCATCCAATCAAAGTGGTCAATTTTAAATTAATTTCTACCACATAAGTGATTTTAATTTTGAAAAAAGGATCTAATATTGGTATCATAATAATTTATAATTTATAATAATTTCAAAGTAGTTTTTTACCAAAAATATTAGTTATTGCAGTTAAAACTAATTATAGAAATTAAGATAAAATTTAGATTAAGAAGGGAATAAACCATTAACTTACTGAATAAATGAACAGTCTTCATCTATATATATAAATTTATATAAATTATTCAGCCATTATCCAAACATTCATTATCTTTTTTTTTGGATAAATTTTTAGAAGTAAAAACATGGGTACACATTACATTTCATTTCAAATATACCAAGTGAGACCTTTCCCTCCTCTATAAAATGCCACCATATTTCCCACTTCCTCACACATATCAAAAAACATAGGGTTCGAAAATATATTCCAAATACACATCATAAAACCCATACGTTTTTCTTTGAAGCCTCACCTTGGTTATAAGGAAATCCTTGAATTCCCTTTTGTGATAACCAAAAGGAATTTCCTAAAGAAGAGGTCGAATCATTCTTCAAGATCCTTAAACATAATTTCATTCTACACACATTAAAAAAAATATATTCAATTATATTATAAAAAAAATTCTAAATATATTGATATTTTTTATGAAAATGTTTCCACCTAAAATTATGCACAATTCATCTAATGGGTAACGAATATACTCTTTATGTGTTCATCGAACTACTACCTCACAAAATGATGATTGTTCATTTATCCTTTAACACCATTCATGGTTTCAAATTATGATGGAAGATCTATTTATATATGATATATATGATATATAATATGTATTTAAAATTCATTAATTATTTTAATAGTCAGATCACTATACATTCCATTTTATGTAAATACAATAATTTAATTTGAGGACTTGTGGACTACCACCCCCCGAAAGTGATGTGATTCACTGACACACTACATTGAATGTATTAATAATTGGTTCAGTGAAATTATATTATATATATATATATGACATAATAAATTTATTTTTAAAGATATTATATTAATATATAAATACATTTCACTATCATTTTTTCTTTTGATATGATAATAAGATGAAAACAATGTTCATCCATACTGATGACCAACCGTCATCATGAACTGTGTATTCTGTTCCATTATTAGTAATTATATAGATAATAATAATAATAATAAATTGAATAGGATTGATATTTATACCATGTTTTACATTCTGTGAGTCATGATATATTTTTAAAGACTATATATATTACAAAATAAAACAGTAGTGAAAAAACAAGGTTGTTATTACAAAAAGTGAAATCATAACATAAAATTGTTAACAATATTGTAATATAATTCATTATAAAACCATATGTGGTTCTATATGTATGAATATTTTACCTCTATAGATTTATAATCAACCTATATTTTTTATCTATGATGTTTTTACAAGTAAGACGGGAGTGAAGACATAAGGCATGTTAATTTAATCACACATTTAATGTTCATGTGATACATTTTTTATTCTACACAAATTACATTTGTGTGGTGTTTGTACTACCCATGGATGAATTATATTATTCATATAATCAAATTTTTGGGTATTTACATATCTGTTTAATGATATTTCTATCACGTGGTTTATGTTTCAAATGATTCCAAATCTGTAAATTAATTTTGTCTCAATTTTTATTCATTGATACACATGCCATCTTATGCACCAATTTTTTTAAATGAGTTTTATATAATATATTTGAAATTTTATATCATTAAGATACGTATTTTAATGATATTATATGATCAATCAAATTTTATGCTCCCAAATGGAGAGTATGGTTTAATGTTTCCATGTGGTAATACTTTATTGAAATAATATCATCGCTTTTCAAGATTATTTTTGTTTATAAATCCTATGGTGAAATTTTATGATCCATATATAAATAAAACTAATGTATTTTCTTATCCTATAGTTATTTATTATATAATTATGTATTTGTAAATTAATTTACACTCATCGGTTTATAATATATTTAATAAAGTGTTTTTATGAAATAAAACATTTACCTCTCCCTTTCAGTTAGAAATCTGTCTTATTTCAAACCGTGTTTTCTAATAACCATTTCATTATTTATTTATATTTTATAAAATAATTTTTAAATATATTTTTTTCAATATTTTTTCAATATTATATTATATGTAATGAAGTAAAATTTATTTCAAATTTTTTTCATGATTATTTTAAACGATTTTAAAGAAAAATAATTTTAAAAAGGTTCAAACATTTATTTTATAAGTTTTCAATGATTTATTTTTATAAAAAATGTGTTGAATATTATTTATCAATTTTTCATTTAAAAATAATTTTAAAATTATGTTCATTATTTCTTTATATTTTTTAAATTATTTTTTGAGAAATTTTATTCAATTTTTTTGAATATTTAAATATTTGTTTTCAAAATATTTTCAATGAAAAATGTTTTAAAAAATTATTTACTGTTTCTTTTATATTCATTCAGGTAAAAATGTTTTAAATTTTTTTATAGATTCCTTAATACTTTTTAAATTTGTTTAAAATAAAATGGTTTTCAAAGGAATAATGTTTCAAAAATCATGTTTCCTAGATGAATGGATATTTTCCTCAATAAATATGTTTCAAAGATATATCATCATTATTTTCCATATAATACAAATTTTTTTGAAGATACTGAATCCTTTCTAGAAAATTTATTATTGGATCCATTCATATTTATTCTAATAATGTGTTTTGTTTTGTGAGTATAACATTTAGGAAATCTTATCTCTATTTTATGGCTAATAAGTGTATGAATATTTTTTCTATTTCATGGGTTTAATTTTTATTAAACATGTTTCCTTATAATGGGTTATGACTTGAAAAATACTTATTATACCCTCTTCCTTTAATTGGTTATTATAATATGAAATTAAAAATAATACTATATATTTTCTATAGGTCATGATATGATTAAATGTTTATAATAACCATTTAATTTCATGGGTTATGATATGATCTCTCTTTATGGGTCATAATATGATGAATGTTTTATTATTTCATGGAAAATATAACAATGATGTTATTATGATATGGGGGACCTATATTTCCATCCAAAGAACTTGGTAATGAATAATGTTTTAGAAATCAAAGGGTATACAAGAGGGAATCAAAATCCGGAAACAAGAGGGTATTCAAGAGGGAATCCCTAAACTGAATGAAGAGGGAATCATAAGCACGAAACAATTTTGTACACATAAGGGAATCTGAAGACAGAAATAAGAGGGGGTATGGATGGGAATCCAAAGCCCAAAGTAGGTACACATGTGATTTACCCAATACTAATATGTAACAATGATCTTAGTATGAACCCTTAACATATGGTTTTAATAATTATACAAATATGACACAAATTAAATGATTTATTCCCATGTTATGACTTCATTTCTTATGCACTTTATTTCCTTATAATTAAAGTCTTATACTTTTGAAATTTATATACCATGACTCATGTATATCATAATTGATATGTAGCTAATGATCTTCTATTTTCATGACCTTATTCTCAAAAATATGTGTTCAAGACTATGTTTACACATCCCCCTTGCATACCCTTACTGATCATTTGAGAACCCCAATTTTTTTTCCCTCCAATGTTTAAGAAGATATGTATTATTTATGATGTGTCTAATAAGGATTATAGTCATTGAAAACCTATTGGTAGACAATACTTCTCACTATTGTACTAGTGTTTACGTTTCTGTATTTCCAAAAGTAGTAAACGAATATGGTATTTTTGGTACTATTTTTGTAATGTTTTAAGCATTATTCAAAATGGAATTAATGGATATGTAGGTCAATACGATGTTATTATATGGTTCCATATGAAAATATATAATTTTACTAGCTTGTACATTGGGGAGTAAGTCAATAGTAAACCTAACCACTCTCTATAGTTCTAATCCTCAAAAATCATTCAGAAAGAACTCATGGTACACACATTCCACTATTTGATGTTGACCACCAAAAAAGATCGAATTTAATCAATAAATATCTTTCAAAAATTGCATGAGATTACATTATCATAACGAAGAATACGTCCTACCATTCTTTTTAATGAGTCTCAATCACCTTAAAAATGATGGGTGGCCCCATCAGATGACAAAAACCGAACCAAATTTTTATTATAGTCTATATGGGATTTAATTTTTATCCTCCAATCCTAGATGATAATCATGTCCAAAATTTCATGATAAATCACTAAGAAGTGCCAAATCCTCTCAAAGTCGGTTATAATCATCCAATGCACGGGACACCTCAAACCTTATTGTCAACTATTTCCAAATAGAGTATAATGATCAAGAAATAATAGAATATGTTCCAAATAAATACCATCACTTTAAATAATTTACACAATAGAAAATAATGAGTACAAAAAAATATTACACTATAAGGGAATAAATAATATTTATACATATAATAGTTTTTCTTCCCACATTATATTCCTATGACATATTCTAATTCACCTAAAATATTATATTCATATCCACCTAAATACCCCTTTTACCTTGAGGATTAGACCCGCCACCCTTTGACAATTCAAAATGAACATGAGAACCCTTTGGGAGAATTAATCATTTATTACAAATATTGGATTTATATTCATAAAAAATTAATATGGACTGATAAAATACAATGAAGAAAAGTCATTAGATACTTCATAATGTTAGTCATGGTATAACCCCACCTTCCACATAGATAGAATACAATCTACAACATGCCTTATAAAGAAGTTAAAATTGGTTCTGATGAAAACTAACCTCCCTTGGGATTCCATTTTAGTTTTGATGAGACATCATGGTTAATAATTTCTCCAACCGAAGATCCACCCAAACCAATCATTATGATATTTCTTCCCCATCCAAATAATCTTCTCCAACTACCCCCGCAATGGTCATATGGAACACGAAAATCAATATAGATTGATTATATACCATCAACCCCCACTGAATACTCTAAGACAATATAAACATATTGATGAAAATTTACAGATCCAGATTCACTATATAAACATAATAGGTAGAATACATTAGAATGGAATTCTTTTCATGATCCATGGTTAGAAACCCTTAGATATTTTACTCAAGTATTTCTTATTGGTAAAAATACCAAAAAATTATTCTCATGAATATATTTTAGGTAATGTAATAATAAAACATAGCTTGCATGATTGAGTCCTTTCATCTCTTAACCTCCCCCTTGAGTATGTATATATAGAATCCCACCATAGAATCTTTAGGAATTTTTAGGAACTTGATGATCCCCTCAAACATTTCAAAAAGATCATCAAATTCATGAAGTCATTAATCTATTTTGAATATGGGTGGATACTGAATAGTAAATTCAAATATATGATCCACCACATATCTTAGTTTTTGGAAACCCACTTAACCTAGTGTCTCATTTTTATGTATTACATAATGAACAAAAGAAGGGACCATTGGAGGATTATCCTACAGATCCATAATTGTAGCTTCCTCTCTTAGATTTGGAAGATCTCTTCTTATACAATTTCATTATTAAGGAAATATAATGACTAGTCAACATTAGATTGTATTTTAAAATCTTTGGTCCATCTTCAAGAATTCACGTAATGAATTAAACATCATGAATTTTAATCAATTATTAATTATATTTATGAAAAACAACACATTGATAAGAAACATGAGAAATTAAAAAGCATACAATAAACCTCAGTAAAATTACTAAAAACACACAATTTCAAACCTGGTAATACATTTCTAACCAGAAATGGAAATTCTTGTTCAAAAATAGGAGTTAGGTGGCCAGACACACTCCCACACCTAATACATGAACTTTGCTAATCCATACACCTATATACCCAAGACATAGAACCAAACACAGTAAGTGTTAACACACATTAGCATGGGAATCCCACTGATAAAAAAATGTATTATAAGAACCCCATTAATCTAGCCAAGACACCCAATCTAGCCTAACATGTTGTTGTTGAACAAAAAGATTAAAAAAAGTCTAATATAAAACAAAACAAGACGAACAACCAGAGTACTATAAAGAAGAACATAATACATCAATGATCCATAAAAAATATAGTATAAACCTGATAAAATATATAAGTATAAATTAAAAATAACTAAAAGGTCTCTATGTGTTTAACTATCTCCTCAAAACTAGCATATACCGATTGTTAATACCACAAGTGAATCTAGTATACAATAATATTCACATCCCATTATCTGAATATTTACAAAATCTAAAAAATCCAAAATATATATATATAGTGTGTTCCAAAATCCTAATAGGATGCCACCGTAGAGACTATAAATGTTCTAATAAATAGAATTAAATAGTTCTATATTATAAAAAACATATTTATAAAACATCTTCATAAATCAAAACACATTTCTAAATAATTTTTCATTTATTTTCCCAAAATCCATACATATTCATAATGAAAAAATATGATAATTACAAGAAATATAACATGGATTCGTATTCAGGAACACAATAATTTATTAATGTAAACACATATCCCTGATATAATACATCATTTTCAATAATATTATACAATCTAATGTGATTTCAAAAATATGGAATTTACCCATCATAAAAACATCACTTGAAAAAAGAAAAAAAAGAAATAGAGTTCCAAATTTGGGTAAAAGTCTATGGGAATGTTTATTATATATATTATATCATAAAATATGAATATGTTTTAATAACCCGATATCATTTCCTATCACATTCTATCGATAACATATTGTAACCCCTGGTAGTGCCACATTCACTAAGGATACCCATTTTCATTTCCTAACTCACCCAATGTTCCGAAGATTACAATAATAAATTTTCTTATCAACACCATGATCAAAATGTTAAAAAAAATTCATTAAAAATACAATATTATTTTGTATTTTAAAACAAATTGATGAATGAAAATTATAATTCATGCATTTAATCAAGAATTTGGTATGAAAAAACCGATTTTTAAGGAAAACCCATTTCAAAATTTCTATATTTCAAGGAAATCCCATGAAACAACGAAACAAATAGTGAAATGATCAACCTAAATAATTTTTACTAGAAAATAATAAATTGATATTATAAAACCATTATATATAAACACTTGTCTCCAAATAGAGTTAGAAAAATCATATTTCAAAAACATAGATTTTGGAATTATAGATAGAGTCATCACAATCATGGATCCAAAAGAAACAATGTCAATCATCTATAAAACCTATTATATAGAGAATAAATATCCCATATGGGATTAATAAAATGAGATGAGAATATATCTAACAAGGATCTACAAATAGAAGGATAAAATAGGTCATGAATAAAACATACCTTGATTCGATTCATCAATAGTGAAGGTTTTACATCTAAAATCCAAGGGGAGAGACCTCCAAAAAACAAGGTATGGATAATGATAGGGAAACAAGAATAGTGGTTTATTATTAATAAAAAAAATGGAAAATGGAAAAAATAACATTTTTTTAATTATTTAGAAGCAGATCATATGACTTCTCATAGGATTCCACACCGTTAAACATACATTGCGCCTTAACCGCGCATTACTAGGGAACATAATTTCCATGGTTGCATTGTTTGTGATAAAGGGCCACATAGTTTTTATAACCAATAGAAATTCATGAAATCACCACAAATACATAAATGGATTTCCAATATGATTATAAGATGGATAAAATATTAATCCAGCCTAACCATGCACATTTCTATTTTTCTCATAAACCATTGTTTTCATTCATTACTCTCCCCTGTTTTCATAGAATCCAGAACAAAAATAACGTGGCTCAACTAATGCATACCTAAGAACTAGACGATATGAAAATATATATAATAAGGTTTATATTTATGATGAATGTAGTTGGAGGATATTCAGGTCACCTATGATCAAGTTTCTTATATTTCTATGATACAAAATGAACTATCACATTATGATCCACATGCAATTTTTTTTGGGAATTGTTTAAATTTTAATGAAAAAATATTGTACTCTATTTTTATAAAAATAGTTGGAGTATTCAATATGTATTATAGGGTATTTTTAAGTATCATTTGGAATCTAGGATTTCAGAACATTAGTGATGACTCTAAGGAATTGTTTGAGGATAACTCAATGGATGAGTCAAAGTAGAATAAAATGTCTTTGTGCATTGGTAAAGGATAGAGTGATTGCCTTCCAAGAAATTACATCCCTTTTTTAATTATATAAATGGATGTTGTTTTGGAAAATAAGTACCTTGGGGTAATAACTCTGAAAATTCCACATTGATCTGGACTCTATCACAACCAGGTGCATGAAATTTGTCACTTATATAAACCTATTTTCGAACTCCATTGTTATGTGATTTAGATATCAGAAAAATGATTATCCACCTTTATGAATGTTTCAAATAGACGTTTGATATAGATAACCTAATATAATAAAATAAATTCATATAATAAAGTGATTTTTTCATGATTTATATAGACTCTAAAAGATTTTTCATGAGTATTTGGTTCCTTACTAAGAATATTTTTTCTTAGACTATAAATTTTGGTTTAACTAAATCAATAGAAAATAAATGAACCATGTTAATGCTGACAGTGGTGGAAAATTTATTAATTATTATCTTGAGAATAAATATTTTTTGGAGTTATAATGAATCATTTATTTCATATTCTCACGAAACATTATTAAAATGTGAATTATGTTGAACATCAAAATTTCTAAGATGGGAAAGAATGTTCAATTGAGTCCTTCTTGAGGAAAAAACCTCCTTACTTTAGTAGAAATGTTTATTTAATAGTTTATGATAAATTTATCAATACCACTTGATATATATTTTTCATTTTCCATTGTTTAGAACATGAAAAAAATGATTTTATCTTTTTATAATTTTATAGGTTATTCAAATTAATGGTGGTATCCCATCAATAATATAATAGGACATGATACAATTATCTTCAGGTTTTTGGAAAAGAGAAAAAACTAATTTTTTAGTATCAATTTTCCTTTTATTCATCATACACAGATAGAGAAGGAGTTCATTAAGCAGATGAAAAAGGATGATGAATCCATTGGTACATATGGGTGAAATTTTTCATGACATACGAGGTATGCTTCTAGTATTATCATTCACCATAAAATTATGGTTGATTGATTATTCAATGGATTAAAAACAAGCCTCCCATGGTTTTTATCCATAAGATAATCTATTAAATATTAAGAGATTTTTCTATGTGTTTTTGACATTTAAATTGAGGTTGGAGTTTTATATCAATATCATGTTTTGATAAGAATTGTGAAATTGAATTTAAGGGTAAATATAACAACCATGGAGAGAAGAATACGAGAATTCTGTTATTCCCAATGTGTTGGAAGAAACTAGTAGGATATTTTTTTATAGAGACTAATTGATGTTTTATGAATGAAATTGATGGTCATCGGGGAATAAAATTCTCTAAATACAAGATGATGTTAGTTAATGAAGAGTATAGAATGAAATCTATGAATAATGAACCACCCACACTTGAGTTATTATAATGAAAAGATTCTAGAAATTGTGCTAAAAATTTATCAAATCTGATAGTTAATGATGATAATCAATGTCAATAACCATTCAGGACTATAGATGAATGAATATCTCATGAAATCAATATTTCTAATGATGGTTGAAATAATTCTGTATTGAAATGTACACATACAATCCACTATATAACAATTAATATATTATTTGACATTGGACTTACCCACTCATTCATATCTGATTAAATTTTTAAGGCTATCAAGATGAAAACAAAATTATTAACGATATAATTATTAGTGAAAACACATATTGGCATGATGAATTCAACTCAAATAAATGATTTTTTCCTATTGAAATTTCAAAGAATGTTAATTTTGAAAATCATGTGATTATTATTAAGGTTTAATTTCCTTCCATCTTATGCATGGATTTGAATTCTATATATAGATTCAACATTAACTACAAATTAAGGTAATTCTAATTTGATTTTGAAAACCAACATTTGATCAACTGTTTCTGTGATGATTAATGTGAATATTTAATGATAATTAAATCCATTCTATGTATTTTGGTTCTAATTCTATAGGGGAGATTATTTTAGATGGATTCGTTGGAACTCAAAATCAATGATAAAAATATTTTATTATATTTCGTTATGTCATTCCAAAAGAGACACATATCCTTAAACCAAAATGATATTTTGAGTTCTCACTAGAAACCATACCTATTGTGATACATATTTTGAAGACTCTTTATAGAATGGACCCAATTGTGTCTTAGGAATTTAAAATGAAAATCTTGGAGAACCTTGAAAATGGATTATTTCAACCATGTATTTCACAATTGGGTGTACCTATTCATTTTGTTAAAAAAATATCGATTGATGTGACCCTATGCAGGTTATCTTGACCTGAACAAGATAAAAATCAAGAACTAGTATTGAATACCCTATTTTGATAATCATTTAAATGAAATTCATTGTTTACAATACTTTTCAAAGGTTGGTTTTTTTTGGGATATCATGAATTCAGGTTGATTAATGATAGTAATCCCAAGACACAATTTCATATAAATTATGGAAACATTAAATATATTATTATTCCATTTAGTATTGAAAATTCTCTAACTATATTCGTGGATTTAATTAATAGATTCATTAGATATTACCTCGATCCATTTGTGGTAGTATTAATAGAATATATTCTTATTTATTAGATAAGAATGAAAAACCTAGAGATCAAATTATAATTGTACTAAATACCCAAATGAAGGAGAAATTATTTGAAAAAAACAATGATTTTATTATGTATTCAAAAGGATACACTTTTTGGATTATATAATATCCGGATAGGGTATATTGGTAGATCCATTAATGATAGAGGCTATTGAGTGTAGGCCTTAACCAACCATAATGACTGTGATCCATAGTTTTCCAATCATAGGTACATATTTTTTACATTTTATGGAGAATGTTTCATGACTATATAATCCACTCACTTACATATAATGAAATGTATCTATGTTTCAACAGATAGATGAATGTGAGGAAAACATATTGTAACTTAATAACAAACTACTCTACAGTCATATTTTATCATTACCCTAAGCTAAATAAGTGTCCACAACTATAATGATTCATCTAGGATGGGATTTGATGTGTTATTATGCAGAATTATGTGGATATATCTTATACGTTAAAACAATTGATGGTACATGATAAATATTACATAACTCATGATTTGTTTGTAACTGTGGTAATGTTTGCATAAAATTATGAAGGTACTAACACTCTATAGAAATGTGTGATATAAATACTGATAAATAAAGTTTATTGTATATATTCAAATAGAATGGGTTGAATATCATCCATAGAACGTGGTTAGAGTTGATAAAATATTATGATTGTTCTATACAGTACCACCTTGGTAAGGTAAACCCGGTGGTCAATGCTTTGGTTTGGAAGGATCTTGTCACGTTTTCAATGAAGATGACCACAAAAGATCCAGTATTTCTCTTTTTACAAAGGTTGAATCTTGAAATCTAGAATAAAGATGAGAAATATTATATTTATCAATTATATTTTCAACCATATATCCATGAAATAATTAAAGAGGAATATAGGGGACATGTATATCTAAAAACAAGGTTATAAATATTACTGAGTTTAACATTGATCATAATGGAATGATAATCTTCAAAAAATGAGTATGTGTTCCATAAATATCATATTTGAATAAGGATTAGTTACAAGAAGATCATAGTTCATCATTGTCATTTTTGTTCTGAAAATAAAATGATTTATATAGATTTGAAAGAGAATTTATGATTTGATGGAATGGAGAGAGATATCACATAGTGAGTATTGTAGAGTTTGTTATATAAATAAGTTAAGGATGAGAGACAAATATCTTTGTGGATGATACATCCATTACTTATAAAATAATGGAAATGAGAAAACATCAAAATGGATATGGTCATATACATCCCCAAAATGACTTATGGGAAGACTTATCTAATGATCATATTTCCAAAAAAAATATTATAGAAGTGGTAAGATTTCAACGAATACTATATTCTATTTTCTCTGACTGAGATGTGATATTTACCTCGATGTTATAGAGAAGTATTCATAAATCTTTGATTAGAATGTTTTTCTTCAATACTACATTACATCCATTGATAGATTATCATTATGAGATTATAATTCAAAACCTAGAGAAAATCATGAGATATTTTTCTATAGATTTCATAGGTGTTTGGGATCAACAAATTTCTCTAGGTGAGCTTTCATACAACAATATATTTAACTTGACCATAAAGATGGATCCTTATGAGGCTCATTATAGAATGAATTATAGACCACCAAGATGATGTAATGGAGTTGGATAATGAATTAAATTTTGACATGAAGGATAGTATTAAAATATAGATCATGTTTGATACATTTATCAACACATCAAGGCATGTAAAAGTTGATGAGTTATACTAAAAATATTCAGTTTGATCTAGGAATTGTTGTTAGTGAAATGGTGTTTTGAAGAATTTATCCATGTAAGATGTTTATGATATTAAAAAATAAATAGAAACATAACCACAGGTGTATCAGTCCAAACTAATTTTTTGGTCTTTTCTGGATGGTAGCTTATTGGTTAGTGCTTCCACCAATCATCTTTGAAATCCATGATTCATTCCATGTATCTCTAATGAGGATGTATATACCTCACCCATAAAATGTACTAAAATCAGTGGAGACACCACTAGAGAATGATCTTATGGACAGTGAATAACAAATGGAGATTCAAGATCTTTTAGAGAATGTTCAACAACTCATGATCACTCTCCCAATCAATGTTTTTTGGTGAAAGCGTTAATTTGAAGATGATTTGTGTGATCCAGAGGAAATAATGTTGCTGAAATAAAATTAGTTTTTTATATTAGAGTGAATAACATTGAGAGTCATTTTTCCAATGGATTAGAATGTAACACTCAAAGATTTGAGAAATTAATATTTGTTTTTCAATGAAATTAAATTTAATTGATAGCTTGCATTACATGAAAAATTGTGTTTTAACAAACCATGTTATACTATTAATATTATTAATAAAACATGAATATTATATCACACATATTAGAATCAATGATATGAATAATAATAAATAATTTTTTAATATATAGAATAAAATGTTATATTAATAAATAATATATATAAAAACATTATAATTTTTTTGAAAATTCTATATATGTTTAAAAAAACTAGTTTCTTAAAAAATAAATTTTTTTATTTCATTTTGGGAAAAATAATAAAGTTCTTTTTGAAACATTGAGAATTATAATGGATTAAAATAAAATAATTTTTTGAAATTTGCAAGCTATAATTTTCTTATGTATATTTCGGTATGTTTTTTAGAAAAGATTAAATATTTATGGAATAGTGAAATATACTAGAAATTATTGTTGAATTATTTTCTAATTATATAAATTATATTATATTTTTTTTAGAATGTGTCAAAAAATTAAAATTACATAAATTATATATCAATTAATCTAATTTATGTCATTTTAATTATTTTTATTTTATACTTTGATTTATAAACATTTTAAACCTTTGAATATTTTCTATTTGAAAAAATATTCTCTTATTAACTTTGCCGGATTAAATTTAAATTAAATAATTCCACTTCTACAAATTGAATTTTTGAATTTGTATTAAATATTTTGAATAATAATATTTTATATTATTTAAATAGATAAACATATTTTTTACCTTAATAAATAGTTAAAACATGAAAAATTAATTACGACATTTATGTTAAATAAGGGTTTACTAAGGGGTTAACATATAAAGGCAAGGGTTAAAAATGACCGAAAATGGATAAAAAATATTATGGAAATATTTTGACATTATATATTCTAGGATATGTAATGGTGCATTTTGGATATTTTTTGAATTAGAAAACTGCACGTAGTCCTTTTTCATTTCAATTAATTACAATTGTTCAACTCACATCACTTGTAAAATGTCACCCCTCCAAATCTCCTCTTCATAGATCAAAAACTAATTGTAACGAAAAGTAATACCCATAAAAATTCCATATATCCATACTCTAATCATATAGTCCATTTTTTGTCCTAAAAATAACCTATAATGCCCTTTGGTGGAAACCAAAAGATGTTTTTCGAAAAAGAGGTAACACCCCTAATCAAGTGTTTTATTTTACTTATTCCTCCATTTAATATTATTTTTATTAAAACATTATTACATAATAACCACACTATATTTAATATAATGAGATTTTTTATTTATAATTCATCACCTAAAAACGTATTCACTTATATTAAATGTGATACTAAATCATCATCCATGTATATGGTGGACTACCACCTCATATACCATTTTTATCTTTCTTCCCATGACAACCAATTTTGTAAAGTTATAATGATGGATATATATGATATATATTATGTTTTTATACATAAGGAATTATTATATCATGTATACTATCATATATTCCATCCATTTGGAATACGATTACCAGGCTCATTTAACTAGCGGACTAACGCATCACGAAGTGATGTAACTCGTTCATGCATTAAATGCAATGTAATAATGATAGGTTTAATGAAAACATGTGATACTAATGACATAAAACATACTATATAATGTTACATTATTAATTACCTTTATTTATTTTGGTACATCAAGGAACGGAAAACAACTAACATGTGTATGTATGACCATCCATTTCCATGAATAGTATAATTCATTTTATATATCTAATTCTTATGGATTGCTGTAAAAACAGACATACTATATATAAATGATATTAATTTAATTTCCCACTTTCTGGATACTATTTAACCCCATTCAAAATAACTGAAAAAATTAATAATTAAAAAATAAATGAAAAAAAGCAGTCATTGCCCAAAACGTGACTTTAATAAGAAGTTGTTATTAAAAGTGCAGTAAAAGGCCACAAAAATATAATATGATAATATATATATATATGGTTATTTAATAGATATTAAGTATAAATTTATTTATTTATTTTATTTTTTAACATGTACAATGAAAGATGTTACTTAAAGTAATTCATTTTCGTCTATCTTTTTTCTTCAATGTGGTAGAAGACATATTCACCAACCATTTATATTATGTGGTGTATATAATAAAGATATATTTATATTATAATTATTATCCTTAAATTTTTTATGGTTTATATATCCTTTTGATAATCTCTATATCATGGGGGTTTTCAATAAATGTTATATATTTTGTAGTGGTTTTATGGTATAAAATTATTTTTAATTAGGTGTTCTCATGATTATTCTTTAAATGATGAAATAATATCATATAGCACTCAATAAACTCATGTATTTTTTTCTAATATGGTTAATTATTTAGAATAATTTTCCCCATCATTTTCTTATATTTATGTACTAAGGAGTTCAAAATAATATTTTTTAGAAAAATTATCTTTATATCACTATAGGGTCAAAAACCGAATTTCATCTAAAACCATGTTTTATAAAAATTATTTCCTAATTTATTTTAAAAATATTATAATTATTTATCAAGTAATATTTTACCGTGTTGTATTTTTTTACTAAAAAAATATTAATGGAATCATCATATCATTTTCCAAATAATAACCATTTAGATATTCAATGAAATTTGAAATGAATATTCATTTTAACATGTAGGTCACGAAGGGAAATCCCCACCATCATGAAAAATATTTACATTGATGCCTTCAATATACCATTCCAAGGATTGTTTCAATTAAAATTACTTGGAAAATTTTAAATGTTTCTAAAAGTGTTTTTCAAAGAGGATGGGATATTTTTTCAAGAAATATATTATGTGATATTTCAAAATAATCTTACATCTAAGATGAAAATCATTGATGTTACCTATGAAATTCTACAGAAATTATATGGGTATATCATTATTATCATATATCTAAATTATTAATTATTTTTATGGAATGATGTTTATTAATCCTATTTCTCTACCTTGAGTTGTACAATGAATAAATTCTTATAAAATCTACATAATTTCACGAGGTATGATATGATAAAATGATGATGTGATTATGAAACTATGATCTTTTCTATAGGTTATCATATGATGAAGTTTCTATGTTACCCATTTTATTTTCTGGGTTATGTTGTGATTAATATCTTATGGTCACGTGGAAAGAACAATTAAGAATACCCTTATGTATAGTATGAGACCGATATCTCCCTTTATTACACTGGTTAATGATTTATAACTCATGAGATAGACTAAACTGGAGCTGGGAGTAAACCAATTTTATAATGGGAATTTTTTCCTTATTATGGCCTTGGGATTGAATCATGGCCACTATAATATATTGGATATTGAACCCAGTCCACTATGATTTCTTTTGAAGTGATACTTTACTATTATGGAAATAATTTTCTATGAGTGTGTGTATGGAAAAATTTATATAGTATGCTAATGTTATCATATCATGGATTATGGTATTTGATTTTTATATGATTCATTTCTTATGAACTGCCAATATTTATTTCAGGACTGAGGATTATGATCTTTTTTATGTTGGGTAATGTTTTCAAATGATAGGATCTTGTTTTGATACCATTATGTTCATGTTTTTCTTTTATATCTACCTTTTACACTTACATTGTATCATAGACAACAATTTCTTATCATTATATTCCCTATATTCTGGAGAAATTTATTATCTATGATATTTATAATAAAGATTGTATTTATGAAGAGAAAAGTGAGAGATTATGTAGTTCTCCTATTAAGTAGTTGTTTATGTATCTAGGTATCCAATGGAACTCTATAATTTTGATAATTAGGTATTTTTTTGTCTAACTTAATGAAAATTTATAAAAACAAATTACTTTATGTGTATGTCGAAAAATCCTTAGTCATTATATTTATCTTTTCAGTTCCCCCTTTAGAAATACTATTTTAACCTTAATGTTGATAATTATTTTTTAATATTTTTACTATTAATTATCACAAAAAATTATTTTTACCTTGTTTTATAATATAAATTGTTATAAGTCAAACTTTTTTAATTATTATTTTTAAATTAAATTCATATAAGTGGTAGAATTTAATTTCAACTGAAACCCCTATATACGTGAGGAAAAAACTTTTCCAATAGAAATTTTTTCATATGTATAAAAAGTAGTAATATTAAAATTTAACATTTAATTGATTGAAATGAAATATATTTGATAAATTATAATATAATTATACAAAATTTTATATTAAAACAATATTTAAAAAATGAAATAAAATAAACTATTTAAATGAAATGGCAGTTCTCAACCAACTACCGTATATATAATCTTTTTATAAAAAATGTACTGTTTACATAAAATTATCAAAAAAAATCTATGTTAAGTTATACATGATGATTTCAAAAAGGAAATAAATTTTTAAAAAATACATTATTGAATGTGAAAACAATTTGATGAAACTGGTTTTTTAGTAATAATATTGTTTTTCATAATGACATTTCATTATCATTGAAATGATTATTATTTTTATTTCTACTAAATTGAACACCAATAAATGTATATTTAAATTCTTAAGCCATATTGTTTTAATAATTCATTTATTAATATTCTTACCTTCCAATTTAATGTCTAGTTTATAATATTATACAATTATACAATTATATTTGACTCGTTCTTTCTTATATTGGAATCTGTCAAAGGAATTTATTTTTTTAATGAAAATATATATCATAAATTATTATGGTGTTACATTTTCCCACCTTATAAAAAATTTAAGACTCAAAATTTAAATTATATCACCTCATTAAAGTTCAAGTGTAGTTATTCAATATAACAAGATGAGCTACTCCCATTGCCTCTTCTACCTTATGATTTCTCCAATTTACCTTTACATGTCAAGCCATTTGATTACAAAACACTTGTTCTGTAGTTTCTAAAATATGAATATGATCTTCACGGTAAGATAGATTAGGTTATAATAATATTTCCTCAATGGTGTGTGAATGTGCTTAGTTTAGAATTTACTTCCTTAATAATGATATATGGAGCACATCATGTATTTTATCGAGACATGTTTACATTTTAAATTATTAATCCACAAATCCAATTATTTCTAAGATATCAAAAGGTCCAATGTACCTTGGGAACATTTTCCCTTTGATATTAAACCTTCTATCACCCTTTTATAGAGATAGTATCATAAATACATTATCTCTCATTTGAAATTCCAAATATTTTAATCGGTTATGGTGTTGAGTATTTTCATCATTTAAGATACATTGATATGGGTTTTAACAATTCATACCTTATCTATTTTCACCACAAAATATTCTTTTCCTATAAGAATCCATTCAGCAATATCATCCCCTCATATTTTACTAAAAAGTATCTTTCCATATAATTATTTATACTATGAAATTTGAATTATTAGGAAAAGTATACCAAAGATAAAAATTTATCCTATATTCCTTCATTGTTAGGAGATAATTACCTCAAAATTTAATATATCATTTTAATATTCAATTGGTAATTCCCATCTCTTTGGGTGTAATAAATAGAAATCAAAATAATATCTGTATCAAGATCCATCTTATGAGTTTTATATAATTTTTAAATAATTAATTGATATTGATACAAGAGAATTCATATAGGTGTACTATAATGATTTACATATTTTTTAATTTAGAGTTTTGAAATTCACTAAAGGGGTAAATCATCAAATATAATGGGGAAATGTGTAGATTCGGTGAGGAAATTACCAATAGTCCTTATTATCTCAATATTTATAGGATTCTATAGTAATATATTAATAATTCCCATAATAGTGTCATCCCATTACTACATATGAATAGTAATAGGTTGCATGACCCCTCAAGGATACTGTCACTGAGCATTCACCCATTAAAAAATATCAGGGCTCATAATAATAAATATCATGCTTTATAGTTCACCATTAAAAAGGTTCTATAAAATACTTATTAATAATGGCTTTACGAGGGTGTATAAAGAAATCCATTATGTGACAAGCATCCAAAAATTCCCTCTTCAACTTAGGTATATATGGGACATATAGTCCCTTTCCATATTCTATAACTCCAACTTTACAATTTATATCTTCCAATTTTCCATCATTCACAAGATCAATTCTCTTTTTATGATTCACATTAACAGGTCTATAAAATGTTATCTTTTATAACATTGATGGATTTTTATTCATATGAAAAAAGAGTGATGGATACACTTCCATATAGATCATTAGATCCATTTTCACTAACGCTAGTGTCATAGGATCTATGTAGATCCTCATATAAGTCAGGAAATCCGTGATCATTTTGGATAAATGCATCTAATACATTATTTTACTTCCTCAGGGGGTGGGGTTGTTATTTACTTAGAAATTAGTGTCCACGAACGGATTGAGCCACACATTTTCCTCATGTTGTTATCTTTTTTTGAAAATATGTATTTCAAAATCTCATCATATAAACATGTATCTAAAACATTTATCAATAAAGGTAATGAACTCTTATATTCAATGAATGAATTATTTCGTGAAACATGATATATTGGGTTGTATTTTATTTTTCATGAATCATTAAACTCATTGATCAATATGTGACAAATTTATCATTATACGTAAGGGAAAGACCACATGCCTTTGTTAATTACTCAATAAATTTTATAAAACCATAATTTCTAGATGGTAGAGTAAAAAATATAACGTTCTCCATTATCCACTTATATTCTTAATAAAATTATCCACTTGTAATAATCAATATGAATGTAAACCAAATTCTAGAAATAAATGGAAATGAGTTAAAAATTGGCAAACATTTTTAATGGATGACTTATAGTAAAATGACAAAATATTGACACCACGTACCTAATTTATGTTCAGACATGTATGACTTTCTTGCACATCCCTTATATTGATATAATCAACTGATATGCCATCTGTAGAGAGAACATGCCCATGAAGGAAAAAAATTTATTCTAGAATTCATACATTTGACATTTACCATATAAAAAATTCTTCTAAGAGTCTCAAAAATGATCATCACATTATTTTCATGGTCCTCAAATCTCTTAGATAATATAACAATATTATCAACATTAACTATAAGAAAAATTCTCATTTAATTCCATGAATTTTTTTTCATTATATCCATGAATTCGTAGGGTAAATTAGTTAATATAAATGGAATTATAGAAGAATTGTAATGTGCATACCTCATATAAAATTGAAGCTATGTTCTATCATCCCAATTTAACTGTAATAGATTATTCCCATAATGAATTTCAATATTTTAAAAATATTGAAGTTCCTATAGTTTTTTGAATAATACATCAATGTTATATTTATTATACATTTAATTTATTGTGTTATAATTTATTTCCCCATAATCAATTCATTACCTCAACGATCCATCATTATTCTTAATGAATAGAATTGGTAATCCCCAATATCAAACACTGGGTCATATAAATTCCTTATTACACAAATCCTCCAATTATTTTTTTAACTCCAATAATTCCAATGTGGAGAAAATATATATAGAACATGATATAGGCATTTCATCAAGGATTAAATATATGGAAAACTAAATATCATACTCTAGTCGATACTAATGACAATAATCATGAAATATATCAATATATTCTTGTAGAATATGTAGAATCTAAATTTTAATATTAAATTTTCCATATGTAGATTTTTTTTTAATATTTCAACTAGAGTCTCATTTAAATTATCTACATGGGTGGATCTAGACTTGAATCAAATAAAAAATACTCAACTATAAAGATAATAAAGTCCCCATATTGATCATGAAACCTAACTTCCTTCTCCAATAAATAAATCTTCTCACCATATATTGATAGTCAATCGACCCCACTGATTATATCAAAATAGACCATTGGTATAATAATGATGATAGAAAATAGAGATATTTTCTGTGTCATAATGGGATTTGAATGAAATATCTCTCCTTCGTAGAGACTTTTTATTGTATCCATTATTTATTACTCATTTCTTATGATTGAGTGGGAGTATCAAATCTTCATGGAAAACATCTAAATTATAATAGAATGTATGAACCTACAATCCATAAAATCCTTATCTAAATTCGATAATATGTATATAGTAATATTAATTGTCACTATATCATTATGGTGTTAAACCATAACTAATGTGATCACATAAGCTTAGACATTATATATTATCCTTTTATGGGTTAAATCCCCATAATTCCTTGGAAAATTATTTTTATAGTTCCAAAACTCATTATAGTTGAAGCATCAAATATTAGAATCACATTTCATTACTTTTTAGACAAGGGAATAATTCCATTTCTCTCCATAGTTTTAGAAAACACCATTTCCCAATGTCTGTGTCCATTTTGTTTCATTCTAAATTTATTATAAGATAAAAAATTCATTCCTTCCATTTTTCCCTTTTTCAGAATTTCCTATTCCATAGTACACAAACACCATTTTCTTTTCATTCTTTCCAAATAATCCACATGAATTTAAAATTATTTTCTCTTTCTTGATATCACATGATAATATATCCTTATATAATGATATGCTTTGAGATACAACTTTCATCCGAAGGAATCATTTTATTAATTTAATTAAATGGTAAATCATGTACATGTGATTATATTTGTAGTATGCATCATGCCTTTATGACCATGAATGTTTAGCTTCATACTATAAAACAATGTCTTTTACCTTTTTTCTCCGACTATATAATTATCAATCCATGTATTATTTTTTATCACAAGGGTTAAAAATTTCAAGAAGTGAAAATTAAAATCCATAAACTCATAGATTCGTATTTATTCTGCAACCATTTTGATTTGAATGAATGTCCACCACTAATCTTTATACATTGAGTGATTATAAACCACCATGAAAACCATCTCACAATCATTAATTACAATTAATGAAGTATCTTATCTTTTAAACATAACCATTTCATAACTATACATGTACTTATATTCCCATTGTACTATGGATGTTCCTTGTGAATTGGGCACACTTGCACTGATATAATGTTTTTTGAATTAGTAGGTTACTCAATACAATCAATGTTATTTGACATAACATGATTCAACTTCTACTGTGTTGTTATAATTTGATCACATATAGCTTCCTTATCATCCATACGAGGGAAATCCCGCAATCATATTTCATGAATTGAGATAGATTAAATTTCATCCATTATGAACCATTTTTAAATAATGTAATATACTATATTAAAAAAAATCAAGTTAAATCATAATGAATAATATTATTATTAGTGATGCAATAACCATAAATATAAAAATATTTTAATATCTAATACCACAAGAATCAACATGGTTCATTTGGAATGTTTTTGAATCATAAAAATAATTTTAAATCCTTCATAATGTTTTGTAAAGGAGTGAAATATCCCAGACATATCTACTTGGAGTATCAATCCAAATGTGATTGATAGAGGAATTCATGCGCCTGAGGACAATTTTTTCAAATCCAAATGTTTAATTTTCTGATACATTACCCGATGATACTTTTGTGATATAACCAAATCCACTAATAATATATTTAAATTGATGTATTTCTAGGAATAACACATAATCTATATATTTCCAAAAAAATAAATTATTTTCATATACTTATAATTTTCTTAAAATGCTATCATATTTTTATGTTATATAATAAATATTTTATTATATTTAGTTCCCAAAGGTTCTTCGAAACATCATTTGATAAAAATTATAAATAACCTGACATAACTAGAGTCGATTTGGGGTTTTCTTTATTTCATTGGTTCTAGATATAATTCACATAATCACAAAGGTTCAAATAGTTTAATATCTATGGAAATCAATATATATAGTTGAAACTCAAATTATAAATGAAAAAAAATATAATTTTCATTGAGAAAACCATTATTTGATATAGAATTTCTAATAAAATAAATCATAAGAAACTTATTAGTATCCTATGTAAAAGAGACATATAAATGGTGGGTTCTCTAATACTCAATAATAGTATTTATAAAATAGAAGATATCATGACATAATAAGACATTATCAATATGGAGATGTAATTAAATTAAACACAATCCATTTAGCCAATATTCTAAACATGAATAATAATTTATAATGATTAAATAATGTTTAAAATAAAACCACACAAATAATCACATTGGAATGAAACTAATCCATTGATATTCTAACAAAATGAATAATCACTTGGAAATTAAAAACTAAAATCATAATTATTTAATGAAAATTATATACACCCTAATAATACCATTAACGTCATGTTCCAAGATATACTACCAAAATAGGTAAGGCCTAAACCAATTCCCTATTACAGTATGTCAAGTGAGACCAACAAATGCATGGAGGGCCTATAACATGCCCCTCTTGTCACTTAAAAGGACAGATTCATTCTTTATATGAAAGTAGAGGAACAATAATAAACAAAAGAATTTATATTGATAAAATCCTAAAGGATTTTAATATTTTGCTTAATGAATAACCCTAATCAACATAATTACTCATATTTTAAAACTAGAATATGAATGTTAGTATAATCTCTAATCAAAAAATGCAACCTTAAACCATTGAGAGTAATATATGCATTCATATCAGATTGGTATGTCCTTCTCAAAATAACCATCAATCATCTTGTGACGTAAGAAGGATGGTATATATAAAACATATACTCAATATATACTAAGGAATAATGTTCAATGTTTTCATTGATGAATTTAAATACCATTGAATTTCCATTTAAAAATCATGATGGAAATACCCTTCTAAAACTGCAAATCAATTTTAATATCATAAAATATAAAAAATATTAAGAGAAAAATTTCATATTAAAATAACCTTTTAAACCTATAATGGATGTTTCAAACTAATGAGTGGTCATAAAAATGAACAATTCCATTCATTCTATATTTTTTAAAAGCATTCATTTCAAACTATTATAAAAATAATTAAACAACCTCATTTTAAAAAAATACAAAGACACATCTATATAAATTGTGTAAAAAATAAAAAAAGTGTACAAAATAATTTAAAAAATCCTTTTCATAATCCTAAAAAATGTTTAATTTCTTTTAGAAATAAATATTATTGATGAAAATGTATTTTTGACCGATAAAAATAATAAATAATATTTTTTAAAAGATATTCTCGATAAATTTATGTAAGAAATAGAAAAAATGATATTATTACCTGAAATGTTCATAAATAATTATAAGAGAAGAAAAATAATGGGTTTAATGAGATATAGATCATAATATTTTATTATGAGAAGAATAATCATAATCAATCATTATAAATGGTGGGATTGTAAAATAAATTGTAACAACATTTGAATGTGTTGAGTCATAAACAACAAAAAATGAAATGAAAAAAAACTCTTCATGAAGATAATAAAATTCGCAATTTAAAATATCCAATTAGATGAATATATACCATGAAAATGAAATAACAACTGAATATGGAATATGTTATTGGGATATAAAAGTGAGACAAGAAACTACAACCTCATGTATAATTTCCTCTATATGTATCAGACATAAGGTATAACAGATATTATTTAACTATAAATATATTACATAAATAACAGATATATATATATATCTTACCATATAATATATATAACTTTTTATAATAATTGAAATAGAAATTCTTTATTAAAAAAATATTTCATATGATACCAACTTTATTTTCTTTTATATGTCTTGGTTTGGGAGTTTCAGTCCTCATACAATGATGATGGCTTCATACTATCCATAATTTTAACCATGATATGAATTATATATACATTATTTATATATATGTATTTATAATATTCGATAAAAATATTGTGTTAGAAAAATGAGTAATATCTACCAAAAAGATGGTATGTTGTGAGAACACATGAACACTGTTTTCATTTCTTGACATGTGGAATGAATGAAGGGTAAATAATATATTAAATTTCTAGAATAATTATTATATCACATATATTCACTAAAAACATCCCAATTAACATTCATGTCCAAATAAAATTAAATGAATTTCACATCACTTTGTAGAAGTTGTACTCCACATGTACGCAAAAGATACATTTTCATTTTCCAGTAGATATGAAGAATAGAAGTTAAATGTGGTAATCTAATTCCGTAATTTTAATAATTTCATATTTACAATATTTATACATGGCACTACCTGACTTCTACAAGACAAGGGAAGGGACGGAAAATTGACATTACATTGTTTATTCATGATGAAGGAGAGATAATTACCCTTGAGTCCCAACTTCAATAGGCCTAAGAGTGGTGATTTAGAACAAGGGTATAGAATCTCACAGAAAATGGAATGTATTACCATTTTTTATGAAAATGGGATTGGAAGATAAGATGGTAAAAATACCAAACAGCACTAAACATTTGTATAAATGAACCCAAAATCTAGCCCTTTCTTGGTTTATACGTAAACTGTGACAAAATATTATTGGCACTGAAAAAAGTGTCACAAAAATATAACAAATTCATTAATACATGGCCCTATAACGGAGCCAATTTCCCATGCTTGTATTTGGTAGGTCGTAGGACCTGAACATAGTTACGGATTACGAGTTATGGACATTTGAATATGGGCTGGAAAACTAGTTCATGGAGCCCATTTGTGAATCTCCCTCCACGATTGTAAAGTAGAGGAACTTTAACAGAGCCTCCAGGAGCACCACAAAGCTTGATGACATTTGACTCCATGGTTACAATGAACTTAACTGAACTTGACCGGAGCCTCTGCGAGTGTCATGAAGCTCAACGATGGGATACTCTGCGGTTACAATGAACTAGAGGGAAAATGACCAGATCCTCCTCGAGCACTATGAAGTTCAATGACGGTTGGCTCCATGATTATGAGAAACTTGAAAGAACTCTTTTAGGTTTTAGTGAGTGATTTTCTTCGTGGAGGACATTTGTGAGTTGCAGAGTGCATTGGTGCATCACTGTGTGCTCTACTAACCTCCATCACCTATAAATTCACGGCTCTAATCCCTTTGTATGGATTATCATGCCACCGCTTGGCCTGCCAGTCTTCCATTTCACGGATCTCACATGCTTCACAAAGTATTTCCTTGGAAAATAGGACCACCTTATGTGAAGGATGGAGTTCCTTTGGGTTTATTGAGGCTCTGTGAGAGCCTTTACTCCGCATGTCGCTTTGCTCTGCGAGAGGCTTTGCTCCACAATAGGCTTTTCTCCATGGGAGGCTTTGCTCATCAAGACGCTTTGCTCTGCCAGATGATTTTCACTGCGAGACGCTTTGCTCAGCGAGTTCCTATGCTCTGCAAGAATCATTCCACCGCAATTATTCTTCGCGAGACCCCATGCTCCTCTAGAATCTTTTCATGGCGAAGTTGCTTCTCAAGATACCATTCTATATGACCACATTTCCTACACGAAGCTACTTTGTGAAGAACTATCCTTTTTGAAGATCCTGTATTCACATCCCTCACCGACCCCCATGAAAAATAGGGAGTTACACCATGAGCATTTCAGCACTGGACGTCGAGATTTTCTATTGTGCCCTTATGCGCAACCACCTTCCACCTATGAAGTACCGTGAATCGAAATATTCATCCGCACTCTATGAAAATCCTTTAGTCGACATATTCCCCTTCATCCCTTTCCCATGACATGATTTGAGATTCTCATCTCTAATTCCTCTATGTACCTTGACTCGAACTATTCCTCAAGAAACTCCTCAAAACACTACCACTTTCCTCGTATGCCAGGTCAAACCAGAAAGGGATGCTCTTGCATAAGACCCAACACCAGCCATTGCTAGGCGCCTTAAGACAAATAGTCATATCTTCATGACTCTAAACTGCAGTTCACCCTATATTCCACACATAGGAAGCCTCATTCTCCAAACAAGAGATGTGTTATGCTCCAATCATGAGATTCCAACAGTCCATTCTACATGACTCTAAACTGTAGTATACCCTATGTTCCAAACATATGATGCCTCTTGTTCCAAACAATAGATTCCTTATGCTCTAAGAATTAGAGAACAAAAATCCTTTCTACATGACCCTATTCTATATTATGACCTATGTTCCATACAATGGATTCCACATTCCCAAAATAAGATATACCATATGCTCCTGGAATAATATTCCAACTGTGCTCTCTAAAATGACTATAAACTGTAGCATGCCAAATGATTTATTAATAGGATTCCTCTTATTGAAAAAATGAAATTCCTTATGTGACTAGTATAAGATGACAGATGTCTTGATTATTGTGTCATAATATCAAGATCATTAGAATCCAATCAAACATTCCATCACTCCACCCAATGCTTTGAATGTCCTTTATTCAGATCCTCATCCTCTTTCATGTCTAAAGCGACCCCATAACGGCTTGGTCTCATTTTTCATCGGCTCACCTACCATCATGGGCCAACACCCATGAAGAATTTGGACAACACTTCAAGTTTGGTAATGTGTTTTGAATAAGGTCGACAATCAACCCTCATTTGTTTGTTCCCATTTCAGGCTTCTGTGATATGGATGTGGTGTTTCGAACACGGTCCACAGTTATCCAACATCGCCATGCCACCCTCATTACATTCCGAAAGTCTAGCATGTTATTCACATATTTCATCTCCCTTTGTTCGGACTGATTCCAACACCCCTTAGTGTTATCCCGCATTTTCACTTGTTCAAAGTTGTTGGCCCAAATTATTTGCATCAACCCACCAGTGAGTTGGGATCCCCTCATGGCTAGACAAGAGGAACACACCCGAGAATCTTCCTTCTGCAATCCTCATCCACCATTGCTTCTTAATAGCAGCACTCGGCCAGCTTCCTTTTATAAGCCCAATTCACCATTGGCACTACATAGTTGCACCAGGTATGATTCCTCTTTTAAACCTCATTCACCATTTTCGCTTCATAGCGGCACCTGGGCAGCTTCATTGCGTAATCCCCGTCCACCATTTTCGTTCCATAGTGGCACCCGGGTAGCTTACTTGGGTGTGCCCCATCTAGCATTTCCGTTCCATAGAGGTACCTTTGAAACATTCTTCCGTAAGTCCCCATTCCACCATTGCTACTCCATAGTGTCACCCTGGCTGCATCCTTGTGTAAGCCCCATTCTACATTACCACTCCATCTCGGAACAAGGGAAGCTTCCTTGTGTAAGCCCCACTCACTATTGTCGCTTTATAGAAGAACCCGAACGACTTAATTTCATAAGACCCATTCACTATTACCACTCCATAGGAGAACTCAGGAACCATCAATGCATAATCCCTGTTCACAATTGTCGCTCCATAGCGGTACCCAAGAAGATTCCTTGTGTAATCCCCATTCAACATTGCCCCTCAATATCAGCACCTATGCAGCTTCCTTTGGTAAGCCCCATACACCATTATCGCTTCATAGCGGCCCTAGGGTAGCTTCTTTTCATAATACCCCTTCACCATTTTCTCTCCACAGTGGCACCCGGGCAGCTTCCTTGTGTAATCCCCTTCCCCCATTGCCGCTCCATAGCAGCACCCGGGTGGCTTCCTTGCCTAATCCCCATTCAACATTGGTGCTCCAAAGAGGCACATGAGAATCTCCCCTAAGTAAGCCCCATTCACCAATGGGGATTCATAGAGGCACCCATGAATCTTATGTTTGTAAGACCCTTTCACCATTGTCACTCCATAATGGAAAACACGCAACATCCATGCGTAAGCACCATTGATCATTTTCTTTCTATAGTGGCACTCGGGGATCTTTCTTGTGTTAAACACATACAACATTGCCGCTCCATATTTGCACTTGATAGATTCCTTTCATAAGCCCCCATCCACCATTTTCACTCTATAGAGGCATCCGGGTATCATTAATGTGTAGGCCCCATTCACCATTGTCACTCCATAGTGGCACTCGGGCAGCTTCCTTCTGTAACCTTCATTCACCTCCTTTCTTCGATTCACCTTTGCGCCATGATCGTTAGGTCCTTACTACCTTTATTTTCTCACAAAAAGCACAAATCACATGGGCATAAGTAGTTAGCATTGACTATGACATCCTATATGGGAAGCCTATAGTGTAAGCCCCAACAACACCATTCCGAACAATGGGGACATTGATCACTACCCAGGCATGGTACATTGGAAGCCTCATTGAGGTTTAAGAGCAACATCCATTGGTCCCAACATCTTTCTTGTTGGTTCACCAACACCATTATGGAACTACATGTACTTTGATGCTTACCAAGGGATGGTACGTAGGAAGCCACCCTAAGGTTCAATCCCAACACCCATTGGTCCCGACTACTTCACGACGGTTCACCAACACCATCCGGAACTACGTGAACTTTGATCCTTTCTAATTCAAGGTATTTAGGAAGACTCCCTAATGTTCATTCCCAACACACTTTGGTCATAACCACTTCACAACAGTTCATTAACACCCTTATGTACTATGTGGTCTTTGATCCTTCCAAGGGAAAAGTGCTTAAGAAGCCTCCCCAAGGTTCAAGAGCACTATACAATGGTTCTAACTACCCTTGATGTCGGTTCCCACACCCTTATGAACTATGTGGACTTTGATCCTTTCCAAAGGAAGGTATGTAGGAAGGTTCCCTGAGGATCAATCCCAACAACCTTGGGTCCCGACACCCTTCACAGCAGTTCAACAACACCATCTTGAACTACGTGGGATTTCAACTTGGTATCTTAGATAGGGTACATAGGAAGCCTCCAGGAGGATCATCCTCATTCAGTAGTAAGTCATTCCCGACCTCATCAGCATTAAGAAGTTTTCAACCCCATTCAGTGGTAAACCATTGTCAACCTCATTCGGTGGTAGGATGTTGAAGTCCCCAATCAACGGTAAGCCGTCATCAGATGAAATACATGGACTTTGATTCCAACCCATGGGGATACATAAGAATCCTCCTAGAGATTCAAGCCTATCACCAATGTCTCATCATGATATACTCCCTCAATCCCATGTGTTCTAGAAAAATCATGCCCCATCCTGGAGTTTATATTTCCGCTGGATCCCATCTATGCATCAATTCTCACAGGCCACCTCTTCAGTTGTCCCATTGACCCACTCAACTTCGCAGACTTTGATTCCCTATAATGCGGATATGTAGGAAGTCTCTTTAATGCTCATTCCCATCATCACCATCGTCCTCATGTCAGATCTATCTCATTATCCCACTACTTCATTCTACTCTCCATCACCCATTCTGATTCTTACTCCTGCCACCACATCCAAGTGGGATCATGTCATCATCCTCCTCACTACTCCTAGTAGTACTTGGGCCTCTATCTATGCATAAGCGCCAGAATGTCTCAGTCTATTTGTCCTTTGTGTACCCCCCAATTCATCATCCCATCAAACAACATGGATTTTGTTCCCTATCTCCTATACATGGTATGTAGTAAACATCCCCGAGGTTCAATCCTAGCCAATGGTAAACCTTAGTGTCCCCCATTCTGGGGTGCACTCTTATTTATTAGCCCTCAATAGTGTTCAGATCATCCTTCATGGTGTGATATCATCCCTCTGTGGGACCCATCATCTCAGAACTTTACTCATTGGGCATTCTAATCCATCCATCTGGTAAACCGTCTTGGTGTTACCTACTAGGTATGTACCAATATTATCTGTATATATGGGACGTTCTGATCATTCTCATTCTGTCTCTACAAGACATTAAACTATCATCCTACCTTATTTTAAACATGAGATTCTTGAGGAAAACCTTGGAAGACGTGCCTTTGGTGTAACCTTATCCGCTAGATGCTAAACTCATGGCATACACTATGATAAACTTTGTAATATGAGGAAAATCTCAGAGAAATTCCTCTGAAATAAGATACCCTGTTACCAACGTGGGATGTGTCGGGTTCTAAGACTTTGAGATGCCCTCTTATGAGGAAGAATACATGTTCCCCAATATCAACGAATCTAGATATTCCCCAAAACGCCGGATGTTACCGTCTTCTCCGATCGAAGGTTACTGCCCCGACTGGACCCCTTTGAATGTCCCGACAGAAGCAATGTAATCAACTGGCGTCCATAAAGATATGGCACTTGGAACGAATACATGAATTACGACTCAAACCTATAAGGTAGACCTGGACTAGGTGATGATCTCTAAGGAGTATTCACAAAAGGAAGAACTGACATCCCATCATCCTATTTCAATCATGGAGAAAATGTCCATGAATAAGTGATGGATTTGACCTGCCTTTGGAAAGCATGAATGAAGGGAAATAGCTAGTGCATCTTCATCATCCTCAAATAGATGGATGTGTGCGCCCCGACGAATGTGTCAGACACAACATTCAACCAAAGTACCATATCATGTACCAAATAAAAGATACTAAAAAATAACACAAAAACTATCCTGACTCCTGAGCTAGTATTGTGTAACATGGTTCTCAATTTCATCAAAGATACCTAAAATTAGTTTCACAAACGTAGGGTAGGTATACAAGTATACCTATTTGGAAAAATAAACCCACCCATGCACAAGTGGGGAACATAGTAATGCCCCTGTGAGAGATAAATAGAACCTCAAAGAACATACCATGATGTACTAATAATCCCATCCTCACCAAGGCAGAATCACCAAATATCTCAAGTCAAGTGAAGTAGTAGTATAAGGACATCGATATTTGGGTACCCCACATTACTTTCCCACTGATTATCAGCTCATTCTTAATATATAATGTCTTAACGCTACAACTCTTCCAAAATGAAATCCCACTTCCACAACATTCCAACACACTCCTAGGGTCGAAACCACACACAAATACCACCTAGAGACACATAGGCCATAGCCACTCCACGCAACCTTACCAAAGACATTTTGACCACAACGATAATGCATATTTACCAAAAACACATGGGTCTCATCCCATAGAAACATGGGAAAATAGTCATGGCCCACAAACTCTCGAGCCCCTCATCCACACAAACCTACCTGAAGGATCATAGAATATGGTAAGCCTCAAAATATTACTTCTTTATAAGATATTCTTGAGCATTAATAACCATGAAGGGGTTGCGAGGAAGAATGTCAGTAACCGGATATCCATCCTCCCACTAGGATGTTAGGAAATACACCCTCCCCCACAAAATGGGGGTGTTTGTCACATGGTTCTCATCATGGTTGGAGAGTATATAGAAATCCCAAGGAACAAAAATTTATACATATATGTATGAATACAATCAACCCAACCTATGGGTTTAAAAAAACTACCTTCCCACACAGAATGACATTTACTACTAGCCATAGAGTATAACCACAAAAATATCCGTAATAAAAAACACGCCTAACCCATATTCATATTACCAAATTCCATTAATTTATTTATGCATTCATATTTATTTATTATAGAACTACCTTGGTCAACTACCAAGAACCACATATACAACTATTTTCAAAAGGTTAAGTGCCAATAAACACTTCCAAAGAAATCAAGGATGTAGGGACCATGGTAAGGAAATCCATTTTAACACCCATTCAAAAAACAGAACAACCAACCTGACGTTCCACTACACACACCCTTTTTACAAGACACATGTTTTACCAATTCAAACTGCCATTTTTCATTGTTATACCACTCAATAATACTCTCACAAAAAGAACTAAAAACCCCTCTACACAACAACACCACACCTATACACATAAATTCATGACACAACCCAGTCTTGTCGCCCCGCTACTTGACCACTACCCAGATGTTGTCCCACTGCACAACCAGTCCATACAGTTCATATTCAATATGTCTCTCACCAAGAGATTTTATCACAACATTTTTACCATGTGATACACAAATCTCATAAATAAACACCACCAAACAGTAGCCATGTCGCAGAAACAAGTCATCCCCAACACTAGGTTATCACGTCTATCAACCCCTCATACCTGTAACAAGGTTTCCAATAGAAATTTCACACAACCCCTACAAAGCACAAAATCGATCCAAACAAAGCACATAGCAACACAATTAATCAAATAATATTTAGAATAGAAATATGGGTTCTATAAATCTATTTTAAATAACCTGGGTGATCATAGAACATGTTTAATCCTGGGGAAGCCATTTATTTAACCAGGTGTACATCATTAAGTAGATTTTATGTTATATACATTTATGAAATCATCACAACAAAATATAGAACACTATATCTGTGAAATCTAATACCACTAGAAACCATTATTATAAAAAACCCTTACATAGAATACAGATCAATATTGGGTTCATGGATAACAATTAAAGCATCTTATGTAACACCATCACTTCCCTAATGTTATTTTGTTGACCCCTCTTATATTTTGATCATCATATTTTCACTTATTCATTACAAATTTATGAAAAGGATTTTCTCATTCTTCAAATGAAATCATTATTAAACCCTCCCATCTTGGTACAGAATTAAAGAGAGGAAAATGAATCCCTATATGAAAAAATAGGCAACCACATATTCTCTTTGCACCAAAATAGGGGATCATGCGAGCAATAAGAAACCCTATGAAAATAGAACAGGAGGGGGCTCTAACATTGATTCAAAACATATCTCAAGAGGAAGGGTTTAGAAGACCAAGATAAAACTTAATAAAGGACATTAATGTTTAGGAAAAGAGACATCCTATATCAATGGAAGGAAACAGTTCTAAATTCCATTAAAGTGGGATTGTGGTAATGATCATGAAGTTTAAATATATCAATGTCCCTGAAAGGTTATGATATTAATGATATAATTAATATCATTTTAAACATGTTTATAAACATCCAAACAAGGCTCTAAACATGGTTTACGTCAAATAAAATTTTAGAGGGATGAATCTGGATTTTTTTTTGAAAAACTAGGAAAACTAGAAATTTGAAAATAGGGTAAGACACCATTTGGTGTGCCACTAATTTGGTACCATTGTTACTGTACCACCAATTATGTGTACCCCCATTACAGGGCCACTATTTCAGTGTTCCACTATTTTAGTTCCATCATTACAGTGCAACCATTACAGTTCCACCATTTCGGTACGCCACTATTATGGAACCACCATTTCACTATCACACTATTGCGGTTTCCCACCATCACGGTATCACCATTTTAGTGTGCCACCATTATGATTCAACCATCTCGATGTGCCACCATTTTTGTGAAACCAGGTTATTGGAAAACTCCCGAATCAAACCACTGTGACCCCCATGAACACCACAAGAACTCGATATTCAAAAATAAATTTCCCAATGAAAACCAAATCATTACATAATATAACACTCAAAGTAGTCTCATCCCTAAGAATTTAAAACTAAACATATTAAATAAAGGCCCAAACAAATACCCTGTAAGATACCTCTTAAGAATAAGCTACCTCATGTTGTTAAAAAACTGGAGTGAAATCCCTGACATCCATGAGCACCTTCTTAACATCTATCTCTTGAAAAACTACAAAACACTAAATCCCCACTTCCTGGACATATGAATTAGGAAATCCATCCTTCCATGTCATGATTTGATCCTAAGTAGTCGGCACTGATGTGCCTGCATAGGGTAAATCACATCCACATTAATGGTCCTCGTTTATGGAAATGGTCCTCCCCTCTCTACGTGTTGGGAATTTCCACTAGAAAATTGAGAACATTGGAATAATGCATCTAATAACAAAAAATTTAACGAATTACATCATAATAAGAAGCACGAAATCAAAACATAAGAGAAAAACTCATAACCTCTCAAGTTACTAGGCACACTTTTGTTCCTATAGCTCCGATGTACTCTCATCGAGACCACCATGCCTCCAAAACACACTAGTAACAAAAGAATGGTCTATCCATGATGCACCTTCTCGTCACGATCCTTGATTCTTAATAGTCACACCTTAAATGAAATGTCATCCTTGATATCCAACTCTCCCCTATCAATGATTTGGGGGTCATCATTTAGATACCGATGGATCTTAGAGACATGGAAGACATCATGGATGATATCAAACTATGGTGGCAATGCCACCTAATATTTCACCTTTTAAACTAATCTCAACTCCTTGAATGACCCGATAAACCTGGTAGAAAGAATTCTCCCTCTACCAAACCTCCATTTCCCATTTCGAGGGGAAACCATAAAGAAAACATGGTACCCATCCTCAAAATCCAAAGGTATCCTCTTATGATCGACATATGACTTCTGTCGGCCATGTTCTACCTTCATCCTCTCACAGACAAGCTGAACCTTCTCTTTCATACTCTGCATCACATCCAAACCAAGAATAATTTCCTCCCCATCATCCATCCCGCACAAGACTAAATGACACAACTTCCCATATATATCACCGATTGGATCCATTCCAATTAATGACTGATAGATATTATTGTATGAAAACTCTAACAAGATAAAATGACGCACCCAAGACCCCCAAAAGTTTTGAACACATTCTCATAACATGTTATCCAATGTCTGGATGGCCCTCTCTATCTTTCCATCTGTCTGAGGGTGGAAAGTAGTGATGAGGTGTTACTGGGTGAAAAATGAATGCTCCAAACCCCTCTATACTCCTGATGTTAAACATGTATCCTAATCTGACACAATAGATCTTAGATCTCCATGCAGTCACATCCCCTCATCAACATACCCTTATGCTAAGGAATCCACTACGCTTGACACCTTGATGTCTAAGAAGTGAGATAAAATCTTCAACGGATAAACTACTACACAAAGAGAGTCCCATTATCCCTGAGTCCTAGGTAATTACTTGAAAACACCCATCGAGATGTCATCCCACTTCTAATCTAGAACATCTAAGGGCCTGAAAATAATTTTGGGAATATGGTTATCAACCTTCACCTACTGACACACTTGGAACGTTTCAACAATTTCCACCACATCTCACTCATCCCAGGTCCATCAAAACTATTACATCAACCATCATATTAGAAATACCTAGACGAACTACCATGTGTATGCTATGGAAGTCACAAAGAACACCCTTACACATTCCCACATGGACAAATTGCATTTATTATACCAACTTCTGATTATGAATATCCTCCAACAATACCTCTAGATAGTCAGACACCAAAACATGACCATGCATCGCTTCAGTATCTATGTATCCCTACTGAGACTCCTCCACCTTTACCACCAAGGTCGACGACATTGTCATCTAAAATAGACATCCACTACCACCATCCACTCCCACATCTCAGTGAAAAGAATCCATGTCTTTCATTTTCTATAAATAATTTGTGGATTTTCAAACTACCTCTTTCAATGACATCTAGATTAAGGCATCAACCACCACATTCCTCTTTCCTAATGAGCAAGAGATATCTAAGTCCCAGTCCTAGAGAAACTCCATTCACCTTAAATGTCATAAGTTCATGTCTCATTGGGAGATTAAATACCTCATAAAATTATGATCTATGATGACTAAAAAGCACCCCCCCTGATGAGGTAATGTCACCACAAATTCATAGTGAATATGAATATTACATACTCCAGATCATGGGTGGTGTAGCTACATTCATTTGTAAATAACTTCCAAGACCCTTAAGAGATCACTCCTCACTGTTGTATCAGCAAACATCCTAATCCTAGGATGAAGGCATCACAAAATACCTAAAATGTCACTCCATCCACTGGAAACTTATTAACTGGAGCACTAACAAATATCTACATCAGGTAGTAGAATGTGGAATGAAACATCTAACTTTACATGAAGGTATGTCCTTTTCTCATCAAAGCTATCAATAGAGCCTCAAATAGAGAGAAGTCATGTATGAACCTCATATAATAGATGGCTAGATCCAAAAATCTATGAACATATTCCATGTTCATTGATTCATCCCATGAGACAACTGCCTCGACCTTTGAGGGGTCCACTACTGTCCCTTGGTGAGACACCACATGTCTAAGGATGTTCACCTCTCACATCCAAAACATTTAATTGGACAATATCCCCTAGATCATGTCGTGTTGGAGGACCTCCAAGACTTTCCTTTGGAAATCAGCATACACATCCTTTGAATTTGAGTAAATGAGAATATTATTGATGAACATGATGATGAAACAATTCATGATCATGCGGAATACAAATTTCACTGGAATCATGGTCATGGCCAGTGCATTCATAACACTGAAGGGCATGACTATGAAATAGAAGTGCACGTTCCTTCACCCGAATGCAGTCTTTAGGGTGTCAACCTCCTTCATCCTCAACTAGGGATATACAAATCACATATAGATCTTGAAGAACCTACCTGGTTCCCTTAACAAGTAAAAATGATCATCTATTATTTAGAGAGGGTAACAACTCTTAGCCATTACCTATTTTAGCCTATGGTATTCTTATCACCCTCAAAAAACTATATGCCTTATTGGAAAACAAGACTAAGGAACCCCATGGTGAATCACTCCTCTGGAAAAAAACCATCTTCATTAGGTCATCAACCTGAATCCGCAACTCCAGAAACTCATAATGCTCCATCTAATAGGGAGCCAACAATATCTAACATGCATTGGGTATCAATTAAATTCCGAAATTAGCGTCATGTAGTGGGGATAGAGCCAAAAACTGCTCTGGGAAGACATCCATGAACTCTCATAGAACCCTCGAAACCCCTACCATATCTATTTCTACTGATCCCACTAACATCTCAACATTAAAGGATAGAAGAGGTTCAACACACCAATTTCCCACCTGACATCTCTTTTCGCCAATTAAAAGAACACAATGGCAATCTATATTGGAAAACACGACTCTCCTCTGCAATATATCAATAATAGAATGCACAGATAAAAACCAACAAATTCCATGGATGACATCATATGGATTCAACTATAGAAGAAGAAGATCCCCACTGCACTGTTACGACACCAACATCAGTCTACATCCTCAAAAAACATCAAACGAATTGGTATGACCTCCAACAAGTATTCTTAACACCAAGGGCACAAGAAGTATCTCTACATGTAGTCCCTTGATTTGGAATAGACTGAGTGAAATAGAGGAGTTAAAATATTTAGAATCATAGAATCCACACGCAATTTTACTAAATAGATTGATCATACCTCAAACCTCTTCTAGCCCCACTGTAACTACTACCACTTTTTCAACAAATATCCAAAACCTAGATCATCTACCCCTCTAAATTATAATATCTCATCAACCATGACCTAGTCGAGGCCCCTGAGGAGCACCCTGTGGTCTACCTCTACCAACAACATCTACCCTCAGTGGAGAAAGAACCCACAACCCCTACTGCTTGAAACATCTAACTAGAAACTGTTCCTGCAGAGGTGGGTGATGAACATGCCAACCCCAACCAAACTGAGCTTGATCTGGGAACCTTTTCCCATGATTTTGATGGACTTAACAAACAAATCCCCTTTATCTAGATCCCATGGGGAAATGTCAAGGACCCAGAAATTGGAACTAGAGAAGATGAGGCATATGTCCCACTATCCGAAACTTGGATGGCCATGATGTCGAAGAATTTATAGAAAACTCCATCTTCTTTATAGAACACACATGGGTTCCCACTCACGAAACACCTCTCAGTGAGTGCATCTTCTCCACTACTAAATCATTCTTCTAAACTTCTATGTATGTTGGTTGGGTATAGGTAGTGAAAACATACTAGAGGGATGGTCGGAGTGCCTACTCCAAGAGTCTCACCTACGACTCCACATCCAGGAGGAGATCTGTATTAATGTATAGGAGATCCTTGAAGTTGATCGACATTTCCTCCACCGACATACTACCCTTATGGGGGTGATCATCTTCTACCTTTTCTCGGCCTTCATAGTTTTGGAATGAAACTTTTCCTAAAATTCCTTTTAAAACATATCCTCTGAGAAATTGTTATTCTTCTTCTCACTGAGGAAACGAATCCACCACTGACACACCACTCATCGCATCTGGATCACTTCAAGATGAACCCATAACTACCTTGGATCATGGATCTAGAAAAAGGTTATTTCATCTTCGCAATCCATCCCCTAGTCTCTAGGTCTAAACCGCTGACTTCGTACATTCCCTGAGTATCCCACTAGAATTCCTAGAGGGTATTCTTTCATAGCTTATCTTCCCCCTCTCCATCAACCCTCCGATGATCAACCAGGTCAGCCTCCTAGACCACAACATCTGATACCACAAATGGGTGACTTCTGGGATCCATAACTAAAAATGGTAAACAAGGATTTCATATGCCATGGTAGTATGAAAATTTTATTTTAAATTCATTTTCAATTTTCAAGAATATTAAATTCCCAAATCAATCAAAACACACATGATCATAAGGCATTATGATTCATGTAGCATTCAGAGGGTATCTATCCTGAAATTTGTGCTACCTTAGTTGGCTATTTTGTAGGCTCAGAGTCCTTGAAGTGAATCACAAGAGCCGCTAAAATCTTGTTTCATATTCTGTCATCCCTGGACTATTTCATGCATCATGATATCCTAACATCATTTCCCTACCATATCATGCAATCATCACTAGGCCTAAATACTATTTCTATCATATCCCTCAACTGTCTGCATCTAATACCATTCAATCACGCCACACATTATTCATGATGAAGGAAGGGACACAAATGTTCCATGCCCTTCCATCTTTAAGATGGAGAGATAATGACCCCCAATCGCACATTCAATAGGCCCTAGTGTTTTGAATAGGAACAAAGGTATAGAATCTCACGCGAAATGGAAGGAATTAACCAATTTAATGAAAATAAGATTTGGAAATAAGATGGTAAAAATCCCAAACAACCCCAAACATTTATATAAAGAAAACACAAATCCAAACAACGCATGGTCTAAATGTAATGTGCAATAAAAGTAAAACAAAATTACCAAAGAAAGTTACAAAATAAATAGAATAGGAAACATCCCAACAACTATCCTGAAGCCTATGTAAATAATGTCTAGTCAGGTCCTCAATGTCATCCCAACACTTGACATTATTTAATTTAGGACTCACAGTATTGTTTTCCATCATTTCCCTCAGAAACATCCAATTACAGCATCTGTAATAGTTTTCATATGGAAAAAAGTCTACAAAAAAAATTCCACGTGAAACAATGATGTAGAGACCAGTGTAAGATAATCCATTTTAACACCCATTCATAAAAATTGTAGACAACAACCAACATATCATCCCACTAGAAAACCCATTTATCCTAGACACACAGTCAACCACTCCCAACATTCATTATTCAAAGTTATCACACATTATCATCCACTCAAAAGAAAAACCCATAGCCCAGATACATAACAACACCAAAACCAGGACACCAATATACATAAATTCAAAATACAACCTATTACTCCAACTTCCCTACCCATAAAATACCCAAAATCTATCATATTTTACCATAAGTCCATCCCTTCCACAATTAATCAATCTCTAAACCTTTGAATCCATCACACCTCTTGTAATTATAGATATACTGATGTTACTAATGAATTGAACGAAATTATATGTCTTAAGTAATTCATTGAGATTTTATTTATAGAAGCATTCAATGCATTTCAAAAATTTCACAAAGTTTCAATGATTTTAAAAGCATATCATCTATAAGAAATTCCTAATAGAGTATTGGATCATGAAATTTTGTTGAAAAAATTAATAAATGTTACTGAATAACAAATAAATATTATTAATGAGAAATGGGAATGTATGATTATATTAGTTGAGGATGGGAATAACTCTATCAACATGAAGAGATTAGAGTTGGAGGTGAAGTTGAAGAATCCACAACCACTCCAAGCTGGAACATCCCAAACCACTGGAAGAAGAGATGTTTCCACTCAAGATTTCATTGAGGACTATGATTGAAAAATGTGTATTATATCATCTTTTAATCCAATGGAATCATCTCCAAAAAAATGTATCCCATAATATAGTTTTTTCTGTTTCTGCTAATTCTATTTCTTCTATAACTACAGGTTCAATGCTAAATGGTGGGAAGATGTAGATTGATAAAAACGTTGATACAACCATCAAAATATCAAAGGTGGATACTTGAATTATTAAGTAGAATAAATCCGAAATGAATGATCCAAATAAAGAAAGAAAATTCTTCAAAAACAATACATCGAATCTAGCAAGACTAATACTACATGAAAAGGAAAGATATTTATTATCTATTGTTGGTGTTGTTGGATTCATTGAAATAGTCCAATTGTTTCAGGAATAATGTTTCATCATATTAAAATTATGTATGGCATACATTTAGGGAATGTAGAAATGAATAATTGAAGCATCCTGTATAGCTGAAGCAGAATACACAGATGAATAAGAATCGGCCTATCAAGTATAGATTTTAATATCTTGAATACTTATATGATAATTGAAGAATAATTGGTCGCATTTATGATGCGTGCTGTTTTATTCCAACAATGCATGATACATATGGAAATAAGAAGAACGAGCCACAAGAAATTTTGAATAAAGGAATAATAGTCGAATAGTCTTCAATTATGAATATGCAAAACAATGAGGTCAAGAAAACTATGTGATAAAATATTTCCAAAAATAAGTTTAATCCGAATTCTAAAAATGTAATCTAAACCAAAAAATTCTGCTTATATTTTGAAAATAATGTTCATACCATGCATCAATGCTAAAAATATATTTAAATAATGGAAGCAAGATGAAATTAAAATGAGGATCAATCAATGAGAAGATAGGACTAATAGAAGTCAATCATTGAGATTATGTTGATTATTTTCCTAATAATGTTAAATTATAAATAGTGAAGATTCCATGTGGAATCTCTAAACCAGAATATTCTGAGATGAAGTGTTTAGTTATCTAGCCTGATCAATTTCAGGTTTCTAGAGAACTGTAAAAAGATGAAGATGAAGTACTAGCTAATGCCATGACAAAGGGGAAAAATATAATTTCAAATGAAGAAGAATTAAAATTTCTTGAGTGGTTTTCATGACATGACAAGTCATGTGTGTCACATGATTCATGTGTAAGGTGCATGAAGGCTTGAAATACTTAAAATAAATGATTAATTATTCTACCAGCTCAAATGGAGATGTTGAAAACTGAAAAACATACACCAGTGGATGCTAAATTACTACTATAAGAAGAAAAAATGAACAATACCCACAAATTTAAGGTGACTACAATTAACAGGTCCTTGTTGAAAATAAAATACCAAAATGTAAATCGGATAGGAGACACTGACACAAAGTGTACCAAACATAATAAATCTATAATGAAAGGAGTTCATGGGTTGATATAAAATTCTAATACATGTTGCTTTATTATGAAGTTCACATGTGTTCCATTTTATTACCTTATACTTATGTAATAAATATGTGGTTACGTTTTAGTGAATTGATTGTGATGGTCATTCTCATGTTGACAATTAAATGAACAAAGGGGAGAACAACAAGTTGGACTGATTAATCAGGATTTGATAAATACATGTAATGTTCCACAATGACAGATTATCAACATGAATATATTGAGGATTATCTGATGATATTTTACACCATGTTAAATAAAATGGATTTCACCCCTTCAGGGGAAAAGTGAAAGAGATGATATCAAATATTAATTCATAAGATATCTTGAAATTCATATTATCACTAGAAGTTGAAGATTATGGTATTCTAATGACACTTTCATCCCTTATTCTTAAATGTATTTATCATGTTAATTAATGTGGAGTGCATGATTGATGATAACATGGAATTATAAGGGGAGTTTTACATTTTCACTTCAACTCTTTAACATGTTTGTTGATGTATATGCAGGATATATCATTTCATTGGTATAACTGATTATTTCAAAACATTTGGATAAAAAATGAATCATTCTGAGCATGATTTCACATACACCGATGTTTGTATTCATTATTGAATACCATTTTCATATATCTCTTTCCTCTTTCACTGGGGTATCCCATGCAGATATAGAGTTTATTAACTAAAGGTATAATTCTTATTGAACCACGTGACATCATAATAGTCTCAGAAATATAAAAGAAGATATTTCATAAAGGGATTTGAACAGGTTTTTGAACAATCTGATCTTAACTTTTGAATTTTGTTTCCCATAAGGGGGGAAAATATTAGCACACATATTCATTAGACCAGTTCTTAATAATAAGAATGAGTAATTTCTCGAACATTGTTTTAACATGGAAATTGATTTCCACGAGTGATAAATATTATTAAGCAAGTCCAACTGAACATTCTAAAATGATGTTGAATATTCCTGAATATATATATGTGAATGTGTGATTCAGAAAGTTCGTCGGAGAAGAAGATGAGATTAGTCTATAGTTAATAAATGATTCAAATAATGGAGTTATACTCTCATGTGACTTAAGAGCATGAATGATTCTATTTGATTCCAGAGAAGAAGTCTTCAATGGGAATCTAGAGCAGGCTAGTGCGATTCTAGTCACACTATGAGATATAATATAAAGATACTCAAGTTAGAATCAAGAAAGATACTCAAGTTAGAATCAAGAAAGATAAAATGTGGCTCTGTATCAATCAATTTAATTTTTCATCATATTATATTAGAGAATATGGGTTTGGGAGAATAAGAAACCCAACTAGGATTGGGTCAATTTATTGAATCTCTTAAATCCTTATGTTTAGTGCCTTCGAATTTACAGCATCATTCGAGGACAGGTTTAGAGAAATAATAAGATTAGATCATGTCTAAAAATAAATATAGTTTTAATTGGGATGAATTGATATGTAAAAAAGTTTAATGGGATCACAAATTCTCTCTTAACCCTCTCAGCAATTAAGTAGGAACTTTATAATGTTCTTAATAAAAGATTGACAATATTTATATCCTAGGTCAGTGAATCATTTTTCATATATATAAATTTTTAAAAATATTTTGATGAATTTATCTATTTATATCCAATTATTTTAAAATGAATTTTAAAAATTTTGAATTAAGTATTAAATTTTTTTAAGAAATCTTATAGTTTTTTTATATATGAGGTACTTATTTAACAAAATTGTACACGAAACCATTATTTTAATGTCCAAGGTAGGAATGAATTTTTTCATCAACATGAATACTTTATGTATTGATGATTATATTACATGTATGTAATTTCATTTTCAAATATAATGAGTTCCTTAAAATTATTACAATAATTATATTTTAATACATTATTAAAAATTAACAAGTTTATTTTCCCATTGAAATATTCTATAGCTATTTTAAATTAATTTTTAAATTATGATCAAATATATTGAGGATACATGGGTTTTAATTGGGATATGATGAAAATATATCTCTTATTTTATTTATCTAGATGGTTTATTTTTTTGTTAATGAAATATAAATGAAACCCATTTTCTCTCCAATGGGTTATGTTTTAAAATACGTTTTTATGATCTTGTGGATTGAATCTCAATGGATTTTGGATTATATGATTGGTGAGCAAGAAATTTTTTATCCCTATAATTTATTAAGTAAAAATTAATTTTCTTTGATATCAATGGTTATAAAAGAGTTTATCCCAGTCTCAAAAAAGTGGGTATATGGGTGATTATCCCCATCCCAAAAGAGTGTACGTGAGAGGTTTTCAAATAAATGAAGTAGGTACAAAGAAATTTATCCAATTCCTATCAGGATATGAATTTAATTGTTCACATAAATGACATAATATATATATTATTATGGTTATTATACACTTATTCCTCTCTTTGATGATAGGATATTATACAAATGAAATGTTATAATGGATTATTCTCATAGATTCCTTTATGATTCAAGTCTTATGAACTATCATTATTTATGAAACCACTCATGTGTTTGAAATATGAATTGTTGGGTATGATTTTCAAAATTAAATTCCTTACTCTCATTCCCATTATTCTTATATTAGGTCTAAAAGATCATTGATATCATCCTAAGTTTACCTTGTTGATCACCATGATCACCCACTATTATGTTTTTTCCCAATTAAAAAAAGAAAAGTATTATGTTTTATCTGTTTAAAAGGATTATAACTATGATGAACAAGAGGAGGGGTGATGTAGATATATTATGAAATGGTTGTTTATGAATATAATATCCAAAAACACTAAACCATTACAATTATAGATTGGAATTTAATTATTTTAATGATTATTTTTATAAAATTATGTAATATTTTGATTTGAAATATTTTGGTCATTATAATTTTACAATCATGATAGTTATTTTATGGAAATAGATCTATAATTATTTCCAATTCATTAGTGTAATTTCATCATTCGTTTATCCATCGTTTGTGTTCCACTACTATATAATCTCTTACTACATGAAATAAATATCCAACATGCTTTTTAAATCCTTGAACCACTAAAACATACAATTAATGGGTCACAAGATCAATAAAATTATAAAAATATACAAAACTTATCTATACAATGAGACAAAAACGAAAACAATTAAAAACCGAAGATATTATCCACTATGAAGAAATACCGCCTTAATCATCGAAGGATCACCTAATAAAACAAAAATTTCAATTGAAATCTATTTTAATAATATTTAAAATATTACAAGATGAAATAAAAGACTAATTATTAGGAATATTTGATCACATATTCTTACATGATCAATTTTACATTAATATCCAAACAAAAACATTCACTCATAAAGGCATATATCAAAACATCATATGTCTTAATCATATATGATATAAAATATGAAAATAATATCCATAATTAAACTAAATCACCATAAATAAATAGTAATATCATATATTATTCAAAAATATAATTCAACCATTATTCCTCAAAGAATTTTAATATTCCAAATTACTAGAATCATATAATGTTACCAAAATATGTAAATTCACAAAAAATAAGAATATCTTGGTCATTAATTTAATTTTCAATATCATGTTAATCTATATTATTAGGACCCAACTTTAATAAAAAAATAATATAGAGTATTTAGAATGGAACTCTTTTTCTTGCATTCCTAAAGGCTTTTAAGATTTGGTGTTTTAGAAAATTAGTTTATGACCCTTACATAAATTAATATTACATCACAAAGTATACCCTTCCAATTATTATACATATTTCAAAAAAATCTTGTTATGGTATAAAAAGTTTTAATTTCATAAAATAACATTAAATTTATAATATTAACCTCATCATTGTCCCTAATCATCCATAAAGCCAAGTGACATGAATTTTAGAACATTATATGAGAATGATAAGAATAGTAAAAAGAATATAATAATGAAGATACATGTTGTTCTATCAACACTTATAACAATATTCCATTTCCAAATTAAATTTTCATTAAAAAATATATATTTTCTTGCTCCAAATTTCATAAAAATTCCAAATTTTTTAATATTTTTTTAATAATAAATATTATATTAAAACTTATACTCATAAATAATTATTTCAAATCATAAAAACAGAAAAACAAAATCAAAAGGTCATAGTTTTCACCCGTAATAAGTATAAAATTCTTTTGATTCAGTGTATCCTCATTAGAAAAACTTGAGAAATAATTTTATTTTGATAAAAATCACAGGAATTGTAAAGAAATAATATAGGTAACAATATGAATCATTTTCATATCACACTTTTAATCACTCTAACAATTTTTATATAATTCATGATTACACATGAGATAACTTTTGTGGTTAAAAATGAAATTTATTTCCTTTTAACATAAAATAATATCATTTGAGATACATAATTAGTTAACTCCATATCTTTATCCAATGCATTGGAGAAACATATCGGGCTCACCCATTCTTGTTTTATAACAGAACCACCGATCACCATAAAATATTCTGAAATACCATAACATAATTGATGAAATATATCGTCATCAAAATGATCATGGTACCAGTAAAAATATATTTTTATAAATATATAAATTGATTTATACAGAATCTGATTATTAGAAATTAGGATTTTTACAGAATAAGGTATGTGGGTTATTATATAAAGAAAAATTAAATATTTTAATGGAATCTGGTAACATCCCATTACTGTTTTATCTAGTATTCCATTATCATCATTTTTGTTTACATTCCTTTAATAATGGTAGGATAACTATAATGTTTAATTCAAATCTTTATTTAGAGTTTCAACATTTTCCAGCTTTTTCTATGGGCTGTTGAAGGGTTTCACGCTACGAAACTTGGTTACAGGCTGAGTAATTATTGGTGGGTACAAGCTATGAATGGGGATTCACGTAGTGAAATATTAAATTCCATGAATGTTGGTTTCTTGTTGTGACTTCTTTAAACAATATATTATTAATCTGAGGTGACATATTTCTTCTGAATATTTGTGCACCATGGATTTCACGACGTGTAATCATATCACGCATAATGAAACGACCTGCCTAAAATTTTAAAACATCCTATTTGAAGTTTTTCTTTATCGTTTCCATATAGACACCATCATCATTGACCCATGGTATCCACATGGAATTTTTCAATGACACCTTTAATTATAGAATGATTTATTCGATGTTTGATCAATGTTGTAATTACAGTCTTTCTCTCCGAGCTTGTTATCTTTCTACATTATCATTTCCTTTGATAATAATAGTGAACTGACATTGCATTAGAAAATCCATTAACCTTAGTGGGATGTTCTTTCTTCTATTCTTATAGATAAATTGTGAGATCTTCTTCTAGATGTCGTTTCAGGGGTAGTTGTGGTGAAATAGACATCCTTTCATGAAGTATGTAGTGTTCTCCTTTTCTGCTGACCCAATGATTTCTATATTAGATAAATCCTAAGATGTGGGTATTTTATTGAACTTCCTTCACTGAGGTTGTTTGTTTTCATTGATTTTGGATTCCATTAAGAGTGTCTACCACCTGGTTTTTCTGGTAGGTGAATCCATCTCTAGCCTTTAATAGTGGATATTATAGTTTTTGTTTACAAACTAATATAAAATGAATATTTGACATGATTCTTGTATGTGTGTTGAGAAATTTTTTCAAATGAAAATTGGTTTTTACTAGGCTATAGATAAATAAAATGAAAAATTTGTATTTTCAAAGCATTAAAATGTTATTTGTAATGGTTTTGAAATATTTTTTAAATAATTGAAATGAATTCAATGAAAGAGAACATGTGTTACCTTGGGTATATAGGTGTAAGGTTTAGATTGAGGACATAATCTATTGTTTTGAAAATATCATATAGGTTTTTCTGGGGGATTTACTATGTTTTCTAGATTCATTGTTATAGGGGACTAATATTGTCATTTTTGGGGGTTTTACTAATGTGGTATTCCACTTCTTCCTATGCATGTTGTTATAGGAACTAGTTTTTGCATGTGATTTTTGTAGTATGAGTAGTCTATAGAGTGGAACTCTATTATTCTATGGTGTCATGATACCTTTTCATCTATTTTTTGTTACTGGTATTTTGGATTTATCTTGCACATTCATGCCATTTCTAATGAAAAAAGATATCGAAAATTTTTATTGAATTGGATATACCTAATTTTTTAAGAACTGTGGGAAGAGTGAAATTATTACCATGTTTTTTATAAAACATCTTTACATCTGATCATACCATGTTTTTACATACTATGAGTATAAGAAAGGTTTTATACTTAGGCTTGTTTTGGAACACATGGTGGTGATCCTACTAATCTTGTTGGCTCACACACTACAAATCACACAGGTGGTGCGTAGACCATTTTTTTTTCTTCCATTACATGGATAGATAAGGTTCCATAGTAAGGAAATGAAGTTCATGTCAGCTAGTAGTGCATTCAGTGCTGAGATAGCAGAAGTTTCTATAAACCATTTTTTGGAGAAGTTGTTTAGTTTGGGTCCTTTGTAGTTGGAATTATCCTTTTCTATTTTTAGAAACTTTTTTATACTATTTACTCTATTTTTCTACAGTAATATCACATATATATTATACATATTCCATTGTTCCTTATTTTTTAAAAATATTCCCTATGTTTTTTTATGTTGGGTGAAATCGTTCCTTATGGTTTATAGTTTGATGCCCGAGTTCTTGTCGCTAGCTTTGGGGGATGGGTAATTCCCTTCAGTTATGTGATGGATAAGGTGAGGTTCTATGTTTTAGGGGAACCTAGTGCACTTGTTACTATTTAGTATCAAAGGAGTACATTCCATAGGATTCCATGTCGTGGGATGACTACTATACTAGAGATATCATTTTAAATACATGAGAGGTATGTAAATATGAGTGCATCACCAGCTCTCATCATGTTGAGACTCAAGTTGCATGGGATGTTGGGATGTGTTTCTCTACAATTTGTTTTTTTTTAAATCTTATTTTTTATGTTTTTTCAATTTTGAACTATTATTTGTTCTGATCAATGATCATTTTTATGTTTTAGTGTTAGAAATTATGCCTTTGAGATGTTTCCCTGAGTTCCTCAAGATGGTGCAGCTGATGCACCACAAGGGAGTCCTCTAATTAATATGAATTATATCAAGACTTTATTTTGGGCTTTTATGATGTCGATTAGGATGTAACACATGTTTAGGACATAGTGGTTGAAATAAATCCATGATTTGGAGGAAAGAGATACCAAATAGGGGAATTCTTACGTGAGAATCCACAACACATTAAAGGGACGAATGATCCTCAAGAGGCAGAGGACTAGTTGGATAGGATGATAAGATCTTCAACATTCTAGAGATAACTAAGAATATGATGGTATATTGAACATCATTTAGGATAAATGGTTATGATAAGAGAAGGTTGGAATCAATGGTCCTAGAAGACAGGCATGTGGGATTTTATGGGAAGGGCTTCAAATCCCTTACCTTTCAGCAGTTTTGTTTGGAGTCATTGATTCTATAAATTTCTATGGATTTCAAATCATTATATATTGGAAAGAGTTCGGTATTACCATACAACAAACATTTTTCTAAAATTTCTTGTTTTGCACTATACATCGTGAAGAATGACCAGTTTAAGGAATATATGTACCTATATGGTTTGTGACCAAATATCTAACCACATGTATCTATACATAATATTTATATCAATGTAGAGATGTTTCATAGATCTATGATAAAATTTATGTATATGGTAGTCAAGGATGGATATTAAACCTCTTATCTTTCATCTAGTAGTATCTTTGTTGGTGGCCATGGGAAAAAGATAAAGTGGTAGGATAATTTTCGAATTAGAGGAAGTGGGTCTTTTTAGTGAGCCTCCCCATCACCATATGTTGTAGCAGGAATTGTGTCTCTGACTTGATATCATTGTGGAATGTGAGGACACAATAAACATTCTTGTCCTATTCCCGAGATGATGTGAAATATTTGTGGATGGATTGGTTGCTTACAATGATTTTTTCTAGATTTGACAATTCCTTTTTATAGTCAGGGTTTGTTGTATATAGAGGCTTTTGTGGTGTGGTCAAAAGATTCAAAGACTATAGGGATCCAACCACATGCTTTAGGTGTAATGTACTTACATGAAGTAGATGTGGGTGAAATAGATGTCGAAAAAGGTCCCGAAATGTTAATAAGTTATATCCTTATTGAAAATCCAGTATAAATATCTTTATTGGATAATGGTTCCTCCAATACATTAATATCTGCACATTTTATTGTTATAATTAAACTCCAAACATAACTTATACCATTAGAAATGTAATTTGTGAAACCTCTTAGAAATTGTAGAGTAAATGTGTTTTAGTTTCCTTCTTGTTCAATAATGATATCTAGTACAGAGATGGTCTGGGACATTCTTGTTCATGATATTGGTCTACTTGACATTATCATCAATATGGATTCACTTGCCTCTCATCGAGATGAGGCTGGTTTTTATCATTATTATTCCTTGTTTCTTTCTACAGATGGTATTTTACTTGTGGTTTAGGGGTTGGGATCTGAGACAAGGTCCTGTAGGGCCTTCCCAGCCAGAGCTCAAGAGTTATTTATCTACTATTATGTTTGACCCAGATGGTGTGTCTCCAATCATTGATCTTCCCATTGTTGTTCTAGAATTTCTTGTATGTCCTTCTTGATGACTTCTGTAGTCTTCCCCATAGACATAGGTAGATTATATGATTGATCTAGTTCTAGGTAGGCATCCTATATCGATTTATTCTTATTTTATGGAACTAGTGGAGCTTAAAGAGACAATGTTTCAGTAAGATGGCCTATTGGAGAAAGGATTTATTCCCTCTTTTGTTTCTCCTTTGGAAGCCACTATGCTTATCACCAATAAATTGGAAGGTTAACATTGGTTTTCTGTGGACTATAAGAATTTTAACAATGTAATGGTTATGAAAAAATATCATTTCCTCATGTGGATGATCTTTTTGATCATTTAATTGTGGAAAAGTGGTCTTTATGGATTTGATTAATAGTATTTTCCACTAATATCTCTACACTTATATGGAAGAGTTCATGGATGATATTACTATTTATTCAAAATCTGAGTATGAGCATGAGAACCATATGTGTTTGGTTTTAGAAATTTTGAGAAGTCACCATTTGTATAGGAAACATTAGAAATTTAGTTTATGGATTCAAGAAATGATGTTTTTGAGCCCAACATTTCTAAACATGGATGATTAGTTGATCTTATGAAGGTGTATGTTTTCATGACATGGAACTGTAAAACATCTTTAGAAGTAAGAGATTCCTTGTTCTTGGTGTATAAGACTGATGGTTTGTTAAGGATTTCTCTAAGATGGATTCACCTTTAATATATCATACCAGGAATGTAGTGAAATTCACATGGTATGTGATGTGTCTATCTTAATTCGATGAAATGAAGTGACTTCTGACATATGTTTCGATTCTAATATTACCTGAGCCCTATAAGGGGTATATAGTATATTTCATTGCTTCAGTTGCTTGTTTGGGATTTGTTCTTATAAACGATGATCTTGTGCTATCTTATAATACTCATGTGCTTCGACCTCATGAAAAACAGTACCCCACTCATGATTTAGATCATGTCATAGTCATGGAAGCACACAAATTTTGGTTGTAATATTTTTTTCATATTATTTCACGAACTTCTCTCATCATAATAGTACGAGTTCTATCTTTTCTCAGAAGGAAATGAATCTCAGTTATATACGATGGATAGAATACAATAAAAATTTTGACTTTGATATTTTATATAACCTAGGGAATGGAAATATCATTGCATATGATCTTAGTATGAATATACAGACACAATCTATTCTGGAATCGAAGGAGGAGTGGAACCATATATGGGGTTTTTACTCTATTTGAGTTGAATGGAAAAAAGTATTTATAAAGAATGGTTTTTACAAGTGTTCATTAATCATCATATCCCATTGAGTATATTTTTTGTATTTAGCTATAGGATGCGAATTTTGAAAGACTCAATAGATCCATTATTACAGTTATACAGTTTCTAGTTTGTTTCTTTGTTCAGATGGTATTCTTATCATTCTGGAAAGTATAGTTGTACTAGATTCTTTAAGAATTTTATTCATTTTTTATTTTCTTCACACTTTTTGGGTTGTTCATCCAAGTAGTATGATGATGTATTACAAAATGAGGAAATGATTATGGTGGCTGGGTATAATGTGTGAAGTAACTAAGTTTGTGTCTTGTAGTTACACCTACTAATTGATAATGTCCGACCATAGGAAACTCTCTAGTATTCTTCAGGATTTTCCAGTTCTGGTTTGAAAATGGGATGAGGAATCATTGATTATTTTGTTATATTACCAAAGAATCTCAGATGAAGGAATTATATCTGTGTGGTTATTGATGAGTTGATGATGTATGCTCGTTTCAATCTGATCAAAGACACTTAAAAGGATTAATTTCTAGGTTTGATGTGTGTGAAATATATTGTGATGTTACATGGGATTCCAACTTCCATTGTTTCAAATAGGTATCCTTGGTTTTCATTATGATTCTAGAGGAATATCCAAGAGGAAATGCGGACCTGGTATTGTTGATCACATCTTACCATCATAAGACATATGGTCAGATAGAATGTGTTATTTAGATCATAGAAGATATGATTCATACATATGTCTTCGATTTCTAAGGATCATAGGATAAGGATCTGGGACTGGTTATGTTTGTTTTTAACAACAGTTATCAGTCATGAATAAGAATGGCTCCCTTTGAGGTGTTTTATGGGCGTCCATCAATGTCACCTCTTTTTTGGTATGAGGTGTGTGATGTAGCTTTGGTCAGACCAGGTTTGGTTCAAGAATAATCCACAATGATTCAAAATGTACATCGACAACTAATTACAACATAGAGTCCTCCAAAATTTTATGCAGATTGGCCACGTTGATCTTTGGAATTCTTAATTGGTGACTGGGTTTTATTTAATTTTTCTCCTTGGTTGGGTCACCATCGACTTGGAATGTAGGTATATATGGCTCTGTGATATGTTGGTCCATTTGAGGTCACCGATCATCTTGTTTAGGATTCTTATCAGTTAAAATTGTTGGTTTAGTTGTCTGGTATTCATGATGTTTTTCACATGTATCATCTCAAGAATACCATCTTGATCCCCCAAACATTCTAACTGGGGATGAAATTGAGTTAGAGATTGATGTTTCTATTTTGTAGAAACTATTTAAGATCATTTAATATCAAGTGAAATTATTTTGTGGGAATTATATTCCATTGGACATAGTTATATGACAATAAGGATCAAATTATCAGGGGACATGAGAATGTGAATCATTGATTAGGGATTAGTGGCCTCAAATTTTCTAGGGATTATTCATGTATTGATAAATACATGGAATGTTCCATAGTGGTAGATTGTCAACATGCATATCTTGAATAATATCTGATGATATTTTCCACCATGTTAATTCAACGGGATTTCACCCCTTCAGGGGGAGAAAATATGAAGGAAATTATTTCATGTTTTATTTGATGGAAATTATGAAATTCATATCATCTCAAGAAGTTTATGCTTATGGTATTCCAATAACACATTCATCCCTTGTTCATAAATGTTTTTATCATGTTAATTAAGGTGGAGTGTATGATGGATGATAACATAGAATTTAAGGGGATATTTATCTTTTCATATCAAATCATTAACCTGTTTGTTGATGTATATGTATGATTTAGAATTTCATTGATATATCTTATTATTTCCAACCCCATGGATAATAATTGAATCATTCTTGAGCATGATTTCACATGCATGGTTGTTTATAGATAGTATTGAATTCCTTGGTCATATATCTATTGTTTTCTATACCGGATTAGCCCATGTAGACATAGATTTTATTAAATAAAGAAATTATCTATGTGAACCATGTGACATTATCCCAAACTCATAAATATTCAAGAAGATTTTCTTTAAAGTGAGGAGAACCTGCTTTTGAACAGTCCCCACATATCATTTACATTCGGTTTCCAATAATGGGAGAAAAGACAGGATCACATTTTAAGGAGACCAGTTCTTAATCAGAAGGACTAATTTCCCAAGAATTGTTTCACTAAGGAAATTTATCAGCAAAAGTGATTAGAATTATTGACTTTGGCCAACAGACCTTACCAAAGGCTATTGAGTATTCTTGAATAGGTATATATGAATGTTTTATTCAATAAGCTCATGGGGGAAGAATATCAGATAAATCAATTGTGAATCAATGAAGTATCATGTTTTATTCATGAGAATATGTATTCAATGTGACTCTAGAGAAGGCCAGTGAGATTCTAGTTGCACTTATGAGATTCAGTATAAAGAGAATCATGTGGGACTCAGGAGAGATACAATGTGACTCTGTATCATTCATTTTTATTTTCCATCTTATTATAGGAGAGAATTTGTGTTGGGGAGAATAACTAACATAATAAGGAGTAGGTCATTGTACCAAACCATGTAAATCCTTGTGTCCACTTCCTTTGAATTTAATGTATCATTATTTTTTAGGATGAGAGACACATGAAGGGTGGATCAAGGCTAACTAGATAGAGAGGTTTAATTTAGATTAATCAATATGTAAAAAAGTATAAAGCGATCACTGAATTTACCCTACCCCTCAGAAAAAATAACACAGATCTAGGAACATTATAATGTTCTTAATAAAAAATTGACATTATTTATATGAAAGTTTAGTTGACCATTTTTTTCTCTATATCGATTTTTAAATATATTTTAAAGATTTAATCTATTAATATACAATTATTTTTAATGTCATTTTACAAATTTTGGAAAAAGTATTAAAAAATTTATAATAAATATTCTTATTTTTTTTATAATTGATGTACATGATTACAAAAAATGTTCCCCATACAATTATTTTAATGTCCATGATAGGAATTAAATTTTTCACCATCATGAATATTCGATGTATTGATGATTATATAACAAGTTTTTAATTTTATATTCAAATATATTGAGTTCCTTATTATTATTCCAAAATTTATATTTTAATATGTGATTTAAAATTTAAAATTTTATTTTCCCAATGAAATATTCAATAGATATTTTAAATTAATATTTAATTAAGGATAAAACCCCTTAAGGAAACATAGGCTTTACTAAGGAATGGATGAAAATACTTATTCTATATTATTTCTCTAGATTGTTTATTTTTATATTAATTTTATATAAATGAAACCCATTTTGTTTCCTATATGTTATGTTTTAAAGTACATTTTTATGATCTTGTTGAATGAATCTCAAAGGATTTAGGATTATGGGATTGGGGTGATATAAATTTTTTATCCCTCCAATTTATTATGTAAATATTAATCTTATGTGAGATAAATGGTTATAAATTATTTTATCCTAGTCTCAAAAAAGTGGGTACAAAGTTATTATCCCAATCCCCAAGGAGTGTACACGAGAGGTTATCAAAATCATGAAGTTAGTACATAGTAATTTTTCCCATTCCTATCATGCTTAGAATTTCAGGGTGTAGATAAATGGTAGAATATATATCTGATTATGATTCTTCTACACTTATTCCACTCTTTTACGGCATGATCTTATAAAAAAGACATGTTGTAATGGACTAAATTTATCTTATCATTTAAGATTCATTTCTTATAAACTATTATTATTTATTGCATCAAACTTTTGTATGATTTATGAATTGTTGGGTATGCTTTTAAAAAGTAAATTCCATGTTTTCATTCCCTTTAATTATATATTCCATCTAAATGATCGTTGATATCTTCATTATTTTCCATTATTGATCATCTAAGATCACCCAATATAATTTATTGTTTTTTTCAATTAAATGAAGAAATGTATTGTGTTTTGTGTGTTTAAAAGGGTTATAGCTATGAAGAACAAGGGGGTGATGTAGTAATATTATGAAATATTTTTTAGGTATCTTATATCCATGGACACTAAACCATTACATTTATATCATTTATAATGAATATTTATATAATATGATGTAAAATTTATGTATTATATGTTTTCATCATAATAATTGTACCATTATGAGAGTTATTTAATGAAAATTTATCTAGATTTATTTACACTTCATTAGTGGAAAGTCATCTTTCATTTACAATTCAGTTGGGTTCCACTACTACATATTCTATTACAATAAAAAATAAATATTCAAAATTATTTTCAAATCCTTGAACCACTAAAATATATAATTAATGGATTACATAATCAATAAAATAATAAAAATATACACCTCATATATATACAATGAAACAAAAAAATAAATCATTTAAAAATATATGATATTGTCCATTATAAATAAATACTACCTTAATCACTAAAGGCTCAACAAATAACACAAAAATTTCAATTTAAAACATTATAAATTATATTAAAAATATTACAAGATTAAATAAAAGACTAATGCTTGGGAAGATTTGATCACATATTCTTACATGATCAAATTTACATTAATTATAAAAAACATCATCCACTCAAAAAGTCACATAACAAAACATCATATGTCCAAATAATATATGTTATTAAATATGAAAATAATATCCCTAATGAAACCGAATCATCATAAATCAATAAAGATTTCATATATTATTCCCAAATATATTTCAACCATTATTACTAAAATAAATTTAATATTTCAATTTACAAAATTATATAACATTACCAAAATAATAAATTCATAAAAAAACAATAATATCTTGGTCATTTATTTAAATTTCAATATCATGTTATTCTTATTAAGGAACTGACGTTAATTAATACATAATATACTTTATTTAGAAAGTAATTTATTTTCATTCATTCCTAAAGACTTTTTTAGATTTAATGTTTTTAAAAATTAGGTTATCACCCTTACACAAATAAATATTGCATCGCAAAGTGGACCCTTCAACTTAGTATGCATTTTTTTCAAAAAAACTGTTATGATATAAAAAATTTCCATTTGGTGACATAGCATCAAAATTAACATATTAGCCTCATCCTTGTCCCTAATCAACCATTAATCAAAGGTAAATTAATCTTTGAACATTGTATGAGAATACAAAGCATAGTATATAGAATACAAGAATAAATAAAATATTCGGTCTATCAATTCTTACAACAGTTTTTCACTTTCAAAACAAATTTTGATTAAAAAATAACCATTTTCATAACCAAAAATTCAAAAATACCAAATTTTTAAATAAATTTTTTAATAATAAATATTATATTAAAAATTATGATGATATATATTTATTTCAAATAAAAACAATCCTGATTTTTTCCAAAGGTTATACTTTTAATCCCTAATAAGTATAAAATTCTTTTGATTCAAAATATCCCCAATACAAGACCTTGGGAAATCATAATATTTTGATACAAATCAAACATATTGTAATGAAATAATTTTGGTAACCATAGGAATCATTTTCATATCACTCTTTTAATCACTCTTACTAATGTAATATCATTCAAGGTTACACATGGGATAACCTTCATGGTTACAAATGTAATTTCTTTTATTATAACATAAAATAATATTCCCGGAGATAAATAATTACATAACTCCATCTCTTTACCCTATGCATTGGCTATAAATATCTGGCTCACCCATTCTCGGTTTAAAACTGAACAACCTGTCACCATAAAAAATACCCAAATACCATAAAATAATACATCTACTCTTTCAGCATGAAAAAATTCTATGTATGATTAGAAAATATTTTTATCACTATATATATTCATATCTATAAAATCTAATTATTAAAAATTTGAATTCCTAGAGAAAAACATAGGAGGGTAATTCTATGAGGAAACATTAATATTGTAATATAATCCTATAACAACCCAACACCATTTTGTCTGGTATTCCCTAAACATTATTTTGGATTCTACTCCTTTAATATTTGTAGGATACCAATAATTGTAAAGTCGGAGATTTATTTAATCTTTCATCATTTACTTGATTTTTTAGAAGGTTGTTGAGGGGTTTCATGTCGTGTAACTAGGTTACATGCCGGGAAATGGTTGCTGTGTAAAAGTTGTGAATGTGAATTCATGTTAAAAAATATTAAATTTCTTAAATAGGGGTTTCTCATTTTGTGTTCTATAAAAAATATATTACTAATCTGAGGAGATGGATTTTTTTGGCATATTTGTGTACCATGGATTTCACGATGTGTAACCATATTAGACGTCATGAAATGGTCCACCTCCAATTTTAAAACATGATATTTGATGTTTTTCTTGATCCTTTATTTATATACTCCTTTATCCTTTAACAAAGGTATCTCCAAGGAATTTGTCAAAGACACCATTAATTATGGAATGATTTATTCAACATATAATCATTGATTAAATTATAGTGCATTCTTCATTGCATGTGATAATAGTTGTGAATCGGAATTGTCGTATCAAATCCATTGATCTATATTGGATATTCCTTCATATATTCATCTAGATAAATTGTGAGATCGTGTTCTAGATGCCATTTATAGGTTATTTGTCGTGTGACAAACATCTTTTCATGAGGTATGTCGGGTTCTACTTTTTTGCAGATTCACTGATTTCTATAGAGGATAAATCATATGATGTGGTTATTTTATTTTATGTCTTTCAATGAGGTTGTTAGTTTTGAATGCTTTTGGATTCCATTACGAGTATGTGCCACGTGAGTTTTGTGGTAGGTTAATCTATCTCTAGCCTATGATAATTGATCTTATATATATATTTTTTAAAATGATTCAAAATGAATGATTTTCTTGATTATAATTCTGTCTGTTGAGAATTAATTGCAATGAAAAATGGTTTTTACAAGGATTTTGATAAATGGAATGGAGAATGGGTATTTTAGAAACATTTAAATTTTATGGGAAAGGGGATTTAAATAGTTTTCAAAGCATTGAAATGAATTCTGAAAAAGAGAACATGTGTTACATTGGGTACATAGGTGGAAGGTTTATCTTGAGGCCTCAATACTTTGTTTTGTGAATATCAAGGAGGCTTGTCTTAGTTAATCAAAATTTTTCATAGTCCCATTATTCTAGGGGACTTATATTAACATTTTTCGGGGTTTTATTAATGGGATATTCCTCAACCTTCTATGAATGTTGTTCTAGGAATGGGTTTGTGCACAAGATTATTGTAGAATGTGTAGTCTGCATCCTAGACCAACAGTATTCCCTGGTGTCGTGATACCTTTTCATATATTTTTTATTAATTAGATTTTGAATTTAGCCTTTACATGCATGTCTATTCTTATGAAAATATATATCGAAAATTTTGTTTGAAATTTATATACATTCCTTTTTTTAGATCTCTTGAAAGTGGAAAATTATTACAATGTTTATTATAAAACGGATTTATATCTTATCATTCAATGTTTTTACATAATATGAGAATAAAAAAAAATTTATACATTGTCATGATGTGGAACACCTTTCTAGGATCATACTGATACTCTTGGGTCACACCCCACACTCCAGTCTAGTGGGGAATAGACCATTATTTTTCCTCAATTGCAGGGAAATACAAGGAACCATAGTGAGTCAATGTGGTTCGTGTCTACTGGTTGGGTAGCTGGTAGTGAGATAGTGAGAGATTCTATATTATATAGTTTGGAGAAACAGTTTAGTTTGGATACTTTACAATTGGATATTTCCTTTGGTGTTTTTAAAGACAATTGTTGTTTTATGTTTCCACTATCTTCTTATAGTAATTCCACATATATTTTATTCATATTCCATTATTCCTTTTTAGTACATATATTCCTTGTTGTTTTTTAGGATGGCTGAAATCATTAAATATGGTTCATTTTTAGATGTCCGGGTGCTTGTTGCTAGCCTTTGTGAAGGGGAAATACCCGTCAGGTACGTGATGGACCAGGTTGGGTGCCGAGTTTTAGGGCACCCTAGCACATCAGTTACAATTTGGTATCAAAGGTGTACATGAGTTTGTATCTTGGGATGACTATTAGAATATAGATTGGTTTTTCAAGACATGAGTGGTTTGTTAAGATGTGTGTCTGGAAATCTCTCCTCATGGAGAGACTCAAGTTTCATAGGATGTTGGGATGTGTGTCTCTAGTATAAGATTTTTTTAAAAAAATATCAGTTTTTGATACTGGATTTTTCAGTTTGAACTATTATTTATTTTGTTGTATGATCATTCAAATGTTTTAGTGTGAAATAGTATTCCTCAGAGATGTTTTGCATGTGTTCCTCAGGATGGGGAAACTGATGCTCCTTAATGGAATCCTCTGATAATCAGAATTATATCAAGACGATCCTGTGGGAAGATCATGATGTTGATCATGATGTACCATGAGTTTAGAAAAATTTAGGTTGAGCTACAACCCTGAGTTGGAGGAGAGAGGGATAAATTTGGGTAATTCATTCTTGAGAATTAACCACCCATTAAAGGGTTGAATGTACCACAAGAGGTGGAGGACTGGTTGGATAGGATGCTCAAATCATCAAAATTTTGGATACACCTAAGAATATGAGGGTAAATTGAACATCGTTTAGGATTGATGGTTCTGATTAGCGATGGTGGGAATCTACGTTCCTACAAGATAGACATGTTAACTTTTATTATTTGTGATTCCAAACCCTTTTCGTTCAACAGTTTTGTTTAGAGTCATTGATGTAGGAAATGTCTCTGGATATTCTATCATTACATTATGGATAGTGTTCGGTATTGTCATACATCAATAATTTTTCTAATATTGTCTGTCTTTCACTGATCATCGTTAAGATTTACCAGCTGAAGGAATATAAGTACCTATAGGTTTTGAAACCAGATAGAAGACCATAGGTTTCTACGCTGAAGCATTCTATCGATGTTGAGATTTTGGGTAGATCTATGGTGGAAATGAAAAATATGGTATTAAATGATGGATTCTATAACTATTATTTTATATCTAGTAGGATCTTCATTCGAAGGCATGGGAAGAAGTGAATTTGGTAGGATAATTATAGAAGTGGTGGAGGTGGGTCTCAGCATTGAGCCTCCTCTTCAACATCTGTTGCAGTTGGCATCGTGGCTCTGACTTTCTATCAGTGTGGAAAGTGGGGACACAACAAATATGGTTTTCCAATTCCTGCGATGATATGAAATATTTTTGGATGCATCGGTCACTTACAACTCTTTCATATTGATAAGACTATTCTTAGTTATAGTTAGGGTTTTTTGTCTCCCATGTCTTTTGTTGTGCGGTTAGATGCTTCAAAGACAACATGGATCCAGCCCCATAACGCAAGTGTAAAGTACTTAAATGAAGAAGATGTGTGGAGAATGGAATTTGATGTAGGTCTAGAAATGGTTAGAGGTTATATCCTTATTGAATCTTTTTCATAAATTTCTTTATTTAATAATTATGCTTCCAAATCATTTATATCTATGAGTTTTATTGATATGATTAATCTTCTGACATAACTTATACACTTTGAAATTTAGTTGGTGAAACCCCTTAGAAAAATGAGAGGGTAGGGGTTTAAGATTCTTTCTTGTTCGTTAACAGTAGCTATTACAATTTTTTCTGTGATTTTCTCTCTCTTTAACTTGATATGTTTGATATAATTATTAGTATGGATTGGCTTGTATCTCATCGAGATGAGGGTGGTTGTTATCATTGGAATTCATAGTTTATTTTTACTAATTGGATCTCTCAGGTGTTTTAGGGGGGATCTAAGACCATGTCGTTTAGGGACTTCCTAGATAGAGCTCCTGAGTTATTTATCTGTTATTAAGTTTGAGTTAGATGGCATGTCTCCAATCACATGTCTTCCCATTGTTGTTCTGGAATTTCCATGTCGTTCCATATGACTTCTTTGGTATCCCTCTATATATGGAGGTAGAGTATATTATTGATCATGTTCTATTTAGGCATCCTATATCAATGTATTATTATCATATAGGACCAATGGCACTTAAATAGCCTAATATTCAGTTAGATGACCTATTAGAAAAATGTTTCATTAACCCAATTGTTTCCCCATAGGAATCATGTATGCTTCTTACCCCGAATGTGGATGGATCACTTTGTTTTTTTGTGAAATATTGGAATTTTAACCACGTAAATGATAAGAAAAAAATATCATTTTCTCATGTAGATGATCTTTTTAATCATTATAAGTTTGAAAAGTGGGTTTTGAAGGCAGGTCATGGGTTTGGATATCATCAACTCTGACATCAAGACTCTGATATATCCAAGATGGCCTTTAGGAGAATGTATGGGCATTTTGAATATATTGTTATGAACTTTGGTGTAACTATCACTCCTCCAGTTTTTATTACTTTGTTGGATTCGTTCATCCACCAATTTCTTAACACTTATATGGTAATGTTCATGGATGATATTTTTATTGATTCCAAATCTGAGTATACGCACAACCACCATATGAGTTTGGTTTTATAATTTTTCATAAAAGTCGCCATATGTATAGAAAGCATTAAAAATGTATTATATGTATTCAAGAACTGATTTTTTCTGGCATTAGAATTCCATACATGGATGATCAGTTCATCCTAAGAAGGATTTGGTTTTCATGTCATGGAAGGAACTATAGAATATCTTTGAAATTCAAAGAATTCGTGTTCTAGGTGTAAACGACCTATTGTTTGTAAAATATTTCCCTATGATGGATTCAACATTAATAAATAATACCAGGAATGTAGTGAAATTAACATGTAATGAGATGATTCATTCATCATTTGATGAAATGAAGTGACATCTCACATAAGCTTCTATTCTAATCTTACTTGATCCTGGTAAGATTATATGGTATTTTTTGATTCTCCATGTGCTATTTTGGGATGTGTTCTTATGCAGGATGATCATGTGGTAACTTAGAAAAGTCATATTCTTCAAAAACATTAGAAGCATTACCCTATTCATGATTTATATCATTTCATATCCAAGAAAGCGCTCAAATGTTGGAAGTAATATCTTTTTTGGATAATTTCATGAACATCTTTGATCACAAGAGTCTGGGTTCTATCATTTCTCAGAAGGAATCAAATCTCAGGTAGACATGATGGGTAGAATACCTTCAAAAGTTTTTCTTTGATATCACCTACACCCTAGGTAATGGAAATTTCATTGCAGATATTCTTATTTGGAATAAACAATCACATGCTATTTTAGAATAGAAGGTGGAGTGGAACCAAATAGGGGTTTCCAATCTATTATAGTTGGATAATAAGGATAATTCTTCATGAAAGGTTTTAACCAATGTTCAGATATCATCATCTATCATGGACTATATTTTGGGGATTCAACAATAGGATGGTGAGTTTAAAAAGAGTCAAGAGATCCTTTAGTGCTGGTATACTATTTCTGGTGTGTTTTTTTTATCATATGGTTTGCTTCACATTGGGAAAAGGATTACTCTAAATGAATATACAAGAAGTTTATTCATTATTGATTATAATAAAACTTTGTGGGTTGTTCATCCAATTGGTGTGAAGATTTATTATGAATTGAGGAAACGATTTTAGTGACCAGGTATGATGTGTGACATCATGGAGTTTCTGTCTCACGGTTACTCATACCAATAGATAATGCCTGTCCACACGAAACCCTCTACTATTCTTCATCCTTTTCTAGTTCTGTTTTGGAAATGGGTGAGGCATCCTTGGATTTTAGTGTTAGATTACCACCAAATCGTAAAGGGAGGAAATACATATGGCTGTTTGTTGATCAGTTGACCATGTAATGTCATTTCATTCTGATCAAAGACACCACAAAAGATGAAGATTTTTGTTTGATGTATGTGCAAGATACTGTGAAGTTACATAGGATTCCTCCGTACATTGTTTCATGTAGGCATATTAGGTTCTCCTCTTGGTTCTGGAAGAGTCTCCAAGAAGAACTGGCGAAACTAGTCTTGTAAATCACATCATACCATCAGTAGACAAATGGCCAGGCACAACATGTGATTTAGATCATAGACGATATGATTCATGCATATGTATTTGATTTCAAAGGATCATGGGATAGTGATCTAGGACTGATTGAGTTTGTTTATAACAATATCTATAATTCATCAATAATAATGGCTCCCTTTGAGCTGTTTTATGGGCATCCATCTAGATCACTTATTTTTTTGGATGAATTCTACGTTTTAGCTTTAGTTGGGCCAAGTTTCTTTCAGGAAACATCTGCAAAGATTCATGATGTACATCGACATCTAGTTACAACATAGAGTCCGCAGAAATAGTAGGTATATTGGCAACGTCGGCCATTGGAGTTATCTGTTGGTGATTGGGTTTTGATTAATTTTTCAACTATGTTGGGTCACTATCGACTTGGAAAGTAGGGATAGATGACTCTAGGATATATTGGTCCATTTTATGTCACTGAGCATCTTAGTAAATTTCAATATCAGTTAGAATTTATGGTTTAGTTTATGGGAAATCATGATTTTTTCCATTTGTATCAGCTTGGGAATTACCATCTTTATCCCAACCACATTCTAACATGGGAAGAAATTGATTTACAGCTTTATGTTTCTATTTTTTTGAAACCTCTTGAGATTATTGTCTCTTATGTGAAAGTTTTGGTTGATATGTATATTCCATTGGTCATAGTTCTATGAATATTAGGATCAAATTCTCATGAGACTAGAAAATGTGAATCATTGATTAGAGATTAGTGGCCTCATATTTTTTAGGGATTACATCTTCCACAATAATTCCTTGGGATGAAAATATATTATGCTGGGGAGTTTGTTACATCCCATTATTTTTTTGGGTACCTAATTAACCTCGTATTGATTTTCCCCAACCATTGAGATTTGTAGGATAACTATATTGGTGAAGTCTAATATTTTTTGGGAATTATTCATTAACATTCCTTTTCCACAGGATTCAGATTGAATTCATGATGTGTAACTGGGTTACATACTATTTAATTATTTCTGGTGTAATCCATGAATGGGGATTCATGATTTGAAAGATTAAACATCATTAACTATGGCTACACATCCTAAAATCATTAAATAAAAGACTTTTAATTTGAGATGATTGAATTTCTGGCATAATTGTACACCATGGATTTCACGGTTTGTAACCATATTTAATGTCATGAAATGTTCCACATCTAATTTAAAAACATATGCTTAGTAGTTTTCTTCAGTCTTTTACTCCTAGACTCCTTCAAACATGACCAAAAGTATGTCATAGGCATTTTTCCAAGACACCATTCCTTCTAGACCAATCTGTTTGACATCTGGTATATATTTGTGATTTTGGTGTGTCTCTCCTGGTAAGTGATATTTCAGCTTCTTTATTGAATGTGATCGTGGTAGCACTATAGACTTGTGGAACCTAATATATTTATCTTGGTTAGATATATCTTCTTGGATTATTCTAGATCTGTAGATACATTCTATTTGGGAGGTCATTTCTTGGTTAATTGAAGTGTTTAAAAGATCTGTTATTGGGTTATATGGTGTTCCCTTTTTCTACCAAATCCATGTTTTCTAAATTAGATAAATCATAATATGTTTTTATTTTTTTATAGGACCTTCATTTATATTGTTTCATTTCATTGATTTTGGATTCCATTGTGGGAGTGTGCGACCCAGGTTTTAAGGTAGGAGGGTTAGTATATAGCCTATGATAACGGATCATGTAGTTTAACATTACAAACTGATTCAAAATGAAATATAATCAGGATTTGATAGTGTGTGTTGAGAATATTCTTCAGTGAAAAAGTGTTTTTACTAGTTATTGATAAATGGAATAAAAAATAGAGTACATTTTGTGCATTTAAATGAGATTTAAAATGGCTTAAAATTGTATTCTAATTGTTGGAATGAAATGTGTAAAAGAACACAAGAAATTCCATGGGAACTAAGGTAGATGGTTTTTCTTGAGGCCATAATATATTATTTTTTTATTATCAAATATTTTCTGTATTGGGGATTTACACTTCTTCCAAGTCCTATTGTTCTATGGGACCAATGATGACATTTTTTTGGGGAGTTTACACATGGGATATTCCTCTGCTTTCTAGGCCTGTTGTTTTTAGAATTGGTTTGTGCACATGATTATTGTGGTATAAGTAGTCTTTGTCGTACACATCTTTTATTCCTTGATATTGTGATACCTGTTATTTTGTTTTTTATTTCATGGATTCCTATGTTATCCTTGAGAATCATGTTTATTGTTGAGAAATATTATATGTAAAATGTGCTCTGAACTTCATATAATGCTTTTCAATAGAACTATATAAAAACAGAAATGCTTTCCCTTTTTTCTATAAAATTATTTACTACATATCATTATATGTTTTTATATAAAATTTTCATATAAAAAGTGTTATGCATAGCTGTGTTGTGGAAAAATTGGGTGGGATCCTACTGAGAATGTCAGGTCACACCTTTCGAACCTCTTCGGTGGTGCGTTGAATATTTTTTTTCATCCAGTGCCGGGAATGGAAAGGCATCGCATGGAGTTAGTGAGGTTCATGTTATCTTGTATGGTAGTCAGTGTTGAGATTATGGGAGTTTTTTTGGACATCATTTTGAGTAGTTGTTTGGTTGGGGTCCTTTTCATTAGGACTTGTCCTTTGGAGTTATTAGAAACTTATTTTATTGTATTTTTCTTCTATTTTCATTCGGTTATGGAATATATTAATTCATCATCTTCTGTTTTTTCATTATTTATTAAATATATGACGTGTGATAGTTCAGGGTTGTAGAAATCATTCCCTTTGGTTTGTTGTCTGTTACCCAGGTGTTTGTCGAGAGCACATGGAGATTGGGAATGCCATTCAGGCATGTGATAGATCGGATTGGGTGTCGTGTTTGTGGGTACCATGAGTTAGTTGATACAAATAAATATACCAATTGGTCATCACTAATAGAAAAAATACCCAACCCTATCTTGGTCGTCTGGTCCTGGCCTTCTAGGTACCACCAATTTCTCAATAGAGACGTGGTCTCCACCTTGGGGCCCATCCATGTCCCTAAATGGGTCATATAACTAATAAAAATCCCAACATTCCAACACATTTTCTTTCGAGTGTGCTTTTTCCTAACTCACACAAATCCTTGGAAACCTCCAAGAAGGATACCCATCCTTTTCACTACTCTAGACCATGCATGATTAATAATGGAGTTCTAATAAAGTTGGCTCCCAAAAAGAAAGGTGTAGCTTACGGATATGATTCATATCATTTATTAATTTATTCTCTTATTGTTATGGGGTGTTGCATTCACACCCACCCTAAAATAAGAACCCAACATCCTCATTATGGGCGCCACACATTAACACATGATGTGCACCACAATGAAGGCTGGGTACCACCTCTGATACAAAATGTATCAACCAAGACCCACTAACAACACTCAAACCTCAACCTAACATTTTCTTCTGTTCCTGTTTCTCTATGTACCAAAAGTTTTCCCACAAGCCCATGGTCCCCTCCATTGGGACCATCCACATGACTGAATGGTTCATCTGACTAATATCTATCTACACAGACAAACATGTGTTCCTTCTAGTGTGTTCCCCCCCTCTCGCTCTCAGACACACACTAACTTAAAGAAGCTTCCCATAAGGCCACCTATCCTAATCACTAATCCACACCAAGCATAATTAATTTTGGTGATCTGACCAGGAAGAATCCTAAAAAAATTTGCATCTTTTTGACATGAGTCATATCATTAGTCATTAAACACTTTATAATTATGGGATGTTGCATTCACCCCCACACCATTTAGTGCTAAATGTGTTCATTATGCCCCCTTTTCCTCATCCCAGTTAGTGAACCGCATTTAAGGAGGGGCACCACCTCTGATACCAAATATAACAACGAGGCCCCACTAAAAACACAGAAACCTCAACCTAACATTTTTTCCTGGTCTGGTCCCTCTAAGTCCCACCCGTTTCCCCACAAACACATAGTCCCCTCGATGGTTCCTATCTATAGGCCTTAACGGGTAATATAACTAATAAAAATCCACACAGACCAACAAATGTTATTTCCAATGTGATTTTTCCTTTCACAAACACACACCCTAAGATACTTCACAAAAGGCCACCCATCCCAATCACTACTCCATGCCAAGAACACTCAACTGTAGAGTTCTATTCATATATGTTCACAAATATAAAGTTACACCTTGTTGGCATGAGTCATATAATATAGTCATTTAACCATTTATCATTTTGGGGTGTTTCAAATCCAAATATAAAATAATGTATGTGTTAGAGGAAAACATTTTTGATGACATAAATGTTAAAATAGAACATTCAATTTAACTTTTGATCAAAATGTTTCATCTAGAAGCTAGAAAAATGTAAATATTTAAAAACGTTAATGATAAATTGAAAATACACATAAAATTTTCATTATTTCTCTATTATTTCAAAATAAATAAATTCATTACATATTATTATTAATCCAACATGGAGGAAAAATATTTTGAAATTATGTATTTTAAAATTTTTAAATAACGGTTTAGAAGTAAAAGGTTCCTTACCTTGAGTTTGAATCCCCATTTTTTTCATTATATTACTCAAAAATAAAATTATATTTCTTATTTACTTCATTAAGAAACTTCTTCGAGATTGTTATTCCTTTTAATATGTTATTGTTTGTTACTTAATCAAATAATTTTAAATCAAGTGTTTTAAAGATATTCTGCTCATATGTCCACAATGACTTCAGTAGGATGAATATTGTCCAAGATGCCAATATTAAATCATATATAGAATAATAACCATGAAATTTTAATAATTTTTTATATATAAATTATACTTTTAAAACCATATATTAATGATTTTTATGAAAAATGAACTATGTCCCATTCATAGAGGTGTTTCCCTGTATGTACGCATGAGTGATGCTTCCATTTTTTAGTGATCATGATGTAAATAAGGTAGGTTCTATTTTAAATGTATTTAATGATAATTTTTTGAGGAATGTTATATTATATAGATTTATACATATATTATATATGATCAACATATGACAAAAAACACAATTCTTCATGGAGGTAGTAGTACACAAGCACACACAAATGATTTTCCTTTTCCAATGAATTGAAATATAAAAAATTAGATGATATATAAATTTTATAGACTAAAAATATTTCCTTAATAACAAATATATTACTTCAATCCATCATTTTTTATATATTTGATGGTTGTTTATCGAAAATTAATTTCTTCTATCTATTAGATGGAAATCTTTTGTACACCCAAATAATGGTTCCATCTCCCATTTGAGGAGAGAATGATATGAATATAGGTCATTACATTAACAAAATAACATATTGGTTTATAATAAATAATTATCTTTTTATAAAAGCATGGTTGAATAATATTTTAAGGATATAGAAGATGATATAAAACTAAAACAATTTGACAAAAGCTATACATTTTTTTTATACAATCTAATTTTCATTACACTATATTACACTATGTTATTATACATAAAATAAGGCCACTTGAATTAGGGTTGGGAGTATTTTATGGTATTTGGGTAGGTATTAGTCAAAACAATTATTTCTATATTAAAATAATTTTTGGCAGGCGGTACCATTTTTTTTGTGATGGGAGGGGACCTCATAGAATTATATGAAGTATTAAATTAATAGAAATTAATTTTCAACATAAAATTGATCCAAATTTATATAATATTAATGTATGAATAATATTTTACCAAATAGTCTAATTTAATAAAAAATGTAAATTTTAATTGATGTTTTCATCATTATATTATTGTTTTAAACAACATTATCCCTTTTGACACTTAATATAGTATCCTCAATTTTTTCAATATTAGAGTCAACAATGTTACTATAAAGGAAAAAAACAATAAGTGGATCACATTTGATATCATAAAACATGTACCATAAACTCGGATAATTATAAATTTTTTATGAATTATATTTAATTTAACAAACCATTATTTATTAATTAATTGCATTAAAGTCAAATTGGGAATTAGTCATTTAATTTGACATTGAAATCAACATGATAAAAATTGAATTCAAATATAATCCATTTTTTCATCCCTAAACTTTAATATATTTCAATAAAACTAAAGGAACTCAATAATTCATATGGAATATGTTACATTTAATATTTTCAAATCATTTATTTTTCCCAAATAATTAAATAAATATTCAATCATTGTTGAGTGCAACTGTTTCACTATAAAAAACTAGAAAACAATTACCATGATAAAATAAAAAAATTATATTTCAAAAAAAAATATAGATAAACTTAATTTGTTTTTATAATTGTCAAAAAATATTTTTGTGAATGGAATGTAGAAAGTGAAAATTTTGTAATTATATTATACAATAATACTATAAATTTAAAAATAAATTAATTTTGAGAAATTATAAAATATTTGAAAAAACATGATTGGAATGGAAAAAATATATTCATAAAATTTGATAATGATAGTTGGTAGGGTCTTTATATAGTCATTATTGTATTATTTTTTATATTAATTACTTGATTTATCTTTACCGTGGTGATAATCATTCATTACGGTTAGCATTCACAATGAGAAAAAAACAAAATGGTAATATTTATAAAAATTGAACTTTAAATTTCAAATATTTAATAATTTATAAATAATAAATTTCTAAATCAGGTTGATATTAAATAAATATAAAAAATAAAAACCCAATGAAAAAAAATTAAAAAATATTACTTTTGAAGCACAAAAATGAACTTCTAACTAAATCATTTTTAATGATAATTAAATACAGTTTATCAAATTATTTAAAAATAAGAAAAAATAATGTTACATTGAGGTCACAATAAATTAATAATGATATTTTAAAATGAATACACAATTTTAACAGATAGTATTTGTTACTAATTTTTTAAAAATAAATTCTAATAGAAAAATAACAAAAATTCATCCTAAGAATATTTTTAAAAGATATTTTAAAAAATGGTTAATTTTATAAATTAAAAAAATATTATTTTAAATATTTATTTTTAAAAAAATTATAAAATGAATGAAAATCAAATTATTTAGAAAAAATGAATTTTTCATTTTGATTGAGATATTCCCAAATAATAATATAACTCAATAAAAAACATATTAATGAGTATATGAAAATTTATTTATATTAAAATTCATTGTATTGTAACATTCATCCCCACTATTAGAAATATCATCATCATAATTCTATTCATTATATAATTTAGTGGTTATATATTTCTATGATATCATATTTTGATTCAAATTTTGCTTCTCCAATCAAATGGATTTTCCGTAAAAGATTAATATGGCGATTGAAAATATTATATAAAACCTTCATTCAGAGTAAAAAAAATGCATACGGTATTCCCTATAAGATTTTTTGTATTGTAATTGATCCATCATAGTGCGTAGAATGTGATATGACACCACATTATACTTTCATGAATTAAGAACATGAAATACATTGTATACAAAGATAAAATCATAGGCAACACCATTCAATATAAAGTTAATAAAAATTTATCTTGGATTTCTTATAGTCCACTGAAATTGTGAATTAACTTAACATTTTATGAGAATATATAACACTTTTCTACTTTTTTACTCTAGGAAAAACATGATCAACTACCTAAAACAAGTATCATTACAATAGTTATTTCAAAAACAATTTTTGTTCATCTAAGCTATCTTAATATATTATTGAATCAAATTCATCATATCAACTATCTCGTTACAAAAATATGATCTCATAACCTTCCTTTCTCTTATTTCATACCAAAATGATAACATTTGACACCACATACTATATAATTCCTTAAAAGGTTCCACTTCATTAATTGAATAATGAATTCCATTGATCCCAACTTACCTGTAAATACATAGAAGACGAAATAATGATTTCTTTCAGGGTCCAAATAATTCACATTGAAAGTCCATTATAACGAGGATGAAATATTGTAGTAAAATTTAATTCAGGGGCCAATGACTTCTGATTTATTTTTCAATAATTATAGTTAATCCTAACATCATGGTCAGATACAATGGAGAGATGAACTATATAAAACATGAATATTTAATTGAGAAACATTTAAGATAGATGATCGAAAGACATAATATAATTATTTTTATGGAAATGTTCATATTTTCCTAATCAATTGAAAAATAAACAATAAATTATTTACATCAAGACGTCTTTTGAAATCTAATTGTGAAATCCATGGATATATTCTTCTATTTACATTCCCTCACTAGGGAATTATGTAGAATCATTATCCATAAATATTTTCCTATATTAACTATTTAAAATTCAAATATTTCATGGTATATTCATCATTAAATATTTTTATTACATCTTTCATGACCCAAAACAATGGGGCTCAAGATGTTACTATCAAAAGACCTCCTCTATAGACTTTGGGATGGTGAAAATCACCAAAAGGAATAACTAATATGGAATTCCCTTTCCATTGTATCTCTAGTACTATATTCATGCATAAGTCCACAGGGATAGATAAAATAAACTATCATCTAGAATAACAATCAATCAAGTAATAACCACTATGGAATACTATATTATGAAAATATAATATATTAATAAAAAAGTGGAAAATCACATTCCCAACTAGAATGATTTCACAACCTTGAAATGAAATGAAATTAAATGACGAGAGACTCCATCACTCAATATCCATCATCCAACCACTATTTGTAGTTAAATGTACACATGTATCCCTATGCTCCTTGGTATTATCTTCCAACATATTTTTCATCTCCGGAAGACATCACTCATTCTAGAGAATCCCATGCAGGGGTGCGTATTTAAATAACCATTAGGATGTATCAAAATACATGGGGGTAACTGCATGACACATGATATAAGTACAGAGCCCAAACCATGATAAAAGAGAAGTTAAATCCAACAATAAGGATATATAAATATAATTATAAAAGAATCCTTAATGATTGAAAAGGGGGATCTCCATCTCATATCCCAGCCTAGGAAAAGAGAAATCCAATAGTTCCACGATGTCTATCAATGATGTCTAGCATCTCATGTGTATATACGAAGAATTGTCCATGTTAAGGTAGAAATTTCTAATGAGTTGCACAGTTGATGGACACAATATCTATGTAGTTGACACATAACCTATTATTAAATGTGGTTTCCACATTATAAAATTATAGATGACCCAGTCCATGTCCCAACAAGAGGGTTCCACTCCATAGATAGATAGAGGAACCATGGCGTATTCTATCAGGGGTATTTCCACTCTATGGGTAGACAACCAATTGCATGTTCCAACATGAGGTTTCAACTCTGTGGATATATTAAAAAACCTCACTCAAATCTATTAGGGGGGTTCCACTATATGAGTAAAAGACCTCTTACCAGTCCCAACTGAAGGGATCCAATGTGTTGCAAGATATAGGACCCACGACTGAGTCCGGGAGGGGGGTTCCACTCTATGGGTAGAGAGATCATTCCCTATCCCAGAATGAAGGTTATAATATGTATATAGTAGAACCATGCCCTGACCCAATTAGAAACTATCACTCTATGAACATATAGATATTGGACACATTCTCGAGTCTTTTTTGGGGGTTCCACTATATTGGTAGTGGACCCATTCTTCGACCTTTCAAGAGGGTTCCACTCTGAAGAATATGTCTCATCATTTTTTTCATTATGTACCACCTACAAAAGATTCATGCACATAAAATTTTGAATAATATATCATAATCCACTATAGATGCCACTATTAGTTTGTATGTAAAAACACTCTGGATTGGATACTCATGGCTGAAACTATGATTCCAAATTAAGGAGATATGAGAGGTATAATTTTTCTTAATAGGAGGTACACAACATGTAAAGATAGAACAATGCATGTGAATCCACTCCTTATACAGGTTTATTCCCATCCACCACATAGATCAATAAAAATGTAGATCTATACGGAATGTTAGGGGACTACACGATGTGTCTCGATCACCCAGGGCAAACTCATTTTCACTTATTCCTACCTATATATTTTTGGACATCTCTATATACACATGCCATATTCCTAAATGTTCCCATGACTGTGTACTTTTGGAGTACATGTCATTTCAGTGGAACTAGGTGACATGGTGTGTGGGTGTCCCACAAAGGGTTTGAAAAAATTTCTCACGTGAAAACCCTAGCTACTGCATCCAAACATTTATATGGTGGATGTTCTTCAATCTATATGGTGTGTAGTTGGGGTTTATCATAAACACTTCATATCTTTTACCAAAATTCTAGATCTGTATTCACCAAGATGAATATTATTTTCTAATTGTGAATAAATGTTGGAAACCACTTAAAATTATTGATTTCTTTCGTATAATGGCTATAAATAATAATATAATCAATTGCTCAAAGACCGTATGCACCACTATCACCCTATCACCTCCTACATCCTCATTGAATATCCAAATCCATGGTGGAATCAACCACATCCAACAATAATCCTAGATTCATCCTCATACCATCAAACTTTCTATTTACCATGAATCAACAATGAATCTATGGGTTATATCATGCCATATCATGAATTGATATGTTAAACCATGGTCCCCGTAGTACAACAATGAATAATGTGAACAATGATGAGCTAAATGGAAAGATAAACAAAGTTTCACCGACCATTATCCCATTGTTTTTGGATAGTAAATTCCAAATGGGGATAATATGGGGTACTAAAATGGAAATGGGTGTAAATAAAATAAATAATCAAATCTTATTTGTGTGCACGTTGAAAGGTTCATAAAAAAGAAAAATCAAGGAAATATATTTACATCTACTCAATATCTATATCATAACGAAGGAAATCCAAATCTAATGAGTAGTTCCTCGATATTGATTGTTAATTAGTAAAGAAAAATTTATCTAATTAAGAAGGAACATTGGTTTCATTTGGTGAACCTAAACACTGGATCCAAAAAATCATCATCATCCAATATCAATTCGCCAGTGATGACTAGTGTAATATTACAACAAAAAGTCTTCAGGTTATATAGATAAACATGAATATCCTATACAATGAGGAATTTACAAATGAAAATGGATATTATTTCATTGAATGAGTTATGTAATTATTTATTTAATTAATCCAATGAACATAACTATGAGTATAAATTTTGTCCAAACTCATTGCACAAACCAAAATTAGTTTAGGAATTGGGTAAACCTAATGTTCAGAATTATAATTTGGCATCACATTTCAATTTTGATATTCCATTTAGTATATAATTTAAAATAAATAATAATTCTAGTGTGTGTGAAATAAAATATATTCAATATTTTAATCAAATTAATGTCATGCACACCGGGCATCTGAATCTCACTTCGTCTGAGTCTCTGGATTTGAAAATATTCTCTGATAAATGTCAAAGATATACTAGAAAAAAATGGACTCTAAATTATTATATGATTTATAATTTTCATCCTTGAAAGGATGAAATAAACAATATGTTTTGGATATTAAGCCTGCATCTATCACTACCACTCCTAAGATAGATCTTACATTCTCCAATTCTTCCATAACTAATGACCCAAGGGAAGGGTCTATTCTCACAAGATCCTATTCTATTGATCCTCGATAAAAAATGGGTGATATGAAAATGTGGCTCCATATATGATTTATATCTATCCAAAATAAATAAACTATGAGGGATCATAACTGAATCTCCTAATCTACTATAGATGGAAGATGTCCTACACCCACTAATAATGCGAGGGTATTGGGAGGAATTAGGAAACCACCCCAACCCTATACAATATCATGAAAGGCCAAATGAACCTAATGGATATACTAAGCCCTGACCAAATAACTAAAATCATTGTTGTGGGGAGAATCTTAGGAAAACATGGTATACCAAATCGACATACAAGGGCCTATAACCTCGATCTAAATAAGATTACTACCTGCTATATGTTTTCCTCATTCAATCATGGATTATCAATACATCTCCATTATATCTGGAAACATATTTGATCCAATGATCTAAGACATGTAAAATGGTTTACTCTATGTTCTATCATAAAACGATTTGAATGGTTCCATGATAATAATATAGTGGTTTTAATTACAATAAACTATTTCTACTAAGTGTAGGTTATCCTCACAGCATTAAACAAAGTATAACATGAAATACCTCTATATATCCTACAACACCTACTTGGTGGACTTTCTCTACAAAAATTTTCATAGTTGAAAAAATATTATCATCATCATTTTAGTTCAAAATTCATTCTTTTGGAATCTTTATGACTTTGATATAAACTCTGCATCATAATCAGATAACATCATCAAGGGTACCAAAGTGAAGGCATATGAATACCCTCATATATAAAGTCTCCCAACACTCCAAAAAATCTTATCCCTAATATAAATGATGTGTACCAACTTCATATGTCTATTAATTGTCACATAGATGGTGTCATGGCCTCTCAATTTTTATGTATTAATTTTTCAATAACTTAATAGATATTTATCCTATTTCTAACATGATATCTTTAGAGGATAAAATAGTTTTATATCATAGTAATAATTTTTTACTTATAGACATGTGTGGCACTAAGAGATGAACTCCTCTATGGTACACGTCATGCATGTCCAAAAACATACAACCGAGGGTCTCTATACATCTTTCCCACATTGGGTCATATTGGAAGGGGATACGCGTAGAACTCTCTCATCACCTCATACATCATCATGAATAGGACAACAATTTATCCATAGAAAATGGGGACATGGTTCTCTCATTTTTATTATCCATATTTTGAATCACCTGGGGATACTTGGAGAAGTAATAAATCAAAATCCATGTCTCCCAACATGGCCTATCTCACACACTGGTATACTAGAGGATTCAACACCATCATCCAATGAAAATTTTCACCCTACTACTAAACCGCTGTAAACTATATGGAAGAAAACTACTATAATGACTCATGTACCATACAAGCGAAGGAATTTCATCTTAGGGGATATAACACAAGGTTTTCATTTCCATTAGTATTGATTATATAAAGGTAATTGTCATACATGACCTCCAAATAGATCCTTTGTCTTAGTTTCATTTCTTTGTGTGTGAATATCTCTTATGTTAAGATCATTACAACTTTCTCTTTCTAGATATTGTAGATGTCTCAACTCCATGAAACTAACACCATATCTAGCAACATTTATTCCCTCTAATAGGAATATCTCCATCACCAATTCCCTCTCTAACACTAAAGAATAATTGGTAATTAATTGGTGTAACACTCAAGAATAGACAATTCTATAGAGACCATGCATAAAATTTTATTCTTGAAAGTATCCATCCCGAATTAGGTTGAGAGAGTATAAAATAAGGTAGGTGAATCACATGGGATAATCTAAAACATTTATACCTCCCTATTGTATCCAGAAAAACATCTGAGTCTGAATTCATCATAAGCATGAGGTGTAATTACACTTATGAAAAAGATGGTGGATGGGAGACAATGAGATTGCAGAATCCTAATTCATCCTCACAATAGGTTTCTACCACTTCACATGTACTCTATGGAACATACTAGTTTCTAGTGAAACCGCATGATCAGTCGGTGTTTGGATAAGGATGAAAACACATACCACTAACTCTATCCAATCCTTAGCCACCAGAGTATCTTTCTCCCCATGGACCCTCAGTGGATGCTAGAGCTAGAATGCATGGAGTACAGTAACATTGTTTCCATTCTCATCCTAATTTTCTCGTAAAACCTTCTACGTGATTGGAAGGAATGTTTCTATCAATCCATCTGTGAGAAGTATTTCACAGGATGTCCACTAAACTGAGACATCATCACACATTGGATCATCGTCACGATCCCGAATTGGTATGCTGACATGTTGTCTTAGTGGAGGCATCCCAAAATAATAATCAAGATGTAACTTGGTCAGATGATAATTTATAAATACATACATATGAGGAGATGAACCAATAAAGATATTCCAAATACTCAATACTATTAAATTCATATATGAATGATTTATAGAACTAATATCTCAGTGTTATGAGTCAATGAGATGGTATTCAGAATCATGGTGAATATATAAATTAACAATTGCACAAAAAATGGGTTCCCTTGCCTGAAATCCTTAGTCAAAAAAATTAGAAACTATTTCCCTATGACCAAACCAAACCATTATTATGGGAAAAATCTAAACACCATCCAATGGAATGAACTTGTCTTGTACCAATCATTCATCATCCAGCTGAATGGGACCCCTATTGCAACCACCTCAATCACACCACCAATGTCAAGGGGTGGAAAAAATCATTAAAGGGAATAATAAATAGGTGTGGTCTTGTTCGAGGTAACATTAAAATTTTATGGATGAAGAAGTATAGATAAATAATGAATATATATAAATAAACAGTGACAATGATGCATGTAACACCTTCCAGGCAATACAAGATTATGAAAACATAATCTAAATATGAAAAAAATGAAAAATGCACACCAAACCATAAATGTTTCTCAACCTGACAATAGTTATAAAGTGAATGTTGTGTTATTCCTGATCTAAATCTGCATGATTTGGCCACAGTATGTTGTGAAATTCATAGAGTTATCCCTATAACCTCGGTAATCTACACAAAAAATCCTTCGTTTTCATATGAAATGACATGTGTGCCCAAAACCCATGAAGGTATGAGTATACACATACCCAGTAGGTTGGACCCAAATCAGGGGAGGGAAACAATTAGAGACTTGATTTATGTACAAAAGAAAACCCATATCATGAGAGTGAAGAAATATATACATACTCATAAAAGATTCCCTTAATAGAGAGAAATGATACCACCATCTCATATCCCATCCTCAGAAATGTGTCTTCCAACAACTCCAAGAGGTCCATTAATGATGCACATTATCACAGACATCAGTCCAATGAAGCATCCAAGTCAAGACACAACTCTCCATTGCACCGAATAATCGAGGGAATGAAATATCTAGGTAGAGGAAACATACCATGATACAATATGAGGGATTAACAGTATAGATATATAGAGGACCAGTTTTCTATCCAAACAGGTGGGTTCCACTCTCTAGATTGAAATAAGACCGACTCCCTAGTCCGTCAGGGGGTTCCACTCAATGAGTATATGACACATTCCAAATCCCAATAGAAGGGTTCCACTATGTGGATAAATAGAGGACACAAACCATATTCTATATGGTGGTTCCCATCTATTATAATAGAAACAAATCACATTCATTGGAGTATTGTTTCACTCTACAGATGGATAGAGGACCCAAGACCTATTTCGTTACGGAGGTTCTATTGTATAGGTAGACGACCCATGCCCAATCTTAGAAAGATGGTTCCATTATATATATAGAAGACCATTTCCATTTAATAGTAGGAGGGATATAATTTATGGATATATAGATAATAGAACAAAACCTTTTTTCCATTACGGGGTTCCACTCTTTGGATAGAGGAATCATCCCATTTCTATGTTGGAGAGTTCCACTCTAATAAACCCATATGATCAATACTATAATCAATAACCTCCCAATTAATTGTAAGTCATTGAAAATATTGATTCATATATTAAAATAAAAAATTTGGTAAAAAATGTGTTCTAAAAAACATAGGATATGCTACTTGTAGGCCAAAATCTGAGTCCCATGAAAGGAGATATGAGAGTTATAATTTTCCAAATGAAGAGGTACATGGTGTGTAAGGGGTCCACATACCATGTGGATCCACTGCTATATCTACCCATTACCCTAATACAATAGGGATTGTTGGTCATATAGCCCTACATGGAATGTAAGGGGACTGCATAGGGCTTTCCGACCACCCAGGTCGTGGGCATGTTTCAAAGGCATGTGAATGTCCATATACACAGGATGTGTGGATATTCATACATGTTTCCATGTACTTACAATTTAAACCCCAAGTAACCAATGCTAGGTCATGAGTTATGTGGTGTGTCTATTATGGAATGTGCTATGTTTCATTCATAGACACCCTATATCCATTAGCTATGGGTTTACAAACCATGTGTTCTTAAAAATACACAGTGAATAGTCAATAATTTTTCTAGAACCCCTAATCTGATCAATACATTCCAGAGCTAGATCCTCCGGTATGAATCCTCCCATTTGACATTTCAAAAAGGGTGGAAACCTATTTCAGCCATTGATTTCAGCTTTATGATAGAATGAAATCAGATTCTAATTTTTCCATCGATGCCTATATGCACCACTGTCACTTGTGGAACCTGAAAATAGTTCATTATATGTCAAAATACATGGTGTAATCACCCAGATTATACAACACTATATGATCTATCACGTTATCATTGAACCATCCATCAGACATAAAACTACTATAAATCTGGGGGTTTGATCACCATTGAACCTTCCTGAAAATGACGCCCTTTGTTCCTTATCGGAAAAAATAATAAAAACAAAGAACTGTGTGAGAAAATAATGATAAAAAGTGAAAAAGTTATTAGCCAAGAATTCATGTCCAGCACATACAAATTGTGGATAACTAGGGTGAATAATGTGTTAAATAAAATTAATTATTATATCTAATACTTGGTAACTTGAGTAGGATCAAAAAATTTATTGACCAAAGAAATATAAATTTTTTTTATAAATTTTCTACTAATAATGGATGAAACATCAAATATATTTTTCATACCTTGATTGAACTCAATAATTGGTGAAGAATTTTACTGCCAAAAATGATTATGATTCATTTCATTTTTTGTACATCCATTCATCTGGATCTCGAAGCTCATCATCATCTAATAATAATTATTCAATGATTGGTGGTAGAATAATCTTCTAAAAAGTCCCATGGTTATGCATCTTACACCAGAAATCATCCATAAAGAATTATTTAGGAAGGGGATTCAGTTTTATGCCATTTATAGAATTAATAAAAAATTAAATAATTAATCAACTAAACTCCCCCACTAACATATACTTTTTATAAACTCCCCATATTGACCTGCATTATATAACACATAGGGTAGTACAAAAATTCTATATTCAAATATTGCCTCAAATTTTTGTTTTGAGACTCTTTTTAGGATATATTCCATTATTTCAAAATAATCATGCACAGGTGATATTAAATATATTTTTTACACCTTTAAAATTAATTCTGGGAACACCCGACCTCAGAATGAAAAATCATCTCATTTCATGACTCTGAAAATATTCCATGACTCATTTTAATGTCTTATAATGAACAAAAGGAGTCCTGAAAGTATCCATATACTAAAACTACCAATGATCATTGAAACTATTACTGCTCCAAGATGAGTTAAATATATCAAAATTTGAGATTCACAAAAAAATAATATCTTCAACTATGAATCATAAGGAAAAAATAATCATTTTTCAAATATAAAAGTAGTTATTATTTGATTTTAAAATTTGGAAACATGATCTTATTAATAGATTCAAACATTTCATAAAAAACATGATCATCCTTTTGTTCATTTTTTAATTAATTCTAAAATTAATTAATGTGTTGAAATAAAAAAATGAAACATTGGAATATCATATATCCATAATTTCATTGAAAAAATCAATTAAATAATAAAAAAATGGTTATGTTCTAGAAACAAAAGGGTTAATTTAGAATTATTTATATGACTCATAGAAGTTATAATTTTTTTTTGATTTTCTTTAAATCCATTGAATTTCCCATTACTAAACATTTTTCAATTCCAGACATCCCCTCTCTCTCTTGGTCATATCATTCTGATTGAATTTATACTGAAAACATTTATGATCATTATATATTTATTAAATATTCATATATAAATGATGACACTAAATTTTTAAATAAAAAACTATGTATTCTAGTTCTTGTTCATGTGTATTACAATATTTATCATTTTTATATTTACTTAATGTATATGAAATTACCAGATCATTATGCATTAAATCACTACCCATATCTCTCATAAAAGATGAAATGTAAATATCAAATTCACCATTTATTTAAGATATATACAGAACTACATAATTTTCAAATCATTCCCTTATTTCCTAGAAACATTCATAAAATTACTCTGTCAAAATGTACTTAACTCAAATTCTTATTGGATTTGTTTTTGTTTTGTAAAACATTCAATCATTTTCAAAAAAAAACTGCATGTAATTTCCTTCTAATACATTAGAACTATGAATCTTAGTAACCATTATAGTACTTTTCCGCTCATTAAACACTTATGTTTTAGTGATATTCTCTATTATTCCATCTATATTTACAATGTGTCTAGGGAATGAAAATTTATTTAATAAAAAATAATATTTTTTAAATTTACCATATAACATATATTTTTTAGGGTTTCTATAAAAAGGATTAGATATTTTTCATCATACTTATTCCTTCTTGGATAATCAAAAATATATATAATAAAACAACCTAAAACTTATATAAATATTCATTAAAAATACTATTTATAAGGTTTAAAAATTAGGTGGCTCATTTTAACCAAATTTGTAGAAACAAAAACTCACAATTCACATACCTATAATGAAATGCTTCTTTTTGAATGTTATCTTACATCCCCTTTAGTTGATCGATCCCAGATCATTGGTCAACCAAAAAATAATAAACACCATAGATCAAATGAAATAAGTAATCAATATGTGGAAATATGTATTTATTCATTATAAAAATGTTATTCAAGTCCATATTATCAATGAAATATCTCATGGAACCACCATTATATTTATAAAAATATATGAAAACCTCATTGAGAAGTGATAGGTGAAATGAAACAATAATCAACCAACTCCTCGAGTTGACTCTTTCGATATGTTTTGCTTGATCCATTAGATAAGGGGGTAGTGTAATTGGTTTTTCATTGGGTACTAAGTCAGTATAAAGGTCAAATTATTAATAATTTAGCTCACTGGGAAAGTCATCAAGAAAACAGTCACAGTATTACTTAACTACCTGGACATCATTAATATGATTAAATCAATTATTTTCTAAAATATGTTCAAGATATGATTCATTTTTATATTTTTTTAAATTCAAAACATCATGATATGTTATCAAATGTAAGAAAACATTATTCTAAAAAAACAAAAAAACTATTTCTAAAAAACTACTTCTTTATTCTCACAATATATTAGATCATGGTCAAATGTGATTCAATCCATATATTGAATAAAATAAAACTCCACATGTGTAATGACAATAAGATCTGTAGGAAAATCATTTCTACATAATACAACATGACTTTTTTTATAATTTCATTTTTCTTAACACATCACCCTTATGACTTTCCCATATGTTTTGGTATCATTTATTGAGGTAGAATTTCATATTTCCCATAAAACAATCATAAATGAAAAAATGTGAGGTCCAAGAATCATGATATTAGAATCATCTAAATAAACTTGAAATGTACCTATTTATGCTTTATTTGATGTACCAACATCTAAGAAATTTATTGAAGACAATTTAACCACAACCGTATTCTTATAGTCTTTATACATAACATAATTCTTATTCTTCTCTAGAAACTCATATTCCTAAGGATTCATCTCATTATATTTAAAAAACAATAATTATTGATTATAAAAACATTCATTACCATTGACTTGTTCCTTTACAATGTAATCATTTGAAATTTCCTTAGAATTACCACATTGGATACACATTCTGGGTTTTATAATAATTCCCCTAGTTTTTTTTAAACATCAATAAAAACTAGAAATAGTATTTTCTTTAATATATATTTCACAGATTGGTTATTTTCATTTTTCTATTTTCTGGAGCACTTTTTTTATTTTCCCAAAGAACAAATAATAAAAAAAACTCATTTTGAGTCTTCTATGAATACCAAACATGTTTAATATAAATTTTAATTTTATTAGAATAAAATTACAATGGTATAGTTACTTCAATCCTAAGTATATATGATCAATTTTTTTATCTATATGTAAAATAAAATTTTGTGTGTACATTGAAAACAAATTGAATACCTCTTAATATGTGGACACTGAATATACCCGCTCATGTCATGATTCTAAGATTCCTTTCCCATCCCAATTCAAAATGCCTTAGGAATAAATTTATAAATTGAAATATTGATAATTTCTTCCCATTCCATGGTTTCAATCACTTATAATTCTTTTTTATTCTTATCCATTGAACATATTTGATAAAAATCACCCTAAAAATTAAAAATAGAATGAGTTGCCTTTTTGTGATCCAAACAACCTGACTTCAAATATAATTTCCAGATACGTTATCCACTCTCCAAGTACAACAACTTCAAACAATCCAATGAATACAATAGCAAGTTTTCAAATAAAATTCTCCACATTCGAGATATTCCCCTGTAGAAGTTATAGTCATCAAATGTCATGGATTTCATGAACATTTATATATTAAATAAACCAATCCATTACAATGACTAATATATCAGTTCTAGTTACAACTATTCCATATTGATATTTGTAAGGATATTTTACTCTTCATGTCTAGATACCTCAGACTCTAAAATTTCTATATAGAATATAATCATCAACAAGAATAGTTAAAATGAAGAATCATGGAAATAATTAAAAGATATATCATGAAAACCAGATATTAGAATCTCTTGATGGAATTAACATAGATTATCACAACATAAAAAATTATATAATTCATTTTTATGATACCAACTATAAGAAATTAGTTCTCAACAATACATATTCCATTACATAGATCAAATAATTTATTTCTTATATTCCCAAAAAACATTTTGGGATTATTGTTTTATATATGTCCTTCATCATTCTTATACAAATAAATATTTAATCACAATGTTGAAACATCTATAGTGTGTTAATTTTTCCAAGAAAATGAAACGTGTAAGATATATTATGTTTTAAATCTATGAAATATCTACCTAAATTCAACGTTGAACTCATAGTGGTCCATATAAATAATTTAATCTCTATTGAAAACATTTTTAATAATTTTTATGAGCACAAAATATCCTAAATTAATATAAAACATAATGAAATAATTTTTTTGAGGAAAACTATTAAAAATATTACATTTTAAAAATAAATTTTGAGATCAATGTAAAACTATTCATACAGAATAATTGAACTTATTTTACCAAATATTTCTATTAAAAATTCATTATAAATATTAAATGAATAAAATAAAACTCATAAATCATTATATTTAATAATAAAAATATCGTTAAAACTTTTTAATAATGGTATAATAGTTTCTCTTTGTATGTAGTGAATACTTTCCTATTACCATAAACTCAATATATTACTATAATAACTAAAAATATTTACATAAAAATGAATGATAAATATAGATTTTATGTAACTAGAGTCACATTTTTCACATCACATGTTCAATATTTATTATAAATAGAAAACATTTATATTTACAGATGGTGTAATAATAACATTTAAAAATGTATTGTCCTTCATGGTAAATTCAAATATTCTATTAGGATAAATCTATCCAGTTACCTCCATCCCATTAACTAATGAATTGTAGTTATATATACACCTCAACACTTTTTTATTTATAATTGAACTACCCATCACCTCAAAAAATAACCAATAACCATAACATAATATATAAAACATTTCTTCCTATAATAATTAATTTTACAATAATAATACATTTTCATATATTGATATATCCCATTATTTTTAAAATCAAAAGAAGAAATAAAATTGAAAAAAAGGGTAAGAGGTTTTTCTATTCACGAAAAAAAAAGAATGCTTATAAATTAAGTTAAACATAAATTAACTTTTATTGTGGGGAGAAATTTTTTGATGTGGTATAAGTTAAGCTATAATATTCCTTTTTCACTTTTTTCAAGATAGTCCATGTAAAACACGTAAAATTATTATTTTTGAGAGCCATTTCTAGATAGTCAAAAGTGACTTAAAATTTTTTTATTAGTATTTTATTCCTAGTTAATAAAATATAAAAATAATTTTATTAATATTGACATGGAAGAGAAATAATTTTGAAGTTAAATATTTAATAAATTTAAAGAGACATATTTTAAAAAGGGGTCATTTATCTCATGTATGAATCATCACATTCATTCCTTAAATTCACGAATAAAAAATCATGGTTAATTATATGCATTCTTAAGAGCATTTTTACGTTTATTTTTTCATTTAATTTATTATAATAAATTATTAATAAATTATATTTATGTTATAAATTTTGATGTTATTTGGAATATATATCCCATATGAATTCGAGGGGTTAGTTGATGTTAATATGGTTATTAATCTGTCATCTATAGACTAATTAATACAAAACAATTATCATTTTTATACATCAATTATAATTTTAAAATAATCTTTAACAATTATTAAAAAAATTAGCTACATTAAAATCATGAATATGGTAGGCCATATGTTAGTATAATTAATGATACAATTTTTAATGACCATGAAAGAAAGAAGGTAAGTGTAAATATATTCATATTGAAATATAATTATATTAAAAATATAATATTATATCCTTATATATATATCATCCATATAATGAGGCGATGGAAAATGAATCACACCTCTTTATAGAGGTGGTAGTCCACTCCTATAGAAAATGTTTTTTTATGTTTTATTGAATGAAATGAAATGAAACTATATTTTAAATTTTTAGTACTACGTGATAAATAATTAATAATTAATATATATATATATATATCCATAATAAATCCAACATTATTTCTAGCTATGAAAGGCAGTGATAGAAAAAAATTACATCATTTTATAAAGAGGTATAGATATATACTCATAAATGATGGATTTGTTTAACATGTGTTAGAAATAGATAGATATAGGTCATTTAATTATCATAATAACAACCCATTATATAGGTGATACTCATCTTATTTTATCATTATGGGTTAAGAATACATAATAGAGTTTTAAAAAGAAATAATACTACAACATTTGGTTCAATGTTATAACTCTCATTTCGTCCATATCTTTTTTTTAAATCACATCATTTAAATATTGATGTTGTTATTAAAAAAGGTTCTTTATAATGTGGTTATGTATTATTGGAATGTATTTAGGTTGGAATGGGAAGATAAAAAACCGATTTTACGCATTAATAAGGGATGAGAGTTGGTTCCCTTTTACAAGTGAGGGGTTTGGAATTCTTAGAATTACCTAATGTATAAAATTATTACAAAATAATTTTAATATACAAATGTATACGAAGTAAAATAATGTATAGAAATTAGGTAGATGAGTTGAAATAATCTTTTTGAATTAAATTTTAAAGATTTCTAGGTAATATTTTTATCTTTATCTTTTGGTTTCAATTTGTCGGTATCCCTTTTGACAGTAACTGCATTAATAGTTGTTTTTACACTAAATTACTCAATAAAGTTTCTATAAAAGGAAAATAATACCATAAATAGACCATTGTAGATATTTAAAAATGTACCCTATTGTATTTGGTGGTGACATAATTTTTAGAAAATTTAAATTATTTAATATAATATTATTAATTATTTAATTTCAATAACTTCAATTTTGGAACTATAAATTTAATTTTACATTTAAAACAACATGATAGAAAATCAAATTGAATAAAACAGTTTAATATATCCCCATGATATATTATTTATATAACAAATTAATTTAATATAATAATTAATAAAAAAATAATTTACATTTTAATATTTTAAAAATAATTTATTTTATTCTCCTATAAGTTGAATAATTCATTTGGTATCATTATTTCTGAATTAAAGATAAATATTTAATAATAAAAAATTTCAATTAAATTAACATCATAATAAATTATTTATCTTTAAAATTATTATTATATCCAAAAAAATGTTTTTTTCCTCTGAAAAATTAATTTAGATACTATAAATAATGAAGTGAAATTTTTGAAATTATCGTTTACATAAATTTTTTAATGATAAAAATCCAATATATATGGTACTGTGATTTCATATATTCAAATTTTATTAATTAGACTAAACCAACTTATCCATGGGGATAAAAGATTATTTTGGGGTCTTTTTTATATTTATTATATAGTTCTTAACCACAATTAACAAATTTACCATACTGTTGTCGAAATTATGTCCAACATTTAACTTTCATTATGAATAAAAATAATAAAGTCCAATGTAGAGAATTTGTAACTCCTAATTAAAATTATTTCCATTATTTATGATTAAAATTTCATATCTATAATAATTTAATTTTTGCAATGAAACACATTGAAAAATAATATTTAAAAATTAGGTTTGATCCCTAAGAATGAACTTCTACCAGAATAAGTAATATTTTTAATTGAAATTAAATTAGTTAGATTGTATCTAATTAAAAAATACTATTTTTAATTTCAGATTAAATTCAATTAACAACAGGAATATGGAATTAAAATAACAATATTACCAATATTGTTAAATTTAATTATTCACTCAATAATAAATCTTTTCAAACAAAATAAATGAAATTCATCTGAAATAAAATTTCACATAATGAATTCAAAAATAATGAAAATGTTTTAACATTAAAATTATCTATTTATTAAATTGTTATTTTATATTAACTTATATAATAATTAATAACCTAAATTCATTAGAAATATATCATTTTCTTTTTTGTCTAAAAAATAATTAATATGAATTTAACTCCATATAAATCTCATTAATTAATATAAAAAATTTATTTATCTTTATGTTAGATTGGTCTTTAAATACATGAATAAAAATATTTTCCTAAAATGTATTAATAATTTAATGCATAACTACCAAAAAGTCACTGAATATATTTATACTAAAGGCTAAGAAATACCTTCCAACTTATTTCAACAAAATATGATGTCATTTATCTTCAAATAAATATTTCTTATGTAAAAACTTTTAGATATATATTCCAAAAATATCTACTAAAACTCCATTAATGTTTCAAAGGTACTCCCAATACATAAAACCTTAAAATATAATTAGTTGATAGAAACATATAAAAATACTTATACTTATTATGACATGATGGTACATTAAACACATAAAATATCACTATTATCGAATGAACTGATATTTTTTAACCTTCTTTTGATACTAATTATAAGGAATCTAGAATTTTACATCCCATAATTATGAGTTTAATATAAATTATATATTTTTTCTACATTTGTATTTTATTATATATTTAGAGTAATATAGAATTTAGAAAAACACAAACATATCAAAAAATTACAAAAAATATATAATATATAGGAAATATCTGTTTTTTTTAAAATAAGAATACCAATGTTGAACTAATTTTTGATTTATAACATATTCACTTATTTTATGTTGAATCCCCATGGTTGAAAGATAAAAATGTTTATAGTTTCGACTCATCCATATACAATGTAAAAAACATATGAAAACATTGGAAGAGAAAAAAACCCAATAAGGGATATAAAAATGAAAGTAACATTTTATTCAATCTAAAAAGTATGAAATTTAAAATAATATTTTCATTTTAAAAAAATTAATTCAAATAATATTCTAAATAAATAATAAAATAGTTATAGTGTCTAATTTCTTACATAAAATAGTTAATAACAAATAATCAAAGAAAAAGAATAATCATGAGTGTTTATCATAAAATATTAAATCCCATAAAAACCCTTTTTAATAAAAAACATGTATTTCATACTTATATTTTCTATAAAAATTCATAAAAAAGATAATATTTATAACCTAGGGAAGTCCAAATATAGAAATAAAAAGTCTCTGGGATTAAGAAAAAAATCATGTTGTACTTTTGGAATATTATCTATAGATTCATTTTCACAAGAAAAACCATAATGGAATCACCCAATATGTTAGTTCTTGTAACTCTTACAAGTGAAAAATCATTCAACGTTTCTAATACATTAGAGAGACATATTGGGGTCATCTGTCATCATATTTATATCAAGATAGAAAACTATAAAATTAAAATTTTCAAGAACCATGTCAGGAATGAAATACAAATTACATTCACTTTAATCATAAAACCGTAGCATAATAAATAACACTTCAATTTATCTAATAACATTCAAAAATAATTCCATTTCCTTAAAGACATAAAAAATTTCCAAATGAGTTGGAATTTAATATTAGATGAAAAACAACAGAAATTTAAAGATAGATATTGATAATGAAAAATTGATATGATATCATGAATGTAAAATCAATCCATATTTGTTTTTTTAAGTAATTCTATACATTTATTAAAAAATGATAATAATCCATATTAAAAATATAGAAAATATTAGATCATAATAATTTTTATATAAAATCATTTTTTTTTCAAATATTATCCTTATAAATATTTGAATTCCCAATAAGGTCATTATTTCAATATTTACAAGTACATCAAAATGGACGAAAATTATTTCTATGGAAAAAAATTAAGAAATATTTTTATATGAATGTCCCTTAGATAGATTTCAAATCAACACACACATTATTTGAATCATATAGAAAAACTTATTTGAATTATTTACATTATTAAAAAATCATGTATATTTATGTAACATAATAAATTTTATTTCACTTATTATGAAGTCAAATATTTTTATTAAATCATATATGTTCTTATAAAAAAGGTTGATGATGTTCGATTCATATTCCCAAAAAAACATTGGTCGGATGACCATGGATGATGGGGTCATTTAAATTTCATATAAATAATATTAATAATAAACTTTTTATATATTTTATACATTAAATTCAATTTTATAATCAACTATAAATATATGATGTTAAAAAGGTTTAATATTGATTCATTTTGGTGGTGGTCTATATGTTTTCATGTGATGTGTCATTTTCTTCCAACGGTTCGAAGAGTAATATGGTATGTAATATATTATCTATAGGAAAAACTATTGTTTTATATTAAATATAATATAATTTCATTAATTATATCATATCAACCATCTTCAAAATATGGTGATAAAAAATTTGACACATCACTTATTGGACATGTAGGTCCACACACACACTCAAATAGAGTGTTAATTTTCCATTAGATGTAAAAGATGATGGAAAAAGGGTTTTAACATTAATAAAAAACGATTATAATTTATAAAAGAATTATTACATTGTGGTTATTATTATTTTTAATGTGGTATTAGAAAAAAATAATATAAAACTACTTCTGTTAAGACTTAAACATTCGCTTGAGATATCCCCCTTTTGATTGAGATCAAGAACATTTGAGGATAAGATATAAGTCACTCCATTTTATTTTGTACTTGGAAATGGATTTGGAAAAATGTATTTGGTTAGATTATTGATATAACACCGAAATTATGTTGTGGTTGGAAATTGATTATTTGAGTCTCTTTTAATATGAATAAATCAATGGTATTGTCAAAAAATCAAATTTTATGTGTCATGAATAATATTTTAAAACATTTAAGAGGAAAATATATTGTTCCCTCATTATTGGATCAACATTTATCCATTAAATTCACTAATTATGTTTTTGTGGTTTTATAATTATTTGATAACAAATTTTAAATTATAAAGATCATTCCAGGTCATTTTCTATATTAGTCAAAAAAGTTGACATTAAAGGCACCAAGATAATTGTTAAAATTGAATGTAAATACTTACACTATGACTATATAAATATAATTATCTATTAAATTCATGGAAATCTATAGATCATTCAAATAATATTTTTTATTATATTTAAATACATTTAATTTATTCTTCTAACAACTTTCCAAAGTGTTGCTTCATGGTTTTTTTAAAGATATATAAAATTATTCCTTTAATGAAAATAAAAATTAAATTTATTTTCATAATATGGTTTATTATTAAAACAATATATCAACTATATTTTTGAACATATCAACATTTTAATATATACATACCATAAAAACATAATAAGTGACATAGGGTGACATTATTAAGTACTCTTAAATTAAAATATTATAAAGGAATAATCTACATATGGATGAAGAAGAATTACATTTTTATAATATAGGATGAATCTAGTCAAATTTACTTATCCATGGATAAAAATTCGTGTTTTTTATTGATTTTTAAAACATATCTCATAGTTTTATCATATTGTATTCAATTTACCCTTTACTATAGTGGAATAAATTTACCATTCATTCCACTCATTATAAAAAACTGAAAGGAACATTATTATATAATTTAAATAAGATGATTACAAATATATAATCCAATTAACAATAATTAATTTACATATGATTTTGAAATTTAATTTTTTTAGTTAATATTATATAATGAAAAAATAGAAAAATTCAATCTTAAGCACACAAATGATTTAATAACACATTCAAATATAATATTTATTTAAATATAATTATTTGAATTATGATTTATAAAATGAATATTATATGACATTTTAATAAATCTAAAATAAATTGGATCACAGAAAATACATTGATAAAAGATATAAAATGGTAGTTTTTTGGAAATAAATATACTTCTCACTATTCACTAAAAATCGTCACTTTTAGAAAACATATAATTAAATATATTGGGAAAATTTTGAAATTAAAATTTTCCATGGTATTTCCATGTTGTCAAATAATATTTATAAAATTAAAATAAATTAAGCCTAATATTCTTTCACAAAATTTACAATAAAATAATATAATAAAATAATATATTTTATGTAATAAATTAAATTATACTAATTCCTTATATAATAAATATAATCGGATAAATTTAAATTTCATTAAATATCTTATCTATAAAATTTATTTAAAAAAATTAATGTATAGTGAATAAAATAATTTAAGTATATAAATTAAAAAAGTGTTTTCTGAAAATATCTAATTCAAACATTTATATTATAAAGAGGGTTCTAATTTCTAATAAATTAATCAATAAATTTATGTTAAGGGAAACATATCTATATATATTTCATAATGTTGTTAACCATTTTCAAGCCCACCAATCTAATGATTAGATTATAAAAACAATATTTAAATAATAGTATTTTAAATAGTACGTCACATTTTTTTATGCTCAGTATTGAGTTTGATACAGGAAATAAAACATAGTAACATTTTTAATCTAAAATCATGGGTTTATTTAAATAATTCACTTGTAGAAATAATTATGATTCAAAAGGAATATTTTTTTGGAATTATATATTTTTATTAAATTTATTCCTTGTTAATAATGATATTAATAACCAGTATTTGTAAAATTAAATAACTTATTTTAAAAATAAAGTCACAGTATCCCTGGAATTGTTATAAAACATAAAATAACATTAATTTAATTAATCATTGTTAAATAATTATTTTTAAAAATAGTTTGTTATATAATTTAAAATTTTTAAATTTCAAATATCACATATTTTTTGTTTCAAATTGAATATATTATTTTAAAATTTCAATGATCATTCATGAACTAAATATTAAATAGATTTTAAAAAATAATAATCCCTGAACACAGTATGAACTTATTTACAAATAATTTTTTGATATATATGTTATGAAATTTCATTTTAGAAAATAAAAAATGATTTCTATTTAAGAATTATATTAACTAAATTTGTTATGTATATATATATTTAAACAAATTAAAAATCATGTAATGATTATTGCTGGTGAGGAATAATAATATATTGTTTTTTATGATATAAAAAGTAACTGTTTATTTTATTTTTGATATTCATACTTGTATTAAAATTACATTTTATTACATTAATATATTCAATATAATGAAATAGTATTAATAATTTAAATAAATATATCCAATTTATGCAAGAAGGAAAATTTAACTTAGAAGGATAAAAATAGCCACGGAAAATTTTAGTCCCCATAATAATGAAAAAATTGCGGTAAAAGTATTATTTTAAGAAATAATGACAAAAATATGGAATATCCTTGAATATACATAGGTCAATGAGGTAACTATAGATGTCCATTATCCCTGTCAATTTTATCCAATATGGATCCACTTTCTGTTAAAATTAAATTTCATTAATATTAATAAAGGAACTTTTAACCAAATCTCCCCTTATCTAATATAAAAGTTCCCCACTCTCCCCACATAATCCCACGCATTTACACTAGTTTTTATTAAATACCATAATAAATTATATCACAAAAAAGACAATATAATATTTTGGAACTTCCTATTATAATAAAAAGTTCTAAATCCCACATTTCGATGAGGCTTTCAATATGGAGATCCAGGTGTCCAATTTATGAATTATCATCTTCTAAATCATTATTCTATTTCATATTCAACCACATATTGATAAATATTATTTTACGATTTAATAAAATTTAAATAATCATTAATCTTCTTTAAATGTGATATTTTTACTTGCCATGACCCATCCCCCGGGGCCCATATTGTGACTACCCCAAACCCGTCTTCCATAGGCCGGGGGCTGGCGACTAGCACCAAAGGCATAAATCCCTAAACGAGGAAGGCATTGACTTTATAACTGTAAACAAACACATAAGAGTACAGAACTGGATTCAAAACACTAAGTAAAACTGTATACAAAGAAGAGATAGAAAGTAAAAGGGGCCTGAAATACAAGCCCAACAGAAAAGTACAACTGAAATCAATTACAACTGATGAAAAGTAAAGCTGATATCGAGTCATCCTCCAGGGTTACTACCTGAAGGGTACATAAATATGACCTCTTTAGCACTCATATCCGTCCGTCCCCTCCATGTACCATCACACCGAGTGGTCCACTTCCGGGTACCGTCTAATCCTGCTACTCTCTGCCTCAGTCAGCGCTGTCTATCGTCTTCAACTGACACAACAAGGTCCAGGCATTGTCTGTGCAGGGGTGAGTATAATGATACTCATTAGGGACCTCAAGACCCTCAAGGTCTCACAAAATCCAACAATGAAAAACCAAAAAGTATGAAATCAATGGATAACCATTACACAGGTATATGTACATACATATACATAAGTTATCTGGAAACCCATCTCAATCATGACGAAAACACAGAAGTCATTGACTCATCTCAAAACAGAATTTTTATTATCGAAACCATGGCTAGTTGCGTACTCCTCCTCTATCGAGTACAGTGGGCCTTCCACATCACACAGAGGCGCTTCATACTATACTTAGACCGCGGAGGTACTCCTCCTGTTGAGTACTATGGGTCTGCCGCATTACATAGAGGCGCTCCCCACCATGGGTGTCCCGCTTTCACACAAATGCACTCCCCCTCGTAGCCTGCTGAGTTAATCCTCCTCTCGAGTACCGTCGGTTTTCCGCGTCACACAGAGGTTCTCTCTACTGGGGTAGTCGAGTCACTCCAAGTCAAATCGGTCAAGCAGGTGTCAGGTATCAGCCAGCTACTAGGTCTCTGTACTCTATCCCTTCACCTCTAAAAGGATCCTCTCCACGAGCTATTGGTCTATACTCAAACTATCACGATGTTCCAAAAAAAATTATCTCAATTGTTCGCCACGTCCTAGAGGTCTCAACGCAAAAAACGGAACATCAATCAAACTCTCGGTCTATTAGTTATTAGCCTTTTCCCTGGGGGCCCAGTTGGAATCAGGTACGATCCAACCCAATCATATCTCTACTATACCCCAAAAATCTAATGGGGTATTCCCAAAGGGGCGGCTTCGCTTCCAGAATACCATCACAACTGACGGTTCTTCAAACGGATGTCTGGTGCCAAAGATATGGCCCAAGAACGAATGGGGTCTGTAGTAGGCCCTGGTCTGGTCTGACCCGGTAGTATAGACTCTTCCCAACCTAGTCTAGGCCATCCAGGTCTAGTTCCACCCTGTCAGACTCACTGGCTCTAACCCAACTTGTTGGGTGGGTCATCCTGCTATGTTTGGATCGGTTTGCTGGGCCCGGCCCAGCGGACTGCGGGGGTTGTTCGGCCTGTGCTCCGAGCCAGTTCAACCTGGAGTGTTGGGAAGGTGCGACCCGGCGAGGATCATCCCAAAAGGGCATGAAGGAACCAAGACGCCAGCACAGATGGGAGTGAGCGGGTCTCGCAGAGGCCGGCTCAGGGGCGGTCGGGCAGGCCGCGGTAGGGTGTTGGGTAGGCCGCAGGGGCAACAGACATGGTGTGGAAGGGAGTCGGGTGGCCACGGGGGCACAGGTAGGGCACCAGGTAGGGGCTGGGGAAGAGGCTGGGGCGACGGAAGGCCAGGGGGGTGCCTGGGGGTGTTGGGCAGGGGTCGGGCAGGACGCGGGGGCGCCGACAGGGTGATGGGCATCCCGTGGGGGCGCCGGAGGGGCCGCGGGCTGTCGGCCGAGGTGCCGGGCAGCATGTCGAGGCGGGGGGGGGGGGGGGAGGCCGATTTGGAAGAGCTCGGGCAGGCGCGGGCCAGCACGGGCCGACGGTGTGATTCTTGGAGGTCGCGGGTAGTGAGATCTTTGTCGTTTCCACCTTTGTCACCTCGTCGTTGATACGTCGCCATGCCATAGATTGTCAGGAGAATAGAGAGATTGATGGAGGATGTCGGGCCATGATAGGTTGGCCCCCACCCTCCACGTTTATGGAGATATCATTTGGCTCATAATGAGAAGAAGATTATCAATAATATGTCCGCATCAATCTGTCGTTATCCTTTGATTATGTTAAGAAAAAGGTACAACTTCAACAAGTAATAATACCACTACCTTTCGATTCATTGTTCATCATTCGTCATTCGTTGACGGAGTTGTGGAAAGAAGACGATGAAGACCGTCATTCGTCACGTTCGTCACACACTCCCAATCCTGAGCTGCGTCGGCAGTGGAAGACACTCTACGTTGGTCGGATCCAAGGATGGAATTTGAAGAAGGTTGTGGTGTTTATAATTCTTCATTGGAAGATGTGGTTTCTTTTTATTCTTTGGGAGCTTCTCTTCCTAGTTTTCCTCATCCACCATTCCACTAAAATGAATAATTCCAACAAAAATAATTGATTGGTTATCTATTATTCCATTGGCATAGAATCCTTAAAAGGGAGAATAAATTAATTGGCTCCATCAATAAATGTGGATGATTGGTATAATAAATTATGTGATGTCCAATTAAATAAAAGGGATGTGGTGTCACCATAAATGGTAGATGAGGTCATGGGACTCCCCCCTCATTAATGCGGGGAGTAAAGAGATTTTCCTCCCACCCAACAATAGGGGGTTTTAGTCTCATTTGGTCCCCACATTGTAACCTCTTGCGGGTGGTTATGCATGGGTGGGCCCCACCTCCATAACATTGCAGGAGAGGTTACGTTATGGTGGCCCCACCTCCAACCTCCATGTAGAGGTTTTATCCAATAATCACACACATGGCTGTATAAAATAAAATAAAGTGTTATAAACTTTATTTATTTATTTTTTTATAAAAATCCAAAACATAACTTTCATTCTCGATCATCTATCGTCGAGGTTAAAGTCTTCTTAAGTAGATACTAGCACTACGAGTTCAATAGTGCCATCAGATTTCAGTTCCGAGAACCGGTTCAATAAGTATAAAATCTCACTCATGCGTTTACTTAATGTACCCATACAATACATCAGAAATTGATTCCGGGCACACTAGGCCTCAGAATCAAGCGCCATAAAATTTCACGGACTCTTAAAAATCCCATGTACTTATGAAAAAAATTTCCAGGGAATTTCCTGGTGTTTAGATTCTCCCCAACTCAAGGATTTACATCAATGTAAGCTACAACTTGAACTATGGGATTAAATGGGGGTACTGAGCATGCATTTGAGCCTCCCGCTCCCATGTGCTATCCTGGAGGTTCCCATGCTTCCAGATTACGCGCACCAGAGGTATCGACCGTCCACCTATGACTTGTTCCTGTCTACCCTCAATCTACAATGGAACCTCCATAAATGTCACCCCATCATCGACGTCCATCTCTACATAGTCGATGAGGTGGGAAGGGTCATGCATGTGTCTCCTCGGCTGAGATACGCGGAAGACATCGTGTGCCCGGTGCATCTGAGGTAGAAGAGCTTAGTGGTTAGCCACCTTGCCTACTCTGATGAGGACCTGGAAAGGAATGATGAATCGCGTAGATGACATGTCACCTCGGCCAAATCTCCATAGACCTCGTCAAGGTGAAACTTGTAGGAAGACGTGGCCACAATCCTCGAACTCTAGAGGCCTCAGTCTCCTATCAGCATACGAATTTTTCTTACTCTGTGCAGTCTTCATCCGCTCCTCGATGATCTGCACCTTCTCCGTAGTAGTTTGTACCATCTCTGGTCCCACTAGTGTTGACTCCCCAGGGTCAGTCCAGCATAAGGGTGATCTGCATGGTTTCCCGTACAAGGCCTCAAAAGGTTCCATCCCTATGGTGGAGTGATAGCTTTTTTTGTATGAAAACTCCACCAAAGCCCAGTGATCCTCCCAGCTGCAACCGATGTCGAGGACACATTCACGTAGCATGTCCTCGAGGGTCTGAATGGTCTTCTTAGTTTGACCATCAGTCTGAGGATTGAAGGCTATGCTCAAGTGAAGCAGTGTCCTGAAATCCACATGCAACCCCTTCCGTAGCTAATAATTAAAATGTGCGTCATAGTTGGATACAATAGAGGAAGGTACTCGATGTAGACTAACAATCAACTGCACATAAAGGTGTTCTATGATCTCTATTGAACCCTACTCTCTAAACGGTAGGAAGTGGTACGACTAGGTGAGTCGGTCTATGATCACCTAAATCGAGTTGTGGCCCGTGGATTTATGTTGAAGACCCATCATAAAGTCCATGTATGTCCCATAAAACATCCACTCTTAGACCTCTAAAGGCTGAACCAATCCTTCTGGTACCTGGTTCTCTTCCTTCACTTGCTGAAAAGTGAGGCACCATGAGAAAAACTCCACTACTGCCTTCTTTATACCTGGCCACCAGTGCTATCTTCGAAGGTCCTGGTAAATCTTCGCCACTCCTGGTTGTACCGCTAGAGGGGATGTGGGGAACTCCCTCAACACTTCCTTCGGAAATGCCACTGCTACCAAGGTACTTCCTCTGAAAAGGATGACATGCGACCCACCTTCAGAAAATCTATCAGGTGCTAGCCCTGTGAATATTTGAGCATATCATGTCTTGCAGTCTGCATCCTCATGTTGTGCCTTCCTGACTCGCTGAAGAAGTTGGGGAGTGGCCGTAAGAGACAGAAGAAATGCCGCTCCATCTATATCCAGAAGGGATATCTGTAAAGCAACCAGCTGCTCTATCACATCTCCTAGAAGCAGTATACCAGTCCTCTTGATGAGCTTATCTACAATAATGCTCCCATTCCTAGGAGTATAGAATATCTCAATGTCATAGTCATGGGGGAACTCAAGTCATCGTCCATGTCTCCAGTCCAGGTCCTTCCGAGAGATGATATACCTAAGACTCTTCTGATCAGAGTAAATTTTAAAATGCTTTCTTATCTGATAGTGTTGCCACATCTTCAAGGGGAAGACCACTGCTGTTAACTCTAGGTCATGGGTAGCGTAGTTCTTCTCGAGATGTCATAGCTGCTGAGAACCATATGCGATCACTTATCTATCCTGCATCAGGACACACCCATGTCTGGTCCCTGATGTATCATAGTAAACTATATACCCTATTCCCTCCTCTGGAAGCCTCGAGATGGGGCACTAGTCAGCCTCTGCCTCAGCTCCTAAAATCTCATATGGCATCTCTCCGACCACACAATGGGTTTCCCCTTCGTTGTAAAGGCTGATAGTGGTGCTTCTACTCTGGAAATATTTGTAATGAACCTCAGATAGTATCCATCCAACCCAAGGAAACTCCGTAACTCCGCCACACTCCAGGGTGGTTCCCAATAAAGCACTTCCTCAATCTTTGCCGGATCCACTGCAACTCGAGCCTCTGAGATGACGGGTCCCTAGAAGTGAAACTATTGAATAAAAAACTTTAACATAGAGATCTTACCATAAAGCTGGTGCTCTCAGAGTGTGCCCAGTACTACCCACAAATGGAAGGCATGTTCCTCCTTAGTAGTTGAGTATATAAGAATGTTGTCGCTGAATACTATGACAAATCGATCAAGGTATGGCTGGAAGATCATGGTCATGAGTGCAATGATCACCACTAGAGCGTTGGTTATACCGAAAGGCATAACCAAGAACTAGTTATGGACATAACGACACCTGAAGGCCTTCTTCTTCACATCTTTATCTTGAACTCTGAGTTGGAGAGTTCCTGATCTGAGGTTTATCTTCAAGAACCACCGAGGTCCCTTCAACTGATCAAATAGGTCATCAATCCTTGGGACTGGGTACTTGTTCTTCACGGTAACCTCTTTTAGGAGACTGTAGTCAACAAAATGCCTCAAGCTCCAATCTGCCTTCTTGGAAAACAGAATCGGGGCTACTGTAACACCCTGGCCCCAGTTACCCAGAGTCGGTGCATTATTACATAACATTGGCATGATCACAAGAAAGATCAAATCATGAAAGATTGATTATTTTAGTAGCCTTGGAAACATTAGATATATTCATAAGTCTTACATTTCATCATAAAATGAAAACTACAACAATATAGTCTCCATAGTCCACACTCATATCCCCACATACTATCCCTGCAGGTCATTCATAAATTACTTCTTCACATCATGGGAAAAATAAAACATTGAAAGGGGTGAGCTCAAATTCCCAGTAAGGATAACAATATAGCGAAAACTTTCATAAATAAGAATAAACATTTAAGACAATGTTTAACTAAAACAAAAGCTTTTTAAACTTGAACTTAAACATACTATGGAAAAAATGAAACACTGCCATTTACTTATTCACGTGGATATTCTACTAATCGAATAATTACATGCAATATCAATAACCACTTTCATAATGATGGAATGCAAAATTCCAGACTGTCACAACCACATATCCAAGGCCTCGTGCGAAGACTACAAATAATATTTTGTCAAGGCCTTATGCAAAGAAACTAGTTTGTCTCATGAGGCCTACCGATGCATCGAGAAGATATAGCGGGCTCCACCCATCACATATTAAGTCCAATGCATTCCCATATGAAAAGGTTTAAACTTAACATAAAAATTCATATTAAAACTAGCATACGAAATGGAAATACTTCATCCATAAACCATGAATGGTATAAAAATAACACATCCATAGTAAAACATTTCAAAAAACCTTCAATACAATATAGAAGTTTTGTATCATAATAAATCAACTTCAAATAAGCGTAAAATCCATCAAAGGATGTTGACATAGATGAAATCAAAACACTTTGTATAGAAATATCTCTTTTTATTTTGAAATAATTTAAGAGTCATATATGTATAAAATAAAACATTTTCATTGAAAATATTCTTATAAGCTTGTAAGGGAAGCTTTGACGATTTTACAATGGCGGAAAATAGCCGCACCCGCCGTATAAGTGTAAAAAACATTATTAGCTTAATTCTGTCGAAAAGGATAAAAAGGACCTTGTTTGGAAAGAGATGGAATGATTCCTTTATAAACAACTTATAAAAGTCAACGAGGGTATAAATGACTTTAACTCATATTTTATTAAAGAGTAATAATGTTTTCAAACAAATTTTTATGAAACATGGATGTGGATGATAAAGAATTCCCAGTAGATTATTACGTATAAACAACCTCAGATAATGAATAGATTGTGAAATAACACTTACTTTGTACTTTTCCTTGGTTGGGGTAGGATAAACTCCTGTATAATGGTGAAATAATTGTTATTAAATTATACAAGAATCATATAGATTAATATTATATCATATATGATCTTTTAACGTTGATTTGTTAATAATATCTTAGTATTATCGTTGTTTCTGGTGTTAACTTACTCGTTTTCTGTTATATGTTTTGTTACGTAAGCTGTGTTTGTAATGGATAGGTTGTATCATAATCATATCCATAATGATATCAAGTCCTTAGATACTATTATTAATCATCAAATGAGAATTACACTTGAATGGATACGATGGAGAATGAATCTTATCGCGTTCATGGAGACAGTAGTCTGTACGTACGCACGAGCGGCAATATCATTATTTTGATATTAAAATAATATATAATTGGATGGTATATCATATATAAAGAATAATTATCATGTTATATTTATTATTTACATGTGTTACACATCATTATTATACCCATCCAAATAATAATTTATTGAATAACAATTACACCACGGCGTGAAGATGGTATGTCGTAAGTACGAACGTATGGTGACATGTTATTCAAAGGATGGATAGAATACTGAATATGGTTGTACCATATTTATAATAAAATAAAATTATATTTAAGATACTGTAGTTATTATTTTATAATGGTAATAACAAAGAAGGAAGAAGTGGAAGAAGAAAGGAACTTGGAAAAAGGGTGGTGAAATCATTACCACTTCTTCGGGTTCTTCCTTTTGATTTGATCAAAAGGGATCTTAGGTTGGATTTATGACTAAAGGAATTCCTCTAGGATGAAGTGAGTGAAGTTTAGATAGTATTTGGGTAGAGTCTGGCCGAGCCAAAAGGCTTTTAAGGTGTGAATTAATGAGAAGGGGGAGTGCCCTTTTATAAGAGGGGTGAGGGGCACCATTGGAAAAGCTAGAAATATTATTTGATAATAAATTCATATTCAGTTTTTAATGGCACAAAAGTGGATTATGTAAATTTTAAGGTGGGTATGGGTAGAAAAAAAATCAACCAATAGAATTTAGACAGGTTTGGGTTACTATATTAACCTTATCATTAAGTATTAACTCTTAGTTAATTAGTTTCAATTTTACAATGTCTCTTTGTATTTTTATATTATATGGTTAATACACTTACTATATACATCCAAGAGACCCCCAAGTGATCCATTAATGATAAAAATATCATGATATAAGTCTCTTGGCTGAACCTTAGTTTTTTAAGAATTTAATATCAATTAATAATATAATATTGGTTTTAAAAACTCTTTTTTGTCAATTTTTAAACTATTAAATAATTGATTTTTGTAAAACGGATAACATAATTATTACTTCTAAAAAAGTTAGTTAAATAATTTCTAAAATGTCATATTAACCTATTAAATTATTGTAATTCATAAAAAGTATCAAATTGTATTTATTTGGGTATCTACAATATCAATCATTTTAATTTTTCACTATTATGGTAATTACTGCATCACCATTGTGTCATATATAAATTAAATTATTTATTGTCTAAAAATTATAAATAAAATACAATTATGTAGGAAGTCATATTATATTTCTAATTAATAATTATAGTCGAAAATAAAACATATATAACCTTATGTAAAAATTGTTTTTCTAAAAGATATATGCTTCTGTCATTTTTGTATTCATTTTAACATAATTAAAATAAAGTGTCCCTATCACTTACAAGTGGAACCATGGGGTCCCAAAATCGACCCAAAGATTCCCATGGTCTGACATTTATCAACCAATAATGTTAGGACACGTTTTAGGGTTATTTGGTATTATTATAATATTATTTTTGAACCCTTATTTACCGGATTTACCCTTTAACCATGGTAAATAAAATATTTACTCAAGTAATTATTCAAAATGTCTAAAAATAAAAGTTACCTATTTACAAAATTTGAACATACTGATTCAAAATATGGAATCCATTTTTCCAAATTCAAAGCACAGAAGTGGAAGAAATTAATTTAAAATTAATTCCCGCGGTCAAAACAAGAAGCGTGTTTTTTATGATATAATAACTCTCAAAAGATTTATACTTGTTTATGTTTGGTTTAATTGTGAAATTATGTCCAATGAAAAAAATTGTATTAAAAGGTAAAAATATATTATAAATATACTTTAAAACCACTCAAATTCATAATTTATCACTATTAATTATTTTTATTAAAAAAGATGTTTTTAATTATAATTTAGTAATTTTCACTATTCATCGAAATATGAATGTTATCCGAAAAGTACTAAAATTTCACCCTAAGATAATTTCGATAATAAGAATCCAAAAATGAAGTCCATTAAGAAAGATAAAATTTATAAAATTTCAAAAAGTAGGTATTAATATTCATAACGGCTAGTTTGATTGGTTGTGGTGTCTGTTAGAACATGAAGTTGCGTACAACACACGCTACTGTATTATTCAAAGGAAAGTGTACCGTGGAAGCTTGGGATGTTTCATTGTAATTTTTTTTGATTTCCCCATTCTATAAAGTAAATTTATTTAGTCAAATTGAATATATAAATGTTTAAAATATTGGATTTAAAAATGGTTCACTATTAAAAGTTGGTAAAAGTGCATTACTGAAAATGAATTTGTTCTTACATTATGTCTAAGAAACTCATAATATGGATTCTAAAATTATAAGGATTATATGAAATTTATAATTTAGTTAATACTATTCATAACCTCTCTTGAACGGCTTGTTTGGTAAGTCATGTTGCGCTTGAACTCGGTGTTGCATGTAGTGCAAGTTATTTAATTAATTTGAAGAAATAACACACTATGAAATCATGGGGTGTTACATTCTCCCCTCCTTCAATAAATTGTTTCCTTGCAATTTTAAATTCTTCATTGAAAATAAAAGGTTGAATATAGAAAATATCCTTGTGGGAAAACCCACATTGGAAATTGGGTTAATAAAATTTAGACTTAAATAGAGGAAAAGAGAAATGAAAGGGTCACCACCAAATTATGATCTCTATTCGAAGAACATTGGTGGAAATTAGAGACATATAATTGGAGGAAAAAACGTAAATATTTATAGGTAGTGATTGAGGTCATCAATCACAAAAAATTGTAAAATTGAGGGCCTTAATTTCATCAATCTATGATGATTTAAAATACCATCGGTTCAGCAAAACATATAGTATTAGAATAACACATTTTTTTGTTTAAAGATCCCTTCACTAATGTATAAGAATTAATTTCTTCATTGAATAAGAGAAGAAGAAAATATAAACATGAAAATTAGAGTCTCATATTTTTACTAAGTTCTACCACAAACTCATCTTTCGCTCTAAAAGATAATAGAACATAAAAATAATAATCTATTTATCCTATTCGTATAGGGTTAAAAAATTAATTTATAATTCATCTAACAGATCCATTGAAGAAATGACATTATTTAATCCAGGACATCACGTGGGTTAGTGGTATGCTATACACCCTTGTCGCCCTTCTGTTCTGGGTGCAAGTCTCACGGCCTTGCCGGATGCGAAGGGTTGTCGCCCGACCTTCGGGTTGTCCTTTTATGGAAATCCTAATTAATCCAAACTAGAAATATCCAAAATACTTCAGTCCAAAATTTATAAGGAAGGTGAACACAATAAAGATCCTTTTTTTCCACGTAATAACATGTGATCACCATCATCATGTATTCTTTTAAAACACTGAAACATCCTGAATTACCATAAAACCTTATTGATTACATTCATGATCCCTTATTCTTTAAAGAATAATAGATATACTCCTTCAATCCAAAAATGTTGTAAACCCCAACAATGATGAAATATACAAATCATTAATCAGTCTCAAGGTAGTCAAGAATATCCAATATAATTTATCCAAATCAATCATGTATTATTCTAAAATCACTACCTCGGTATCAGAACCATATTGTGGTTTATCTTTCTCTCAACTATATATTTTCAAAAAATTTAACCTACTATTGAGTCACTTTTCATTGTTCCACACAATCTCAAGTACTTAATGAAATAGTACTGCAGTAAAATCCTTATATACTCCATAATTATTATAACAAGTACATTATTGATACATCACTCAAATAAAATAATCAACATAAGAACTCTAATAATTTCTCTTCATCTGTGGTAGTTTCATAACTTGGTTATTATCCAATATCATCATTTGCGGCATAGTCTGATGACTGGTACATAGGTTCGCATAGTGTCTGATCTCCTTGCAAATGAAGAATTGTACATTTGAAACCATTTTATTACCCTTTCAGTCACGTACTTTGTGCCCTTTTCCTCCACACTTATAAAAAACTCCCATTCCTTTCAGGCAAGTTCCAGGGTTTTTCTTCCCACAGTTATCACATATGGGAAAATTTTTCTTTTACCTATTCCCTTTATCCATCTTTCTCTCTTCCATCTGTTTTTTCTCTTGCTTCCCTTCAAAGCCATAGGACTCAGTATACTCTTTACTTATCTTATCAACACATGATATTATTTTTCACATGATGACAATACATGGGAGACTATTTCTCTTATAAATTCTGGCTTAAGACCATGAATGATATGATCCTTCTTTCTCTTTGGATCATGTGCAATGCAGGAGTTCTCATTCCTTCTACTAGGTGTCATTTCTAAACAATGGAATACACTAGATTAGTTTATGATTAACAATACCTAATCCCAAACTTGTAAAACACATAATATAAATTAAATAGTTAATGGATATAATCCCTAATAATAAAAATTTATCTTTTGAAGGAGTATATACTCATAAACCCTTCATAATGGTTTGTAATGAAAATGAGAATTATCCTAAGCATATCCCTCGGGAGTGTCGTAACGAAGAGTGCAGCAAGGCCCGTTGTCATGCACCAGTTCCCATTCGAGTCTATCTCAAAGCGGGGTTTTTGGGTTTTACCCCTAGGTACATCTGTGCTAGAGCCGCCTCTACCTGCTCGTATCCAGACATGGATGTATTGCTCGGAAAACTCAGAAAATCTCTACAATAACAAAATTCTAGGAAGTTCTTCTATATTAATCCTCAAATTCCATCTTAAATCTATGGGCTCTAATCAGAGTTTATCTAAATCTAGTTTCCAAGGTTTGTACTAAACTTCCTATGATACCAACTGTAACTCCCCTGCCCCAATTACCCAGAGTCGGTGCATTATTACATAAAATTGGCATGATCACAAGAAAGATCAAATCTCGAAAGACCGATTAGTTTAGTAGCCTTGGAAACACTAGATATATTCATAGGTTTTACATTACATCATAAAATGAGAATAAACATTTAAGGAAATGTATAACTAAAAAAATAATTTTAAACATGGATTTCAACATATTATTGAAAAAATGAAAAAATTCCATTTAATTATTCACATGGATATTCTACTAATCGAATAATCACATGAAATATCAATAACCACATTCATAATGATGGAATGCATAATGTCGGACTCTCATAACCACATAGCCAAGGCCTCGTTCCAAGACTACAAATAATATTTTGTCAACGAATTGTGCCAAGATACTAGTTTGTCTTATGAGACCTACCGATGCATCGAGGAGCTATAACGGGCTCCACCTGTCATATATTATGTCCAATGCATTCCCATATGAAAAGGTTTAAACATAACATAAACAATCGTATTAAAACTAGAATATAAAATGTAAATACTTCATCCATAAACCATTAATGGTATAAAAATAACACATCCAGAGTCAAACATATCACAAAACCTTCAATATAATATAGAAGTTTTGTATCATAATAAATCAACTTCAAATAAGCGTAAAATCTATCAAAGGATGTTTACATAGATGAAATCAAAACTCTTTTTAGAGAAATATCTCTTTATATTTTGAAATAATTTAAGAGTCATATATGTATAAAATAAAATATTTTCTTTGAAAATATTCTTATAATCTTATGATGGAAGCGTTGACGATTTTACAACGGCGGAAAATAGCTGCACCCACCATATAAGTTAAAAAACATTCTTACCTTAATTCTGTTGAAAACGATAAAAAGGACCTTTTTTGGAAAATGACAGAAATATTCTTTTATAAAACACTTATAAAAGTCAACAAGGGTATAAATGACATTAACCCATATTCTAGTAAAGAGTAAAAATGTTTTGAAACACAATTTTAGGAAAAATTGATGTGGATGATAAAGAAGTCCTAGTAGATTATTACATATAAACAACCTCAGATAATGAAGAAATTGTGAAATAACACTTACCTTTGGGGTAGGATAACCTCCTATATAGTGGTAAAATAATTTTTATTAAATTATACAAGAATTATATACATTAATATGATATCATATATGATCTTTTAACATTGATTTGTTAATAATATCTTAGTATTATCGTTGTTTCAGGTGTTAACTTACACGTTTTCATTTATATGTTTTGTTACGTAAGATTTGTTTTTCATGGATAGGATGTATCTTAATCATATATAGAAAGATATCAAGTCCTTATATATTATTATTAATCATCAAATGAGAATTATACTTGAATTGATACGATGGAGAATGAATCTTATCACGTTCGTGTAGACGGTAGTCCATACGTACGCACGAGCGACAATATCATTCTTTTGATATTAAAATAATATATAATTGGATGGTATATCATATATACAGATTCATTATCATGTTATATTTATTATTTACATGAGTTACACATCATTATTATACCCATCCAAATAATAATTTATTGAATAACAATTACACCACGACGTGGAGACGGTAAGTCGTACGTACGCATGTATGGTGACATGTTATTCAAAGGATGGATAGAATACTGAATATGGTTGTACCATATTTATAATAACACCACAATATATATAATATACCGGAGTTATTATTTTAGAATGGTAATAACAAAGAAGGATGATGTGGAAGAAGAAAGGAACTTGGAAAATGGTTGTGAAATCATTACCTCTTCTTCGGGTTCTTTCCTTTGATTTGATCAAAAGGACTCTTAGGTTGGCTTTCTGACTAAATTAATGCCTCTAGGATGAATTGAGGGAAGTTGAGAGAGTATTTGGGCAGATTTAGGCGAAGCCAAAAGGCTTTGAAGGTGTGAATTAATGAGAAGGGAGAGTTCCCTTTTATAAGAGGGGTGAGGGGCACCTTTGGAAAAGCAAGAAATATTATTTGATAATATATTCATATTCGGTTTCTAATGGCTCCAAAGTGTATTATTTAAATTTTTAGGTGGGTATGGGTCGAAAACAACTCATACAATAGAATTTAGACAGGTTTGGGTTACTTTACTAACCTTATCATTAAGTATAAACTCTTAGTTAATTAGTTTCACTTTTACAATGTCTTCTTGTATTTTTATATTATATGGTTAATAAACATACTATATACATCCAATAGAACCCTAATTGGTCACTTCATGATACAACTATCATAATATAAGTCTCTTGGCCGATCCTTATATTTTTAGGAATTTAATATCAATTAATAATATAATATTTGTTTTAAAAATTCTTTTTTGTCAATTTTGACACTATTCAATATTTGATTTTTGAAAAAATCATAACAGAATTATTACTTCAAAAAAATTAATTAAATCATTTCTAAGATGTCATATTAACCAATAAAATTATTTTAATTCATAAAAAGTCTCAAATTATATTTATTTGGGTATCTACAATATCAATCATTTTAATTTTTCACTACTATGGTAATTACATCATCACTATTGTGTCATAAATAAATTACATTAATTAATGTCTAAAAATTATAAATAAAATACTATTATGTCTGAAATCGTATTAGCTATCTTAAAAAATTTTATAGTCAAAAATACAACATATAGTACCCTATGTAAAAATTGTTTTCCGAAAAGATATATGCTTGTTTCATTTTTGTATTTATTTTAGCTTAATTAAAATAAAGTGTCCCTATCACTTACAAGTGGCAACATGGTAAATATAATATTTACCGAAGTAATTATTATAATATTATTTTTTAATCCTTATTTACTGGATTTACCCTTTAATCATGGTAAATATAATATTTACCGAAGTAATTATTCAAAATGTCTAAAAATAAAAGATACCTATTTACAAAATTTGAAAATCATGATTCCCAATATGGAATCCATTTTTTCAAATTCAATACACATAAGTGGAAGAAATTAATTTAAAATTAATTCCCCCTGTCAAAACAAAAAGAGTGTTTTTAAGATATAATAACCATCAAATGATTGAAACTTGTTTATGTTCGGTTTAATTGTGAAATTATGTACAATGACCAACATTGTATAAAATGGTAAAAATATATTCTAAATATACTTTAAAACCACTCAAATTCATAATTTATCACTATTAATTATTTTGATTAAAAATGTTTTTTTAATTAAAATTTAGTAATTTTCACTATTCATCGAAGTATGAAAGTTATCCAAAAAGTTATAAAATTTCACCCTAACCTAATTTTGATATTACGAATCCAAAAAATGATTTCCATTTAAAAAGTTAAATATTATAAAATTTCAAAAAGTAGGTATTACTATTCATAACGGCTAGTTTGATTGGTTGTGGTGTGTGTTTGAACTTGAAGTTGGGTACAACACACGCTACTGTATTATTCAAAGGAAAGCGTACCGTGGAAGCATGGGATGTTTCATTGTAAATTTTTTTGATTCCCCCATTCTAAAAAGTAGATTTATTTAGTCAAATTGAATATATAAATGTTTAAAATATTGGATTTAAAAGGGGTTCACTATTAAAAGTTTGTAACAGTGCAATACTGAAAATGAATTTGTTCTTACATTATGTCTATGAAACTCGTTATATAGATTATAAAATTTTAAGGATTATATAAAGTTTAAAATTTAGTTAATACTATTCATAACCTCTCTTTAACGGCTTGTTTGATAAGTCATGGTGCGCTTGAACTCTGTGTTGCATGTAGTGCATGTTATTGAATTAATTTAAAGAAATAACACACTATGAAATCTTGGGGTGTTACAGCTGCCCAGGGAGAAACACTGGGCCGAATGAATCCCTTCCCCTACAAGTCCTCTAGCTGTACCAACAACTCACGAAGCTTAGTGGGAGCCATCTGATAGGCTGGAGTACATATTTGTGCCGTCATGTGGTACATGTAAATGTAGATGTCCAACTCTCTAGGAGGATGTAGTCCTGGAATATCATCAGGGAAAACATCCACATACGGGTCCACCACTGCAGGATAGCTCGGACTCTCCACATCAACATCTTTGAGGGTAAGGAAAGAAAAATGATGAGTGATCTGCTGCACCCTCCTCCGAGCAAGTCATTCTTTTGTTAAAAAGGTTCCCTTCTCTCTGAGGAAGGTAAACCTGGTCCCATCCACACGGCACACCACACTTTTCGCCTAATACAGTTAATCTGAGCATGGACTATAGAAAACCAATCCATATCCAAGATGACGTAATAAGGTCTCAACGCCGCTACTAGGAGATCCATGTCGAAGCTCTCACCTCCTAGTGTAAGCTCTCACTTCCGGAACTAGTGTGTAATCGTCGAATCAGCTCTTATAGGAGTCTCTAGCCATAAGGATCGATTCAACGGCTCTGTCGGAATCTCTGAGCTCTGAATGAGGGCAGTTGCAATGAAAGAGTGACTAGAACCTTTGTCTATAAGAACTGCAGCTAAGGTGGATTAGACACATATCATACCTCGAATAATCTCTGGGGAACCATGATCTTAGGCCTCAGCTTCCTGAAGCTGATCTCTCCCCTGTCCACCCGATCCCTACGGTTGGGGTGGGCCTCCTGGTGGTGGTGGTGGTAACACCTCATTGCATCTTCCACTGCCAGCTGCATGTCCATCTCCTCTTCCACGTATTCGTCCCCCCTGAGGACTGTCTTGTTCAGACCTCTACCTCTACCAGGTATGTCCCTCAACAGTCTGGTGATCATCTGAACGACGAGTTGGACAATCACGATCCATGTGACCCTACCCACCGCATGAGCAACACTTACTGCTACTGGAAAGTGTGTCTCTGCTCCGTGTGCCCTGCATAACCGATGTTGATTCATGCATTCGACCACCTATATGTATGGTCCTCTTGGACCTCTGCGACATCTATCTGCTACTAGCTGCAGAAGACTCTGCTGCATGTCGGCTAGTAGTGGGTCTTGCTGCTGGTGACTGGTAAGCAAGGAAACTATTCACTATGAGGGCTCTCTCTAACACCCCCGCCTGGGTCAGGATGCAGATGGGATATCATAGATGCTCTGATCTCTCTCCCGATCCTTTTCTCGAAGTTCCGAGCCCTGAAGAATGGGTCCCACACCATATCTGTGGAGTCGCGCATGAGGTCGGTGAACCTCGCAGAGTACTGCGCCATAGTCTTGCTACCCTGCTGTAGATTCAGTAGCTCCTACATCTATACTGCGTAAAGAGTGGCTGGGATAAAGTGAAATCGAAACAGGATCTCGAAGTCTGCCCAGAGTATCATTGCCTCGTCATGCACTTGGAGCATCATGCTCCACAATCTGCCTACTTCTGTATGAAGGAGACTCGCTGCAATGATCACCATGAAGTTTTATGGTGTCCCTACTAGCATGAAGAGTTTCACCACAGCCTCCAGCCAATCCTCATCCGCATGTGGGTCTATCTCTCTCATTAACCTGGGTGGCCTATAGCACTGGAACTCGTGCCATGCGCTCATGTGGCGTGCATCATCTATTGTTGGGGAAGGTGGCATCAGTGGCCCAACGTGAAGTAGTACCGCTGGTGCCTCCACTAGTAAAGAAACCTGCATTGAGGCCTCATCTCTTGGTGGACTTTCAGTATGTACGACCCTCAAGGCTCTGACTAGTCGTCCACAGGGAGGCATGTGGAATGAAACAGATGTGACACAATCAAAAGATTATATAGGGTGACCTGACCTGGTTGAGATGACATAAAGAATACTTTTGGAAACACGCACACAATTAGTGTTTTTGTGCACTGAGTCAGAAATCAGAAGTCAGGGTCCTGGTGTATGGATATGTCAGCCACCCACACCAACACTGGACTCCCTGAACTGAAAACCACACTTAGTACCCTTAACATTATTGCTTCATAGAAAAGAAAGATCAGTGTTCTATGTTCTTGTGGTAGAACCGACTCATCTAATACCAATTTGTCATGACCCATCCCTCGGGGCCCGTATCATAACTACACCAAGCCCTCCTTGAATATGAAAGGGTTGGATACTATCCCCAAAGGCATAAATCCCTAAACGAGGAAGGAATTGACTTTATAACAGTAAAAAAACACATCAGAGTACACAAATGGAAGAAATACACTATGTAAATCTTTATACAAAGAAGTGATGGAAAGTAAAAGGGGCCGAAAATACAAGCCCTACAGGTAAGTACAACATAAAGAATATAAAAATGATGGGAAGTAATATAGCTGTTGGGTGGTCCTCGAGGGTTCCTACCTGATTGGTAGGTACAGATGTCCTCCTCAGCACTCATGTCTATCTGTCTCCTCTGTGTACCATCACACTGAGTGGTCCACCTCTGGGAAACGTCCGGTCCTACTAGTCTCAGCCTCAGTCAAAACTGTCTATCGTTTGGAACTAACATAATATGGTCTGGGCTTAGCCTGTAAAGGGGTGAGTATAACGATACTCAGTAGAGACCCCATGACCCTCAAGGTCTCACAAAATCCAACATGGATAAACCAAATAGTTTGAAATCAATGGATAACCATTACATAGGTATATGCCCATACATACACCTATGTTTTCTAGTAACCCATATCAATCATGAGGAAAACACGGAAGTCATTGACTCAGCTCAAACCAAGATTTTTATTATCGAAACCACGAATGGTGGCTTTCTTCTCTACTATCGAGTACATTGGGCTTGCCACATCACACAAAGGCTCTTCCCAATGGCCTTGCACTGTTGATGTACTCTTCCTATCGATTACATTGGGTCTACCATGTCACACAGTGGAACTCCCCACCATGGGTATGCCGCTCTCACAAAGAGGTGCTCCCCCTCATAACCTGCTGAGGTATTCCTCTTGTCGAGTACCATAGGTCTGCCACGCTCACAAAAAGGTGCTCCCCGCCTGTGGTTCTACCACATAACATAGAGGTGCTCCCAACTAGGCTAGTCAAGTCACTCTGAGTCGAATCGGTCAAGCAGTCGTCAGGTCTCAGCCAGCTACTAGGACTCTGTACTCTATCTTCTCACCTCTGGAAGGATCTGCTACACGAGCTACCAGTCAATACTCCAACTATCAAAACATACCATGAAGAAGTATCTCAAGGGTCCTAAATGTCATAGGGGTCTCAACTCAAGAGATAGTGCATCAATCGAACACTTGGTCTATTAGATATTTTCCTTTTGGTCCTGGGGGCCTGGTTGGATTTGTGTAGGATCCAACCTAACCATTTCAAAACAATACACAAAACTCATGTGGGTATTCTAAAATTGATGGTTTCTCTCGATGAATATTGGCGCCGCTGACGGTTTTTCAAATGGACGTCCGGTGTCAAAGATATGGCCCAAGAAGATATGGGGTTAGTAGTGGGCTTAGGTCCAGTCCAACCCAACTGGACCGACTCGGCGCAACCCAGTCTTGGACAACCTGGTCTGGGTCGTTCCGACCAGACTCACTGTGTCTGACCCAGCCCATTGGGTGGTTGACCCCACTACGTTTGCCCTGGTACTCTTGGCCCGGCCCAGCGGACTGCGCGGGCAGTTTTGCCTAGGCTCAGGACTAGTTCGGGCCAGAGGGTTGCGATTACACAGGGTTGCGCGGCTCGGCCCAGAGGGCATGAGGGATTCGGGAATCCGGCTCTATCAAGAGTGCGCGAGCGCGTGGAGGAAGGCTTGGGGGTGGTAGGACATGTCGTGTCAGGGCGTTGGGCAGGCCGCGGGGGCACCAAAAGGGTGTCTGACAGATGTCAGGTAGGCCGCGGTGGCACGTGCAGTGTGCCGGGTGGCCGAGGGGGCACCGGAAGGGTGTCAGGCAGGGGTCGGGTAGGCCACAGGGGCACCGACAGGGCGCTGGGAAGGCCGCGGGGTCGCCGGGAAGGGCACCAATGGTGCCGTGGGAAGGCGGCCTGGGCTCCGGGCTGCTCGCCGGGGGGGGGGGGGCGTGGGCAAGCCGGTTCGGCGGATCTTGGGCCGACGACGCTATTCACAGAGGCCGCTGGTAGCGCGACCATTGCCATTTCCGCCTTTGATTCCTCGTCGTTGATACATCACCATGACATATAACGTCAGAAGAACTGAGAGATTGATGGAGGTTGTCGGGCCATGTTAGGTTGTCCCACACCCTCTTCGTTTAGGGAGATAAAATTTTGAGCATCATGAGAAGAATATGATCAATAATATTCCCACATCACCCCCTTATTATCCTTTGAACAAGGTAAGAAAAAGGTACAACTTCAACTAGTAATAAACACCCTACCTTTTCATTCGTCGTTCGTCGTTCGTTGACAGAGTTGCAGAAAGCAGACGATGAAGATTTTCGTTCATCGCGTTTGTCACACACTCCCAATCCCGAGCTGTGTCGGTCATGGAAGACACTCCACGTTGGTTGGATCTGAGGAAGGATGTCGAAGAAGGTTGTTGGGGTTCTCCGTTCTTCATTGGAAGATGTGGTTCCTCGTTCTTCGTTGGGAGCTTTTCTCCCTAGTTATCCTCGTCCTCCGTTCTTCCAAAAATAAACAATTCCAACAAAAATAATTGAATGGTTATCTATTATTCTGTTGGAATAGAATTCAAAAAAGGAAGAATAAATTAATTGTGTCCATCACTAAATGTGGAGGATTGGCATAATAAATTATGTGTTGTCTAATTAATTAAAAGAGAGGTGGTGGCACCATAAATGGTAGAGGAGGTCAAGGGACTCCCCCCTCATTAATGAGGGTAGTTGAGAGATTTTCCACCCACCCATTAATTGGGGGGTTTTAGTCTCGTGTGGTCCTCACGTTGTAACCTCTCGCGGGTGGTTATGCTTGTGTGTGCCCCACCTGTATAACCTCTCATCAGAGGTTATGGTGTAGTGGCCCCACATCCAACCTCCATGTAGAGGTTTTAACCAAAAATCACTCACATAGATGAATAAAATAAAATAATGTGTTGTCCACTTTATTTTATTATTTTTTATAAATAACCAAAAACTAACTTTTATTCTCGACCATCTGCCGTCGAGGTGAATGTTTTCATAAGTGAATACCAGTGCTGTGAGTTCAATGGTGCCCTCAGATTTTAGTTCTGAGCACCAGTTCAAAAATTATAAAATCCCACTCGTACATTTACTGAACGTACCCAAACAAAACTTCAGAAATTTATTTTGGCCACACCTGGCCTTGGAATCAAGCGTCGTAAATTTTCTCGCACTCGTAAAAATACCATGTATTTATGAACAAAATTTAAACTGAATTTCCGGGTCATTACATTACTATACACAAACATATTCTTACACATTCAGTTGTTTGGACATGCTATTTTTTGTTTGTTTTCATCACCTTTATGATTGTGGCTATGATGATTAGCTAATGAATTGATAATAAAACCTAAATTAGTGTAATGTGATGAAATAATTATTAAATAACATTTTTACTTAATAATTGAGTTTTAATAATATAAATTATCAGCACAATTAAACATCAATTTTTTAATTCAATAATCATTGAATAAGAGGATTTTTAAATTCAATGATTAAAAAAGAACATTAATCACCATGATATCACCATGATAGTGAAGATAAGTTTCAAAAACAAATAAATTACAACTTTTTAAATGAAACAACCTTTTATTTTAAAAGTAAATGTAATGTCTGATAGCGTACATAATATACCACATCAATCTTAAATGGAAAACTAAGTATTATTATATAAATGTGACCATTATGATGTAGTTGTTAAATTTTTTTTTATAAATAGTAATAAATTATTTACTATATCAATTTAATGGCCTAACATAATCTGAATTTATTTTTGTTTTCTTATAAGACAAACTATTTTTAGTGATGTTATTTTATTTTTCAAAAGCATGTTTTCATCAAAAATGAGTTTTTATTATATTTATGATATAATAGTACATTTTATTAAAATTTATAGAAAAATTATCATATAAAAATTATATCATCGTTTAAAAATTAATTTATAAATAATTATTTAGATTTTTTTTGAAATAATTTTTTTCCAGTGTAATGTTAATAATACTTGTTTTTATTGAAAACTATATTTTATATACATGGTCTAATATTTTTTTGGATTACAGACAATGTTTAAATAGTGGATTTTCATTTTAATTACTCCAATTAAAAATTTTTATATGTATTTTAAACATGAGATTATTTTTAAATGATTTTTTATTTAAAATTATAATTTTTTCGAAACTAATTATTTCTCTTTTAATGTTGTTGTTAAATTTTAAATTAAAATCTATAACATTTTTACATTAAATTTTGATAATTTATTTCATATTTTAAATCCTTAGGTTAAATTTTAGTAAGTATTTAATTTATATTTTAGACATTATTATATATGGTTAACATGGTAATGGGTAAATCATGTATTTTTGGTTAGTTATAGTACTGTTAAGAGCAATAAAATGAAGATAATATCTACAAAAATAAAATGGGAGTAGAATATGACAACCAAAATTACAAAGGTTACAATTTATGACGTTTTGGGACCACATGGATGGGATTATGACTATTATATTATTTAATTTAATATAATTTCAAACATGTCATAATGATTTTTAATAGGTGAATTATTTTTAATATGATTTCATCAAGATGATATGATTGACTATAAATATTATGTTTGAGTGTAAAATAATTATATTGTTCGAGATAATTTATTATAAATTTTTCTGAATTAAATAATTACCTTAACTACTTACACAACCCTGATGCAATAATCATTAAATTAATGAAAAAGTAAACTAAATGATATTAAAAATATTGAAATAAATATTTTTTGAGATAATTAATATAATACAAGAATTTTATATATTACCTTGACATTTGAATGACACAATAAAACATTTTTTTACAAATTATAAGTGTTTTATTGATATTATGAAACTCAATGTCATGTAGAGATCTTGAACATGACATTATTGATATTTTATAGTAGAAAAACTTTCTTCAACGATATCTAATTATTAAAAACAAAAAATTTATAAAACTATTTTGAATAAGTTTTTAAATATTACATATAGTTCATTTATTGGAATTATATGATTTTATAGAATATATATTAGCTCCCAAATTTGGGAAGTCCATGTTGTCATGGTAAGAGTTAAATTGGTTAAATAAGGGGTAAACCCAAAGGACAAGGGTAGAAATATAGTCTAAAATTATATAATTATTATTGGATGGGAGAATCTAGTTAATTTAATATATTATATTAAAAATTAATAATTTTGGAGCCATTTTTTTATATATAATTCTATATTAATTTATTATTTTTTGGAATTCCGAGAATTCACCTCTCATATCTAATAAAAGGGGGAAACTTATTCTCATTCCATTGCACTAAATACCATATTAATCAAGAATTATATTAAAAAAGTAATTTTATAATCCTAATTCATATTTTAAATTTCTTTTTAAAGCCTAATCCCAAGCATAGAGGTTTTGTGGTATTAAGTGATAAAGATTTTTTGAATAAGATACATCATTGTAAATCTTGTGTTGCAATTTTTTAATTCTTCCACAGACCTAAAACCAGATTCATCAATGTTAATATAACTATTATAGTATCCTATATATAATAATTTTATTATTATTATGGTTTAATGATATATATCAATCTACACTTCAAACAAATGAGAAAACAATTCATCGTTCTTGTGAACGAAATACTACCATCATACAAACCGTTGATAGTCATTTTCCAACAACTACAATAAATAATGTTTATAATAATTGAATTAAGATTTATATATGATATTAATGACATATCTATCATTATCAAAATATAATATATCATTCATTTACTTACAATTCCGTTCATAGAAAAATGATAATGTTACTAGTGCGTAAATGTGAATTATCACCCCTATATAATGATGTGATTTATTTTTGATAACTACATCACATGGATGATATGTATAAGTATATTAAAATTATTAATATTATATTTTTTATAATATTATAATAATATAATGATAAAATAATAATCAACTTCTTTTTATTGTGAAGGTTGAAAAATACAGGGTAACTCATGCGTACGTACGTCCGACCATCTTCATAATTGAAACAAAATTGATTTTTCAAAACCATATTTTATCATTGGATATAAATTTATTATTTATATACATAATTTATATTTATTTCATTAATATTATTCTTTATGGGATGGAATGCGGACTAAATTTACCATAATCAACCAACTAAAGTAATTTTGGACTTCAGAAACAAATATCATAAAAAAATCTGATAAGAATGTAAATGATTATGTAATTAAAATGTTAATAAGTTATATAAATGGAAGAAATAAAGTAAAAAAGTTTTATAATAAATTATATAATTTGGATAGTTTTATTATTCAGAATGATAAATAAATTATGTGATGAGTTTTATGTAAAATAAGGGCATTTCTTTTAAAAACAATTATTTTATATATTCCCCTAAAATTCCATTTTCATTAAATATCTAAATGAATAATTAATAATATTATTTAAATAATTTTTTTATTTTAATTCTATTCCTTTAAAATGTTTTTATCAATTTTTTAATTTTTAATGAATAGTATGAAAGGAAATATTTTTTCCATTTCCCAAATGAGGAACCATTGTGACTTTTCCGACCAAAATATGAAATAAATGTTTCATTATCATATACAGAATGAGAGGATTTTTCCAACCTCAATAAAAAAATTTCATGCTTCCATTACATGTTTATATTAATATATGTGATGAAATATTTTTCCTTTTTATGTGGCTAAATTTATTTAAAATATGTTATTTCAAAATTAGATGGTTATTTTTCTTTAAAATATTATTATGATGAAATATTTCGTTATTTATAATTATTTTATTGTTCATATGAAATTATATGTTGTGGGGTTGTAATTTTATAAACCCTGAATGGGTTGTTATGATATAAACTACATTGCATTGGGAACTCCATACATGGAAGTCTATTATATGGTTATTCTATATATGAAATGGAGTTAACCAATTAGGATTACCATAATAGATAATTGTAATATACATATGATGGTTATTACATGATTATATGTGATAGTTAATCAAGATTATAATTGATGGTTACTCTAATGCAATTTTAAAAATTCATCCCTGATGGACTTCTATTAGTATAAGTGTTGGTTATTCAAATGATTCCCCAAGTTTCCAAAATGATATATCTACATTTTAAATGGAATTTAAACATTATCATTGAGATAAAAATTTGTTTTTCATCAAAAAAGTTTATTCTATGAGAATAAATAATAATGTGATAATGTATTGTATATTATGGATTTTTATATTTACCACTAGAAAAAAAATTCATTTTTATATCCCTAATTTTTCTTTTTTTGATAAATCCAAGTATTTAAATTAAATTCCAACTTAAGAGTTTAATATTAAAACTATAAATATTTATCATTCGTAGAAACCATTTTTTGTTTAAAATGATTTGTTTTCTGGAAGAAATTTATACTATGTATAAGCATCCGCTTGTAATGTATAGGTTTTCTTATTAAAAGTTTTCCATAATTTTATAATTTACCAAACCAATAAGTAACTCATAATTATAAAAATGTGAATCATATTATAAAAACAATATAATATTTAATTAATAATTAAGGACCCTTAAATCTTTTATCATATGAAGGCTTAGATAACTATTGATAATATGATAATTTCAGGGAAGGATGTCTTAAGTGTTACATATTCCATCAATTTGTTTACAAGTTTAGTGTTGTTATTAGAATCAATGTCCTAGAAACTCCTTTCGAGGTATTATATTGTGTTTAAATTTAATTATTATGAGTAAATTTAGGGAAATATATTATAATTCAATCCTTAATTTTTATGGGTTTTACAGAAAATGTTATATGTGGAACAACAATATTATTTTTCGTGGGATTATTTTTAATGGTATTGGTAGTCTTTAAGGATTATATGATCTTTTATTTACGAGTTAATTATTGTTTGTAACATTTGGAATAAAAAGTGCATGGTATTGGATAACCTTGGATGTCAAAATAATTCCTTAATGCTGAATATTTTAAAGTTATTATTAATGATGTTTAACTTGTTTATAGAATTTTATAATCATTTTACAAATTTTGTTTCAAAATAAATTACAACCCAATGGATGAGTGACAACCACATGCATTCGCCTAGTCTATTGGGATTAAAACCACAAAAGAAAGGGAATTAGGGTGAATCACCTACCACTCGCCTACAAGATGTATTAGTTTGTATGATTTTTTTGTATTTATTCTATCTCATGGATGAAGATTAATATTTTTTTTGTAATATTCGTTTTATAAAAGAGTTAACTATATTATTGCAAAATAAATTCATGATTAATGGTATTTTGGAATATGGTCACTATTTTTGGAACCCTATATGATTATGAAAAACATAATAATATGTAATTTTAGATGAGAAATAAAGGATGTATAATATTTTAGAAGCCCTTTGATTTTATTAAGGATTTATGGTGAGTCTTGATATTTATGGAAATTATTTACAGATCTTGGGTATTAGTTGATTGGGATAATTGCATTTTTAATTCTATATATTAATAGTTATTGATATTATTTGGAGATAAATATTAAAATTATTGGGGATGAATATGTTATTAATTCCTTTTTATTTCTGGGGTTTAAGATTAGTTCAGAATACTATTGAGAAATTTAATGGATACTATTTTAAATGATCCATGTTATACTGTTGGTATTACAGTTTAATATTGGCCATGTTATTTTCTTATCAAATAAATGGTTTCTATGTTTTGAAAATTATATTAAATTGTCTGAAACAATTTTCTTGTGGTTTAATTGAAAACAAAATATTAATACATAGTTAATCATTTCTAGAATTTTTTGATCCATTTATTCTAATTATATTGCGTCATGTATGAAACCTGAATCATAAATTCTCATCATTTGTAGAAAATAAATTTAATGTTATTGAAATTGATTAATAGATAAAATTATACTTGTAATGTAGTTATATTTCTCTTTTTTCATACTATATATGGAAATAGAATTAATCATCTCTAGGAAAATGATCTTACAATAATTTTATATATATTTTTCATATAGATAAATTGATGTCCTATCAACCAATCCTAGATTTATTATTTTATGATGCTACAATTTTTAATGATTGTGTTCCCTTTCGATCTCTATCAATCACGGTGTTTTAGTTTTTTCTTATATAGACATTTTTATCTTCTAACTTATGTACAATTACATAGAATCATACTATGCATTATTTTGTACTTCCTTAATACTTACATTTCCCTATTTTCAAGATAAAGTTTTATTAATCCATTTTTATTATGTGGGTTTTCAATAAAATTATTTTTAAATTTCAAACCATGTCTACTGATTTAATATAAAAAATTGTGAGTAAAAAATTTTCAAAGGGGGATGTAAAATAATTTTTAACTAAAAGGAAACACAATGTTTGATATTATACATGATAGACAACATCATTCTTAAATAAACCACTAAATATTATAATTTAAATGTGATCATTATTATCAATCTGTTAAATTAGTGGGTATGAATAAGAACAACTAATTTTATAAATAAATACAATTTTCTAATATAAATTAAATATATTAGTTAGTTATTAGTAATTAATCACAGAAATGATTATAAATCCATTTTAGTTTTCAAAAACAAATTTTCATCAAAAAATGTTTTTTATGAGGAAATATAATAATTTATAAATGTTATAGATATATTTTTTTGAAACAATTATAATTATTTCTAATTTTTTATTATAAATATAATTATGGAATGTATTTTATATAATTTTTTTTCAAATATATAGTTTTCAGCGACAAGTTAAAAATGATGTGTTTTATTGAAAAAAATTTTATTTTTGACTTGGTCAAATTATGTTTTGTGTTATTTTAAAATTTTTATTAGTCTATATTTTTATTTAAATATTTTAATAATGGTTTATGATATGTATTTTATAATTTATCATTAAATAAGACAATTTATATAAAAAATGGAATTAAAAAAATAACTGTGATTTGTTGGATAAATTTAAATTAAATTATCAAACTCATATTTATTTAATTATGATAAATTTATTTCATATTTGGAATTAGTGGTTAAAATTTTAGATTGTAAATCCCTTTTAATTATGGTCAATATGAACAAAAATGCTACCAATTTAGGATACCACATTTAAGGGTAAAACATGTAATTTTGGTTAAATAGAAAATATCAAAAACCATAACCTGATCCAAAAACTAAAATAAATATATTTGGATGACTATTGATTAACTATAATTATCCACGGGTTTAATATATTCCCTTTTAGGTCTAAATAGATGAGTTTATGACCATTATAGTTTGGTATTTAAGGAATCATGAAACAACACACACTTGTATTTTTAAATAACTACTCTATATTTACTATAGTGTTGTCTAAAGTAGATGTTCAACTATATATATCATTATTAAATATAAAGTAATTATATTCTTCATGCATTTTTTTCAATTTTTATTATAGTAATAAATAACAATATTTATTTTACAACATTGATGAAGTAATTGTCCAATTAATAAAAAAAATAAAATAAATGAGATTAAAAATATTAAAATAAATTTAAACTTATATTATTAATTTTTTCCAAGATTTTCATTTATTAAATTTTCATATTAGGTATATAATATTTTTTTTATTTTAAGTATTATCTTGATATTATTAAAGATAATGTCATGGTTAGATCTTACGATTGACTTTATGGGTATTTTACAGTAAAACAAATTGTTAAATTTTTTAAAATTTCAAAAAATGTACAATTTATTAATGGGATTATGATATAGTTTAAAATAATTTCCACTCTCCATTTATTAGTAATGTATAATTTTATAGAGACTATTTTAACACTCAAATGGTTACAATCCTTGTTCCAATAACCTTATTAAAATGCATTAATTGAGATCTAAAACATTAAGATAATTGTAGTAATATAGTAAAAAAAATTAACAATTTTATTATTATTAGTTTATTTTAAAATATCTTCATCATATATTGTAAATTAATATGTTTTTTACAATTATTATTTAATAATTTTTTATATTAATTTATTATTTTTCTAAATTACTTAAATTCCCTTCCCTTATCTTATGAAAAGAAAACAATTAATCTTATTTCATCACAGCTTGAAAACCATTTGGTTCAGACAAGAAATAGTAAAATACCTTGTTAGAATCCATATCGATATAATAGCGAAATTTTTCATGAATAACACCATCCTTAGTGGTATTATGGTGATAAGAAAAAGAGATAGCTAGATGATGAGGTATCATTGTCAGTTTAGTGTTTCTCTTTCCATTATTATTATATATATGTAAAACTATTTCAAAACATTTTAAAATAATAAATAGAACATAAAAAATATTATTTTTAGTTTATTATGTCAGTTTCATGACCTATATCTATCTCAAAATCCATTAAATTGTTAATTATTTCATTGTTCGTGTGTTCAGCAACTATCGCCACACAAACCAATGTGATTCGTTCACGATTCCCAACTCACAATACTGGTTATAATGAAAGATTTATGGATTCTATATGAAATTAATAATATCTTTATCATTATGCAATTATAATATATAATTTACTTTCTTACTTATCCCTTCATAAAAAAATTATAACATCATTCAATTGTACTTGTGAATTATCACCTCTAGGAATCGATATTATTCACTTTTCATCACAAAATCACATGGATGATATAAATAAGTATATTTAAATTTGTTCAATGTTAATTATATATTTATTATTCTAAAATATTAAGCTATTAATTAACCTAATTTTATTATGATCGTTGAAAAATGGAAACATTACTCATTCTTATGTATGGAATACCATCTCTATGATTCTAATAAAATCCATTTTTACATACTCATATTTAATGGTTGGATTTAAAAGTATAATTAATATATAAAATGAATATTATTTAATGAATATTAATCTATGGATGATTGATTGCCCACCACTTTGACCATAGTCGACTGACTATAGTCTTTGTGGACATAGGTGCTGAATATTATAAAAACACATGATTAGAATTTAAATTATTATGTAATAAAATTTTGAATGACTGATATAAAAAACTAATGAACATAATAGTTCATCCTATGATTGTATACAATTAACCTATTTTTATTATTCTGGATTTTAAAGAACATTCATTTCGTATTGGACTTCGGTCAAGGTACTTTATTTTAGTTATTATATTTTTAATGATTTCCACTAATATCTATATTCATTCAATATCTAAATGAAAATTTTCTAAAAATGTTAATGAAGGTTTTTATAATTTTTCAATTAATTTTAAATTTTATTTTATCTATGTTTTAGTTTTTAAGTAGAGGGTTCAAATGAAATATGTTGTCATTTTCCAAATGAGGTATTTTTTAACTTCCCCAACAAAAATACGGATGAAATGTATTTATAATATAAATTGAATTAGATTATTTTCCTATAGTCCTTATTGAGGAATTATATTTATCTACATTTATATGTTTATATTTTTATTTTGAAATATTTTTTTTCTTTTTTATGTGATTATTTTTCTAAATATAAGTGCTCTAATAAATAAAGTTTTATTTTACTCAATATTGATTTTATAACACAATAATTCATAGTTTATGTTATTTTTATGATTCTTGATAACTTATTTCACGATGGATCCTATGTTATAAACCCCATGTGGGTTGTTATATAATAACCTTTAATGCATTGGTTTATCTGGAGTTGGTATTCAACTGTATGATCATTTCATATATTATACAGTTTTAACCAATTTAGTTTCCCTATTGAGATAATATGAATATAAAATAATTTTTATTAAAATATTATATATTATAGTTATAAATGAGTATGTGTGATTGTTATTCTAAGGTAATTTATGAAATTTAAAAGTCAATGTCTTCCATGAGTAGTTGTGGTGGTTACACCGACGATGAACCAAGTTGCCAACTTTTTTTATCAGTGATTTATTTGGGTTTTAAATGTTTTATTTGAAAATATTTAATTTTAAAAAAAAAAATTATTTCTACTTTGATAACAAAGATTAATTTGATATTTTTATTTATGTTATTTATTTTCATGTTTTCTTCTGAAAAATTGGGTTTTTTTATATTAATATTTATTACTAATATTTTTTTTCCATTCCACAATTTTCAAATGTTTTTCATTGGTTTTATTGATGATTAAGGACAAGGACGTTTTCAAGAAGATAATTAATAATATTTATTTGGAATATAAACCATATTTCATTTAAAAAGTGTTTTTTTGTTAAAATTAATACAGTATATAAGTGTCTACTTTAAACGTTTGTATTTTCCAAGTAAGTGTTTTTTATTAATTCTCAAAAACCTTAAATCCAAACGATATTCATAATTTTAATAATGTAAAATATATTATATAAACACATGAATATATGATTCTTAATACAGGGTCTGTGCAATGAACATTATGTTCGTGATGAAACATATTCAGTGAGTAAGGACCCGATTTTTCGAACCAAAGCATGTTTATGAACTAAACAATGAATTACATAATACTATTTTTATTTATAAACATTTATTTATTTGTAATATGGTAAAATAGGATAATGTAATGAAGTGTAATGAATTTTCGTATGGTTTTTATAAATATTAGTAAGATATAAAAATTTATTTTTTTGGGGAGTTAGAACATGAATGATGATGATGAAGTATTTGTAAAAAGTTTAATTTTCAATATTATTTTGAAATATAGAATTGTATTTGAACACATTGTGGATAAGGTTGTATTTTTTGTCAATAGTTGTTAATAAAGATAAAAATGGAGAAGGAGATGACGTAGAACTCCAATGTTATTGAGAGGTATGGTTCAGAAAATTATTGAACAGATATTTGGTTTTAAATACATATTCCAAAGGTGATATATTGTATACAACAACAAAACCATCTCAGAGAGTGTTATAGGGCTTCATGTTATAATGTGATCATGGGACATCTCAATGTTCAAAGAGATCATTCAAGATCCTACCTAGAGAGACATGTGTCCCTGCATGTGGGGTCATGTGGAGATTTGAAGATTTGAGAATGATCATATAGAGATGAGACGATGATGCCTGTCATATTACGAGTTTAATGGAGAGACTCATTTTACTGGAAGACAGGGAATTTGGGATGTTTTAGTAATTTCCCAAAATAATCTAACGAGGCTAAAACTGATCTTTCAAAGAGTATATATGACATTCAAATGATTTTTTCATAAATTTTACTGATCGTTGAAGAAGCTAAATGACACTGGAAAGCATGGGTGTTCTTGCCATAGATGATATTGATGGTTGTGTCTTTTTCCAGCATTTTCCTAATTTTTAATCCTCCTAATCGGGATTTTATTTTTTGAAACAGAAACTTTTATGCATAATAATGAAAGAGATGTGTGATATTGAATGAAATTGAGAAAGGAATAAAACTGTATACCTCAAGACATGGATCGCGTACCATGTTCTGTAAATAATTTGTGTCCACGTACCTTGCAGCAGAATAGGTATGTGAAGCGGCGCACAGAACTAAAAAAGGATCGCAGTGATGGTACGTGGTGAAGGTGTGTGGTATGCAGAATGCTGCTAAAAATGGTTTGTAGGATGATATGCACTGAAGGAAGAATGGTTTGTGGAACATTTCACGATACCAAAAATGGTTCATTGCAAAATGTGTTGCAGTATGTGGAATGGATTTTCGTTAGCGGAAAAGATCTAGTACGTATACTGATAGGCACATAGTACGCAACTGAAGGTTTTCAGAATTGATGTGGTTCATAAAATAGGTGTGCTACGTAGTGGAGGCTTTCAGTATAAGGATATAGTTCAATATGCCGACCAGTTTGTCCCACATTGAAAATTTGGGTAAAAAGGATTAGAAAACTTTTCACGTTATTTTTTTATATAAGGAGTGCTAATCAGATTATTAAGGGAAAGATAATTCTATATGAATATAAAATCGATTTTGAAGAACTCGGCGAAGACTGAATGGGGTACACATGTGAGATTCGGTGTTGGATGATGTGGTATTCAAAAGTCGAAATAGTTCTCAAAATTTTAAGGAGTTGTCCGCATTGGAGATTTTTTGTAAGAAAACGATGTATGTGGGAGGAGAAATAATACACAGAATTTTATGAAAAAGTCTATAGAAGGATAAAATGGTAAGAAGAGGTGGTAAATGAATGTGTTACACGGAGGTGTTAGGTGAAGGTGGTACACAAACGAGGTATGTAGATGTGGTATACGAAAGCGGTAGGCGAAGGTGGTATGCGAAGGAGGTACGTGAAAGAGGTACAAATAGGCGATACACAGAAGTGGTACATAGAGGCATGAGATGTGGAGAAGGAACTATATGTGTAGGAGGAATGGTACGTAGAGTAGGCACAGTACACGGAGAAGGTGCAGAATGCGAAACAGGCTAGGTACATGGAGCAAGCACATTACGTGTAGAAGGCATGGTACGTGGCGAGACACGGTGCGAGGGGTAGGAACAGTAGGCGGAGCTGGCGGGGTATGCGCAGAAGACACGGTGTACGTATCAGGTGCGTTATATGGAGTAGAAGCAGTTGGTGGAGTATGCACGGTGCACAAAGGATGTGTAGTTTGCTGAGTAGGCACGGTACGCGGCGCAAGCAAGGTACGCAGACCAGGTGTGGTATGTAGAGCATGCACAATATGTAGAGCAGGAACGGTATGAATATCAGAGATAGTCTGTAGAATCTGGGACAGTTTTCAGAAATGAAAAAAAAATTATAAATGGATTTTGTGATTCTAGCGAAAAAAATGGAAGACGATTCAGTGCATTCAGCAATTTCACTAAAGGATAAAACTGAATACAATAGAGAATCAATTTGGGACTTTGATGCAATGAGTGTCTTGTTCTAAATAGAGACAAAGACATTTCATGCCAATCTGTTGAATAGACCTTCAAGTGCATAATCTATGTGTGACCTCTCTAGAGGAAGAAATTCAAGGGGAGTCAACAGAAGTGATCTGAGGGAAGTATTGAGCTGTCCCTAAATCTAGGTAAAGACATTTTTCTAAGGAAAGTGTGACTATACCATAACCTTGGTAATTCAAAACCAATTATTTTTAGTGGTATTTGGTAGAATGAGAAGCCTGTCGGCATATGCTCCATGGATGTAACCATTAGTGGTAAACCAAGTAGAAAATTCTTTTTTCCATATTCATGTGAATGTTTTAATTATTTCACATATCCATCATATGGGTACTAAAAAGGGATCCTATAAATGTAGAAATTAGATTCAGTAAATAATAGAAAATTTTGACACCTTGATTCACCCCCCCCCCCTCATAGAGTGGTCTAGGGTAATTCAATTTGAATCAGAGTGTAAATGTTTACATATGTTGTATACTCTTCAGTAATTCAATTTAGAAGAGTAATTGAGTTTTCTTTTCTGAGGCAATAATGAAGAGAAGTATTAATGAATGTTGAGTAATATTTGAGTAGAATTCTATACCAAGAAAGACCATGATGAACAGGAAAATGAAATATAAGTGGTATTTGAAGAATTCCTTCTTATATAAAGAAGAGGTGATATCTAGTTCTCTATGCCATTTGGAAAAAATTGATATTTCAGGCCTTGTAAGAAAAGAGCAAGGATATTGAGATTTATATGTTCTTACCCTTGATCAATCTTCATACTTGGACGAAATTGATAGAATAACAAATTACCTTTATGATATCTTTGAAGATTGAGTTATTAGTATTGGTAGAATATTTAAATATATGCCAGATTCTGTCACCCAACTATGAAAAGAAGATAACTCTATAGAGGAAGGCTTGTTAATAGAAATATAAGAATGTTATAAGCACTCTAGACAGATTGAATCCTTTGAAGAAACGTGGAGGAGACATGAAATAAATTCGTCCAAATAGATAAAATAAGTTGAAGAGGAAGATTGAGTCAGAAAGGCTCTTTAAGAAATGATCCATTTTCTTGAAGGGAAATAAAAAAATTTCACTAATGTAAAGGGTATAAATTTAAAAGGTATATCCAAGAAGATCATGGATAATCAATCATGGATTCATAATAAAATTATAGTTCAGGATGTAGAAGTTTCTAGAATGAAAAAGGATTGTGAAGAGAATATAACTATGATTTAAGATCATAAGGTCATTCTCAATAAGATATTTCTATAATTGGATGCTTTTCTTACATTGATAAGACACATATTGAGGCTTCACCAAAGAATAAAATAGTTTCTTCTGGTACTGAATGCTCATTGGAGGATTATAAAGCTCAAATACCTCATACATGTGACAAGAAGATTATGAAAACTCTTGATTATCTATATCAGGAAATATTTTCTATTGAAAATAATTGCTCACTAGAAGATTCTAATGTCATAGGACCTTTAACATGTGATAAGAATATTAATAATTAACTCATAAATATATGAAAAGCATTTGAGAATTTGTAGGTACTATCTATACTGACTTGTACTATTGTTTCTATATATGTTTCTAAAAAATGATCTGGTAGGAAGATAAATTTTAAACAAGTATGGATGAGTAAAGGTGAGGGGAAGAATCATTACAACATATATAGGGTGGATAGGAAGAAGATATTAGAATATTATTCCCAAAATAAAAAACAAAAAATTATGATGAATTCCAAATCACATTATACGAAAGATATCAAGAAGAAAATATTTTTGGGTCAATATTCGTACTGCAATACATTTGGGAATTTTTCATTGGATTGTTAGTATAATCTCTTAAATAAAAAATCATTGAGAAAGCCTTTATCAAATTGAAGAAATAAAGAGAATAAAACGAAACATCTGTAGGTCTAGAAGCATATGTTTACCACAAACTGGTTTGGAATTCTTGATAACATCTGTGATATATGCAATGGTAGTGGTCACAAGGTAGAGGCAAGCCCAAATCAACATTCATTCATTCTTGGTAACAAAGGACGTCCTCCTATGTCGGCTATGTATGAAGCAACTTTCTTTTGAAGAAATTAGAAGGGTGTTGTAAAAACAAGTTTCACCAAGATGATATCATGTTTGAAAGGTGTGAAGACCCTGTTTTTTAGATCTATGAAATTGAAGGGGAATTCATCAAAAAGTGGAACTAAGAGGGATGACACTCAAATGTGCCTGTGTGGATGATCCAGACCAACGAAAATAGTTCCGAATTTCATGTTTTTCATCTGGATATAATATTTGGAATGAAGAAAGAAACTAGAAAATGAACCGACCAAGGATAGGGTAAAGGAAAAGAAACCTTTTCACGAGATGAAGATAATGTGAATAAGATATTACAAACCAATTGAAATAGATGTGATAAAGTAGTTCAGTTTGACATATGTATGAAATTAGGCCACATTGAAAATGTTTTTCTATCCTAAATAAAAGGGATTGATGCAGTCCTGAAGAGGCGTACGATTGTATCATTCATAATGGTTGTTAAGAGGAACAATTCTCTGCACAAATCATAATATAATTGGAATAGAGCCATGCCACACCAACACATATCAAAACATATGATCATATGTGAAAGTACGAAGACTGGATTAAATGGAACATCTTGGTTGAGAAAAACAAATAAGCCTTTCTGGTCACATTTAATTAGCAATGAGCAACCACATTATTCCCTTGTGTATTGTATTCGTGCTGACAGTGTTGGGAATTAATGGTGAAGCATTCTCTTTGGGGGAGAACCTGATAAATAGTTAATGCTGTCAACTCTTTATAGCTATTCTGAAGAAGTTTCCATCCTTAGACTACTCATCAATTCATATTTAAATATTAATATGACGAAGGATAATCCTTGATGAAGATGATGAAGAGTGTTTTCCCTAAAGGGAGGTAAACGAAGATACTTCCAGAATTATTATTTCAAAATGTATGACAATTAGTTTGTATTCAATTCAATTACAATGGAAAATTTAATTAAGAGCTTGTAAATGTAAAAGTTATGTCATTTCTCAAAAACTCTTCCTTCATTGCTCAAAAGATTACCATTTTACAAAGGGGGAGTAACTGAATCGATCAGTGACATAAGAAGAATGGATGTGCCCCAAGGCCAGTTATCCTACCAATTGCACTTGAATGTTTTTGATCTATTTGTTGAAATGAGTGCATGAGATTCACATTGACTATTCAATATCACATAAAATTTCTTCAACCTGGAATGAAGGTAGAAAGTCCTTGAAGCCAATGTACATTGGATCTCATCTCACGAGGTATCACGATCATTGAAAAATGGTAATCCATGTCGTTTAAATCAAATCTTATGGTTTTCTACCCCAAGCATTTCTCCAGAAGACATAGAGTGAAATGATTTATGAAAAATTTCTTATGAATGGACTTATACCCTTTTCACCAAATCATTTTATTTTATATCAACAAGGGTGAGAAAAAGGAAAGTGAAATTTCGAATGGTGGAGATCAAGAAAAAGAAAGAGGGGAGAGATAATATTCTCATTTTGATATCGACACATTAATTAGAGGAAGACTTTATAGTGTAGAAAAAAAATACAAAGGGTAGATTTTTAGGACCACCTAATGTATATGTTGGTGTTTTTGGTCAATAGTAGTCAATAAAGATCGAAATGAATGTTGGGATAACGACAATCTCCAATGTTATTGAGAGTTGTAATTTATATGATTGTTGAACTGATCATAATTTCAAAATACATGTATCAAAGGTAATACATGGTATACAATAATGAAACCATATCAGAGTGTGTTCAAGGGATTCATGTTATAAAGTGATCAAGGACCATCTTACTATTCGAGGAGACCATGCATGAGACTAACTCAGTAAACATGCTTCATTGCATGATGGGTCATGTTATAATTTGAACATTTAAGAATGTATATATAGAGTAGAGAAGATTCTTCTAGTCATATTCAGTGTTTATTAGATGACTAATGTTGCTGGAAGACCTAAAATTAGGGAAGTTGAGGTAATTTCTGTAAAGAATATGATGATGCTGAAATATAACATTCAAAGAGTATATATCATGGTGAAAGGATTTCATGATGAAATTTTTTGATTGTTGAATACGACAGATGTTTGTTAAAAGCATGGGTTTTCTTGCAGAAGCATATATTTATGGTTGTTCCATTTTCTTTTGTCTTACAAAATTACAGACAACCAAATTGGGATTTCATTATTGGTAATTGAAGGATTTCAGCATAGGAGTGAACGATATGTGTAATGGTGAAGGAAATCAGCAAAGGAAGAAAACCACGTACCTCAAAACATGCATCACATATCATATTCTAGGAATGGTTTGTGGCCATGTACCTTGAAATGGAAATGGTACACAAAGCATTGTCTATAACCAAAAATGTATTGCAGTGATGATACAAGGTGAAGGTGTGAGGTACGTTGAATGCAACCTGAAAATGGTTTGTAGGAAGGTATGTGGTGATGGCAGAACAATTCATGGAATGGGTCACAGTACCGAAAATGGTTGTCCAAATATAAAATTGTGGTACATGGAATGTATTTTTTAGTGGAAGAGATGAGGTGTGCAGACCGACAGACACACATTATGTGACTGAAGGTTCACAGGACTGCTGCAGTTTTAGAAACAGGAGTGGTACACAGTGGAGGCTTGCAGTACGACTATGGAGTTAAATATGTGGTGCATTTTTTCCAACATGGAAAATTTGGGTAAAAAAAATTAGTGAAATTTTTAGAGTTATTTTCTTATATAAATAGTGACCATTCCATTATTAAGAGAGTGAATTTTATAAGAAAATATCATCATTGTGGAAGAACTCGGCTAAGTCCAATTGTTGTACACCGGTGAGATTCAGTGTAGGTTTATGTTTTATGAGAATGGTAAAACAATTTTCAAAGTTGGAAGGAGTATTATGCATTAGATAACATTTCATTATTAAAATTTTTATTTCAGAGAAGAAATAATTCATTGAATTTGAATAAGAATTCCATGGAATGAAGAAACATTATGCAGAAGAGGTACACGAAGGTGGTACATAAATGCAGTAAGTGATAGTGGTACATGAAGGCGGTACATAATGGCATTAGGAAAAGATAGTATGTGAATGTAGTATGTGAAGGCGATATCCAAAGATGGTACATGAAGGTGGTACACATATGTGTGGTATGTGTAGTAGTTGGGGTATATAGAGCTTGCTCAGTATGCATGAAAGGTACAGTATGTGGAGAGCCATGGTTTGTGGAGCAGTCACGATATGCAGAGCAGGAGCGATATATTGGGAAGGAACGTTATGTTGAGTAGTTGAGGTACATGGACTAGGTGTGGTATGTAGTGTAGGTTTGGTATGCAGAGCAAGATGGGTATGCATAATAGATACACTCTTTAGAATTAGGGACAATTTTGAAAAATGAAAACATTATAAATGATTTTATTGATTATAGAGAGGAAAGGGTGAATAATTTATTTTTAATTTAGAAATTTCTCTAAATGATAAAACTGAATAAAAAGGATAATCCGTTCAAGAATTTGATGAAAGTAGTGTCTTGTTCTGAATAGAGACAAATACTATTTATGTCAATCTGTTGAAGTGACCTTTAATTAGATAAAATAAGTGAGATCTCTCCCAAAGAAGTGATCCTAGGGGAGACAATAGAAGTTATCTAAGTGAAGTAGTGACATATCCCTAATCCATTTTAAATTAAGTGTGCCTAGGATAGAGTGACTATGCCTGAACCAATGTAATCTATAACTAGTGAAGATTAATGAAATTTTGTACGACCAGAAATTTATCGGCATATTCTCCTTGGACGTAGACCTTATAGGGGGACCATGTAAAAAGTGAATTGTTGTCCTTATTCATGTTAATGATTAAATTACTGATACTATCCATCATACATATATTAAAAAGTGTTCTTACCAATGTGGGAAAAACATCATGTAAAGAAGAGAAAAATTTGACAACCTGATTCTCCCGACTCAATGGGTGGTATAGGGTCCTTAAGATTGTACTTATCTATGATTATATGTTTTATGAATTATATGATTGATGTCTAAGAAAATAAATTATTCACATAATGTTAATTTTTTATATTTACCGAACATCATACAATTTTATCTCTCTTTAGAACACAACACAATGTAAATTATTCTAATTAGTGGATTTTATATTATGTCATTGTTTATCTCGGGAATATTTATCCTCTACATATATATATATTATATTGATTTATTTATTTTCTTATTTATGAACCTATTATTTAATTAGTTCCTTTTATACTTATTTTTTCCAATTTCTAAATATTCAAATAGAATCCCTTATTAACAATTTCCAAACATTTCAATTTCTATGTAGGTCTGTTTTCATTTACAGGCATTTGAATGCAATATCTTTTTAACATTTTTTCCATGGTATAATGTTCAAACTATCATATTTTATTGTTATCATGATAAATTTCCATGAGATCATGTATTTTTAATGTATTATTTGTTTTTATTGTTTTGAAAATCATTTTCATTGAAATTGTATTCATTAAAATGTAAAGGATATATCATTTTATATTTTAAAAATATTTTATAATGACCTTATAATGTATTTTCTTATCCATATCAATATTCTTTAACATTTCATATGAATATATGGGGATATGTTTTAATGATACCAATGAATTATTTATCTATGTTGGTTATGATCATGTTTTATTTGATATCTCCATGAGACCCATGTATTTTGATGGGTAAATTAATTGATGATGATATTATAACTTTTTTCGTCTTCATATTATCTAATTATTTATAATTTCTAGTTTTGGTAGGGGTGAGTTTTATATATACCTCTAATTCATTAGGAACACTCTTATATATCATGTAATTATTATGGAATGTGATTAGTATTTTTTAATACACTATCAGATATAGTTAGTGATTTCTAATTGACTATGTTTTCGAATGTGGGTAATGACTCCTAATCAATTATGTTATGATGGTAAGTATTTCAATGAATATGATTATTTCAAATTACCATGTCATTATAAATGTACCATGATTTTATTCCAATGTTTCTATATTTTTATGCTATTTAATGTACAATTTATATGTTCTCATGGACCATGATTATTGATTCATGTTTATATACTCATAAAAATAATACCTTCTTTCATACAAAAATATATATATAATGATTTATGATTTATAATGTATGTTTTATTGGGAATTATTTTCTTGTGTTATATTCATGTTGTCTGGTTATGTTATCAAACACTCATACTAATCATATTCCATTCTATGACATTTCATTGATCAATATTATGTTCACAAATCATTGTGTATCTAATAAAACCATTTTTTATTATTCAAAATTTCACAGTAATGAAGAATAGTTTTATAATTTATATTTATATAATGATATATTTATTGCAGGATGGATGTGGAATATTCTGAATAATGATTGAGGAATAATTTATTAGTGTGTCAAATCTTGAAATACATTAAACCTATAAGTTCCATGGTGTCTTTTTTTTAGATTTAATGAGTAATATTGTGAAATTATATAATATATATTTATGTTATGATTATGTTATCTCAAGATTCTATAAAATATATCAAATTTAATCAATTTATATTTTATAAAACATAAATAAAATTGAAAATAGATAAACAACAAGAAAAAATTTATGATGATATTAATTACAATGACTATCTAATCTCCCATACTTATATTGTGAAATTTAGATTGCGAAAAAAGACAATATATTATAATTTAAAACATAATTAGTTTAAAATATAACACAAAAAGAGAGGACCGATAAAAATAGAAAAAAATTACATAGCTTCTTGAAGGTGAACCCAATACAATTAAGGTTACTGAAATAAATACCTAAAAAAATTCATTTATTTACATTCATAGTAAAAATGGAATGATTTATTGGATCCTTCACCTCTACAAAACCCAAATGAAAAAAATAATAAATATAAATGGTATATACAATTTAAAAAAATATATTATGAAGGTTAATCTCATTTTATAGTTATACATGATCACTATTTCCCCATCGTCTTGTTTTGTATTTGAAAATACATGTTTTTAATATTAAATACTCATAATTACTACTAATTTGAATAAAACATTTACCCTCTTACAAAACAAATTATAATTGAAATTATTAAAATCCCATTATTCTTGTATACTCTAACTCATTTAGTCGGAAATAGGATCTCCCATGAACTACCATATAATGTTACATACCTCTTATATTTTTGATGATTTTATTATAAACTCGTAGAAAATTATTTGGTTTTATTATATAATATTTTGTTCAACAAGGTTATTTCTATTATATTTTTTATTTGTCAATTTTTAATTTATCAATAAATTTCGTTTCAGGGTGTTACAGTAAAAAAAATTATGGAACACCCCATAGATCATTAAAACTTCATCAATAAATTATTAAAAAGTAGTTAATAAATCAATGAAAATGAAAACAATTAGAATCATTAGACTAAAAAAGTTGTTCCTCATAATCCTAATAACTACATAAGAATAATAAATTCTAGTAATAATGGAATTTACCCACTTTGAAACATATTTTAACAATTATTATGTAGAGATAGATAAAACATTTCATCAAATAAACCTATTAATCTTATATCCAGTACATCAAACACATAAAACAATAAATCAATATTTCGAGATTTATATTTATTTTGAAATATTTCCTAGAAACATTAAATTTTTACTAGTTAAAATACTCTATATAATAAAAAGAAATGGTGGGTAGAAATATTCTATGATCTATGATTTTTAATGGAGTGACTTATTTTTTATATGTGACCACCGAAACTCAATTTATAGATGAATTTTAATACTAAGGACCTTGGTAAATTATGAAGATATATCCCAATAAATTGATCCACTATAATGTTATATAGGTATAGGTCATCCAATATATATTTTTCAACCCTAATAACTATCCACGATTCCTAATACATTGGAAACCATATAAAAATTTCACTGTGTTGTAAATGGATAAAAATGGTAGAAAACCATGGTATCTCACTAATATAATGAAAATTTTCATCTTGTGATGTTTATCCAAAGATATTATATAATAAATAATTTCATTTTACTAAATAAAAAGTATTATACTCAAATAGAATGATACCAATTTGTCACAATAGTTTATATCACATAGTTTAATATCAAAATATAGTACAAGGAAAATACTACTATGTTGCCTTACATTTACTTTGGGTTTACTCACCACATATCTAATAGATGAATAGTCTATGAACTAAATAAAATTAGAAAATATCAGGTTACACCAAAAAAATAGAGTGAACATTATAACTGACACTTATTATTATGTGATTTTATAGTTATTTTTTTTGAATTTTGAGTTCAATATTAAAAATGAATGATTTTAGAATTATTTTATACCATATCACTGATATTATACAACTATAATATAACATCATAATACAGAATTTCCCAAAAAATGATTAATATATCATAGTAAATCACTCCCCAGAATCTCTTGGTTTAGTTTCTATAGAAATTAACTATATGAATTATTTATTTTGTAATAAATCAGCTACATTTTCCACAACATTGTCTATACATAATATCCTTCAAGACAAATTATGAATAATAATCTTCTTTATTGACTGAGTAATTAAAACATATAATTATTGATCTCAGCCTTTATGTAAAAGTTTACATAATAGATTCTCATATGATAATTTAAAAAAGATCAGAATTTTGTATAAGATTAACATTCTATCATGAGATCAAAATCCTAAAATAATACCCAACTGAGTAGTAAAATAAATTTAATCATAATTTTTTAGAGTAACATAAGACAGTGAATTTATAATATAACAAAAATGAACCGTGGATACATTATATAATAATATTATAATATTTTAAGCACAGAAAATCACAACTAATTTTTAGGTTAATGAAAAATAAATTAAATTATAGTAGACAAGGATAACCACCCTTTTATAATAACATAACATTCAATTGTATATATGTCATTACATAATTCACTTGTTTGATATAATAGGTTTTCCAATTAACTTTTGGAATGTAATTTATATGTGTGGTATATGAATATGACCATGCTCATAAATCAACCATATCATTTGTAACGAATGGGAATGAAATGTGTATCATTAAAATTTACAAACGGAATAAAAAAATCATCATAAAATGAAAGTGGAAAAAATTATTAATGTATATTCCTAGTGATATTGATAATGGTATTGCCCATGATAAAAACCCCATTAGTTGATAATAATAAATATCATTTAAATTTGTGATTTAATTTATTTTAAAAGTAAATATAATATAAATAATAAATTTTTCATGTATTAAAGAGAATGTAAATGAAAATTACTACTAAGAACTATGTACTCTTAAATTGGGATATTACATGTAATTATAAATAAAAAAATTTGGAAAATTAAAACATGTGATAATACAAAAAAAATATTTATAAAAATAATTTTACAATTTCTAAGATGAAATTATATGTAAATAAAAAATTAATTTATTAAATTATATTTGTAGATATTAGTATATCCACCAATAAATATGGAAAATTTATAAATTAAATTAAAACATTCTCTTCCAAAAAGAATAAATATGGTTTATTACTCTATTATCACTATTTCTTGGTGAATAACAATCCATTTGGAGGGTAAATGGTAATATGAAATGTAAAACACAAAAATATAAAGAGGGTAATAAAATATATTTTATTTAATAAATAAATAAATAATTTCCCACAATGGGAATTTAGATATAGACTATCTTGATTTGAACGTCGGATTGAAAACAAAAACTCTTAAGAATCTATTAAAATTGAATCAAAACCCATTTAAGAGAGAACATGAGATATATCTTTAATTCCCATGTATTATTTTAAATAATGGTAAAATACTTCAGCATGGAAATATATATTCCTCAATAAATAAAAATGGTGATCAATATATAAAAAATATCAATGAATGGAAGTTGAAGTGAAATTAGCATACCATTACTCTTGAATCTCATTTTATCACCATGTAATCATGTATAATAAGAATAACCATCTTTATATATTATTTAAAAACACCCACGAACACAAATAAAAAATTATATTCTAATGATATCACACCTTGAAAATAAATGTTGTATATAATGATGGATCCCAAGGGTATTGTATATTACAATGATCATATATTCAATGGGAAGTGACAATGAACATGAGTAATACCTAATAATATACTCCTAATACTACCTAGAAGAGAAAAAATAGAAATCCTTATTCTCCTATCACTATGCATGTTTGATTTCCACTTGATTGTCCAATAATAACATACATGCAGTTATTTTATAAATAATCGAAAACTGGTAAGTCATATATCTTATGAGGTATCTATGTACCCCATATGAATTCATTTACACTTCCTAAAAACATATGTTTAAAATATTAAAAAATAGTTACCTCGAAGAAGTGACATTATCTCCATTAGATAATAGTTTTCAGTTCTATAATAAACACAGAAATATGTATCCAACTAACACCATTTTTTTCACCATTCGTCCACCTCTCATGATCCCCTACTCATATGATCTATCTAAGTTGAGTTTTCTTTAACTTTCTCATTTATTATAAAATAATCAATGACCATGCATGTTAAGAATATCCTTACATTCCCCTTGTTGGAAAAATTTTCAAAATTACTATATTAATAGTAATATTAAAATCACATTTTAAAAATGTTTTATGTAGTAACCTATTTATTATAGGTATTAAATATTCTTGATTAAAAAGATTAATAATTATAATGCATTTTTTTTGGCTGATTTGGGAATAGTATTAACATATTTTCTAATGATCTATCCTCTTTTGAACACTTTTTTAAAAATAATCATAAAATAAATTCATCATTAATATAATATATTACCACTATTTATATTTATAAAATTGTATATGATAGAATCAATGGATAGAGAAAAATATCATTAATTTTGGTGAAAAATCCAATCATATAAGAACATATTATACAAAATAATGAGAATTATATTAGAAATATATCATAGTAATATAATTTTAAAAAATAAAAAAGGTTTTCAATATAACATCATTGGAGTTGGTAATGATCTTTTATAATCATTCATATTCATTGGAAATTGAATTTGATGTTGTTTAATTGGATATTTTAATTTATTCACCCCTTCTCTAGAGGGGTACAATCATAATGAATTATTTAAGGCCCCATTGTAAATCTGATATCTTAAAAAAATGTACAATGATTTATAGAGATGATATATGGGTATATATTAAGTAGAAAAAAATACAGAAATGGTTTTCATGACATGGGTAATGGTGGGGTCTGGTATATGGAAATTTGAGGGGAGTTTTAATAAATTACCATCTTAATAGATTTAAGGACTATCATTAAAAATGTAAATTATATCCAAATTTAAAAACTATATGGAATGGATCATGAATCTCTTCAAAAACAAAAATTATAGAAAACATTATTTATTTTAAGGTGTTTACTATTATATTTTACCCATTTTAGCTCATTTTACTATTTTTTGGAAACAGAAATTTTTACATCAATTAATTTTTTTCCAAAAAGTTGAAATTATTAACATAAATAATTATTTATAGGTATTATATTTTCTTGATTAAAAAGATTAATAATTATAATGCATTTGTTTTGGCTGATTTGGGAATAGTATTAACATATTTTATAATGACCTATCATCTTTTTAACCCTTAATTAAAAATATTCATATAATAAATTAATCATTAATATAATATATTACCACTATTTATATTTATAAAATTGTATATGATAGAATCAATGTGAAGAGAATAATATCATTAATTTTTGTGAAAAATTCTATCCTATAAGAACATATTATACAAAATAATGAGATTTATCTTAGAAATATATCATAGTAATATAATTTTAATATATACAAAATGTTTTCAATATAACATAATTGAAGTTGGTAATGATCTTTTATAAGAATTCATATTCATTTGAAATTGAATGTGATGTTGTAGAATTGCATATTTTAATGTATTCACCATTTCTCTAGAGGGGCACCATCACAATGAATTATTTAAGGCCCCATTATAAATCCAATATATTAAAAAAATATATAATGATTTTTATAGATGATATATGGGTATATATTAAGTAGAAAAAATACAGAAACAGTTTTCATGACATGGGTAATGGTGGGGTCTGGTATATGCGAATTTTAGGGGAGTTTTAATAAATTACCATCTTAATACATTTAAGGACTATCATTAAAAATGGAAATTATATCCAAATTTAAAAACTATAGGAAATGGCTCATGAATCCCTTCATAAACAAAATTTATAGATAACATTATTTATTTTAAGGTGTTTACTATTAAATTTAACCCATTTTAGCTTATTTTACTATTTTTTGGAAATCGAGATTTTTACAGCAATAAATGTTTTTTCCAAAAAGTTGAAATTAATAAACATAAATAATTTCAAGGGACTAATTCCATTAATGAAATCCATTTTATTAAATTTAATTGAAAAATATGGGTTAATTTATTTTTAAATAAGGTAGGTAAAACATATAAAAAATAAATTTTATAAATATATTTCATAAGAATAAAATGAGAATTATTCTTATTCTATAATAAGTAATAAAAATTAGACAAATTATTATATATTTTAAATAATATTCAAAATATATTTTATTAATTCTTACAGTCCACATATGAAAAATTTTCCTTTTAAATATCAGTATATGATATATAATTGAAGCATTTTGTATAAATAAAACTTTTTTGTTCCTCGACAATCATTAAATTATTATTCCTTATAACTAATTAAATAAATATCTAGGTTTTTAAAATTATACTAAAAATCATATGTGGAATGTATTGAATACTTTTTTAAATTAACTCTTGAAAAAAAATCTCATTAATTTAAAATATAATATGTTACATAACAATATTTCATTAAAATAACTAATATTTTGGTAATTATTTGTTATCATTTTACGTTATTACAAAATTATTAATGTTAATTTTATGTCAATATTTTATGTTTGAAATGTTATTTACATATATCTGTAATATACCCAATATAACCATTGGATAAATTTATACCCAAGAACCATTTTTCTTGAATCCAAATATCCCAAAAACGTATATCCCACTATGATATATATAATTTTTTTATTTCATTACTATTTATAATCATACATTGACAAAAAAATTCATTCTTTTAATTTAATTCCCTCGAAAAAATAAATTATTTTTTAATATTTTTTCTTCATTATATAGTTATAACAAGTGACTTCATCATTAAAGAAAACCACCGGGATAAATAACTGACATTCATGGTCTTTTTATTTACATACAAATTTATTCCTCTTAAAGTTTTCTTAAAAATGATTAATATTTAAATCTCAAATTTTCATAATATTTATTTTATATATAAATATTTTATCTTAAGAAAATATTTTTCAATTTATAAGAGTTTATTTTTGAGTGAGACATGATATTAAACTTCCTAAATGAATAAAAATGTGGGGTGTTACAATTACATTACAAAACCATGAGGAAAAAATATAATGAAATAATAACCATTTATACGTAAATATCATATATATGAAACTATGTTATTTTTAAAGAAAAATTAAATCATTTCACCTAACTCATTTCATTTACATCATTATGATCAAAGAAAAGTGGTCATTATTTTTTAAGTCATCTAAATAAAAGGGAGAGTTATATTTCTAAAATTTTAGATGAATGTCCTATATTATTCACCATGGGTATAAAAATATCCAAATATCATCCCTAGACATGGATACATATGTGAGGAAATAACATCACCCATATATTGATGATAATGCACTGTATCACTTGAATTTTTTTTCCCAAATTCAATATTAATTTTTACAATAATGTGATACATATATGTGTTATGAATATATTGTTTCTATATTTATATTTTGAGGATAACACAGAGATTGAAAAATTAAATAAAGATAATTTATAGACTAAATGTTCTTCCACGAAAAATATATAAATTCCAATAAAAATATATCAATGATATTCACAATGAACATTGGGATGGTGTTCAGTTTGTTTCCCATTAATAAGTGAATTATATCATATGAAAAATTAATAAATATGTATGATAATTGGCGTTTTAATTGAACTAATGCATTATATAAATTAATAAAACTCCATGTATGAAATTATAATTATACAATCAAGAAATCATTACTGAGATTTGGTGTGGTGATGAAATACAAAATTGTTATTTTCTTGTAACAATTTTCAATGACCTATAATATAAATGAACAATAAAATTGTTAGGAACTATATTTTGATTAATGAAACTAAATAGTCTTTAAAAATCCTTCAAATCACTTTTTTTAATATTGTATAGGAATGGATCACCAAAAATATGAGATGGGAAAAAATAAAAAACATACTACATGGGAAATATCCCATGGATTCATTTTTCATATCCAATGGAAAAATATCATTTCTTTTCACAATTTTAAATATATCCCATTAATAATTATAAAGGAAACATATCATTATCTTCAATGAAACTATACTAATGGTCATTTGGAAATGAGATTAGATTTATATTTCATGGGATGTTTAATATTGATATAATGAGTATTACTTACTCAATGAAAATAAAACCATCCCCAAAAAATCATTCATAATGAGGAAATTTATTATTAATATTGGTAGAAAATAAATGATTACCATTATGTATATTTGAGATTTTTTCAAATCTGGGTGGGAGAAATATACAATGGTACTGTAGAAGTACTATTGCACTATACATGAATAGGTACTATAGTATGTACTATAGTTGAGACTATAGTAGGGTACTATTTATGTAGAATAATTTATGTTGAATGGGATTTTGGGCCACATATTTAGCATTCAGGCCACTAAGCCTTTTGTACCATTTTGGTATCAGTGACGCAGACATGGAATTTGTAGGTGATGACTTGGTCATGACGTTGGAATGTCCTTTGTGACCTCCAATGGTGGGAATGTGGTCCATAGAATGGGATTTATGACCACGTGGACTTCAAGAAAAAATATATAACTTAATAAAGAAGAGGGATAGGTGGGTTATCCCTTATGGGGGGTATGACCTACCATTTCTGGCCTATGTGTGTGTTTAATGTGTTTACATGAACGTAATTATACTTCAAGAAGCTTATATAATATAAGAAAATACTTATCCTAAATAATAAAATATTCATCTATAATAAAAATATTATGTTTATAAGTATATAACAATAGTTCGATACATGAAAAAATGTATAAATAATAAAAAGAAGAACCAATAAACCATGACTTATTACTATTAAGAGTGAATCTACCTTGGATATTTTATTGAATAAAAAAATCAATGTCAACATTTTGATTGCTAAAATAAAATGGAAATGTGCCTTTATAAATAGTTATAATTAAATTTTTATTTTTAATATATAGTTTAAATATTATCAAAATTTTATGAAATCAAAAAACAATTCATCTTATTTATATTATAAAGATGAAATAACAAATTTTCTATCATTACCATGACATAATCAATAAGTCCAAAATGTTCGGTAGTTATTCAACTAGTTAGTTGGATCATAATTTCAGTTTATTGAGTGCTACTAACTATATTGTGGAGTAAAATAAGTGAGGAACCACAAAATATTATAGATACTATGTACAAAATTATACCATAGAACTATAAATCCCATGAAATTTGATGTATTTTGTTGTCATATTTTTCTTTTACTTGATAGGAATAGCATTTTTTATCATTGAATATACAATCCCGCAATACTAACTCCATATCATCCTATTAATTTATAATTGTAAATGATAAGATCCATAAAAAATTATACAGTTTTTAATTTTTTCACATTATCTTAAAAAGTTATATTTACTTATACCTTTTCAAGACTCGTTAACAAATCAATTTCAATCCCACATTCAAGTATTTTATTCACTAGCAGCAAACTCTAGGGGGAATGTTAGTTAGTGTTTCGTTATTATAAGGTTGTTATTCAAATTATTTTTATACATACAAGGTTCTATTTTTTATTATTGGCATATGGGTTCCCTCAAGATATAACATTTATTTTCTCAAGGGGATTTCTCCAATAGTGGACTCAATGGTTATAGTAGGCACATGAGGTATTATACACTATTTTAAATCTATTTAAACCTAAAGTACGGCATGTGGTTTTTGATTTCAATGTCACTCCAAATAAAAATTCATATATATTTTATTTTTAATTGGTATTAAAAATAACATATAAATGTAATTGACCATTACCTCAACTCTTAAGTTTACTGATTTAAATTTTCAATTGTCAAATTTATGTTACCATTATTTATAATAATATTTTATACCATTAAAAAAATATCTTTTTTGTTGGATTTAATCATTTACGGTGTCTGTGAGGGATGGAAATTCCTATCAAGATGATTATAATTTAGTCCATATGGTATTAAACATCGTTATGATATGTATTGGACTTAATTTTTTGAAAACTAGAGTATTGATTATTGGATTGATAGTGAAAATATCTTCCTCCCTATTTAGGTTGCGTAATAATTGAGTATTGTAGATTATTACAGCTTTTTACATGTAAATATTATATAAATAGATATATACTATTTATTAAGAAATAATATATATGATGTATCACATTATTTTACATTTCAGGTGAATATTACATCTTGGAAGAACTTATAAATAATTTAGTCTGTGGGATCCCAAATAACAAAGTCCATTTTTTGAAGATAACATGTTTTGTATAATTATATGTTTTCACAAGTGGATAATTTGATAAAATCAATTTTCATTTCAGGTTTGTACAGTATCATTATGGGATGTAAACGAATCTTGTTTTAGAACTTCATGAAATGAATTCCATGGGAATTTTTTTGATGAAATATATAACAAGGTCCTAAAATATTGAAATTTAAGATATATTTTCTATTAAATAATCACATATATATGTGGTATTATTCTATATAGAATATCATAGAAAAATATTTATCATTCCCCTACCCATATGTAATATGGATTAATAATGGTACTAAATAATTAGCTGGTCATAAATATGATGTTGATTATAACTAGAAAAAAGCCATTTGATTCATTTATAATAGTAATATATGGTTTGTCTGTGGGTTTTTGTTAATCAATTGATCACCTCAACAATGAAGGTCGTATTAGAAATAAGTAGGGATATTTAATAAATAATACAATAGAGGTAATGGTAATTCATAATTAATATATTACTGGAGTAGTATAGACATTCATTTTCATTTCATGTAGAAAAATGATAATGATATTAATTTTAATTTTATACCAAATTGTTTATTTTAGATTCATTATTAAAATAATAATTATAAACTATTTGATGTGTTTATATATTTTTTCCAATATAATACCATGAATATTAGAAAAATAATGAATGAGGATCAACAATAACAAAAATGTAGCATATATTTCAAGATATTCCTATTAATTTTTGTAAGAACCCTAACACTAGTAAAATAGAGATAGTGTATTCATTATTATTTTGGTAAAAAAGAAATTTTATCTCAAATTATTTAACAGACTAGGGTTTTTATGAAATACTTAGTAAAAATATGATTTTCATTTTTTAAATTTAAAAAAACATAGTAATGATAAAAATTATTCATTCATTATCACATTTATAGATTTCTTCTTTATATCTCGGGGAATGGAAAACAAAACAAGGTTGAGATAAGATAATTACTAATTTTTATGTTCAATAAAATTTATCATTGATAAATAAAGAATAATTTATATGGAAAGGTAAATAACTTAAAAAAATATTTAATCAATTAAATGATAATAAAAATAAACCATGGATAACAACAATGAAATGATTTCATGGATAATAATAAATAAATTCGTAATGAAAGAAATGAATAAAGTTAGACTTAATGATATCAAATATAAAGATATAAATATCATCAAGTACGTTTTCCTTGATTGATCAATCTATTTTCAGGTATATATCACCAACCAATTAAATAAGAAAAGTCAACTTTTGGCCTTAATAGTCCAATCATTATAATGAGGGGAAATTTATAACTAGCCCCCACCCATCAGTAGTTTTATAATTAATTAATATTTTTTATGTTAATTTTGATTTGTAAACAACACGGGCTATAAAAAAATTAATATATTTTGTAAATAATGGATAATATCTATATTTCCCTAGTTAATAAAATTCTGAAAAAAGTGAAAAACATTACATAGAAGTGCTATATGGTTTAGATAAAAAGAAAATAAATGATATGAATAATATAGATATTTAACAGAAAGGAATAATACAATGAAATATGATTATAAGAATGTGAATTATTCTAGACATATTTATTTTCTAAATAATTAATAAGAGATAAAAATAACCAACAGATCATTATGATTATAGATTTTGTAATAAAATCATGCACTTTTGAAAAAATAAAAAAAATGTGAGATAAAATTTAAATTATGTTATTACTAAAGTGGATTCATTAAAAAACCATTAAAAATATAGAAGTAGTATAATTGTTTAAAATGGTAATGGATGTGAGAAAATCTATTAACATTTTATAAAATAAAAAATACTTCAGTTTGAATGTTGGTAAAAGAAATTCGAACAAAAAACAGTAATATTATTTTAAATATTACATTAAAACCATGTAAATGTTTTAGAATAACATAAAAGACCATAAATAATTTGTATTGTTAAATTAATTAGAGTTTTTAAAAATAATTTTGAGTAAAGACAAAGATGACAAATTTACATGATAAAAAGTGAAATAAGATATGATTTTATTTTAAGGATTTCATATATTTAATCAATATTGAGAGATTAAAAAATGTTTCTGAAAACATGGAAACTCTAAAAATATAAAAAACATAAAAAAACATAGATGGTGTTTTTGAAGGATATGTAATTATGTTGCTTCAGATAAATTATTACTTGTTCAATAAAAATTAAATTTTTATTCATTGAAAGAGTGAAATTAAATTGAATCATTAATAATCATGAATAAATCGATATTCATGTTCAACACAATAATGGTAAAATATATACACTATATAAAAATAAATTAGAATGTAATATAAAACATGTCTAAATAGAGTGGAAATATATAAAATATCCCTTACAATAATCATATCATTAAAGTAGGAATTAATAAATGAAGTGATTATGTTTAAAAATCTAAAATCTAAAAAAATTATAAAAAAATATAATACGAAGAAATTTTTCACATAAACAATTTATAACACAATCAATAAATTATAAGTATAACCCAATGAATAGAAATTCAATTATGAAACCCTTTTAACTCATATTAAACATGCCTCGTAAGTTAATTTAACCTCCAATATAAGAAACATAAATTTATTATTATTTTTTACTAACCTAATTTACATTCATGTAATATAATTATGGTCCATTGATAATATTTATATAGATATTTATTAATATATCCTTATTAAAATATTTTTTTATATATTAATTTTTTCATTTTTCAAGAGAATTTTTGTTTGGTACATCTGATCCTTGTATATTTATTATGGTTCCATAATATCCAAATATTTCTTCATGATATAAATAGAACAAATATTTATTTTAATTATATTTAGAATAATCCAAAAAATAAGATATATCCAAATTTTTTAAATTGTTAATTGAAATGGTATGTCACACATACACTTGAACACTATTTCCACTTAGTAAAGAATGGGAAAAAAATTAAATAATATTTGAACTTAATAGAGTTATTATAATATCAAATATTCAAAATGTATTCCTAAAATACATCCCCATTACAATCCATGCAAAGAGGAATTCATAACAATATCACATCACATCATCAAGATGTTTTCCCCATATATGCATAAGAGTTATTATCATTTCCAAAATATTTAACAGTAAAGTGGATAAAAGTTATATTATACGTTTTAAAGAATAATTATGCATTAAATATCATAAAAATTCATTTTTTTGTCTTTATATTAATCTAAATATCATGGTTAGGAAAACATAATTACTCTACTATGTGGAAACAGTAAGTCATACATACAGAAAAATGAAATTTTTTTTATGGGGTGAAAAATATATATAAATATTGTTTTATCATATTAATCACATATAATTAAATTTATTATACTAGAGATTATTTTAGGAATGAAAAAAAATATATATTATAAAAATTGTGATCATAAATAAATTTGAAATAGTTTTTAATTATGATTATTCATTATTCGGTAGACTTCCTTTATATGTCCTCTTAAAGGACTTTCTGTTGGTCCATTAACAATACAATCACCAATAAGTTAGACTGATAATAGTTAAAAAGATAATTTTTCATTTTTTGGCTTAGCTAGATGGATCAATGATGTTTAAATAAAACATAAATGGGCTGTCCATTTATAATTTTTGGAAGTGGAACTATTGTAATTTTCCAATGTATAAAAATATAATAAAGTAATGTTTATGGAAAATTCATTCAAAAATTACTTGTATTTGAAGGTAATGAATATATTTTTCAGATATAACAATATAGCAATATTAATTTATTTTTAGATATCATTTTAAACATTATTATTTTGATTAACCCATTTGATACCCATTGTAGTCCTTAACCGTAGTGGAAAAAATATAAATATATATGATCAAAATATTCTTAAAAAGATATAATGGGATAAAAAATGACCATGTAATGATATAATATACCATATAATACCTGTATTTTCCATGTTATATATTTTTATAATAATTGAACAATTTATTAAAATATTATTTTTCATAAAATATCATCAATGTTTTCTTTATCATTATTATTTTAATTTGACAATAAATACATTATGAAAAATTCGGAAATCAAATAAATATATCATAATTTAATTTTTTTTAAAACATTGGAGAGATATAACTCACAAAAAAAATATTACTTTTATTGTTTTTAAAATCATGTACCTGATATTTATGCTACCTGTACATTACTTTTGTTAGTATTATGTAAGAATTTAATGTAATTTTTTATTTAAGAAAAATTAAAAATAAAGTACCATGGTGGAAAATTTAATTAAAATTATCAATAAAAATTTATAACAGATTTTATCCAAATTTTAATCTTATGTAAAATTTTTAGAGTTCCCAATGATTGGGGAGTGACATTTTAAATGTTTCATTAATTCAAATAAAATGAGTATTATTATCAAAGTAAAAAATATTTACAATCAAATATATTAAAATTGTGGATATATACGACAGAATTATTATTATGTAATTAATAAAATTCAAAAGTTTATGAATATTTTAATGAATTATTAATTAAATTTTTAAAAAAATTACATGATTTACCCATTACTATGGTGATAAATTTAACCAATGTTATTAATGTCACTGTCTAAAAATAAAACATAAAAATTAATTAAATAATATATTAATGATTCAAAATATAGAATCCTTTTTATAAAATTATGTACATTTTTTTATAATTAAATTTAAAACTAACCTATTAAATGTGATAAACCACTATTTTCAAAGAATTTCAAATTTAATAAAAAAAATAAACCATATGAAAATCATGTTTAGTTATTTTCCATATTTAAATTTAATCAACAAGAAATCACATTAATATCAAATTGGAAATTTAATGATACTTTTAAAATACATTATTTAGAGAGAATAATATATACTTTTAAAAAATTTTATTTTTCATAATTCACTAAAAATAATTATTTATAAAAAATCCCAATGAAGTATAATTTATATAATATTAATATGATTAATTATAAATTATTTCATTTAAATGTTATTTCATTTATAAAATTGAATTTAATTAATTATACTATCTTGTAGAAAATAAATTAATGTTTTTGAAGAAAACATATTTTGAACAATATAAGGGATTTACAAAAAATTATTTACTTATATCAAAAAATAATAATTACAATTAAAAGAAATAAATATATCTATAAATAATTTTCATTATTATTATAATATTAATTTTATAAAAAAATCCAATAAATCAACTATCATTGTACTATAACATATTTTTTTATCTTATATCAAGTTTCATTTAAACATGATGTAGTGTGTAAATAAATATACCAATAAAATTAGATTTATTTAATAAGGATTATATAAAAAAAATTTATTCTTATTTTATACCCCTTTAATCAAATTTAACCCCTATTATTTAATTTCTTTCATCAAAGGTTCAACTTTTATAAATAAACCACAATATATATAAGGATAATAAAACTTTTTTTTAGAATGGAATATAGGAAACATAACGGTTACATTAAATACAACAAATTCAGGTTCCCAGATAATAATAAATTATGTATAAAGTTAAAATATATACATGAGGTAAAATGAAAAAATATATGGAATACAATCGGGTGGATGATAATTTTCTCGGATGAAGCATAACATCCAAAAAACTGGAAATTAGTGAGATTTGAAAGTAACTGGTGATTCATCATAAATGAATGAAAATGGATAAAAATATTATTTTAACATCCATTTCATGGATTTGAGGATTATTTATAATCTAGAATATGAATTTAATAAAATATCCTTTCTAAAAAATTACAATATTGTCCTTTTATAAATTTTCAGTGAAATCCCCTATTTTTCTCCCAATAATGAGTATTCATGATAATTGTTTTCATGCTCGATGTGATAGTATCAACATCTAACCGAAAAAATAATAAACATAATTTTAATAAGTTAATCCTCTTGTATTTATAATCCAAAAAATTATAGAATATTTTCTTGATAATATCGTATATTAATATACCATCATATAAAGAAATAATATATTAATATCCAAAATGGATTAATAAAACCAAAGTTTTTCATAGATCATTCAAATAATAAATAACCACATATCCCAAATATTATTAGAAACCTAAACAATAAATCATTTTTAACATCAAAGTATATCACATTAAATTTTACGTAAATATAAAAAAATGTAATATCATCCTTCATACATAATACTTTATGTTAAATTTAAAGATTATTCATACCTAAACCAATTAAAATGTCTCCAGAAATATCATTAATCACCTCAAAAAAAATATTTGATCCTATAATACGTATCCTAGAAATGTTTAATCTTTATCAATCAAATCATTTAGGAAAAACATGATTCATGAACCTAAGGAAATCATGTTGGCTATTGGTAGGTGATGCACCCTTATCACCCTTTATTTGCATAGTCAAGAAACACAACCTAACCATATTCAATGAATGGTCACCCTTTCTATAGGTCTTATTTTTTATAAAACTATATTGATATAAATCCTAAAACATTACAAAAAATATTATGAACATCCATAAAAATATTTTAAGGATAAAATTTATTTTTTTCAATAAAATTTTTCAATTCAACTTATTTTTTCTCACAAAATGAAATAATTTCATCCAACTATTGTTATTATAACATAAATGATCATTATATCCCTAAATATTATCAACAACACAAAACATATTTCTACAAAATAAAAAACCATTATTCCAAAAATAATCATCTCATTAAACTATATTATAAAGAAAATGGTTTTCTTTCCCTAAATGTCTCCCAAAATATCCTCATTCATAATAAAATCCAATATCAAAAACCCTAAAATAGGTTATATAGGCCTTTAAATATGTATCAAACCTTATAGTTATCAACCTAAGGTAATTTAGGATTATAAAATATCACTATTAATTGTCATAGACTTCCATAAGTTCCATTTACTCATTCATTAGAATATTTTCTAATAAAAATGTGACTTTGCTGATGAATATCCTCGGAGCATGTTAATAAATGTTCATTGTAGCTTCTCATTATAATTTTACTAGAATAATTGATAACATATAAATGACAAACTATTTTGGTGATAATATCCAGAGATGAATATTTTTTAAAACATCATATAGATTTTGTATAGAGATTGGGATGCCTTAATAAGAAAACATTATGAAGTATTCCAATATAAGGAACTCTCCTCAAGATCTATCATGGAGTTATGTTCCATAGTAGATTATTTCTTAAATCTTGTTCCCCATGATTTTAGAAATGATTATTTGAGACCAACTATACAATATTTAAATTTATAAACCTAATGTTACTTTCATCATTTTTAAAATTGTATTTGATACAAGGGATCTAACAATGAATGATCGATTATAATACCTATCTTTATGAAGAATATACATATATTAATAATATTTTTTAAATTAAAAAATGTATAAAATATTGTAATAGTCAACATTCTGCATCCTTGAAACCATTAAATGATTCCTACTTCATAATATTGGGAATAAAAAGAAACTAATGTGGGATATAAGATGACTAGAAAGTGTTATATACAGTTGAAGTGATCTTTAATTATAAAGGTAAAATTCATATGGAATGGTAAATCATTATAAACACATGAATATTATTCATTAACTAGAGAATGAAATTCATCCATGGATAATATTAAAGAATAAATCTCATATATAATAATGAATTCATACACAATTAATTAAATGCATAATATTGGATGTCATGATCTATGATATCACGGATTCTTTACCTTCTTGAACTTACTCAATGATAATTTAATCTATGGGTTGATATGTATGAAAAATCCATTTTAAAAGGCCAGAATATTTCTTTGTATCATGTAACCTATCAATGCACAATGGTTATATCAATAATTGGGCCCCACCCATCAATTCATGTCTAATGATTTACACATATTTTTAATAATAAATTTAATTCAAAAAAAATATTCTTTATCAACTAATGGGTTCTTTAGTAATGAATTTCGAATATCAACATTCCCCCAGTCAAAAAATAACAATAAATGTTAGTATCCTTATATTGAAATGTATTATGATTTGGACAATAGTAATAACCATTGTAAAAAAAATATAGTTATTTAACATGAATATAACATCAATTTAATGAATGTATCAAGAAATTTAATGTTTAAATAGAAATTGAATTACTCCAAAAATAATAATATATAAATGATATCCATTAGTTCATCCAAAATAGTGTTATTCTAATAAAATCGTGTCCTTTATATTAATAAGGAAATTTAATGTGAAAATTATTAAGTGAATATTTCATTAATTATGTTTCATTGTAAAAACATTAACTACATGACAAAAATCCATTAACTCTATATACATTAAAAATAATACATCCCCTTTTGACATCTAGTAAAATGAAAGTAAAAAATGAATATTCTTGAAAACTTTAAAAATATTTCTATAAAATGATTTAATAAGTCAATAATAACTTATAATTGCATGAATAAATATATTTATTTAATATATTATTATTTTGTGAAACGTTTTATAAAATTATGGTCTTAGAATAAAAATATACCTGGTCAAAGGAGAAATAGGATGTAATTTTTTTTTAATTTTGTAGATTGAAACAAGTATAAATTAGGAGAAAATTTTTACAAAAGAAATATAAAATCATTAAATTTATTTAATATAATATAATTTTTAAATTTTATGAAGGATATATTATTTTATTACATTAATTTAGAAAATAGGTTTCCCAAAAAATTGAGATTATAAACTAAATTCTTATATATACGGTAACATTCAAATTGAAAAACAATGAACTAATAAACATTAAATGAAATTTTATTCAATTTGAATTAATAGTAATTCATTTTTTTACATAAATTGTTCTATACATACACTAACTAATAATAAATATTTTTGTAATAATTATTATGCCTCAATAGACTAGAAATTGAAATGGAATCCCATGCAAAGATCATATCGTTGAATTAGGAATTAATAAATGAAGTGATTATGTTTATCAAATTGATGTCCATTAAAAAATTGGAAATAAATCATAATATAATTAGAGGTAATTTAAAACATCATTCGTAAATAACCTTGTAAATGATGTATAATTATAACCTATTTAAAAGATATTGAGTTATGAAACCCATTACCTCATGTTTGGCTTCCCTAGTATGTGATTCGATCATCTAATTTATTAAATTTTACTCTTTTATACCTTTATAAATGAATTATTTACATACTTATATTATCATATATAATACACCTATATCATTTCAACACCTATTAATCAATATTTCCATATCAAAACAATCATTTATGGTTGATAATCATTTCATTTTAATGAGAAAAATAATCGATAGTATAGTTTATTTTAAATTTATTATGGTTCAGTAATATATATAATATTAGTCAATATATATATATATATATCACACACACACACAAAAATGATAATTGATCTAATCATCAGGATGGGAGTGCTGAGAAACCCGACCCTTTGTGAGGGAGTGTGGAACACTAACGCGGCTCTGTGAAATACGAATGACAGATCCTTCGCTGATGTAGTTTCCTGGAGAAACAACGAAGACACCATGCCCTGTGAATGAGATTTTTCCATGGATTCATGCATCATACATCACATTTTTTGTCACTATGGGCAACCAGTGATTTCTTTCACTACTGATGAGGATTTCATCTTAGAATCTGATTTGAGCTATGTTCTTGTTAGAAATTTTTTAGGCATCGTCCTTCTCTGAGGTTCTTAATAAGCTCCCTGGAAGTTATTGGTTTTTCTGGTTTCCATATTAGCCTCCTTAATTGTTCGAATTTCATCTTTAATTTTTCTTCTCATAAATACTATTATAGGATTTGGGCTCAACGCACTTGGTTCATTGGGGGTTGTGCGATGAGATTACTCAATGGGACCCCTGCCTTTGACCCCTTTTCTGAATCGCCTATAGTTCCCATTTGGATTGGATTTCCTGGTCTTTCACTGCATTTTTTTAAGTAGCCTGCCCTTTTCCCGATCTCAACGCTCATTAGAAACCCCCTAAAACATGAATTGGCTACATAAAAACTCTCAATACCATCAGTGGCTGGAATATATATAGATGTTGATGTCTCCCATGAGCTTCCTAATCAAATTTGGATTCAAAATGGCTCTTATGGTTACTTTCATGAGGTATTTTATGAAAACATACCAGATTACTGCACTTCTTGTTTGAAACATGGACATCCGTTGAAAGATTGTAGCTTCAAACCTTCAACTTCAGCTTCTAGAAAAATGACCTTGGTTGAAAAGAGCAAACAGGAGCACAAAAATATTGAGGCTTGCACTGAGGCTAGTTCATCAGATGCTCCTTTGAATATTCATATGGCAGCTTGAAATAAGGTGAACCTTGTCACTGTTGAGAGATCTACTATGCTCTATTCACCCTTAATGGAAGATTTGGATTTTATGATGGAAAAACATGGAAATTCGATTCTATTTGGATTCTGTTTGGATAATTTTATTTTCCTTCATAGGTTTCAATTTGTATTACATTCCTTTTGAACAACTCTAATTTCTTATATGTTTATCTGCACTATTCTTGATGGGTTATCAACTTGTTTTCTCATGTTTTTTGCCATATTTATGGTTTCTCTGCTTGTTGAAAAACATGTTGTGTGATCGTTGGATATATTTATACAAAATGGTGTTGCGCTAGATCTTTTTATCAGTTATGTAGATGAGATTGTACTACTGTGCTTCGATTTTGAAGATGAATACTGCTTCTGTCTTCACATCGGTACAGGTAAGCTGCAATCAACTCCTTTTTGAAACGGATCTCATGAAGGCTGCATGACTCCGTTGGTTTTGTTGAATCCACTTTTGAAGACCCCTTCTTGGGGATTTCTATGTTTCACCATGACTTCACCTTGGGGCCTTGGACTTGCTCGGAGTTTCTGCACCATGGAATGACGTTTCTAATATCTTCACCAAGAGACAAAAATGCCTGCCTATCCCATGGATTCTTGACATACTTGTAGCAGGACTGAAAGATCAATGCATGTTAGTAAGGATGCTCTTCAACAGGGCTGTCAAACTAAATTTTTCATTGGTTTTCAATGTATTTTTTATTGGTTTCATTACCTTTCAGAGGGTGTAAGTGCATTACACCTCGAGATTTCCATATACCCCATTTTTTGATTTAATAAATTTCTTGTACGTGAACTGGGAAACCAGTTCATGTCAACATTCAAAACAAAACACACACACACACGAAGATATATATATATATATATAATTATTATATATATATTTTTGTCATTTATAATATGTGGATATATAAAAGTGAATTTCACCGTTCATAGAGAGGGTATGATGTTTGTACGCAACAAAGTTGATATCACTTTTAGAAGGGGGAATAAAAGAGCGTAAAATTATAAAACACTATTATATTTTTATTAATATAATTATTATCAAATAAAGTATCTAAATACATCCTTACTACCATCCTTATAAAATGGAATTGAAAAATGGGTCATATCACTTTATGAATGTGGTTGTCCACATGAACAAATAAGTGATTTTTATATTTTCAAAATGATATTAAAGTAATATGATCGATATCATTTTATAAATTTGTGTTTATAATAATTTCATAAATATATATATATATATATATATATTCTTTATTTATATAATTATAATCATCCAAATATATTGGTGACGAAAAATGTATTACACTACAATGTTGATACAGTAACCTGAACGTACACATAGGGGATTTTATTTAATTTCATAGGATGAAAAAGTGATCATCAAATGGATTTACAATAATATTAATGACATATTAGTATATTATTGAAATTTTAGTAAATATTTTAGGATTTTAAGAACATATTTAGGGGTAGTATTAGAAGGATGAAATTTGAAAAAATTGGTAATGATTATTTCATCTTCTTTGGTGGACAAACATTATATATCATCTGAATGGACCTTATATTTGTCTTTGAAGAATAATATAACCTCTTCATTGTGGATATAAAAGTTCTAATGTGAATATTTAATTTTATTTATGAGCTATACACCTTAATGTGGTGTATAGATATGATATATGTGGTTTCAATCTATAAGTGAGCGGAGGGAAAATCATTCAATTTTCCAAAAATAGTAATGTATAATAACGTAACTTTCAGAGACAAGTGGATCCAAAATTACCTAAAGTTAGATAATATGGGGGATATGGTCTTAATATAGTCATAAAATCAAATTTATAAATGTTTAATTATCATTTCAACCCTTATAATTTTTATTATTACCTTCATTAACTATTTGAAAACATATATGGGGAAATTGGAAAATTAATATGAATTTTTATGATTAATAAGTAATTTAGTACAATTTTATTTTCATAAAACTTATTTAATGTATATTTTGAAATTGTTCATATTGTTTATCGTAGTAGATATCTATATAATCCATTAATTGAAATATATAACAAACAACATTTATATTTATCTATAGAATTTATTGTTCAATATAACTCACACAAAAAATATGGCTTTTACTATTTTTAAATTGATAAATATTATTTTTCTACTTCTTGTCCATGGAATGAGATAATGATGTGTAAACATTTAATTCCATTATTTAATCAATAATATTAATACAATAGTAGGGAAAAAATATTAATTCTTATTTTAAATAATAATTGAGAAGAAGACAAATATTTTTTCACCCTTATTTAACATTTTTAGAGGTATTAAAATCAAGAGAGTCAAAATATTGAGTTTTTATTTAATAAAATAAAATAAATATCATTACAATGGAAAATTTCTTCAAAATTCAATATATTTGATATTATGATTGTCATTGTGTAAGTATTATCATTAAATTAAATGAAATCAAATGTTGTATAATTTTTTAATGTCTAATTATGTTATTTTTTACCATGACTTCCAAATTTACCCTTTTGAGGTATTTAATTTTACCATTTATGTGTTATATTTTACCTATGTTTTTCGGATATTATAGGAATTATATTTGAGACCAGTAAATGAAAGGATTTTGGATTTTTAGGCTTCTTTTTACCTAAAATAAATTATTGAATTATATTAAATATCATGTATGAGAAATTATAATGGAAAATTTGAAAAAAAACTAAAATGGAGAACATATCATAAATTCAATGGAACCATTTAATTTAGAATGTGGGTTTTACCCTAGGTGCGATATATCCTTGGTTATTTTAAGAATGTTGTGTAAAAATCATTACAGAAGTGAAAATGAATAAACCAAATAGATAAACTATTTTAATTCATTTTTGTTTTTCAAATGACTGGTATGTATTTAAATAGACTATTATGTGGTAATTATAGGTTAATATGCATAATCCTAGTACTGTTGGAGAGACATTGGAAAAAGAATTAGAGGAACTCTCTCAAATGAAAAACAATCAAATCATAGATCAACGATTGATGTGATACAAAATAAAAGGATCTCACTAACAAAAATGACACCACATCATTCTTACTTAGTGATTGATCCAAATCAAGTTAGGATGTTTATTTTAGTGTTATTAGTACACTCTTCTTAAATTCTATGAAGAATATGATTGATCAAACCAATTTATTAATTCGTAGATCAATCATTATGTGGGATTGGTTTTGTATAGGGTTATTTTGTTATAATTACCAATGTTATATTTGATTCGTCAGTAATCATTTTAATGGAAATGGAAGAAGATTGAAATAACCATTGGATGATGTTTGTTACTTTTTATTGTTCTTTCCCTTTTCTCTCTAGATACTTCATTAATTGCGAGCATTCCTAATTTGGATCATGGTTCAATGTATCTTGATGAATCATATATTGAACACCCAATTGATGAAACAATGATTCAAAATCATAGATATGATATTAGCATGACACGATGGTGGTGTCAGGATTGGTGGGAATGTGGGTTAGGATACATTTCATACATGATTCTGTGATCTTCATAACGAAATAATGAATGAAATGTAATTCCAATTTTCTAATGGATCTTAGGGAAATTTTTTGATTTATGATGAAAAGTCCTGCAAGATATTATTCATTGTTTTTTCATATTATGGTGGTAATCAGATCAAAGGACAGAGGTATCTAACAAGTAATGTTTTGGAAGGAGACTTCCTAAAAAATTCATGTATCATGACATGTAAGATGGTGCTACAAGGACTGTAGGCTCCCATTATAGAGGTTATTGTTTCATAGAATGTTTTTTATCACATGTTGTGTGACCCTTTTCAAACTGAGTTTCACCTATCCCCAAAAACTCATCATGTACCTTAGAGGGTGCACAAACACGGGTTCGAGTACATGGGTATGAGAACACTATGTACGGACATTTAAGGAAACAGGCTGGAAAAGTACATAGGATGATCTTCTTTCTATTACAAAAGTAGATTACATTGGTAGTCGATAGGCTATGTACATATTTACTAACATAGACATGGTTTGAGACACAAGATTTTTACATTTAAATTAGCCAGGGTAAAGGGACATGACATGTAACCCAATCTACAAGTCTTGTACTTCATAAAATACGTTTTAGAGGCCTTCTCCTCTATATCATAGACTATAATAGTTGGGTTACATTACCTGTATCCATTACATTTGGGTTCATATAGAATTTCCTCCTAAAAATAGAACAATGATCCCTTCAGCGAGACATCATGTATAAAGTTGCTGGAATCGTTATTTGAGGTCCAAATTGAGACCCTATATTCATCTTCATCCCCTAGGTGGAGTTCTTGAAATCACCATGTCTAATAATTTTGAGTTTCTGATCGTCAACATAAATTGTTAATCTAGTTTGGTTTGTCAGTATACAAAATTCCCTTAGGTGTGATACTCATCATTATATCATATCTATTCATATCATCACCATGTACATCCTATGGTGAGACCTGGTGAACAATTACCATTCAGACGTATATCATCAATACTATGAGACACAAGAGTGTGTTTAGTCAGATTATCTCTTCATGGAATCATCAGGATTGAAATCCTATAATTGCATACAATGATTATCACTTACCTATATATTCGGTGTCTTTGTGGATTAAATCTGTATATTCATGATATATGGGTTGTAGATATATAATTTTTTGGATTAAATTTTATTACCTTCTTTTTATGATTTTTGGTTTAAAGGTTCCTATATATGGAATATGATCAGATTCTTGTCGACTGATTACATGTGAAAAAATAATTTCAGGGCAGAAAATGGTACATGCATCATATATGAAGGGGTTTTGTTTTCTATGACGTTTTTTAGTCAGCATACTTGACACACTCATTGATCGTGTTACATAATGTTTTCTATAAGGATGACCCAGTGACATATGCCAATTAGGATTCAAACATCTTGATCATGAGAATTATCCCCATAGATATAAGGCGTCGATACATGGTCCAGTTCCCAATATATTACCTCTGGGTGGTGCAAAAGATATATCGTACCCTTTAATGTAGCATGTTTTACCCACAGTACCAGTGGTTTTGGTGTTCTTGATGATCATTCATTAAGAGATTTAGTGATAGAGACTACTAAGGTTTCGAGTTGAGCCCAACCCAGAGGCGAATGAGGACTGGCATAAGTAAGTGACATTAATTTTTCATCTATTCAGAACACTAGTAGATCTGTTGGTGGTCTTGGAGGTAAGCCTTATCCATGGATCAGTGTGATAATGGTGGGGTTCGGTGAAAATTCATTCAATGAGGTGACTCTTTTATGGATATAGTCTTAGAATATTTCAATATAGGTTTTCTCCCCAACAATGATGAGGGATTCATGCTTTTACCGCCCCATCAGGGTAACACTACAGTAGTTAAGTATTGATCATGATTTACCAAAATCTATAGGTTCTTGATGGATATTGTTTTAAACTTATTCTTTAAGGCTTGGAACATTGAGAATGGTCTATGTAGTTTGATATGGGAAAATTCTATCCAATTATGTATTAATAAATTTGATTGGGTGTTGGGGAGTTGTATTTTTGGTTGATAGTTTCATGGGTGAGAAGATAGAGTGAGTCATTGCCAATAGTGAGAACCCAAGGGAACACACATTGAATATAGGGAGATGATGTCAGTCTTATGGACAAGGTATTGTGATATGTTTTAAGAGGACGTATTTTTATTGAGGATAATCTATTCTAGGTCTCTTAGGACTGGACCAATCATCCCATAGAGAGATGGTGTTACCCATGTGATAATAGGGGACATCCTGAATGAAATTTTCCAACCACCCATAGCACTGATTGAGAGACCATTATTGGGCCATTAAGGTATATAGAATAGCCAGATAATGAAGGTACATAGGAAGGATGATGTCATAGTGGATTTGGGTTAGAATCATGAAGTGGTAAAAGAATTTCCTTCTTAACACCACCACCATCACAGTGTCCACAAAAGGGTTAATTAGCTGGATTAAAGGGGTGGTGACAACTACTGGTGGTTGAAACGTATGAACCGTAGTATCTGAAAATAATTGATGTTTGATATATGTCATTTAAAACATAGTTTTAGTATTGAATGTGATAGGTTCAAGTCATTCCTTTCATTCTGTATACCCTGTACACGACATTGAGTTTCTGTTTGAACCATTTTCTCAACCATTACGTTTAGAGACTCCTACTATATAAGACAAAATGATCAAAAACCCCAATTGGAAGTGTGAACTAACTCTTAGTGGAATGATTTAATGATTGGATATAACTGTAGAAGGAATGAGGTATTAGAAAAATAATATTAGGCATTGATTTGTTATTCACAGTTAATTCCAATAGTGAATGCTTCATGCAGAGTATGAATTGTGTCTATAGTGATGAATCTATGTTCTCCTTTTTCGGGGAAAGGAAAACCCAGACTGAGAATGATGAAATCATGCATAGGACGGGGCAGTTAGTGAAACATTATTTGGAGATCCGAACCTTTACTAAAATATATTTTATAAGATCCCAATTTCTTGTTTTGGTGGAAGAGTATGAGGATGTATTCCCTACGGATGTTCTAGGATTACCTCAACACAGTCATATATAATTATTCATTTTTATATAAATTGATACAAGGCTAATATTTTTTCAATCATATCAGATAGCTCCAACAGATCTCCATGAGATAAGTGTGTAGTTGTATGGCTTGTAGTGGAATGGAATTTTTATAACCAATATTTAACATTGGGTTGCCTTAGTTCAGTTTTCCAAGAAAGATAATGGGATATTGGAGGTTATTTTTGACTACCAATTCATGAACTAGGTAGAAAAAATGAATAATTATCCACTATCAAGTATGGATGATCCCTTTCAATATTTGATAGGGGAATGATGATTTTCTAAGATTTACCTTAGAGCATGATTTCACAATCTGCGAATAAAATATGAGGATATTCTGAATATGGCATTCAGATATTTCTATAACCACTATTCATACTTTTTTATGACATTTTGCATGCTGAACACCCTAGTGGTGTTCATTGGACTCATTAAGTGAATCATTCTTACATTATTAGAATAGTTTATGGTAGTCTTCATTGATTATATCCTTGTGTTCTAATAGTCTAAGGAGATTAAAAAAAACATGAGTATATTTCTAGATGTACTATGAGGAAACAATATTTACGGAATTATCTTCATGTTATAGATCTTCATTCAGGCTATCCACATTCAAGGGCATGTTATCTCATAAAAGGGTGTAGCAGTAGACCCATACAAAAACTATGTTGTGTTAGCTTGGGAACCACCCTTGAGCGTGAAATATGTGCATATATTCTTGGTGTTATTAGGCTAATATCAAATATTCATATGATCTTTACCTATAATATCATCACCCATAATATCATTGACCAGAAAGGAACAACCTTTTCTGTGGACAGAATGGTTCCACTTGGGTTTTCTTCTTCTGTGGAATAATTTGAAGTGCGGTCCAATAATGATATTTTTAAAGGTGGGGGTGGATTATGTACTATTCTATAATATAGATGGAACCAGAACTAGTCATGTTATATTGTATAGGACAGTGGATATTGACCACAGTTTATGTTATTTGAGGCCACACAAGTAGAACTATGTGACCCATGATCATGAAATTGAAAAAATAATTATTCGCACAAAATATGTGGAGACACTACCTGATGAGATATTAGTTTGTTTTATAATTTGATCATAGGAGACTGAGGTATAATTTCCCTTAGAAGGATCATAACTTGAGATAGAGGTTATGGATATAGTCCATCAAGGATTTTGAGTTTTAAATTATCTTTACTCATGGGAAGGGGAATGTTGTGGTAGATTTCCTATGTAGGATATATTTTTCATAGTTACAATATGATTCCTAAAAATAGTTTCCTCATTTTTTTATCCATTGTGGATGGATATCGAGTATCTGACATCTATTTGATGATTTTAACTCCTATTATATTGATTATATTAAAGGAGAATGAATCTACTGATACATACTATAATATCATACATAATTAGATATCAATTGGACACTCTTCTATTGGATTTTCTAATGGTGGGAGCATGTATTTATTTTTAGTGGACACCTAATGGTACCAGTGAAGTTTCTGGAGGATCTTCTGAGATTATTTCATAAGTATCATTTATCGAAACTTTGTGGTTTTGAAAATATGTACTAGGATCTATTTCAATAGTTTATGTGTCTGGGGATGATTAAAGGAGTTGTAGATTTTTTTCCCTCGATGAATTACTTGTGATCATGTGAAGGATGATAATAGTGTTCTAGATAGATTAGCTCAACCCATTTAGGAGAAAGATTGGATGTGGTATGGGATATTCATGGACATAATTATGGGATTATGATGCAATCTAGGGGAGTCAATTACATCTATGTGATCATAGACCGACTAGACCATGTCATCCCACTTATTAGCGATTTGGGAGCATAGTTCAGTTGAGTCTTAGGATGCCTCTATGTGAGAGATATTGTCCAACTCCACGGAGTTACACAAATAATAATTTTTAATAGTGGTTCTAAATTTATATTATATTTGTGGAATGGATTACAGGAGGCATTTTTGACTTATTTATTAATCTACATAGTGTTTCACTGATAAACTGATAGCTAGTCAGAACGAACAATTCTGGTTTTGGAGGAAATGATGTGATATTTCATGTCAGACATTGATTGTATTTTGGAGGATCATATATAACATTTGTATTTTGTGTGAAAACTAAGATAAAATTCCACCATCATTGTGGAACTGTTCGAGTCACTATATGGGTGACCATGGAGGTAACCACTTTTCTGGATTGTTGTAGGAGAGTCAGAACTCATGGTCCCCAAGTTGTTATGAGAAAATACTTTAAATGTGCAGATCATCCAGGAGAGGATAAATACTATACATTTTAGTCAGATGTCTAATGTTGATAGATGAAAGAGGCATTTATAGTTCAATGAAGGATCCCATGTGTCTATATTAGTTTCACCTCGACGTGGATTACTGAGATTTGGCTTTTGTGGAAAGCTATAACAGATTCTCATTGGGATATTCTATATAATGTGTATTGTTGGTGAGGTGGTGTACCAAGTATCTATACATATATAGTTTGACATGGTAAATGAAACATTATTAATTATTTTTGATTAAAATGTTTATGTATGACCCATAACACGTTATCGTCTTGGGTGAGCTATACATCGAGGATGGATCTAACTGTTCTATGTATCTGGTCAAAATTGTGGATGGTTATGAGAGGTGTCTTCTTAGGTAAGAAATTACTTAATTGTGTGTATGGTGGCATCCTGGGAATATCCTGGAGAGAACATTAAATCCAGAGGCTTAGATTCATTTATTGTACCCACAATTGTTTGTTCCCTTGTTTTGGGGTTTTTTTGATAAGAATCCCCAAGGTGGGGCGAATAAAATTTCTCAAATTTTCCATGTAATATTTTTAATGCTGTATATATTATTTTAATGACCAAATGATGATATGGAGTGAAAATACATGGACCATTGTGCCTTAAATAAATGGTTCATATATATTAAATATATTATATAGCACACACACATGGTTACCCATAATAAATAGAATAAATTTTAAATGGTTTCACGAGTCCGAAATACAATGGTACGGTTCATTTCATAACATAGAATTTTCACTAGGTGTGACCAAAACATGGTCAATGGGTGACTTTTATGGAAACATAATCATTAGTGTGGAAAAGAATAAAATAATTTGGTAGATTATTTTATTTTTTTCATTGATTTAGTGACCAACACATGTATGTATATTTTTCTGAAGGAATTATAAGGCTATCCACATAACCTGGGAACCTTTAGAGAGATCTTGGAGAGATTGGTGGAGGATATCTCTTATATGAACATCAACTACATCATAGGTCAACGATCAAAGTGCAATTGAATCAAAGGATCTCATCGCGTATAACTATGATTCTTTGTTCTTCATAAACGATTGACCCAAATCGAGTTAGGACATTGGTTTTGGTTGGATTCTTACCGTGTTCATAATTTTTATGATAAATGTGAATCAATTTTCAACTAGATTGTTTCATATATCGATCATATAGAAATATGGGTTTAAATTTTTGGTTATTTTTGGAGAATTATCTTGGTTTCATTCAATTTATTTCATCACATTCTAACTGATATGGATTTAGGTAGACACTTACATAAATCATGGAAATATATGGATTATATTTATTTTTGTTCTACCATAATTATTCCTTCATCACATGCATTCTTAGTTTATAGTCTAGTTAGACATATCCCAATGAATCGATTGTTTCACACCAGTATCATGGAACCACATTCCAAAATCATATATATTGGATCTGCATGACACGAGGGTGGTATAACGATAGGAGTGGTTATGGATTAGATGGAATTGGATACTTGAATTTGTGTTCTTCATCAGATAATTAATAATGAGATATACTATAATTTTTAGAGATTATATATTGGACAATCCATGTTTTTTGACAAAATAGATGCTTGTACAAGATGACTACTAGATTTTTCTAGAATGGAAGTCACAAGGTCGAAGGCTAGAGTCATCAGAATGAGAGAGGATTCCATATCTGGAATTCTGTAAAATTATAAGTTACATGGAAGATAAGCTATATCTATATTCTTTATGGGAACCCTTTATTGTGGACAAAGATTCATAGAAAGTAGTGCATCTCACTGCATGTGACCCCTATCACATGGTTTTCGGTCTCCCCCTAGAAATAAGGAGTGTACCTCTAATGGTATACATAATGGATTATAGTATACATTTGTAGGAGAATACATTTTAATCCCCTACATGGAAATTTCGTAGACATGTACATGGGAAAATTCATTTAATACTACATGGGTAGAGTACATGGGAAGTACAATCCCCATGTACATTAATTCCACCATGGATACATCATGAAACCGATTCCGATTAAATGGGAAGGATTTAGGGTCATGGGGTATGGCATGTATACCCTTCTATACGACTAGTACATTATAAAATGTATCTTGGAGAACTTTTCCACTCTATATTGAACCATATTAGTTCGGGTACATTCCGCTTATACATTTTCTGAATGCATGTATGGAATCTCCTCTCACTCCTAGTAGATTGATACCATCAGTATGAATTAATAGATAGATTTTTAGTAATCCTTATATAAGGTCCAGAGTGACATCATCTATTCATCATTGTTCCCTAGGTGAATTTCATATTATCATCATGAAAAAAAAAATTTGGGATCAAATCCTCTAGTAATTTGGTTAATCCATATTGATTTGTAGAAATACCCATTTACCATGGTTGAAATCATCAACTCTACATAGTATCTCTTCACATACTCATCATGTACTTCCTATAGAGAGACCCAACAAGTAATGCATCTCACATGGGCATCATCAGTACCATCAAACACATGTGTGTGTGCTGATAGATTAGTGCTATGTTGAATCACTAGGCTTGAAATCCTAGGCTGGCATATTATGATGGTGACATATCTTTAGAACATGTTTCTTTATTGAAAATATCTGTATATTCTTATTATATTTGTAGTTGACATATACCATTGTATAGAAGACTATATTTACATTTTTTAATGCTTCCTGGTTTCAATTTTTATTAATGGGTATTGTTATACACACCCCTACATGGTCTTTGAACTCATGATTCATGTCGTGTGTAGATGATCAACACCTTGATTGTGTCCTTGAGGGAACAAAACCAGAAGGTTCTTTTGGAGAACAAATATTCTGAGATGTGTTCTGTTTTCTTCCAATAGGAGTATCCGTTTTTATTTCAATTTGGACCTATTTTTCAGAGACATTATGGAGGGCTTGTTTGTTCCCATTTTACATTACTTTACATCTATTCATACTTAGGTAGTTTGATTTAGACGTAATCATGCACTATTGTTTAGTTTTGTTTATATTTAAACAATATATATTCTTGGATATGTGTTCATGTATACATATACTTAGTCAAAGGTCTCCAATTTCAATAATATTCCAACTCAATGCTATTTTCCTCCCCGGGCCTACTAGAGGTTTGTATGAGGACTCACAATATGTTCCCCTTTAGGATAGGTCATTACATTACCATTGTTCGTATTCATAATATATAATGATAAATGTAAAAAAAACAAATTTTCAACCTCTTACTTACAAATATAATTTTTTTTATCAAATTTAATTTCTAAAATTTTAAAAAATTAATTGAAAAAAACCCACAAAAATTGAGGAAAAACCCTTCTCTAAAAAATTGCCTTATTTGGAATAAAATATTTCCTTATATTAAAACCATGTAAAATTATGATCTTAATAATAGTCATGTGAATATTAAAATACTTTAATAAGAAATAAAAAATATAGAGATGCTTTAAATATAATATTTTGAAATGAAATTAATTATTTTTTTAATCCTTATTTTTCAATATCATTGAAATAAAACCCATTTAGAAAAATCCCGAAAAATATATACATAAAATAAAACAAAAATTATTATTTTAGATATGATATCCTTTATATGAAATTTAATTTCTGAATCATTACAAATTTTGTTATAATATCTATGCAAAAAATAACTGAATTTCTTTTGGATAAAACATATTATTTAATCCTAAAATGGATTTCCAAAAGAAATTTCAATTTATTGAACAAATCGAATAGATATATTTATTATATAATAAAATTATTCTAATTTTTCACAATGTTTTTTATCTTATACATACAAACCAAAGGAATGTCCCAACGATGACTATCTTATAAAATTATTTTAATCATTTGTCATAGTTTTTTTAAACATTGTGTTGTGTGTAATATAATATATCAATGAACGTAAGTTCAATTAATGTGGAATATGTCATAAAACCTTTGTGCAATAAAATTTAACAAGTTATATTCTTTTTAGTATACATTTTTTTAATTTTATTTTATTTTTTTCATCTTCCTAATAGGTTATAGTATTGATATTTTTAGAAATTTGTTTTGACAAAAAGATGTATTTGGTTCATGTTTATTTTCTATTTATTGTAACCTAGAAGTCTCAAAATTTGGGTTTTTTCTTTATCATAAATTATATCCCCTCCTCTAGAATGAAATATCAAATCAATTTCAAATAAAAGAAAAATATTTTAATCAGTTAGTTTTTATACATGAAATAAACATTATTTGTAGTGATACATAAGAAATTAAACAATTGTTGAAGAAACAAATATTAATCAAAATATATAACGTGATAAAATTGACGTAAAATAGATCAGTACACCATTTATTAGGGCTATAAAAAGATAATTAAAACATTCCTTTTGATATTAAATGATATGAAAACATCCTTATTTAACAACATTTCATCTCATAAATATCACTCAACCCTACAAACGCAAGGTTTATTGTCTTTAAGGATTATCTATAATATATTTATCATCTATGTTATTTTCTTATACTATACTGATATTCAATATTATGTCATTATAATTTTTTAAAAATAAAAATTATATAAAAATATTATATATATATTCATATAAACTACTTACTAGTAAAAAAATATTTGAAGATAGGAGTCAGATCAAAATATTAGTAATGAAACCCATATCAATATGTCATCAAGGGATAAATAATAATTACATGATAATGTATTATAAGGGGAGGATGATCTTGTTAAATTAGTACCGGACAATAATATTTATCCATAAGTACTGAAATAAAGACATTAAATCTTAGGTATATAACCATGTATGCTGTAAAAATAGTGTGGAATCTATTTATGATACTTTCACTAGGGCATATCACCTAGGTCATTTTGTTGACACTCGATGATGGTAGTTTGTACCTAGAATTACCAAATTCCAATGGAGGGTGGCATTCACCCCTTCTTCATATATTATTTCTCCTTGTTCGAAACAAGATGATGATATGTATGTCTCTCTTTATGTGGATTCATCCTTAAATTCATCTCCTAGTTCAGGTCTCCCTTATAGATTAATAAATATTTCGTGAATCTAGTTCCTGATGCCATCTCTTTGTGGATGACGAGTAATCACAACATGTTTGTTCGAACATTCAAATGGTTCAAGTCAAGATAGAAAACATTGAATAGGATAGTAGTCACACTATACCTCTATGTAATGTCTCGACGTTGAAACACTAAAACACCAGTATTCTTCAACGTCATAGGGATTCTGAATGGAATAAAAACTTGAGGCATCACATGTCAATCCTATTTTATCATTTTCTAGAGGCCTTTATCTGAGGTTTTCATCATCCTATTATGTTTTAAATTGGATATTCGAGGAGTTTATCATCTAGAAGTGACGAATAATACTTATTGAAATACATATGAAGTTGATCAGGATGGTGTATCCTTGGAGGGATCACATATATGGTTTACCATATGAGTGGATAAGAATTCCCAATGTGGATGAACCCCAATGTGGCATGTCTAAAAAATTTATAGTTTTACACCATTATGGGTGCCCTATTCACCACTAATGGTGGATCATTGAAGGTGGAACCTAGTGAGAGGGAAACCATGGTTTAACATTGTCTATGATTGAGCATAAGGCATGCTTCCTACATATCCAATTTAAAAGATGGTAATCTAAACCCACATAGTTCTATAGGGAATGGACTGGGGCATATTCATGGATAGCGGCCCCTTGTAGGAATATTACTCATTCTTCAATGAGTGTGTATTGTGTGGGTATTACACATGTTTAACTCCCCGGTTTCTGCAAGGAGTTGAAATTTGATGAATGTGGAATATGCATTAAGATGAACCATGTGCTTCAGAGAGTAATGTAGGGTTGAATTGAGATTACATATTGAGATGGCCCATGTGCTGCTAAGTGGGGTGAAGGGAAGAATGGGGCTTACACATTGACATGATCTAGGTGCTACTGATAGTGTTGAAGGGATTAATGTGGCTTATTAACTAAGATAAGTTATAGGAATAGTTTGACTTCGCCAAGAGAAGGGTGATGTGATAGATTAGATGGATACGTATTATTCATAGTTAGAAACCTGAATGACTGAAATGATATTACCATAATGTGGTGGCATGAGAAAGAATCAGGATGGATGATAGAGGGATTGATTAAGTTTTTGGAATGGATGGGATGGAACCAACATGAATATGGTGGTGTTGAGCATGAACCTTATGGAGGATATTGACATTTACTAGTTAGATGAGAATCAAATCCCACATAGTTATGATGCTGACATTGGGGCTTATACATGGTTAGAATCCCAACTATAATGGGACATGTAGTTGGGGGATTATGAATGGCTAGATTCCAAAGTGGACCCGAAGTAGATGTTACCTACTGGTGAGTCATTATCCTCCTCAGATATAATGGCTCAAGGGAAAGACCAGGATGATAATGAAAAATGGTGGATGCTAATCTCCACTAGATTAACCCCTAGGAGGAGGTCACCAAGGTTTACTGATGGAATTGGGGAATATCCCTAATATTGACAATGTTCTATGTATTGTCAGACCAGACACTCAAACATGAGAGTGTAGAACATATACAATTGGGATTAGATTTATATTCAAGCCTATGAGGTGTTTTTATCTGTAAAAAGGTCATGTTTGTTGGATCGAATTCTCCCAGTTTTAGGCTACATCGGGTGGACCATAGTTTCCCTGGTTAATATCATGTTTGTGGGGTATACCCAGGTAGTTTAAAATTAGTTTGTGAGGATGTATCTTTCACTGAGTCTATCATCATGTGACTTGAACCTAAAAATACCCTATGAAATGTGAGTGGTGTAAAAAATAACCTAATGTGAATGATGACCAGAGATATACAGACCACCCAACACATCCTAGATGATGGATCTCAGACCATGAGAGGGTGAAAACGTTCGTGATTCTGTATCTGGGCCCTGGTAAAAGATGTATCAGTGTCACTTCATATTCCATACATATGGGAACCAATCCATAGATAAATGTCAAAATGGAACAATGAGTGACCAGTTCCAATAGGGTTGATGTCCTCTAAAAAAGAAAATTATAATAGTTCAGCAGTTTACTTTCAGGAGAACTGGGACACAAAATATCCTTGTTTAAGGTCATAGAGTTATAACCACATAGAAGGGATTTGTCTGGTGTGGCTCATGAGGATACCCAATATGAATGACGATAATAGTGATCAACACCACACCAAATTTTCTAAGATGATAACCTAGTCAAAGGGGTGAGTTTTTGATTCTGTGTCTAGGCCCAGGAACAAGATGTCGGGACATCAATACACATCCCATAATTATGGGAATCAAGAAATATTTTCTTCTTGATATATGGTGAGGTAATTTAACGATTCCAAAATAGAAATTTCTTCTCATATACAGACATATTAGTGTTATAGAGTCTACCATCATACATTTCTGATGCAGAATGCATAGTTTAATGTCCTATAATAAGGAAGAGGGTTATTGTTTCGTTTACTGTCAGGAATCAAGGAAGATAAGGAAATCAATTTAAATTCTTGAGATTAAGACCCAAAAATGAGTCTTCCAAATGGGAAATGGGTAGTATGATTCCATGAAGTAACCCAATTAGAATGATGATAAATAACTTCCTAAAGACACCGCACATTCCTTATGAAAATATTGTTCACAATTTGAAGACATAAGTATTTGACATCAGAAGTCCAAAATTGGCCCATTTCCACCGACCTATAGCCATGGTTGTGTGGACTATAGAATTTTTTTTCAAAACTATGGTTGTATAAAATATTTAAGGGTTGTAGCTAGGATTTCCAAAACTTTGGAAGTTGGTCTCACACCCTTGACCGAAAAAAAAATATCTCGTAGAAAATACAGCGGGATGCTATATTTCCATAGTTATTTGGATACAAACATGATTTTTAATAAATAATATATCATAATATATATTTATATACCTGAATCTCAGTGTGGTGTAGTGGTTATGGAGCTGAATTATATAGGAGAAGTATGAAGATCAAATCTAGGTGGTGACATATTAATTTTTGGCTATAGCCATAATTTTAACTATGAAAATTTGTCGGGCCCTATTTCTATGTTGATAGTGGCCACGAGTTATGAAAGCCATAGAAATAGGAAAATTTTATTTTTGTTCTTGAATTCTTATATTATCATAATGAGAAATGGATCTAAACTCTTATCTTAATGTCATTGAGTTAGGAAAACAAGATGGTGTAATTGTTTTATGTAGGTTCAAACCTTACAACAACCCATAATCCTACAAGATCGATGTTGGGTGTAGTAAAAAATCTATAGAGAGGATGATTATGAAATATAGAGACACATAGGATGGGAATTGGGAAGTCAGGTGACAAATGTCCTAATGATGTCGATCGGCCTGGTCCACGGGCAACGGTGCACGAAGGGGTAACAACCATGGTGTTGATGTTCCGTCTAGAAATAATTTCGATGAAAGGGGTGGGAATCATAGTGTCTAATATTTGGAAAATAATGGAGGTGGAGTTACATAGGTGTATAACTACTAAACCTTTTTGAGACACAATATTAATATCATGTAACCTACATTGGCAATAGACAAATGAGGGTCATCCACTAATGGTGTTTGAAATTCAAGACCTATATCAAAATGTTGGTCAAATTTTTTGGGGTGTTGGGTCAAGATGAAAGGGGATAAATGAGGCTAAGAACCATACCAATTGGGGGTCCCATTAGATGTAAAATTTGATAGAGACCCAAATAAATGAGCCCTATGAGGCATAGAGATAGAATGTGAAAATGTCCGTGCAGAATCCAACACTCTAGGTGTTACACCATAATGCATCTGATTATGAAAATTTTTCATATTAGATAGTGGAATACGAACCCCTTATTAATGTAAGATGACTCGATAGGTATCATGGTCATGTCATGGTAATGAACTAATTCCAAATGTAGGGTATGATGGGAAACAAAAGATGGTTTAATGTACCAGGGGACAAATCTGAAGAAAATTGATTCTGGGTGTTCTTATGTATCCCATATGTATTGGAATCAAGAAATATATAGATATTGAATCTGATTACATTTAACATCATACATTATAGATGATTGTGTCACAAAATTTATCATCATGTTATCTAGTTATTGGGATATTAATTTATGGTCAAAATCTCGAACCATAAAATTAGGATTTTTTAACAAACATTCATGGCATGATGTGGTGACTAACCCGACGTGAATGAGGGCCAAGTAGGCATGTCTTCATAGCACATATTCCCATGGGAAGGGTAATTAAACTTGGGTTGTATCCAAATAAATTCTTCTGGGGCCTTCCTATAAATCCCATAAGGATAGGAATCAAGGAATATGTAGATCTATAATCCTATAGAATTTAACATCATGTGGTAAGGATGTGAATGAGTGGAATTCATGAGGGTGGTACATGGTGAAGCTCTTCTAGCCCAACGTGAATGAGATCCCAGGAGGAATCATCAAAAACCACACACACTCCAAAGATAAATATACTCCAATAATTTTAATAAATCAAGTGGTTGGATCATATACCAGACATATATGCATCCCTACGTATCTCATAAGAATAGAAATCAAGTATTACATAGTTCTATAACTCCATGCACTTTAACATAATGAAAAAAGGATGAGGGATGTTATATAGTTTAACATCATTAAAATTTGATGTTGGGGGAAAGGAATCCCAATGGGAATGTCCATGGCTTGGAAAAATTAAAATGACATGATTGAAGATCATGGAAATACACACCACACAATGTCTTACCTATAGATATCTCAAAAACGGGGTAAAAAGGATGAAAATATGGGGTTTCCAAATTATAATTGTATGAGAATTTATATGCCTCCTATAAGGATAATAATACATCCATACATTGTTCTATAAATGTAATGGTGAATAACCAATGCCATAGGTGACTCCCACATATATTAGGGCATCCGGCTGTTGTGTAGTTTCTCTTCATACAACTTGGATAATGTAGTTGTTTTAAAAACATGTGGGATGGTTAAATTTTACATCATGAGGTACAAAAGTAACTTTTCTCTATGTTCATGCAAAAATAACACTAATTGTTAGTTATTTTTACATATTTTAGGTAGGAAAAAATATTTTAACGTCATGCGGGATGTGGGAGATCATAGTATTTGGTCTTAGAACATGGACTATGTGGTAAAGTGACAAACATTGTTGTGTGTGGTATGGTTTCATAATTCAATTCATCATGAATAATGACCAATGGGTATCAAAACTTTACCAATCACCCTTGAAGAGGATATCAATCCATAATAATTAAAAGTGGAATTGACAACTGGGCCATAGAAGATGTCTCTAGGCATTCCAACATATTTCATAAAGATTGGAATCATGCCACACATAGTTCACAAAGATCCTGTTTAGTTTAGCAGCATTCAGTATGGACAAGGGAGATCTTAGTTTTACATTGTAGTTCTTGGACCTTGTTTAGTTTATCATCATGCATGATGAAATAGATGTTTAATGCCATGCAGGACAAGAGAACCCCGCTAATACAATGTACTGTTTCAGGATCTTCACATTTGATGGATGAGTAAATAACTCTCCATCCATGGTGACCAATGATTATGAACTCTTATGGTACACCATGTTAATTATATCGGGTAATTCCCATTTTTTCTCCAACCTTGGTGGCTTCCTTCCATGTATGATTGACGTGCTCAGAGATAATACCATATCTCCTCAAAGGAAAGAGTAGAGACAAGAATTATTATTCAATGATCTGGATATATTATTCTATTACCTATCGAAAATGTTCATGGCCCAGATCCTTTACTCATCAAGGGATTATAACTCTATAGCCATGATATTATTGTACCTCTCCACACTGTGATAGGACCAGAGCTTGTTCTCTTCAATGGAATCCATCCCAGCTAGATTGACTTATGATATATTTTTTGACATATGTTTATCTTAGACAGTTGTACAATGAGATGAAAACTATATCTTGATGGGTTGGATAGTCATTCTTCCATATCGTAGGGAATATTGTGTCACCTAGTTGGAGTTTTTAGTTGTCTTTCAATAATCCCAAAGAATATTTGGGATATTTCCCAGAAATCACTTTTTTTAGCTCATTATGTTCTATAAATCATAGATAGGGTCTTTATGAACACCTCGATCATTCCAATTTCATGTCCGCGGAAGTGAGATTTCCGATTGGACTATATTTTCTACTTGGAATACAATTTAGTCAGCTCAATTACATGAAAATTGGTATCATTATCGTAGAGAATGTTATGAGGGTCTCTAAATCTATGGATTGTATTGGAGCTCACATACTCAAAAATATAATGGACCTTGACCACATTGTGTTTAATCATCTCTAACCACCTGGAAAAGAAATCTATTTTGGTCTGAATAAAATTTTAATTGTGAGATTTTTGTGGTGGATATAGTCCCAAGACATCGAGTCCCTATAATAAAAAAGGTCTAGAATACATGGTTGTATGGAGGGTTTCCTGACCCTATTAATGAAAATGGGAAATAATTTATCATATGTGGCACATCATTGAGAAATCAATATAGTCCCATACCATGGTGGGATAAAATTATCACATCCTTAAAATGTTGTTATAGATTTTTGACCATGCCTGATGGGATACACATGAACTATAATGAACATACTACATAACATGAAGAATCTCATCTACTTTAATAAAATGGAGGAGAATTACATTAAACCCACATATTTAGAGAATATGATCAAGGCTGTTACCAATATGGAGGGTGGAATACATCGCACATCGATGGATTTCCTTGGGCTAGGATCTGTCTATTAGGAGATTCCCGTGATGGATGTACTCAATGAAATTAATTTTAATAAAATGGTCTACTATACTGAAGAAGGGGAATAAAGATGTATTTATGTCATATAATCTATGGTAATGTCAACTATATTCAATTATCTCTCATCACATGGGGATATTCGGTGATGAATCATTATTGTTCCACATAGAGAAATATATCTCCCTCGATAGGTTCTATGAGATAAGAGAATAGAACTTCCCACGAAATATCTTGAACATTATATGACAGGGGGACATGATTTAACACTGGTTGATAAGGGTACTGATCCATTAGATTAAGAACATTCTTGAGAGTGGGAATGAGATCTGGTTTCATGATGATATAATCACCATCAAACTAATTAATGAATTTCTCAGAGTCTCCCTTACCATGTAGGTGGGGATAATCAATATTCAGAGCCATCTAGAGACCTGTTATTGGAGATTGATACTCCACCTCATTTTTTGTTTAGCCTTCTGACAACAATAATGAATATAGAAAGGCAACATGTGTAGGTGTGATTAAGACTTCCCCCATGCTTAAACTGTTGAGTCGAGTATCATTGATCCTCCTTCCAGTGATGATTTGGGATGCACAGTATATATTCGACAACCAATATTACATAGCATGATACATTGAAAGAATGGAATCATCTAGAAAACAACAATCTGGGGAATTCTCTTCTCATGCCGGATGGGCTAATATAATTTTACAAGATCCTTATCCTTGATGGAAATCTGGGGGATGAAACTAATGTTGATATTATAAAGGATCACTTCCCAAATAACGAGATGGCATGAAAAATATTTTGGTTCGTATTATACATGATCAGGTCCACATAAGAAAACAGAAGTATCTCATGACGCGGCAGATAATTCTGCAGCATTTACACTGTGAAAACCAGTGTTTACCAATTATTATTAATGGTAGAATATCTTGTCTCTATGTTGAGGAGAAAGTGACTGATATAGTACAAACTATTCTATGCCCCTTTATTATTTTTTTAGGTGATAAGGGCTCCGATTTATCATTCCATGTTAGTCACATAGAGGACTTGTGTCTTTCTAAAGATGGGTGGAATTAGAACTCAAGGTTGCATCATATACTACTCAATCTCCAAACACGTGGTCTATAACAATTCATCTCATTATTATATGGAAACATTCAGCTTGATTATAGATAATTGATTACATATTCCATCTATATTCAAAATGAATTGGCATACATACTCTATGTGACCTTGCAAGCATTAGATATATTGAATGTTTCTCTGAGGAGGAATCTGATTGATGACCTTGATCATCAGTAAGTAGATCTTGATGCCTCTATATCTCACAACATAGTCGTGGAACTTACCAGATTTGAACATGAAGGAATACATAAATGGATTTAACATCATACGATGGGATTGGAGTAAGGCTATAATGTTTTTAATATCATTGAGATGGACTAGATGATTGTGGGAATTTACACTCAGTTTATCCCCATAGAATTCCTCTAGCCTCATATGGATCAATTTTAATATGTGGTGCATGGAACACTGATACATTTCTCCTAAATTCTTCAAACCGATGGGAATTACCTAAGATAAGTAGGTACCTTGTTGTACCTTGAATGTAGTGGAATCCTCGTATTAGGGGCCATACTGATACAATTATACCCTCTACATCCTTGGATAAGATGGCTTCGAATCCAGAGGTGGAATCGATTAATATCTCTTTTATATGGATGAGAAAATAAACATTGATATATTCATGGTTGTGTTCCCCAAAATCGATGTATGCTCTAATATATTAGTTCCTCTTACCAACATGAATGTAATTGGATAACCACCTAGGATTTTTTTACTTTATTTTCAATGTTTTATTTGATGAGATTATCATGTTTGGCCTCAACCATGTCACAATTAGAGGGGTGCATCTTTCAAGGAGGCTATTTAAACCCATGATTACTTAAAGGGTGACCAAGGTGGTGGACAGAAAGATGTGGTTCTATTCATAGCATCTCACCACAACACTAGAATAGTACAACATGATGTTGCCTCAGTAAATCATCATATTGCTTATGTTCTTCTATTGACAAGGTTGTTCTAATTAATGTTGGTCTCAGATCAACCTTGGTATCGAGATTCACCTGTAACGACTCATCAATGTTGGTGGAGAAACCATATTAAAATGATGGACGAGCATCATAGAGTTATTCCTCATCATCTAAGATATGAAGATAAAGAGGACAATCTATTGAGATAAATGAATCTCATGGAATTTTGGGGAAGACATTAGAAGAGGGGGAATCATCCCATGGAAAATGATGAACAAATGAAACCACAGAATCATAGGCTATTGAACTGATTCCATGAGGCCTTTGTCTGAGGGTCCGACTCATTATGATATCAAAGAATTCGTGGAATTTCAATTGGTGATGAATCTGACCTAACAAGTAAAATAAGAGGGTATGATGTACTGTTGTAGCCATGAGACGATCATCTATATACATAATATAGGTAAAAAGTTGTGGTATCACACTATCCAGTCCTGTATAAGAATAAAAGGAAATATTATTGCATTCCTTGTATCTTACAATGTGTATACCCATCATCATGGAATGGGAAAATTAGTTTCCTAGTCCCGGGATGGGAACTCCAATCAATGAATTGGGAGAATGAAGGTATCATCCAAATCCATCAACTGGTCAGCCACAATAGTAGTTTTTTCAACTTTATTGGATTGAACCCACTATTCATTTATCATTTAATATTATGCATATGAACATAATTCATTATAAGAGGTAAATTAAGTCATATCACCTTGGAGCACACCAACTCAACCATTGAGGGAGTATTTGAGGTAATGGGGATATGAATATGGAATTGCTACATGTTAATGGAACCATGGTCATCCTATCAATGCATTGTATCTGGTGTCCTATCAGATGATCGTGAATTCAGTGTTGGAAATTATTCCACAAAAATTGGTCTTTAGTTGAGTCTTTCCATATGAACTCTACTAGATCCTATTATAATGTGAATTTTCATGTCATAGAGACTCAAATATGCTTCAGACAGTCCTAGAATGTGGAAAATCCAAGTCAAAAAGATATTGATCTTTGAAAATATGTCGATAAGACGATGAAAAACATCCACACTATTATGTTGGACAGTATGTACACCAGTAAGTTGTTCTCTTGTACACATGATATTTTATCTTCTCTTGAGAATGAAATTATGGATTGGTATTCTTTCTGATCACCTTCCTCATTAAGAAAGACATTTTGATATTATACATCTATTTCAAACTATAGTGTATTTTCAAAGACCTAGTGAGGGACTCACACATCTATTCTGACAAGAATATGGCCTCATGGTTTGAGATATTTGTGGGAATGTTGGAAAGATTCTTAAGAATATCATAGTTCCTTGATAGATGAACATTTCTACTAGAAGAAAGTCACTATTCTGTATAAGGTATGATGGGAAATATGTTAGGTATAATTGATATATTCTATCTGGTACTTCGGATATCCAGATTCCAACTACATAAATTACGGAAAAAAATCATCTATATGAGTGTCAGATGACATAGGTCTAGCTACAGATAGATGTGTCTTATTATGATACAGTCCTAGTGGATCTGCCTGAAAGATTAGCTTGAACGATGGTTGTAGTGATCCTAAAAATATATGATGTGTAAATTAGGCATGCTTAGTTCTATTTTGTGCCTGATTATTAGTCTTACTATCATAAACATCATTGATTGAAGTGATGTACCAAGAATTCTTATGGTTCATATGTCTATTCCCTCATCGACGATGGCATTGACCTGGAGTATTAGAAGAATGTGCCTGACGTCCCCCGTCACTGGGAAGTATGTTATGTTGAACCAATTCGATAGTATTTAATGAGGCATATTACTTATCATATTATCTGTAATCCTCTAATATTGGTTTCATTTTTGTGGTGAGTGCCATCTCTATGGGAATGATTTCACCAATAGTGTGGGAAAGATGTAACATTGGGGTGGATATTTTCTTTCCCATGCACCATTAGTGCCCAGTCATCTGATAAGTGAAAGTATGAGATGTGGATGGAGATGTAGCAGTAGAATGAAGGGAATCAACATTAGGAGTATCTGGATGATTTAAAAAGACATGAATGATACCATGGGTTTGAGCGACATCTCTACAGTTAAAAAATTTTCATACATCTGAGACATGTGGCTAGAGACCTACTCTCATTCACCTTCACTGTAACTATTAGTCTTTATAGAAACTCACACCACCTATTCAAGGAAAGGACCAAATCTAACTACATTGTTTTCAATATATTCAGGGATAAAATACTTAAACACATAATATCACATAATGGTGTGCCCATGGATCCTGTGAAAACAGATGTATGTAGGGAGACCAGTGATATCAGACTCTAGGGGTTTCCAGCATTCTGGAAATTTATGGATTCCTTGATCCAAGGGACTTGGATAATAAATAATGACCTATGCTTCGCTGAATAAGGAGATTCGGTCTACCCTATCCAAAAAAGAAACTATGGGATCCTATCCCTGAAATGGGGCTAGGGACTGACAAGCATCTTGATCCTAATTGTTTCAATTATGGGGTGGTTATTTTTTGGGTGGTTTTTGCATGTTTAGAGGTGGGTGATGCTAATCCTGAGGCTAGGAATGAGGTTTTTTACCATGTTGACGATGTGGATGAGGCCATACTGGTAACCATTATAATGGTCTAGTGGCCTCTAGCTGTGTGAGGACATCATTCTCGGCCCTAGTGGCACTTCTTGCTGGTGGTGTGGGAGGAAAAAAGTGTACCCTTTATATTCATGAAAGTCAATCTATAAGAATTGAGGTATTCTAGAAAATATAGGAATCCGCTTGAGAAGTTTTGAGTAATGAGGTAGGGAACCAATTCAGTCTCTAATTTCTCCACTAAAATCATCAATAATTGTTCTCGAGTCAGTAGTCTATAGAGTTAATATGTGAGTCCATTCCACACAGGGAACAATTATTCAACTTGCTCATCTAGCTGTTGTTTAAACTAGAAGAGGTTGTAAATGATGGTTTTGTGAGTGGTTGATTAAAATTGATTTTGAAAAAAACAATGAATATCTTCCCAAACAACAACATAACCAATGGGTAATTGACTATATCTGATGAATGCATATCCATCCAGTAACTACACAAAACACCTATTATTGGCGGCTTCCAACTGCAATGGACTTCCCTACATATTTACAAACCATTAATATAGTGGGGAAAAATTGTTTCTATGGGTTTCCCATCCCATTAAAGGGGATGAAGTAGGATTACCAAAATTCGGGTGTGTTGTAATATCATCCACCCAAGCTTGATACGACTTAGCATCGCATGGTATTTCCAACTATTGTGTTTCAAGGGCCTTGAGAATTGAAATGTGACTGTCCATATGATCACCTTGCTGGGTATTCATAACCACATGTGCATTAGTATGTTATTCAACACAATATGAAGGCTCAAAAACTCATACAGAAACTTGAGAGGAAGGTGGATCCACATGGGGAATAACATGATAAACCATAGGGGGAACGACCTATGTTGTGTCATGAGGATGATTCTCACATAGTTCAAGTGGATTTGGAAAATCATACCATGTATTATTTTGGTAAGATATGATTTCTATAATATGGTATGTGCATGGTTTTTGGGATCAAAATGTGGAATCATGTCTGTAAGAACATGTGACTACCACTATATCCCCAGTGGAGAGAGGACGAGACTATACCGAGGATCACTATAGTCTTGACATTGTTCTGTACGACGCTTAGAAAGAAAATCATCAATGTTTTTCCTCTATTCTATGTGTTTTGGGATCAAAATGGCCTTATTGGGATCATCATCCATCATTGGCATTGAACTATATGGTTCATTGTTCTTATGGTACCCAAATGGGTTTTTCCCTTTTCATGTTCCCATTAAAGGGAAATGATGCAAAAGTGTCTCTAATGCCAAGAAACTATCTCTGTTGATTAGTTTGGACCCATGCAGGGTCTACAGAGTGTTGTGAAACACTTGAGATGGTTCATCCTCCTCATACCATGTTCCAATTACACCTTTTGTGTTTATCTCTAGGATGAACATGTTTACCTTGACTGTTCCAGGAGGTGTAGGTCATGTTATCGTATGATCGAGAAGAAGTGAAGAGTATCATATTACCCCAATACCCAGATCTAAATATTTGGAGACACCTCAATGAAATGTATGTGGAGAATAGGGATGGTGTGGATGCCTCTCTACTGAATACTTCGGTAACAGTCACGTGATACATAGTGCTGAGCCACCGAAATCTCAACTAAGTCAACCTTGTGAAATTGTTGGTTGATGTCATTGATGTGATACTATCTCTTTGGATTAACAAAAATACGGTTCTAGAGGTGAAAATGTGTTTCCCACATGGTCTAGAAAAATAAAATGACATTTTTCATGGTGATATATTTGATAATGTCATTGTATAGAGCTGTGATCGGCCTGAACATCTAAGATAATATTTTCGATGTAAGAATGTCCCACAAACATCGTCTCTCAGAATTGGGTTTTGGCTCATGGGTTATCAATTTTTCACTGGGGTGCGTACGAGGAAGTGATAATGGAAATGATGATGTTTGATGAAGTGGTAGACTAGTCGGTGGAGAGAACACCTCACCAGAAGAAAGGTCACTATAGACTAGGTCATCTCGTAGGGACGTTACTGATCAAACCATCATGCCCGAATATGTTGGGGTGTGACCACAACATTATATGTGAGGACAACGATATCAGAGGTGGATCATGTTAGTTCTCACCATCTACCAAATACAAGAATACCACTATGTGATTTCATGTGGAGGTATATAATGGATCTAGTGATGGTTGGTAGGAGATCACGGTAAGACCCAAGAATGGATCCAAACCCGCCTCTTCTTATATGTACTTGTGGGGGGTATTTGAGAACTGTTACATCTCTATTTACAAAAGTTTGAAGAATAAATTCCAAGTTCCTTCCTAAGACTTTGAGTAGGACCTTTTTCTGAGCCAGGAATGATTCAATGAGGACTTCATTTTGATGTTATAAGATGTGAGGAGGACCACCTTGTCTAGAATAATTGGCTCATGGAAGACCACTATGTTGAGTATCATTAAGATAACGAGGTAATCCACTCAGACTGAAATTGGTAACATGGGGAGGACGTCAATGCTGAATATCATCATCCTAGGTTGGCCCACCATTCGTGGTGATCATGGTGGCAACCAAAAGTGTCAACCCACCCTTCCCTTCCTGAATTAGTGGTCACAATCCCAACCAGGAATTTAAGTGACCCTATTATATTGTAGTAGGGAATTAGTAGTATGAGTTGGGGGTGGAATGGGATCATTTAGGTGTAGAAGATGATTCCCCATGATGGGTATCTTAATGAGCTTGAACCTATCATTTGAATCTGGTCACTAGGGTTAGGATTCACTAAGTAGGGATATAGGTCACCTATTCCTCGACATGAGGATCCAGATAATGGTGGCATTAACATGGCCTAGTGGTAGCTCTCCTTGGTAGATCTTTGATAGTAGTTGTCGCCAGGATGAATCCAATGTCCCATACCACTTTGGAATAGTGGAGTGAGTTGTAGGAATGTTATGAGGAGAGGGAAGGAAAAAATTAATGGATAATGTGTGGATTAGTGCCTCCCTACACTTCTATTGATGGAGGAAGAGATAGTGAGGTAAAAAAATCCTCTAGATACTAACGGGCTATATCTATTTTGGGAATGACCCATTATACATGTATCGTCAAACAAGAATGTTTTTTATCCTTATATGAACAATTTAGAATGGTGAGACAGTGAATATAAAGTACGTATAAAATTTTGGGGATGATGTCGTGGAAGAGGTGGATCCAACCGGGGTGGACACATTATCGTTCCTCCTTCCCAAACATCTTTGGGTTGGGGTGAATGGTTTCTTATATATAGTTTCCCGCAAAACTAGAAGATTCATCCTATGGTATAGATATTACGAAATAAATGACCAATTTCCCAACACGATTCAGTCTTGCATAGTTGGAGATAGAAATCCATGCAGTCAAAGCTATTGAATTGAATTACCAATGATTTACTACCCCTAATTCTAGTGTGTTTCACCTCAAGCTCAATATTTTTTGTTGGGACCAAGCACCATATATCTTTATCTGGTATCAAGATCATTTGTCGATGTCTCTAGTGCTACTAATCCCCATAGTTGGAGGTAAACTATTTCAAATTGGGATTAACGTTTCGGTTTCCAATGATTTCATAGGGGTACACCACCAAGTTCATCATGTCGATGTTTATTGACAGCACATTGTACCCTTATTTATAACATTCCAAGGGAAGGTATCATTAATAACATATTCAATGAAGTTTTCCCCTTGATCGAAACAAGATGATTGGATGTCGGTCTCTCCTTCTACACATTTTTCCTTGAAATTGATCCCCTAGTCCGAGTCTCCCATATAGATTAAGATGTTTTTTGATTAACCCATTACTAGTTGAATGTTTTTTTGGAAACCATTTAATTATTCTTCTTCTTCCATAATATTCCAAAGGATCGTTTTATTTTAAAAACCATTAGTTAAGAGAGTAGTCATTCTCGACAATAATGAAATGTCTGGATGCTGAAAAACTGGAAGACCTATATTCTTCCTCATTAGAGGGATTCTCAAGGGCGTAGAAAGCCAATGATACCCACAATGATTGTGGGGTATCCTATATAATATGAAGGTATATGTGGTTTTCCAATAAATACCATGTTTGACAAGGGGTATGCTCTGAGTTTAACTTCTAGCAGAGACATATCTGATTGATCGAAACACATACAAAGTTTGATCAGCTAGGTGCATCCCTTTAGAGTGAGAACCTTGATGTTTTACAACATGATTGGATTAGAATTCCCAATAATAATTGAACTGAGAGTGTAATTTCTTATAAAGGTATGATTTCATACCATAATGGTTGACCTAGAAACCACTGAGAGAGGATCATAGAAGGTGGACCCCAATAAGGGTGACTGGAAGGTTTACCATTGGGTGGGATTTAACGTCAGGGAGCCTACCTACATTCTCAATTAAAAAGTAAGGGATCAAACCCCACATAGTTTGGGAGGTCATTTATTGTGGCATACACATGTCTTGTGGCCCATCATAATAATATTACACTTGGATGAGGGAGTGTGGATTGTATGGGACTTACACATGGTTAGCTTCTCAGATAACACAATGAGTAACAATGGGATGAATGGGGATTATGAAATGAGATGACCCATGAGCTAATAAGAGTGGTGAGGGGATGAAAGTGTCTTATGAACTCAGATGACCCATGTGATTCTGAGAGTGGTGAATGGATGAATAAGTCTTAGGAATTAATATGGTCCATTTGAATTGTCTGACCTCACTGTGATAAGGGCAATGTGATGGAGCAGATTGGTGGGGCTTATGCATTTTAAGCTTCCCTAATGAGTGTAATAATCCAACATGGATTTGGAATCCTAAAAAGGAATCAGGATTTATGGTTGAGGATTAGATAAATTGGATGGAATGAATGAATGGAACTGACATGAATATGATAGTGGAGGGATTGATTCTTAGGGAGGATTCTTGCGTATCATTGCTGGTCAAGAATAAAATTCCACGTAGTTATGATGGGGAGATTTGGAATCACACAAGGTTAGAGGAAAAGACAGAATGTGACATGTGGTTGGGGATTAGTCATGGATATCAGCCCCAATGAACCACATATAGAGGTGACATATTGACGTGGCACGATCCTCCCATGATATAATGGCTCAGGGGATTGTGAAGGATGTGAATCTTTGAGGATGGATACATAGTTATATGATATTCACCCCAAGGATGTGGGAACCTGGTTTTATATGTGGTTGGGATTGATCCTTATAGATGTTTCCTATAACCCATATTTATATAATAGGGATCAAACCCAGTGTATTTTGGTGGTTTTGGGATTGTGCACTGATACTGACCATGAATATGGAAACTGGGGAATAACCTAAGATGGATTCCTGAGGAGTTGTTTGATGGTCATTACTAAGATTTATGACTAGGTGATTCTTTTTTTATAGTGAGAATAAAGAGAAAGTAGTAGACCAGTTTGTCAGGTATTGAATGAGGCATCAACAAGGGTTGAACTGTGAAATATTCATGGTTAATGGAATTGAGATATGGAGACTGGGAATATGAGGATATGGGGTGCTAAATCATTAAATAAAGGCTTGGGGGTGTACACCATGATAGTTTCCATTCCCATGTGAGGATTTCATCCCACATGAGTAGGATTGTACCCCATGTGAGGGAGATCTCACTCCCGTGGAGACGAGTGGGATTGGAGAATTCCCATACTGGGAAACCCCATTTCAATTTCATGGGGATAAATTATAGTTTAACAACATGTTTTGAGGATGAGGATACTTGGCGGTTCGACTTCCTGTATCTCAGATGAGGGGGACTCACTTCGCAACCCTTAAATGTACATTACCTATGCACATTAACCCTTCTTGAAGGGATGTCAGAAGAAATGTTGGATGACAATGGGATGGAGTGCTGGTCATTCTGGGGATCCATGTTATCATAGCTATGAAAATATGAAATAGATATTATCATACCAATGAAGATAAGCATTTCGTAGAGAAACAAAACATGGGACAGTACACAAGGAACATGGATGTCAATACGCATAAGCATAGAGGTTCGTATGAAGGAGGTTTTCACTTGATGCCAGTGTTTCATGGAATAAATGATTGAAAATGTTAATTTGGTGTAGAGAAAACATATTGATCCAATAAGAAGGGGTTCCTACAATATTGGATGCTTTCACATAAAATCTAGGGGTTATAGTGAAACAGGTACCACACAAAGTGACATTATTAGGTGCAATATGAATCATTTGCAAGCACTAGCCATTATGTAGTAGAAAATGGGTGATGGTATAGCCTTTGTAAGACCACTTAGAGGTATACCCATGGTTATCATGTCGCACAGGATCTTGTTCCATGAAGTCATGACTTAGAAAAATTCATGGAAAAGGTCTTCTTGAACACATAGAAGCACAGATTGGACTTCCACATGGTTACCCCTAAAGGGAGAGGTTACCTTCTTTTTATAGATCAAAATATTGGTTGGTGAGCATAAGAGGTATGATACGGTAGTGGCTGAAAGATGTCACATTGGATTGGTTGTATAATTTGTCTTTGTGGGGATTCCTATCTTGAGAGCTTATGATGAGGCTTTATTTCTCCTTACATATAGATTTTTAGGTGGCTAGAGAAGAAGATAAAATTTTACATCGCATTGGGTAGGCAAAGACCTTGCACATGAATTTTAGTCTTATGCCCAGATGCCCAATCCTTCATGTGGCACACTAGGGGAATATGGAATTGTTTTCCAAGTTGAATTATGGATTTAAGTCACCTATATATTCCTATAATGGACTCAAGAGGTATTCAAAACCAACAAAATCATGAGATGATAAACATGATCCAAATATTAAGACAAATCCAGAATTTTATGATATATGTTTGTTAAATGAACACAATCATTGTAATAATATCTCAAGGATTCCAAAAAAATAAATTCATAACATAGTAGGTTTACATAAATATAGTGTCCCATGACTCAAAAACATATTATTAAATTATTATAAATATTATTTTCAATCAAATACAAATACATGATCAAGTGGTCCAGCTTCTTTTGATTATGAGATATATAAAAAATAAATATAAAATATAATATCAAGGAATTTCTTTAAAATTTAAATTGGTTATCATACTCACATAATCCCTATATAAATACATATGTTATCATGGGAAAAATACTTACCGTAAAGGGTGATATAAATAACCTAGTATTGGAATAATGAAGATAATTGATCATAAAATTAGAGCCAAAAGGAATACCGTGATATTATTAGGGGAATGACCACATGAATGAAAACATGGTGTATAGAAAATAAAGAACAGTATCATGTAATCCTAAGCATGAATACATGTAATATGGAAATCTTGGAATATGATCATGTAACTAGAAGAATAAAAATATTGTTTAATGAAATGGAATCATAAGATCATGTAATCATAAGTATAAAAACCTGGCATGTGTATATAAAATCATTTTATCATTTAATTATATGAATGTTGAAACATCATAAAGAATAAAATATTAATAAAATATCTACGGTAACTACCAAGGGAACATAATATTAGATAACCACCAATGTAATCATGGTATTCATCAGCAGTCATATTGTGTTTAGGATAACAACTAGTTCCTTATTCATAGTGTGCATAGGCTAACATCCTACTGTAATACGAGTTATATCAGGAGACATTAACATTACCCAATGAATTATAGGGGAATAGAATAACCCACAATAACAACATAACCTTACCTTTGTTATAATATTTTCTTCTTAGTTTAACCACACATGCACAATATGTAGTGTTTTTCGGCTTACCAATTAGCCATCATACATGGCATCACATGATACATTAACATTTCCAAATTCATTAGGAGACTCTTATAAAAATAATAATGAAAATTTTGGATAAACACTCTCATAATATGTATATTATTATCTCCTCCAATAATGGAATTAAAAACTATAAATAATTCTTAATTTATTAACACATGAAAAGAAAATGGGTTTCAAAATCATTAATTATGGTGTAATTAAATGTTATACAATATAGATTCCTAAGAGTGGAATAAATTGAATAAATATAAAAATTATTTAATGAAAATTTAGTATATATAATGAATATGGAGATAAAAAAAAAGAAAATTTATGTGAAATATATAGTGATAATTGAATGAATGTAAACCCCATTGGTGAATGTTCATGAGATAAGTAAAGGATAATATTAATGAACGGAGGTGTATAAAATTTTACACAAATAACATTAACCATGAAGATTATGAATACAATATTGAGTGATATTGAATCACATAAAACTTTAAAATCATTTTATGAGGGTGATTCTTAACATGATATCATAATTGTGGACCTTACCTTAAAACTAATTTACTGAAATGTGAAAATTTTATATGTAACCCAAAACTTGTATAGCCCCATTAGTTAAAATTATATTCAAATAGGTATAAATATAAGAAACATATATCCATAAAGATAATAGTTACATTAGAATAATATATCATAACAAGTAATAAATTAATTGAAATTCTTATATAGAAATCCCTGAAGGAGGTGTAAAAATTCCACATTATGCTTTGAAACTCATTCTTAAATGACACATAGTTAAACAAGATAAAAAGAAATTATATTGAGTATAAGAGAAGGAAAATATTATTCAAAAAGTGTTTACACTTAATGAGGGTTATAATTAATTGGGATAATATTAGAAAAAATATAAATTAGGGACATGAAGGGGAAACTGTTGTTTAAATGGATTGGAATTATTCATAACATTATTTCATTTATGAAAGGGTTAAACCGTACAAGTAAGGAATACATGAATCATAATTGATCTCACAATATTAAAATAGAGTATAATATATGAAATGAATTTTGAAATTAAATTAGATAAATTGTTACTCAATTGTAACACCCCAAGCTTCCATGGTAAGCTCCTCTTTGAATATTATAGTAGTGTGAGTTGTATGCAACTTCTAGTTCAAACACACCACAACAAATCAGACTAGAAGTTATGAATATTAATTCCTACTTTTTGAAATTTTATAAATTTTATCTTTCAAAATGGACTTCATTTTTGGATTCGTAATATAAAATTAGCTTAGGGTGAATTTTTGGTATTTTGTTTTTAAAAACAATCAATTTTTGATGAATACTGAAAAAACCCTAAGTTATAGTTTAAAAACGACTTTTTATTTAAATAATTATTTATTTTTTTACACATAATTATGGTCAAAATAGATACAAAATATCTATATAATCTCAATGTAATTCATTGGAGTTAGTTTAGATTAATTTTAGATATATAAATATTTTATTGAACTATTCACCGTCTTTTACACATCTTCTAGGAAAATTTGCAAATTCACATAGAACATAATTTTACCGCTTCTGTGAGTGGAATTTCAAAAATCCAAGAAACAATGTTAATATCAAAGTGTAAAATGTGGTTCAATATGATAAAAATAATTTTTGGTGAATAGTAACTTTTTACATTTATTTACCACGGTTAAAAGTAAATAGGCTAATTAAGGGTAAAACTAATATTATTAGTAACCTAACACATGATCTAATTCTATTGGATAAGTATAATCCGAACAAAAAAACCTTAGTAATAAAATATTAACCCCTTTGGTCCACTTGAATTAGATTTGGACATTTATTATTATTTAATTCAATGAAGTGTTAAAACAGTTAATATCAATGTTTAATAACTAAAACATTTCTAATATAGGGTTATACGTAAGATAAATTCTATTATAAATATTATTTAGAAAAATAAAAAGTGTTCGTATTTAATGATATTTTACTTTTAATTTTTAGACATTAAAAAATTTAATTTATTTATGACACAATGATGATGCTGTAATTAACTTATTAGTTAAATATTAAAATAATTGATATTATAAATATCCAAATAAATGTAATTTGAGACTATCATGGAATTAAAATAATTTTATAGGTTAATATAATATGTTATTATTTCTTAAATGAATTTTTTTTGACTTAATATAGTGTTTAAGACTTTAACAAAAATCATTTATTAAATAGTGTAAAAATTGACATAAAGGAGTTTTTAAAACAAATATTATATTATAAATTGATATAATATTTTTATAAATCCACGGTTCGGCCAAATGACTTATATAATTATAGGTGTATGATTAATGAACTACTTTGGAGTCTCCTAGAAGTCTATAGTAAGTTTATTAACCATATAATATAAAAATACAAAGAGGCAAGGTTAATGACAATATAATTAACTAAGAGTTAAAACTAAAAGATAAGGTTAATAAAGTAAACCAAACATGTCTAAAACCTATTTATTGAGTTGTTTTTGACCCATCCCCACCTTATCCTTTAAATAAATTAGTTTTCAGCCGTTATAAACCGAAAATAAATTTATTATAAAATAATATTTCTATCTTTTCCTAATGTGCCCCTCACCCCTCTTATAAAAGGGCACTCACCGTTCACTCTAATTCACACTTTCTAAGCCATTTGGATCGGCCGAACCCTTCCCAAATACCCTCTCAAATTCCCTCTCATCATCCTAGAGTACCTCCTTTGTCCAGAATTCCATCTTAAGGAGCCCTTTTCATCATATCAAAAAGAAGAACCCGAAGAAGAGGTAATGATTTCACCGCCCTCTTTCAAGTTCATTTCTTCTTACAATTCATCTTTCTTTTTTATTTCCATTCTAAAATTATTATTAAAATATATTACATATACTGTTATTTTATTATAAATATGGTACAACCATATTAATTATTCTATCCACCCTTTGAATGACATGTCACCATACGTGTGTACGTACGGCCTACCGTCTCCACGTCGTGGTGTAATTGTTATTAAATATATTATTATTTGGATGGTTATAATAATGAGGTGTAATTCCTTTAAATAATAAATATAACATGATAATTATTCTGTACATATGATATAACATCCAATTATATATTATTTTAATATCAAATGAATGATATTATCACTCGTGCGTATGTATGGATTACCGTCTCCACGAACGTGATGAGATTCATCCCCCGTCATATCCATTCAAGACTACATTTCATTCGATGATTAAAAATATTGAATAGAGACTAGATATAATTATGTATTTGAATAAGATACATCCCATCCATAACAAAAATGGCTCACATAACAAATAATATAAAGTAAAGGTAATACATTAACACCCAAAATGACGATAATACTAACATATTATCAACAAATTAATGTTAAAAGATCATATATGATATAATATAAATGTATATAATTTATGTATAATTAAATAAAAATTATTTCACCATTATACTAGTGGATTAAATACCCTCTACCAAGGAAAAACTACAAAGTATGGGGTTTCTTATCTCATTTCTAATTCCAGGAGATTTCCATTTTTCACCAATTATTTATTGCATGTGGTTTTTGTACTGCCCATGATTGTATTCATTGTGTAATATACATTAATTTATGGATATATACATCGTCATTGTATGATCCTTCTTGCATGGGTGTATATTTCCTATGTTACCAAATCTATAAGGGAATTTGAAATTTCAATTTCCACTCATTCAGATTTACGCATACTTTAGTGATTATTTTTCTCTATGATTTTGTGTGGAATCACTATTCATTTTCTTATGTCATAATTTACACTACACATTCTATGGATATTCTTTTGATACACATAATCAATCCATTGATATATTCTCAAGTCATCGATATGAAATTGATAAGAGTAATTTTAACACAATCTCTATTTGTTGAGTTAAATATCCATTTCATTGGTGTTGTTTTTACAAGAATATGTGTGAATATCCTCTGATTTATTTACACTGAATATCCAATCATATTGATTGTATTTATATTTTTCACACATCATTATTTAATTGAATTATCCTTAACCTAAGGATACAGTCTTTATAAGATATTTCCTCCCAATTTACATTCCATTGAGACTTATTTGTTCTTATACACCAAATCACTTTTATATGGTGTATATAATGTACATTGAAATAGTATATCATTAATCCATTTATTATTATGATATTACAAATTATTGATCACCTCAATTATTTGTATTCAAGTGTCTCTCTTTTGGTTAGGAACTATAAATAAAATATCATTTTAAATGTTTTTAAGATTTATTATTCTAAATTTTTATCATTAATGACCATGTTTTAAAAATGGTTTTAAGTATTTATTTATATAAATATTAAAGTTTTAAAATTTACATTCATTTTAAACATTTAAAAGTTGTATTGGACACTTTGATTCAAAAATATAAATTTAAAATGGCTTCTTGACAAATAGTGTGACTTTTAAATGATTTCAAGAAAAGGGGGATATTTCTCTCTAATAGTTTTGATGATTATTTTCATTTATGTCTATATCCTTCATTAATCTCGATTGAGGTTATTATGATACAATACAATCATCCATATTGTATAGAATGAGTTATGTTTGACTTTTGATGTGTTATTTTTATACCATTCATGGTTTGTGTATAAAGTATTGACATCTCGTATGATAGTTTAAATATGAATGTTTATGTTATGTTTCAAACTTTTCATAAGAGGAATGCATTGGACTTATTATGTGACGAGTGGATCCCGTTATAGCTCCTCGATGCATTGGTAGGTCTCATGAGACAAACTAGTGTCTTGGTACAAGGCCTTGATGATAATTATATTTGTAGTCTTGGAACAAGGCCATCAATTTGTTGTTATTATAGTCTGGCATTATGAATTCCATCACTATGAAAGTGGTTATTGATATTGAATATTATTATTCTACTAGTAGAATGTATATGTGATTAAGTTAATTGAATTATTTCATTTTAACTTTTCCATATTATGCTGAAGTTCAAATATAAAAGGCTTTTGTTTTTGTTATACATTGCCTTAAATGTTTCTGTTTATTTATGAATGTTTCCGCTATATTGGCATCCTTACTGATAATTTGAGCTCCCTCCTTTCAATGTTTTAATTTTTCCCAGGATGTGAAGAATTATTTTATGAATTACCTACAGGGAATGTATGAGGGGATATGAAGACAAAATGTTGTTGTTGTTTTTTCCACTTTATGATGTAATGTAAGACTTATGAATATATCTAGTGTTTCCAAGGATACTAAACTAATCGGTCTTTTGAGACATTATCTTTTGTGATCATGCCAATATTATGTAATAATTCACCGACTCTGGGTAACTGGGGTCGGGGCGTTATAATTGGTATCAGAGTAAGTTTTGTACAAACCTTGTAAACTAGATTTAGGTAAACTCTGATTTGAGCACATAGCCCTAAGATATACTTTGAGAATTAGTATTGAAGAACTTTTTAGAATTTTTTTATTGTATAGATTTTGTGATTTTTCTAAGAAATACATCCTTTTCTAGATACGAGTAGGTAGAGGTGGATTTGGCACAAATTTTCTGAGGGGAAAAACCTGAAAACACCACATTGAGCTAGACTCGAATGGGAACTGGTGCATAACAATGGGCCTTTCTGCACTCTTGGTTATTACATTCCTGGGGGATATGCTTAGGATAATTTACATTTTCTTTACAAACTAATTTGAAGTATTTTAATATAAGATGAGAAATAATTACCTTGGTTAATCCTATGGTGTGTCAAATTGAGAATGTGAAGTCATGTTATTATCTAAATGACTTTATGACTACAGTTACTCACACAATGCTTTCTGGTTTTAGTCAATGGTTGGATTCCAAGGAAGCCATAGTAACTTTGTGAATGATTTACAGCGTGGGAACGGTGGTGGAAATGAGCAATTAAATGGAATGTGTATAGGCATAAAAGACATTGTCTTCATGGTATATTAGTTTTCAAAAAATATGATCCACAATATATATATTAACCAACTACTGGACTCAACAAAGAAGAGAAAGGTAGTGAATGATTAGAGCTCCGGCTATGGAGACCATGGAGAGAAGAAAGCTCAATTTCCATCATGCGAGAAATGTAGAAGGAGACACCCAGGAAAGTGTCTCAATGGAACAATGAAATGCTTTATGTGTGAGAAAAAAGGGCATAAAGTATATAATTGCTGAAGAAAAAATGATGATTACTATGGAAGAAAATAAAAATGATCCTAAGATTCATATTACGGTCATTTGTTGTAAATTTAAGGGACCTTGGAATCACCCAAGTCAATGCCCTATTCTATAAGATAACCACTTGGTCAAGTAAGAACCTATGTGGAAATAAATTGATGTAAAAATGTTTAATGATATTAATGCTCTTTGTTGTTTTGATTACTTTGGGTGAATTTTCGCTTATATGTGTAACCCTACAATTTATCATGTGAAAATGATATTTAAGGAAGAATAATATTTTCTCTTGTGGATATAGTTATAAATAACCATTTGGTTTTATAATATCCTTGAATTTGAGGCAATTACAAGTTATTATATTTTGGGATGATAATGCATTGCATGAGATAACATTTGTGGTTAAATTATGTTATGATTATTTTGAGGAATTTATCTCATTTTTGTAATTTTATAAAATATAGTTTTTGAAAATGGGAAACACACAGATCATGTGACAAACCGTCGCATCAGACAAAGATGTGGGAATCGAACCCACAACCAGAGTGCGATTGAGATTTATCGCCTACCACTAGACTACGTGAAGTCCCTGGTTAGTGTGACCAAATATTTTTAGTTAAATGATTTTATTGATAAATAATCAGTTGATATGGTATCTTATGTATTATCAAATTAATACCCTTATTATAGGAAAATGATTTTATGATTAAGTGATAAATGTTATTTTGGAAGATGTTCACTTTATTGGGAACACTATATGACCAAGGAAAATAGAATACTATGTGATTTCGTTTGAGGAGTAATGGTGGATTTTGATCTTTGTTTTTATTGTGGATTTATAGTCATATGGTTTATTTATTGAAATGATTAACATATAATAGATAATATGTGATTAGGTTAATTACTTTTAAGTATGAGACTTTAATAGTAGTTGATGTCATTTGGAGATACAATTTAGCATGGAAGACTACATTACCAAATTCTTATATGTTCTGGGTTTCAATATTAGTTTGTATTATATTGAAGGATTTTAAGGAAAATTGCTTATTGGATGATTTTTTTAACATTGGGATATTGTTGGTATAAATTTAGAAATTAAGATTAGTGTTTATTTTTCTAATGGAATATACTTTTGGGAGATCATCAGATCTTATACTAACCATTTTTTTTTTGATTAATCTCTAGAGACAAGGTAAATATATAGTTTATCCTTCATGGATTATGTGATTGTATAAGAAGTTTATTATAGCTCTTCAAGTGTTCAAAGTCTTCTTGAATAGTCATCATTTATAAATGAGTTAGTAGTATAAATTTATTAAACAATGAAACTTTACTTAAAAAGTAAGTATATCTCTTTATGTTCATATCAAATCTCATAAACGACTTCCTCATCTCTATGTAATGTAACTTAAAAAAAATATTGTTCGTTTACTTTTCCAAATGGGAAACTAATGAATTCTTCTCTCATCACAAGTTTGTGGTTGTCTTGTTGTTAACTTTTTCCTGATCATGTTTTCTATCCCTCTCCATCAGAACATGACACTTAGTTTATCATCCATATCCATGATTTTATACATGAAATCCTAGTACAGGTTATTCCGGGTGACCTTTGTACTTCTGTTTCTTTCTTTTAAAGTGATAGTTGTATTGAATTTTTTTCCGATGTGGGAATTTCCATTATATTCCGAAGCCCAATTTTAAAAATTTCGAGGACACAATTTATTGTATGAGGGTAGAATGTAACACCCCACGTTTCCACGGTACGATTCTCTTTGAATAATACAATAGCATGAGTTGTATGCAACTTCGAGTTCTAACACACCATAACCAATCAAACTATCCGTTATGAATAGTAATACCCACTTTTTGAAATTTTATAAATTTTATCTTTCAAAATGGACTTCATATTTTGATTTTGGAATATCAAAAAAATCGCAGGATGAATTTTTGAATCATTTCTGAAAACATTCAATTTTTTATGAATAGTGAGAAAACACGGAGTTATAGTTTAAAACCAAATTTTTATTTAAATAAATATTTATTTTATTGAAATTTAATTAAGGTCAAAATAGATACAAAATATCTATATAATCTCAATTTAATTCATTAGAGTTAGTTTAGAGTAATTTTAGATATATAAAAATTGTATTGAACTATTCACCTTCTTTTACCCATCCCCTAAGAGAATTTGAAAATTCATATAAAACATAAATTTACCACTTCTGTGAGTGGAATTTTGAAAATTTGAGATTGGCGGTTAATATCAAGGAGTAAAATGTGGTTTAATAAGATAAAAATAATTTATGGTGAATAGTCAATTTTAACTTTTATTTTCCACAATTAAAAGTAAATACGGTAATTAAGGGTAAAACTAATATTATTATTACCCTAACACATGTCCTAGTTTTATTGGAAAGTATAATTCGACCAAATAAAAACTTTAGGAATAAAATATGAACGTCTTTGGTCCACTTTGATTAGATTAGGGCATTTATTATTATTTAATTCAAAGAAGAGTTAAAAGAGTTAAAATCAAAGTTTAATAACTAAAACTTTTTTTAATATAGGGTTATACTTAAGCCAAATTAGATTATAAATATTAATTATAAATCTAAATGTATTTTTTACATAATTGTATTTTATTTATAATTTTTAGTCATTAATTGATTTAATTTATTTATGTCACAATCATGATGCAGTAATTACCTTATTAGTGAAAAATTAAAATAATTGATATTATAAATAAACAAATAAATGTAATTTTAGACTTTTTAGAAATTACACTAATTTTATAGGTTAATATGACATGTTATTATTGCCTAAATGATTTTTATTCTAATTAATAAAGTTGTTATGTCTTTACCAAAAAGCTATTATTAAATAGTGTCAAAATTTACATAAAGGAGTTTTTAAAACAAATATTATATTATAAATTGTTATAATATTCCTAAAAATATGAGGTTCATCCAAATGACATGTATAATGATATTTGTTTCATTAATAAACCACTTGGGGGTTTCTTGAAAGGTTATAGTTTTTTTTACCCATATAATATAAAAATAGAAGGAGACATAGTAAATGTCAAACAAATTATCTAAGAGTTAAAACTTAAATATAAGGTCAATAAAGTGACCCAAAAAAGTCTTCAACCTATTGGTTGTGTTGTTTTCGACCCATCCCCGCCTTATCCTCGAAATAAATCAGTTTGGAGGCATTAAAAAAAGAATATGAATTTATTATAAAATAATAGTTCTATCTTTTCCTAATGTGCCCCTCACCCCTCCTATAAAAGGGCACTCCCCCTTCAATATAATTCAAACCTTATATGCCAATTGGATCGGACAACCCCTGCCCAAATTTCCTCTCAACATCCCTCACTTCATCCAAGAGGCCATACATAAGTCATAAAGCCAACTTAAGGAGCCCTTTTAGACAAAACAAAAGGAAGAACCTGAAGAAGAGGCAATGATTTCACCACCCTCTTTCAAGTTCTTTTCTTTTTCCACTCCTTATTTATTTGAAATTTCGATTCTAAAATAATAACTCCAGTATATTATATATAATGTGATGTTATAATAAATATGGTACTATAATATTCATTATTATATCCATCCTTTAAATGGATTGTCACCATACGCACGTACGTACGGCCTACCGTCTCCACATCGTGGTGTAATTGTTATTCAATATATTATTATTTGAATGGGTATAATAATGATGTGTAATTCATGTAAATAAAAAATATAACATGATAATTATTCTATAAATATTATATATCATCCAATTAAATATTATTTTAATATCAAATGAAGGATATTGTCGCTCGTGTGTACTTACGGATTACCGTCTCCGAGAACGCGATGAGATTCATTCCCCATTATATCCATTCATGACTAAATTTCATTAGATGGTTAACAATAATTAGTAGAGGCAAGGTATCATTATTTATTTTAATAAGATACATTCGATCCATAATAAATATGGCTCAAATAACAAATAATATAAAGGTAAACAAATACGTTTACACCCAAAATGACAATAATAATAAGATATTATCATCAAATTAATGTTAAAAGATCATATATGATATAATATAAATTTATATTAGACTTTTATAATTAAATAACAATTATTTCATCATTATATAGGAGGTAAAACTACCCTTGTCCAAGGAAAATGTACAAAGTAAGGGGTTTCTTATCTCACTTTTATTTCCATGAGATTTCCGTTGTTCACAGCATATTTATTGCATGTGCTTTGTGTACGGCCCATGATTGTATTCATTGTTTAATATACATTAATTTGGGGATATCTAAAACATAATTGTATGATCCTTATTTCATGGGTGTATATTTCATATTTTACCAAATCGATAATGGAATTTGAAATTTCAAGTTCCACTCATTCGGCTTTACGCATACTTCAGTGATTATTTTACTCCCAGATTTTGAGTGGAATCACGAATCATTTGATTATTCCATAATTTCCACTCCACATTCTATGGATAAACATTTGATACACATATTAAATCCATTTATAAATTCTCAATTCATCGATATGAACTTGATAACTGTAATTTTAACTCAATTTCTATTTGTTGAGTTAAATGCCCAACTCATTGGTGTTGTTTTTACAAGAATATGTGTGAATTTCCAATTATTGAATTACACTGAATTTCCAATCATATTGACTGTATTTATAGTTTTCAAAAATCATTACTTTGTCGATTTATCCTGAACCTAATGATACGGTCGTTATTAGAGATTTCATCTCAATTTACGTTCCACTGAGACTTATTTTTTGTTATACACCAAATCAATTTTATATGGGGTATATAATGTACTTTAACATAGTATATCATGAATAATTTATTCTCATGATGTTAAAAATTATTTATCACCTCAATTATTTGTATTCAAGTGTCTCTATTTTGGTTAGGTACTCTAACTAAAATATCATTTAAATTTTTTAAGGATTTATTATCCTAAATCAGTGTCATTAATGTCCATGTTTTAAAAATGGTTTTAAGTATTTATTTATATGGAAATTATAGTATTCAAATTAAAATTTATTTTATACATTTCAATGTTGTATTGGAAACTATTATTCAAAAATCTATTTTTAAAATGGCTTCTTGACAAATAGTGTAACTTTTAAATGATTTCATGAAAAAGAGGGATATTTCTCCCTAATAGTTCTGATGATTATTTTCATCTATGTAAATATACTTCGTTATTATCTATTGAGGTTAATCTGATACAATACAATCATCCATATTGTATCGAATAAGTTATGTTTGACTGTGGATGTGTTATTTTTATACCATTCATGGTTTGTGGATAAAGTATTGACATCTCGTATGCAAGTTTTAATATGAATGTTTATGTTATGTTTCAAACTTTTCATAAGAGGAATTTTTTGGACTTAGTACGTGGATGGTGGAGCCCTCAATAGATCCTTGATGCATTGGTTAGTCATATGACACAAAATAATGTCTTGGCACAAGGCCTTGACAAAATATTATTTTTAGTCTTGGCACAAGGCCTTGACTATGTTGTTATAATAGTATGGCATTATGCATTCCATCATTATGATAGTGATTATTTATATTTCATATGATTATTCAACTAGTAGAATATCCATGTGAATAAGTAAATGTCATTATTTCAATTTATCATAGCCATATGATGCTGAAGTTCAAATTTAAATGGCATTTGTTTTAGTTATACATTGCCTTAAAAGTTTCTGTTTATTTATGAATGTTTCTGCTATATTGTTATCCTTACTGAGCATCTGAGTTCACCCCTTTCAGTGTTTTAATTTTTTCCAGGATGTGGAGAAGTATTTTATGAATTATGTGTAGGGAATGTATAACGGGATATGAAGACAAGATGTTGTTGTAGTTTTTTTCACTTTATGATGTAATGTAAGACATATGAATATATCTATTGTTTTCAAGGATACTAAAGTAATCGGTATTTCGAGACATGATCTTTTGCGATCATGAAAATATAATGTAATAATTCAACAACTACGGGTAACTGGGGTCGTGCGTTATAGTTGGTATTAGAGGATGTTTAGTACAAACCTTGGAAACTAGATTTAGGTAAACTCTGATTAGAGAACATATCCCTAAGATAGTCTTTAATGATTAGTATTTAAGAACTTCCTAGAATTTTTTTATTGTATAGATTTCGTGAGTTTTCTAATAAATACTTCCTTTTCTGGATACGAGCAGGTAGATGCGACTCTGGAACAGATGTACCTTGGGGAAAAACCTAAAAACACTAGTTTGAGGTAGACTCGAATGGGAACTGGTGCATGACAACAGGCCTTGCTGCTCTATTGGTTATGACACTCTCATGGGATATTCTTAGGATAATTTACATTTTCTATAAAACCCAATTTGAAGTATTTTAATTTTAAGATGAGAATAAATTTCCTTGGTTAATCCTAAGGTGTATGAAATTGAGAATATGGGCTCATGAAATTCTCTAAATGATTTTATGACTACTGTTACTCACACAATGCTTTCGGGTTTTAGTCAATGGATGGATTCCAAGGAAGTCATAGTAACTTTTAGAATGATGTACAAGGTGGGAATGGGGGGGGGGGAATGAGCAATGAAATGGAATGTGTATAGGCATAAAAGATATTGTCTTCATACTGAATCTGTTTTCAAAAAATTTGATCAACAACATATCTATTAACCAACTCCCTGACTCAACAAAGAAGAGAAAGGAAATGAATGATAAGAGCTCCAGCTATGGAGACCATGGAGAGAAGAAAGCTAAATTTCAATCATGCAAAAAATGGAGAAGGATAAATCCAGAAAAGTGTCTCAATGGAAGAATGAAATTAATTATGTGTGGGAAAGAAGGGCATAAAGTAATGAATTACTGAGGAAAAATGAAGAGTACTATGGAATTAAATAAAAATGATCATAAGATTCTAATTAAAGTCATTTTTCATAAATTTAAGGGACATTGGCATCACCCAAGTCAATGCCCTATTCTATAAGATAATGTATTTTTCAAGGAAGAACCTATGTGGAAATAAATAGATGAAAAAATGTTTAATGGTATTAGTGTTCTTTTCTATTGAGATTACTTGGGCGAATTTTATCTTATATGTGTATCCATACAATTTATCATGTGAAAATTATATTTGAGGAAAATTATATTTTCTCTTGTGGATATAGTTATAAATAACCATTTAGTTTTATATGATCCTTGAATTTGATGCAATTACAATTTATTATATTTTGGGATGAAAATGAATGACATCAGATAACATGTGTGGTAAAATTATGTAATGGATATATTGATGAATTTAACTAATTTTGGTAATGTTATTAAATATAGTTTTTTAAAAAGGACAACTCACAGACCGTGTGACAACCCGCCATGCCAGAAAAAGTTGTCTGAATCAATCCCACAACCAGAGTGCAATTGGGATTTATCACCTACCACTAGATTACGTGATTTCCATGGTTAGTGTGAGTAAATATTTTTAGTTAAATGATTTTATTGATCAATAATAGTTTGATTTTCTATCTTATGTCTTATCAGATGAATACCCTTAGTATAGGAAAATGATTTGGTGATTATGCGATAAATGTTATTTTGGACGACCTTCGCTTTGTTTGGAACACTATATGCCCACGGAAAATAGAATACTATTGGATTTCTTTTGAGGAGTAATGGTGTATTTTTATCTATGTTTTTGTTGTGTATTTATATTGATTTTGGTTATTTATTGAAATTATTAACCTCTAATAGAGAATATGTGATTAGGTTAATTGCTTTTATGTATGTGACTTTAATAGTAGTTGATGTCATTTGGAGATAAAATTTAACATGGAAGACTACATAACCAAATTCTTCTATGTTTTTGGTTTCAATATCAGTTTGGATTATATTGAAGGATTTTAAAGACAATTTTTTATTGAATTCTATTTATTAACATTGGGGTATTGTTGGTTTAATTTTAGAAATTATGATTAGTGTTTCTTTCTCTAATGGAATATCCTTTTGGGGGATCATCAGATCGTATACTAACAATTTTCATTTTGATTAATCTCTAAAGACAAGGTAAATTTATAGTTTATTCTTCATGGATCATGTGATAATATAAGAAGTTTATTCTAGAACTTCAAGTGTGACCAAGTCTTGTTGAATACTCATCGTTTAAAAATGACTTAGTAGCAGACATTTATTAAAGAAGGAAACTTTACATAAAAAGTAAGTATATCTCATTATGTTCATATCAAATCTCATAAAAGAATTCCTCATATCTATGTAATGTAACAGAAAACAAAAAAAACATTTTTCGTTTACTTTTCCTACTGGGAAACTAATGACCGTTTGTCCCATCAGAAGTTTGTGGTTTTCTTGTTGTTATCTTTCTCCTGATCTTGTTTTTTATCCCTCTCCATCAGAACTTGACACTTAGTTTATCATCTATATCAATATTTTTATACATGGAATCCTAGTATAGGTTATCTCGGGTGACCATTGTAATTCTATTTCTTTCTTTTAAAGTGATAGTTTTATTGACTGTTTTTCTAATGTGGGACTTTCCAACATATTCCCAAGCCCAATTTTAAAAGTTGTGATGACACAATTTATTGTAAGAGGGTAGAATTTAACACCCCAAGCTTCCACAGTACACTTCTCTATTAATAATACAAGAGCGTGAGTTGTACGCAACTTCGAGTTCTAACACACTATAACCAATCAAACTAGCCATTTTGAATAGTAATACCGACTTTTTGAAATTTAATAAATTTTATCATTCAAAATGGAATTCATTTTGGGATTTTGGAATATCGAAATTATCTTAGGATGAATTTTTGGTAATTTTCTAAAATCTTTCAATTTTTGATGAATAGTGCAAAAACACTGAGTTATAGTTTAAAACCAAATTTTTATTTAAATAATTATTTATTTTATTTAAATTCAATAAAGGTCAAAATATATAAAAAATATCAATATAAGATCAATGTAATTCATTGTAGTTAGTTTAGAATAATTTTAGATATATATATATTTTGTGAAACTATTCACCGTCTTTTACCCATCTCCTTGGAGAATTTGCAAATTCACATTAAACTTAATTTTACCACTTCTGTGAGTGGAATTTCAAAAATCTGAGAGGCACAGTTAATATCAAGGAGGAAAATGTGGTTCAATAAGATAAAAATAATTTTTGTTGAATAGTACCTTTTTACTTTTATTTACCACGCCTAAAAGTAAATAGGGTAATTAAGGGTAAAACTAATATTATTATTAACCTAACACATGTCCTTGTTTTATTGGAAAGTATAATTCTACCAAAAGAAAACATAGGAATAAAATATGAACCTCTTTAGTCCACTTGGATTAGATTAAGAAATTTATTATTATTTAATTCAAAGAAGATTTAATAGAGTTAAAATCATAGTTTAATAACTAAAACATTTTTAATATAGGGATATAAATAAGAAAAATTAGATTATAAATATTAATTAGAAGGATAAAAATATTTCCTACATAATTATATTTTATTTATAATTTTTAGACATTAAAACATTTATTTTATTTATGACACAATGATGATCCAGTAGTTACCTTATTAATGAAATATTAAAATAATTGATATTATAAATATCCAAATAAATTTAATATTAGACTATTTATGAATTAAAATAATTTTCAAGGTTAATATGACATGTTATTATTGCTTATATGAATTTTTTTATAATTAATAAAGTTGTTAATTTTTTAACAAAAATCAATTATTAAATAGTGTCAAAATTGACATAAAAAAGTTTTTTAAAACAAATATTATATTATAAATTCATATAATTTTCCTAAAAATATACGGGTCGGCCAAATGACTTATATAATGATTATTTTATCATTATAGATCCACTTGGAGGTTTCTTGGAAGTTTATTGTTATTTTATTAACCATTTAATATAAAAATACATAGAGACATGGTAAATGTCAAACTAATTAACTAAGAGTTAAAACTAAAAGAAAAGGTTAATAATGTGACCCAAACCTGTCTAAATCCTATTGGTTGTGTTTTTTTATCCATCCCCTCCTAATCCTCGATATAAATCAGTTTGGAGAAATCAAAAATAGAAAATGAATTTATTATAAAATAATATTTCTATCTTTTCCTAATGTGCCCCTCACCCCACTTATAAAAGGGAACTCACCCTTCACTATAATTCACACCTTCTATGCCATTTGGCTCGGCCAAAACCTGAAAAAATATCCTGTAAACTTCCCTCAGTTCTTCCTTGACCCCCTCCTTTGGTCAGAAATCCATCATAAGGAGCCCTTTTGATCAAATCAAAAGGAAGAACCCGAAGAAGAGGTAATGGTTTCACCACCCTCTTTCAAGTTCCTTTCTTCTTCCACTTCTTCATTATTTGTTATTTCCATTATAAAAATATAACTCCATTATCTTCTATATACTGTGATGTTTTTATAAATATGTTAAAACCATATTCATTATTATATCCATCCTTTGAATGGCATGTCACCATTTGTGCATACGTACGGCCTACCGTCTCCATGTCGTGGTATAATTGTTCTTCAATATATTATTATTTTGATGGGTATAATAATGATGTGGAATTAATGGAAATAATAAATATAACATGATAATGATTCTGTACATATGATATACCATCGAATTATATAATATTTTAATATCAACTGAATTATATTGTCGCTTGTACATACGTACGGATTACCGTCTCCATGAAAGCGATGAGATTCATTCCCCATCATATCCATTCAAGACTAAATTTCATTCTACTATTAAAAATAATTACTAGATACAAGATATAATTCTGGATTTGAATAATATACATCTCATCCATAACAAATATGGCTCACATAACAAATAATATAAAGGAAAACGAAGACGTTAACTCCCAAAATGATGATTATACTAATATATTATCCAAAAAATTAATGTTAAAAGATCATATATGATATAAAATAAATGTATATGAAAATTGTATAATTCAATAACACTTATTTCACCCTTATACAGGAGGTTAACCTACCCTTGACTAAGGAAAAAGTACAAATTAAGGGGATTCGTATCTCACTTTTAATTCTGTGAGATTTCCATTGTTCAACACTTATTTATTTCATGTGGTGTGTGTACTGCCCATGATTGTATTACTTGTGTAATATAATATGATTTATAGATATCTTCACCATAATTGTATGATCTTCTTTCATGGGTGTATATTTCGTAAGTTACCAAATCGATAAGGGAATTTTAAATTTCAATTTCCACTCATTCCGCTTTATGCATTCTTCAGTGATTATTTAAATCCAAGATTATGTGTGGAATCACTATTCATTTTCTTATGTCATTATTTCCACTCTCCTTTCTATGGATATAATTTTGATACATTTAATCACCCTATTGATAAATTCCCAATTCATCGATATGAACTTGATATGATTAATATTAACTCAATCTCCATTTGTTGAGTTAAATATCCAATTCATTGGTGTTGTTTTTACAGGAACACGAGGAAATGTCCTCTGATTGTTTTACACTGAATATCCCATCATATTTAGTGTATATATATTTGTCACACATCATTATGTCGTCGATTTATCCTTAACCTAAGGATACAGTCTTTATAATAGATTTCATCTCAATTTACATTCCATTGAGACTTATTTATTGTTATACACCAAATCACTTTTATATGGTGTATATAATGTACTTTGACATAGTGTATCACGAATCCATTTATTCTCATGTTATTAAAATGTTTTGATCACCTCAATTTTATTATTCAAGTGTATCTCTTTTGGTTCATAACTCTAACTAAAATATCATTTTAAATGTTTTGAAGATTTATTATTCTAAATCTTTCTCATTAATGTCCATGTTTTAAAAATGGATTTAAGGATTTATTTATATGGACATTAATGTTTTCAAATTAAAATTCCTTTTAAACATTTCAAATTGGTATTGGACACTTTGATTCAAAAATCTATTTTTAAAATGGCTTATTGACAAATAGTGTGACATTTAAATAATTTCATGAAAAGGGGGATATTTCTCTCTAACAGTTTTGATGATTATTTTCATCTTTGTCAATATCCTTCATTATTCCCGATTGATGTTAATCTGATACAATAAAATCTTCCATATTGTATCTAATGAGTTATGTTTGATTGTCGATGTGATATTTTTATTCCATTCATGTTTTTTGGATAATGTATTGACATTTCATATGCTAGTTTTAATACGAATGTTTATGTTATGTTTCAAACATTTCATAAGAGGAATGCATTGGACATAATTAGTGACGGGTGAAGCCCACTACAGTTCCTCGATGCATCGGTATGTCTTGTGAGACAAACTAGTGTCTTGGCACAATGCCTAGACAAAATATTATTTGTAGTCTTGGCACAAAGCCTTGATTATGTGGTTATGATAGTCTGGAATTATGCATTCCATCATTATGAAAGTGATTATTAATAGTTCCCGTGATTATTCAACTAGTATAATATCCATGTGAATATGTAAATTGAATTATTTAATTTTTCCTTTTTTGTATTATGCTGAAGTTCAAATTTAAAAGGCTTTTGTTTTAGTTATACATTTCCTAAAATGTTTCTGTTTATTTATGAAAGTTTATGCTATATTATTATCCTTAATGAGCATCTGATCTAACCCCTTTCAATGTTTTAATTTTTCCCAGGACGTGAAGAAGTATTTTATGAATGACTTACATGGAATGTATGAGGTTATATGATGAAAATATGTTGTAGTAGTTTTTTTCACTTTATGATGTAACATAAGACTTATGAATATATACAGTGTTTCCAAGGCAACAAAACTAATCGTTATTTCGAGACATGATCTTTTGTGATCATGCCAATATTATGTAATAATGCATCGACTCTGGGTAACTGGGTTCGGGGAGTTAAATGAATAGATTACATTGACTAATGAAATACCCTTAAATATTATGGTTGAGACAAATTATATAAAAAAAGGAATATCATGAATGAATGCAATGTTTTGCCGAATAAAAAAATCATTGTATTATAATTTATGGTGATAGACGATTAACCACCCAAATAATGATATGTGTATACTATCAAATTAAATTTTTTTGAAATTAAAAAATTATGAAAAAATAAATATTAAAATACAAACTCATTTAGGGAAATAAAAATTAAAGGCCTAGTTAAAATACAATGAATAAAGGAAAATAAATCATATTTTATATCTATCTGTTAATATGTAAAACATTAAATTGAAATTATGTCTATAAAAGAACATATTTATCAACAAAAGATTTTCTAATATGAATCCCTTACCTTATATATAAATTCTCTCTACACATGAAATTAACCTCATTAATAATAAAATTAAATTTTTTTATACATTTTATGCAAGATTAATAATCTATATTATATTTAATATGCACTATTTTGCATCATATTCTATTGATTTAATATAAAAGTTTCTTTTAAATACAGGTTAATTGTGTTTATTCAATTAATTTATACATAAATCCTTATGTTTGATGTCATTGATAGAAATTTTCTCAAAATTATTTCATAATATACTCAATATTAAAAGTTTTTTAAATTAATTTTCATATCTAAATTATATTTTTAATTTCAACCATGATTTGTGGTGATGATAATTGAAATTCATTACTCTTGGAGGTGATAGTTCTCTTGTTCCTGAGATTAATGTTTCTATATTTCTAAAAAATATATGCAATAAATGTATTTGAAAAATGGAAAATTTATTATCATATTAAAATTAGGTATATTATTTCAATTTTTCATTACAATGTATTGATCATCCTTGAATAGTGGTAATGAAATGTGGATGGCATCACTCTGTTGAGGTTGTATTCCATGATTCTCACTAATAATGCCTTCATATTTATTAAAAGATGGAGATAAATAAATGATGGTTATTTAATAAATAAATAACATATCCATATAAATATTATACTTATTTCATTATATTATTGTGGATATAAGATATTATAATGACAATGATTATGAATAAAAAGATACGAAGAATGTAATACTTATAATGGACACATAATATGATCTTAGAGAATTTTTTTATAGTAATGGGATGAAGAAAAATTTTATATATTATGTGACTATGAATCTTAATATTACTTATATTATTGGTATTTTTTAATATATTCTTTTTAAATAAGAGTGGTATGTGTGTCAATTGAGGGGTAAAACCGATCACCTTTTATAAGTGAAGAAATGTGTTCATTTGAGAATACCCATTTCAAATCAATGATATAATACCATTTAAATTTTTCAATGACACCAAAATTTCTTAATATTATTGATTGTTGTAGTATTTTTGAATAAAAATCATCCAATAAATTACACAAAATTGATTATACATGATTCATTTCTTATACCAAATGTGTTTACATTTTTTCATTTTGATTTTTAACGTGGTTACTAGTTTTAAATTATTAATTTTTATACTTTCTATAAAAACATAAGGTTACTTATATAATAAAATTTTTGGTTATGATTCAAAATTTAATCCACATATAATATATTATATCTCATAATAATGAAAAAAATGTTTAAAATAAAATATAAAATATATTGAAATAATTTTTTTTGAAAAATGACTTGTAATCCTTATGGCATCATAATAATATTTATTATTGATTAAAACTTTAATGGATATTAATATAAATATATATAGTTTTAAATATATTAATACATTAATAATTTTTAGTAGGTAAAAGTAATTTATTTGATTATAATTACCAAATACTAATAGTAAAAATTTATCTAAAATATTTTCACCATTATTGTGATAACTAATATAAATCATATTAATAATATTTTAGTGAATAAAAAATTGATACCTTTCGACAATATTTAAATTTTTTACTTGAATAGTAAATACAATTTTTATATTTTATTTCTAAAAGAGAAAAATTTTAATTTTAATTATTTGTTTTTAAACATAATATTTACTGTATTATATTACTATATATTAAATAATGTTTTTCTTATATAATATAAATTAAATATAAATTAAATTAAAAAAAATTATATCTAAATAAATTAATATATTTCTTATGAAAAGCGTCTCCAAAACATTGAAGTCATTATTTTATAATTTTTTTAAAATTATTATTTTTAATATTCAACTAAAAAAAATTATTTAAGAAAAAACTAAAAATTTCATCCAAAAATAATATTGATATACTAAATCAAAAAATGATGTAAATTTGGTAATGTTAAATTTTTAAAATTTATTATTTATACATTTTAATGAAATAAAAAATATATAATTTCAAAATATTTTTACATGAAAATAAATTTTTGAAATATTATTTGTAATTATTATTAATTCATATCATATAAAAACTAAATTCATTTTGTCCAATTATTAAGGACAACTATAATTTGACATAATTTATTATATCTTTCTTGAAATAGAAAATACATATTTCATAAAATGAAAATTTTTATAAAAACATTGTTTTATATAATATATTATATTATATGTCTTTTTTGAAAAGTAATTGATTTTCATTAATATAAACAATAAATGTAATTTTCTTTGTATATAAATTTAATTATGCAGTTACTCTAATTTATGCTTAAAAATTCATTCTGTATTTTAATGGACATAAATAAATGTTTATATTTTATCTAATTATATCATATTTTATTAATATTATTGGGGTGTGGACAAATATATTGAACACATTGACTTTATTAAATGGAATATATGTAACTATATATATCTCATATCATTAAAATCCCCCCATAAATAGATTTCATCCATGAAAGTTTTATCATTATATACATTTGAAAATATATAAGGGTGTGTTTTATTGATATGTGATTGGAAATATAATTTAAAGCATTATATCATCATTAAACACATAGTAAACATAACATTTTTTCTAAGAATAGGATTATCCTATATATTGAGTTTTTTTCTTACAGTATGACCCAATTTGCAATCATTATTTAGTATTAAGGCTGACATTGTATTATTTTCATATAAATGGTGTTCATAAGGTTTCATGCATTAACAATCATAGGTTGATATAAAATGAAATATCCTTATTAAAAAATTGTTTTAGTCGATGTAGAGACTGCCAAACAATTTCCAAAATCACATTAAAACCATCAAATAATGATAATAATATTTTCAAAAGATATGTTACCATTAATATAAATATGGTATAGAATAATCATTCAATATTAGTTTTAATTAATAATTACCCATATTATCATAAATGTGATGATTTGAAATTCAAATAATACATTATATGTAAATTGATATTGGTTGAATCATAATGAAATATAATACTCGATGTTCTTGAGTGGATGATCATTCTTCTTCACACCACAACGTTTTTAGAAATCACATCCATAGTAGTGATTTCATATTCCATGTATTATTCCCAATGCCTTTGATCTTTTTCATGACTATCATAATTACTAGATAGTATATTATGGAATTGACATGTATAATACAAAATTTATTGACACATAAGGCATTAGATCATTACTGATTCTTTTTTTATGTAGCCTTTCCACTCAAATCATGAGACTTTGCCTATAAATTTTCAATATATATTTAATTCTTGATGAACCCCTCTTCCATTTGTAATTATTATTCTAGTAAACTTGTAGAAATTTCCTTAGTTATTTTTACCACTATTATTACTTGAATGAAATTGAATATTCTATTCATCATCATCTTCATCATTTGAAATTTTATGTGACTATATAATTATATTCTTTAATTCAATAATTATTTCAACAATGGATACATTTTTAATTATGTTTCATGATTGTTGTTTTGAAATTAACTCAATATTTTATGTTCTATCTACCATTATATTGGGTTTATTGATGAGGGAATAATCTCATTATACCTGACAGTAGTGTTTAATTCTTTTGGTTAGAGATACAAATATCATTAAAACAAGAATAGTTTAACTTGTGTGATAATAAATAATAATGAGAAGGGAGGAATCCAATATGAACAATAGTACATTTTACCAGAATATTTATATCAATATAATATCACAATTTTAGAAAATTACTCTTTTATATTACCCATTATCACTCTCTGCCTAACTGATATCATTCAAAGATTAACCAATATCATTCAAATATTAATATATTTCATCATTGGTTAACAATATATATTAAATTATTCATCCTATTTTTTCATATACTGGTTTTTGTTATTCTTCTCATCAATATCCCTAAAACTAACAAGGAAAATCAATTCATTATGTTATTTATTAAAGAGAAAATTCTCAAAAAAATAATATCCTATAGGAGTGTCTTTATAGGTTTGTAGATTTATTCTTAGTCATCGCACCACATAGTAATAGAAAAGTCAATATTTAACCAACCAGTTTCATGCGATTACCCCTATGTTAATATGTTCCACAACCAAAACAACTTTCCAATATAAAGAAATGGATGTATTTAATGTAATACCACCACGTCACTACCTTAAAAAACATAATAATCTTATCATATGAAGAGTCTTATCCACTGGGTTTTTTATAATTTAAGATCATCTTAGATTCAAAAAATAACAAGACAATTATTTTTATACCAACTATAGTGAACCAATTTTTAAAAATATAATATTTATTTATTATTGAAATTTGTTTCCAATAAATAAGGTAATAACCTATTATTTGAAAATATTATATGGTGATTGATAGCATAAAAGACACACAACATTGATTTTAAATGAACCCTATAATATTATAACTAATTTATATAAAATTAAAGAAATTTATTTTATAAAAGTGAAATAATTTTCTAAATCAGAAGTAAAAAATGATTGTCGAATGAATTATTTGGAGTTTTCTAAAAATAACAGATTTCCCACAATTAATGAAAAATAATGATTTTCATTAAAAACTATATTTTATTTCAAGAATTTATAATGTTTTATTTATTTTTAAAATGGTTTAACGGTAAAATTAATTGTATTATATTATGAAAAATCTAATAATGATCATTTTTGTCATTTTTATAACTGAATTTTCAATATGAAAAGTTTCATAAAAAATGATTTTTTTCTAAAAACATATTTTCCCTCAGGTTATACAAGTTTATTCTAAAAATATATTCATTTACTACCTTATTTTTAATATTGTAAAATTTATTAATAATTTCGTAATAGTTGGTAAACATTTATTATATAGTTCCCTTTTATTTTAAACAATATGAATAAATACCTATGTAATTTTGTTACGATGATAAAGGGTAAACCAGGTAATTAAGGTTAAAAATAAAATTATAATGACCCAAAAAGGGATATTAACACTAGACTTAATTTTTTTATATGTGTATATATAATTTATACAAATCCCAATATATAATATATTATTATTTTCTATGATTTTGAACATTATAATATTTCAGTGAATACAAATAGAATAAAGTCACACACTTACTATAAAAAACAAAAATATTTTTAGCATAATGAGAAATAGGGGTAGTGTATAGTTTTAAAAATTAATTTGAAATATAAAATATTTATTTCTCATTAAAATTTATTTTTATGTTTTATAGATTATTTAATTATCATATAATCATATGCAATATTTGTGTAATAATATTTAAATTCGTATTCAATCAAAATAAACGACAATAATTATATTAAATTTCATATAATATGAAATAAATAATGTGATCCCTGAAATTTTCATACAAATATAACATGGTATATATTTTTTAATTTATTATATTCTAATTTATTTATTTTGGGGATGTTATTAATGTAAATGAGAAAGAATAGTTTATGAAATAACATTAATGATAATTTTCAAAAAAATTATACTTTATTAAACAATTTGAAATCCCAATAACTAATATATTTAGACAAGTGATTACGATATGGTTTGAATATTAATATTTTTCTATTTATGGGTTTTTTCTTTTTATAGTCACTATATAAACCAATTGATAGTAAAAAAAACCTTGATATCCCTGTATTGGTCAGAAGGGTTAATAGAGGTTTAAACAAAAAGATAAGGGTAATGATTTAATGAAAACATGTTAAAACATTATATTATCAGTTTATTTAAAAACATTCATATTATCTTACAATATTATCCATTTGGTGCCACTTTGACATTAAAATTATATAATATTAAATTAATATTTTATGAAATTCCATGAATTCCCCCCTCTCCTATAAAAGGGAATCACATATTATCATTTCATCCCACATAAAGAACCATTTATTCAGTAAATAATTCCAAAAATAAATTTATAAATCTTTAATATCATCCTAGATTTCTTTTTTTGGACATAAAAAACTGAAGAAATATGTTTGAGTATCTCTAATGAGGATGTTTGATGAAAATAGAGTGTTCCTAAGAAAGTGTTTTTATTTTATTTCATCATCATACACCATAAAATATTAATCGTATTTGATAAAATGTTTAGACTAGTATATTATAAATACTTTTATATTTTAATCTATTTAAGAAACCACATCCATAAACTTCCTTCATAAAATTGAAAAATAATACATCCCTCTTGTGTACGACATAGTACTTCCTTGGAGAAAAATGTAATTTTTTCCATTTAAACTTATCATGAATATTTATAATGATGGATTTAATATATATATATATATATTTATATTTATATATTTATATAAAAATTTAATTAAATATTTAACATTATAAAAATATAATATATCATATACTAATCTTTCCACTGATAAATGAAGAAATTTTTCATCTGTATGTGTGTAATATCACCTCCATGGAGTGATGTGATTCATTTTTCATAACTTATTAAAATTTATTTTATATCTAAATATATTTTAAGAAGTACCATTTTATTTATGAAATAATTGTAATCTTTTATGTAACATGTATATTCATTCAATTATGATCATTTAAAAATTGAAATGTTATTCACGAGTATTTGTTACCTACATTCCCCATCATTGTAACCCAGTTAAATTAAAATAAACCTATTAAATGTTTTTTTATGAAAATATAATTTATAAAAATGATAATTATTTTATGAAAATTATTCATGAGTTGAAATAACAATGGAATATTTCCCCATATTTAACATATCAAATTCATTTTTAATATATTATCTGAATGTCATCAAAATGTCCGATGTGAGCTTAATTGATTAGGTAATTTAATTTAACATGGAAATGAATAATATTAAAGGAATAATAAACAATTAAAATTATATTTGAATTGTAAATAAATAAATTAATTTATCTTTAGGAAGATAATAATGTATCTGATGAGTTGGACTTGAAACAATAAATTTTTACTCAATTTACATTCACGGAGGTGTATTTTTATATTTTACACCTAATTTATTTAATATTGTTTATATAGTGACCCTTTAATAGTATATAAAATTTTAACTTCATTAATAATGGTATTGTTTTTCATGTCAAATTCTTCCATAAAATGGGATTTGAATTGATAGTTATGAAGTAGTGAAATTTTTCTTAACTCAATTTTCATTTATTTGGTTATACATATAATTTATTGACTTTTCGCATTCCATGATTACATGTGAATTGGAATCTAATTTTTTCCTTTATTTACACTTGTTTATTATGGGATTACAAATTTCTAAATAATCAATATATTTATTTATTATAACATTAAAATATATGATATTTTGAATGGTTTTAATTTTCTCAATTTCAATTTTTAGAGGCATGATTTATCTCATAGAGCATGATTTCCAAGAATGAAGTAAATGTTTCATCCTGATATAATATTTACATGTTTGTTACGTTACATCATGTGATTTAATGATTGATTTAATATTATAACAATCCATGACTTTTGATTTAAATGTGATCAAAAACGAAATGGAATTTTGTTAGAATGTTATTTCTTTATGATATTGATTATGAGAAAGAATTCATTTAATGAAATTATTTTTTCTTATTTTTTTAAACAAAATATATATTATTTTTATGTAGTTTCAATGTTTTTACATGTTTAATTTACATTTACTCTATTATTGATTAATTAATCATGTTGATTTGTTTGGAATGTGATGTCAATCTTGTATGTTTTTTGATATTAGTAATCATTCTCTAATATAATGATGTTTTAAAAAATGTTTTTAAAACATTTAATTTTTAAAAATTAAATTTTACCTAATTCTATTTTAAATTACAACTTACATATGTTAATACTGTTTTAAAATGAAATCGCTAAACATTTCCCAAATGGGTCACTTTTTAATCCATTTAGAAACTGTGTTAGAAGAATATTTATTTTAATCCATTAAAACATGATTGGATTTTCCCACCATCATGATAATTATTTTCTTTTTAATGTAACATTATATGTTTCCTTGGATATTTTTAATGAAAATAATTTTCACAATATCTTGTTATTTTTTTAAAAAAATGTTATTTTAAATGTAACATGTTATTTTCTTAAATAATGCTTGGACTAGTCCTTTAATAGTATTTCTATTCATAAATATAAATATCCTTTGATGTTACATATGATCCACGAGGGTTATTTTATAATTAAACCATCCACAATGTTTTTTAGAATAGATCATTTTTATTTCCAATAGATTGTATTGGAATATGGTTCTTTTCCGCACTTGAATTATTTTATGAAAGTAATAATTGTTATTACTATATGTTATATGATAAAAAACTTGAACAAAAAAGTTTTGTATCTATGATATTGTTATGGTACATTTTTTATGATGTCAAAAATCTCGATAAATCCCATATGATTGGTTGAACCCAATTATAGACCATGATACTAAGGGATCAACCCCTTTATTGATTATGATATTTTGAGTTGATCCACATTCTAAATCACTATAAGATATGTAGAGAACCATTTTATCTCATTATATGAAGGGTGATACCCATTATAAATCTCCAATACATTGGGTGATTATATATGATGTTGAAAATTTATTTATTCAAAGGGTTTAGTAAGGGTTCATTAAGGGTTTTATAAAGATAATTTTCCAACATACCAACCTATTTTTATTATTGATGTAGATTTATAATTTTGGCACAGACCAATATTGATATCACATGGATCATGATTATTTTATCCTATGTAAAGTTTGTTTGATATGGTTTTTAGGTAATGATTAATGTTATGTTTTATAGGTAATTTATTGTTATAATCTCTCTTATGTAATTCCCATAAACATATACTATTACATTATAACTTTATTCACATATTATTCACATATATGACATTCAATTGTTAATTATTTTATTTGACCCCAACTGAGAATTTTAGCTAGCCCTTATATTTTTCCAATTCAACAGTTTATGTAGAATGATGTTAAATAATTTGTTTCTATACAGGTTTCATATGAAAACAATTTTATGGGATATGTAAAAACAAAATACAAAATACAAATGTATGGAAATATTGGTAATGATATTATCTTTTGGTCATATATATTTTTATTGTATTTTTCCATTATTATCTAAAACTATACACCTAAATTTCATTGGTTATTTAAATAATTTAATATTTAATTTTACATTTTAGTGATTTGGTATATAAAAAAATAATTCATTATTTATTGGTATCAAATATAGAAAAATTTTATTATTTTGTAACTGGATACAGGACTATAGGACTAGGGCCTTTACTATTAGTATCACAACATTATTTGGGTAACATTGAAGAATATTATATTTTCATGTGAGTTTATCTTAAGAGTAATGAAATCGATCATTAGTTTTAATGTATGAGGTTGATCCGAAGTTCTGCATTTTAGAAAACCTTTTTTTGATTTTAAATGATAAAATTCTGTACTGTTAAATGATATATTTTGAAACATTTTATTGGGTTGATATATATGTAAAACAAAAGTTTAATATGATGTATTATTTGAGGAATAATATATTTAATTTTTTTGGGAATATGATTTAATATAATATATAACCATTAAGGTTTATATGGTCATTTTTATTGAGGTAATTACTAGTTATTACTATTTGGTAACATACATTTTATCAAATACATAACCATGGGTTTGAATGTTAATTTCTTAATTAAATGATTAATATTATTTTAAAAGATGATCACTATAATTTTGGGAAACATTAAGTGATATTATAAGATTTTATTTTAGGAGACGAGGTTGTTTTATCTTTTTAAAAAAATCTTATCTTAATTTGGATTTACAGTGAATCCTGTTACGTAAGGTAATGATTATAATATTATTGAGATTATGTGGTTAATGAATAATGTTTTTCTTATGAGACATTAAAAGTGATTGATGTTATATGTCAGGTAAATGTTAAAATTATCTTGGATATATATGTAATTATAAAAATCTAATCATTGAGTATTACTATTTAATTTTACAGATTGAGCTATTATAACTTTATATGAACGATGAATAATTAAATGAATTAGTATTCCTTTTCATGACAATTTTTAAATTTTTTAATGTCTAAAGAGAAAAGGATTATCTTGTTATGATTTTATTGATTATGTGATCTTTTAGAGGCTGATTATAGGGATTTATGCCTGAAATAAACTCACCTTTTGATATAAAAAACATGATATCATAGTGGATATTTATTTATAGATTAAATTCCTTTTGAATTTGGAATATTTCCTTATGTTCTTATTCTATATTGTAAAATAATAAAATAGATTTTGGTAACGATTCATGATATGAAAATGTTCTCCTATAGCCTTAATTTTTTATGAGTGAATGGTATTATTAATATATATTTATTTTTTGGTCATTAAAATTCCATTCATAATTTTATTCCTTAGAATTAATGTTCCTATCACTCCCCATTTTTATTTTGGTGTTATGTTTTCACTGCATGTACATATAGTCACTTCCACTAAATTTCACTTATTGGGAAACCTAGTTTTATGTTATATTCGATGAAGTTCATATTTATATTTCACTATTCAAAGAAGAGTTTTCGCTAACCCTTTTAATGATGTGGGATATCAAAAAAGGTATTTTCAAATGTTAATCATTTGATTATCAATCATGAGATTAAATTCTGAGAATTAATTTAATTTAGGGGTTGTATAATTTTATAACCTAATCTTTTATAATAAATTATTTATTCAATACAATCATGATATGAAAAATAAGGATTAAAAAAACACCAAAATATTATTATTTAAATATGACAGTTTTAACATATCCATCGAATTTGATGGAATGAGTAGAATTAAGTGAATTACGAAATATCTATATTTATAAATGGACTATATAAATTAAAATATTTTTATTAATTCTTATGAAATAAGCATTAGAGTGTTATTGATGTCTTTTTATTCTTTAAAAAAAATTCAACAAAAATGATATTTACTTAATTTCAAGAAAAATTATTATAGGGAATTTAAAGAACATTTAGAAATTTTATTTGAAATAAAGATTTATTTTTTGAAATTATAATTCTAATATAATATGAGAGTAATGTTTTATGATTTTTTATAAATTATTGATTTTATGGTTTGTATTGAGGATAAATGATTTTCATTTAAAATTTCATTCTTGTTTTTATAATTTATAATATTTCATTTTTTTAAATTATTTCATATTAAAATTATATTTTTATATTATTATTAAAAATATTACTTCCACTAAAATGTATTTTATGATTGAATATTTTATAGAATCATTTTTATGGAAAAATAATAATTTAACAAAACATTTTTTATCACTTTTTTATGATTTAATTTAAAATTATATTATGAAAATTAATTGATTTAAATCATGAAAATTGGATGCAATATTTGGAATCAGTGGGTCCAATATTACTAAATCTGCACCGTTTATTTTCTGACAATATGAAACACAAGCTTAATAGTTCCTCCACTATGTTAAATGGTTAATTAGGTAATTAAGGTAAAAAATAAAATGATAGGGACATAAAAATTACCCTAAAACCTGAATTTAATTTATTTTTATGAGGATTTACCATCCATAAACATCCCAATTATTTATATATTAACTATTTTCCATTGGGAATGATTTTATCTATTCTAATATGTTATTAGAATTAAAAGCCCAAATTGTTACAATCGTACTTTTATTAACAATAATAATAATAACATAATGATAAATAGAGTATATGCATGGTAACAAATGATAATTTTAAATATAAATGACTTTTTTCTCAATGAAATTAATTACTAAATTTTAATGAAATATTTTAACTAAAATCATACATAACTATGATGAAGAAATTATAAAATTAAATTAAAAAACGATATTGTAAATATTAAATTTAATATAAAATGGAATAGTATATTTCATCGATTTTTTTTAGAGAAATAAAATCTGTTAGGTATGATTTAATTTATAATATATTAAATATAGTTTTAATCATGTTATTAAAGTATAGGAATCTTAATATTTATAAAATTTACATTAATATTACTTAGAATAAATTAATATATTATAAAATGAATTAGTTTTTTAAAATATTATCTAATCATTCAGTTTTTAGGGTGGGGTTTAAAATATATTCCCTAGACTAGTGGGGTATTTTTTTCTTCTGTAATTAATATATTTACAAATTATGATTAAAAAATGATATCACAATAATTTTCAAAAGGGATAATATATGGTTGAAACAAAAATATAATGGTGAAAATGTGACGTATAATTTTCCAAATTTTATTTTATTAGATATTTATTGTTCATAATTACACTTTTATTGAAAAATATCAATTTTTTATATTTTCATATCTAAATTTATTTATATAATTTAAATAATTTAAGCAATTTCCAGATTTCCACTCCTTTCTCTTATAAAAGGGAAATATTATTTTTATTTCATCAAATAAAATGAACCATTTGGTTGATAAAATAGCTAAAATATAATTTACATGAATCCCTACATTAAAACTATATTAATTTTTTATCATTAAACCATCTTATTAAATCTTATGTTGTAATCCAGAAGAGGTTCTTCAAAGAACATGTATCTCTCTTAACTGAACATTTTTTTATTTCATCTTCCAAGAGGATAAAATATTTTCAATCAACAAAAAATAATGATACCATTATCTTAAATATAGTTTTATATTATACGATAAGTCAATAATCCACATCCATATCTTTCCTCCCTCTATTTCGAATAGAATCTATCGTTGGTGTGTAAGGTGGACAAACACATCACTAACCGATGTAATTTTTTCGCATCACCATTTCTCATGAAGTGCTATAATCATGGAATTAATGAAAATATATGGAATTAATGAATTTTTTTTCTTTACTAAAACATTATATATCATATAATTTTTTATCCATTGAATAATGATGTCACCATTCAAGCGTATGTTAGGACTACAAGCTTCACAAAGTGATTTGATTCATTTTTCATCACTGCGTCACATAGATTAATATACATGTGTATTTAAAGAAATAATTTCTTATTTGTGTTATAATTTTCATTATTTTGTGATATGATAAAACTTATATTATTTCTAAAATTATCATTTACAAATGTAAATGATACTAATGGGTATGCATGTCCTATCATTTTAATGAATGTAACGTAGTTATTTTTTCTTAATTATAATTTCATATTGGTTTTAAAAGAAGTATTTATGATTAAAAATGAGTTTTTTCATCAATATTAATCTATATATTATGTAATTATTACTTATGCTACCATAATCAAACTACATATGTTATTTCTGGAAAATAGATGAAATCCTCAAAATGTAAAACTTGAATTTAATTATCAAATTAATTTAAATAAACATGGTAATAAACAAAATAAATTGAATAATAAATTTAAAAATAGTTCTTAAGATGCTAAATAATTAAAATAACTATATTATTTAGAAATAAAATTAATGTATGTTACAATTTAGAATCATGTTAAGGTATTTATTATCAATTTTCATTTATTAAGGTATATTTTGAGGGTCTACAAAAAATTTCATTTATATAGTGTATATAAGAGACAATTTACTTGTTAAAAATAAAAAATTAATAATTAATTTTATTTGAATTTTTAATTTAAATTATTCCATAAAAGGATATTTTAATTGAATTTTTTGAACTTTTAAATTGTTTCTTAACTAAATTGTAATACACAAGGTTACACATATACTACATTAATATTTTTGTTCAATGCATATTTGTGAATTGATCTCTATATTATTTTTAAAATATTTTCACTTGTTTTTCGTGTATTTAAATATATAAACAAGGTTAATTAATGGATTTATTATCAATTCAAATTTTATCATCTCTCTTAGGGTTTTAATATTCTCAATTTCATTTTCCTGAGACAAGATCCATATTAAGCGCCATGATTTAATTCAACGATGGATATATTTTCACATGAATTAGTTTTTATAAATTACATCATATAAAAAAATTTAATTATATAGTTAATATTATTATATTTATTGTCTTCTATTTCGAAATTTATCAATATTGTGATGAATTTAGGTTACCGCCACATTTCATTTCAGGATATTTATGATTACCTTTTCTTTTAGGGAAAAAATATAGTGTTATTTTCTTGGAAAAAATAACAATTATTCTCCTCTAGTTTTTAATTTGGATCATTTTTTATTTTAAATTTCCTACATTATTATTAAAATAATCATTAATAAATTGTTTTGTACGATATATTGATCGTTTATCAAATTTTATATCAATAATATTTTAATATCATGTAAATGTTTTCAAAAACAAATTAAGAATTTTATAAAAATATAAATTATTTGTAAAAAATATTTTCTATTATGATTGTTATTATTTTAAATTGTTTTGAAATGAATTTAATAATATTTTCCAAATGGGTCACTTTTTAGTCCATTTACAAAATGATTGTAAAGAACAAATTTTTATCATTTCAATATGAATGGATTTTCCAGCCATCATGACGATTGTTTTGTTAAAGATTCAATTTTTTTCTATGGTTATTTTTGAAGACTATTAGTTTGAAAATAATGTGTGAATTTTTAGTTTTTAAATGTACTTATTAATTTAATTAGGTTATATTCCACTTGAATATTCAAATAATCATTTATTGGTATATCAATTCCTCAATTTCAACACCCCATGATGTTAATTATTATCATTTTGGGATTTTTTGTAATAATTTTTCATCATTATTTCTATGGATGAACAATGACTCTTTTAAATACATTTCTACGAAACACATTTATTTAAAATGGATTAATCATGTTTTTATGGGAATTATTGTTATTCCTATGATTTTTATGATGAAAAGGTGAATGATTTAAATTTTTTATTTAGGATTTGATAATTATATATTGTTTAATATAAAGGGTGTGCATGATACATCATATATTATTGTTTGAGAGCAATTATAACTTATTATTCTATGCATTGATCCCTATTATAGCTCATGATATGACAGTTGGAGCCCTATTATATCTCATTATATGATGGGCTGAGTGCCATTATAACTCATGTTACAATTAGTGATCCCTATTATAGATCTCTAATTGATTGGTTAATTATATTGGAATTCAATCATTTGGTAGTTCTAATCTGAAATAGTTGTGTAAGGGGTCTATTTAGAAAATTTTCCCAAATACCACCAATATTTACTTATGTTTTCTTTGAGTTTATATGGATTCCATTTTTCACTATTTATATCAAATTACTCATGATTGTTAATTCCTATTACTATTTTCTTTTATAAATATTCATTCCATGATTCAGGTATTATGGTCAAGGTAATTGAGGAATATAAATTATCTTATGTCATTATAGACCACTTTGATTATGTCATTATAACTTATTATCAACTTATTATCAATAATATCATTTAATTGATTAGGGTAATTGTTTCCCAATTGAAAATTTTAACTCACCCCTACTTTTTTTCTTATTCCTCATGTTATGGAGAATTTTGTTAAATTAGTTCTGTCTAGAAAGGTTTCATATGTGAGGACTATTATATGCGATTTAAAATACTTAATATAAAATATGAAAAGATAGATATATTAGGAAATATATTCTATTGACTTCAATGATATTGTTTTTTAAGACCTTTCCCTATTTTCTGAAACTCTAAACCCAAAACATCCTTGGGAATATAAGTAATCCCAAAATTACTTTCAATTTTGTGATATATGGATTTAAAAATAATTGATCACATTCATTTCATTCAATCACAAAAATGATGTATTTATATTTTTTGAACTAGATTTCAGATTGAGGGTTAGAATTAGTTACAAATACACACGGGGGATATATAGGTATTTTGACATTGTGTGAATGGATACATGAAAAAAATTCATTTAATTAAATGAAATTTATTTATTGAAAACTCTTAATCGTGATCCTGATTCACCCTCAAATTTACCCATGTTATATAGTGTAAGCGGTCTCTTTTAGTACGGCTTTGGTTATCGAATCTATAGGGACCCAAGAAGTAACCTTGAGACACAATGATTGGATGTGGGATTGTCTATGATGTGGCCATATATGGTGTTGATTAATTTGAATAAATAGTGATTTTATTTAAGGAACAAAACAAACAAAATGAATGGAATTAAAATAATTAATTAAGATGAGATGATCCTAGGTTGTCTCTATGGATTTATTGGATGTATTTCTTTTTCCTTGAATTTTATGTTCATCGGTTCAAGTGGTATCCGTTAAAAGAAATAATTCCTCAATATCATTCCCCGATTTAATCCATACACAATTTCAAGGCTAATCACCAATTCACTTAGAAGATCACATAAATGACAACTCCATGTAATTGGATAGTACTAGAACTCAAAATGTGTGGTCATTGAAGTCGGTGAAGACAAAGAAGAAGATAAATCATAGAAAGGAACTCTTAAAATGAAGAACAAATTTAAGAGTTTAAGAACATCAAATAACATTCAATCCATCCCATACTACTCCCTAGGATAAACCCATAAAAGGTTACCCCTCCATTGATGCTATTCTATCAATGGAGGGATAAACTTTTTTGGGTTGATCCTAGGGAGTTTCATTGGATGGATTGAATGTTATTTGACGTTCTTAAACACTTAAATTTGTTCTTCAGTTTAAGAGTTCATTTCATTTTTTTATCTTCTTCTTTGTCTTCACCGACATTAATGACAACACATTTTGTGTGCTAGTATGATCCAATTACTTGGAGTGCTCATTTCTATGATCCTCTAATTGAATTGGTGATTATCCTTGAAATTATGTGTGGATTAAATTAGAGAATGATATTGAGGAATTATTATATTTATTGAGTACCACATGAACTGATGAGCATAAAATTCAAAGAAAAATAAATACATCCAATAAAGCCCTTGAGACAACCTAGGATCAGATCATCTTTATTAATTGTTTTAATTCAAGTCATTTTCTTTGTTTTGTTCATTAAATCAAATCATCATTTCTTCAAATAAATAAACACTATATTTAGAACTTCATAGCCAATCCGGCATCTAATCATAGTGTCTCATGGTTACTTCTTCAATCCCTGGGGATTCGATAACCCAAGTCGTACAACAAGCGACCGCTAACACCATATAACTTGAGTAAATTTGTCTGTGAATCAAATTTTGGCGTTTTTGTCAGGGACCAAGTAAGTTACCTTAGAATATGTTTCTATTCTCCACCATTTCACTTTTCTCATCCCATTTATCTTCTCTTTCCCCCTTTATATTTTCTTGGCTCTCAAAATTCACGATTTCAAATTTTAAAATACATACAATGGAGTATAACCAACAATACCCCTTCCCAAACTCAGGATGGAATCAATTAGTAAATACACACTGTGAATCAAAAAATATGTTTTAATTACTTTGATCAACCTTTGAATGAATACCCCAATATTGATAACATGAGTGATATTTTTAATGATGAATGGTAAAAAGATCAATTTCCATAACTATCAAGAATGATTGAAAAGATAAATAATGTGGAAGTCCATGATGTAAAAACATATATCAACTCTTATCCTGTAAAATTTCTCGAACATTTTTGTGAAAAATGGTAAAAATGAATTCAGAAGTTTCATCACTAAGATTAGAAATAAAAATCATTGAGGCATGTTAGGAACACATTTCTTCTTAGGATGTCCCTTACTCATCACTAATACAAGAATCTTATCTCCCACAAACATTAAATGTATTTATTGAAGAACCAACCATTGGATTTGGGATAGTTTAAGATAATCAAGGAATTGTTGATGGGTGCTTAAATCAAGAGGAAACAGATTTTTTGTATTCACAAGAGGGAAACTTGACCTTGTGGATGGAGTGTCTTGAAGATTTCTCCTTTGATGATTTTTCAAAAACACAAATCACTAAACAATTACGAGAAATACCAAACATTGAGCCCATATTCACTAATTAAATTCAACTAGACACCTTTGGGGATGAATCATATTTTCAAACAGAACCAATTCTTTTTAAATTTTTTGGAGAGAAACTGAATTTCATTAAAATTTCCAATATTTATTAGGAAATTTCAATAGACCAGAACTCAAAATCATTATCCTTCCTTCCACAGACAAGAATTCCATCATAGGTGATTAAGAGGACCTTGCATTTTTAGTTCATTCTTCTAATGAAGCCATTAATTTTGGAATGATCATTGATATCATAAGAAAGAATATATGTTCTACTGAATCAATCATTTATGATATTACATGGATTTTCTCACTCATTGTAGAAACTATGATTTTAAACCAAAGAAGTTCAAAAAAATAATCAATCTCAATATTATTGATGTGGAGGAAGATGGGTTAACTAAAATTTTGAACGTAGGAATTTGAAAAGATGGCGGGTACAAGTTGAGCTAACGATGTTAAAAAAAGTGATGCATGGGAGGCAACCCGTGGATATCATTTTTCCTATCATTGTGAGCCATCATTTTATTTCATAAAATAAATTACCATTGACTATTGACTTGTTCTTCTTTTATGAGTAAATAGGGGTATGAAAGGGGAGTTCCATATTCATATGTGTCATGTGCCGTGATCTCTGAGTAATACCTTACCCTGAATTTCATAATGAAAACTATGTATCATCTATTTATTTTATTTTTATGTATTTTTAGGTTATATATATATATATAATAAAAAAATTAAAAGGACAGGTCTTAGGTCGTAGGGAAAATCCATTTACAACCGTCCAAGCTGCTGAGAGTCGAACCAAAGATTGAATGGAGACTGTAGCCTATGCTTTCATCAACAACCACCAGGTGACATCATTCCATGATTATCATTTTCAATTCCTTCTTGGAACACCTCTCCCATTCCCCCTTATATTTTTTTCTTTAAACACTGGGGACAGTGCTATTTTATGTTGGGGGAGACAAAATAAAAAAAATTGGCACCATTGCTGGGGACACAAGTATGTACCATAGACCCTCATCTTCTTTTCTCACCCCAAATTCATTATTCTCACCCTAATTTCTCTTATCTTTTTCCCTTTATATTTTTTTCTGTCCAAAAAAATCCCAAAACCAATTTTCAATAAACTCCAATGAATTATCCTCCAAAATACCTGTTCATAAACCAATGTTGTAATCAAGTCGGAAATTAATATGTGGAAACACCTAATATAATAAATTTCATTGACCAAAATTTAATTAAATACACCACACCAGATGAGATGTACAATCAATGTGAGGCTGATTGTTTAAAGGATTAATATCTATACCTCTCGAGGATGATTTTAGAGATCATAAATAATGAAGTTAATGATGTGAAAACATCTATCAATCCTAATTCTGAAAAAATTATGGAATATTTGTATGAAAAAATAGTTAAAATGCTTTTAGAAGATTCATCACTAAGATTAGAAATACAAAGCATTGATACTTGTGATGAACCAATTCTTACTAAATATGTCTCTTCCTCATCACTAATATGTGAATCTTGTCTCCCAAAAACCTTGAATTAATTTATTGAAGAACCAACCGTTGTATTTGGGATAGTTGAAGATACTCAAAGAATTGATTATGGGTGATTAAATCAAGAGGATACTGATTTTTTGTATTCACAAGAGGGATACATGACAATGTGGATGGATAGTCCTGAATATTTCTCCATTGATGATTTTTCAAAAACCCAAATCACTAAATAGTTGGGAGAAATACCAATCATTGAGCCCACACCCACTCCTGAAATTCATCTAGACACTTTTGGGGATGAATCATAATTTCAAATGGAACCAATTATTTCTAATTTTTTTGGAGAAGATACTGACTTTCATTCAAATTTCCAATCTTCATTAGGAAATTTCAATTAAACATAACTCAAAATCATTTTCGTTCATTCCCCAGATAAGAATTCCATCATAGGTGATAAAAAATACCTTGAAGTTTTAGTTCATACTTCTAAAGAATCCAATAATATTGGAAGGGTCATTGAAGTATTAGGAAAGAATATAAGTTCAACTAAATAAATCATTTCTGATATTACATGGATTTTCTCAGTCATTGTAGAAATTAGGGTTTTACACAAATCAAATTTCAAAAAAATAATAAATGTCAATATTATTGAAGTGGATAATTATGGTTTAACTAAAATGTTGAATGTTGGAATTGGATAGGTTGGGGGGTACAAGTCGAGCTAACGACGTTAAACAAAAGCACTACATGGGATCGAAGCCATGGTTTTCATGTTTCCAATCATTTTGAATCATCTTTATTTTTATTTTTTTTCATATAATAAATTACCATAGACTGTGGACATGTTCTTATTTTATGAGTAAGGATGGGTATGAAAGGGGAGCGCCATATTCATCTCTGCCACATATCGTGATCTCAAAGTAATACCTTAACCAGAAATATAAAAGAAAGACAATGTATCATGAGTTTTTTTTTGTTTTTTTTGGATAAAAAAATAATATATATATATAAAAATTAAAAGGACTCATCTTATGTCGTAGGGAAAATCAATTCACAACCATCCAAGCTGCAGAGACTCTACCCCAATATTGAAGGGAGACTGTGGTATAAGCTTTCATCATCAACCACTAGGTTACATCATTCCTTGATTATCATTTTCAATTCCCTCTTCGAACACCTCTCAGATTCCCCCTTCTATGTTTTTCTTTATACACTAGGGATAATGTTATTCTATGTTGGGGGAGATAAAATAAAAAATGATTTATTTTAATAAGAACATGCCTGGAAATAAAATTTCCATTAACCTCGAACACTATAAAGCACATTGCAAACTCTGAAATTGGATATCAAATAATTTTGTATGCCTTGATTCTGATTTTAATTCAAGTTTAAGTTCATGAGAATATTTTTTTGCAAAGTACTGTTGTCCGATGTGATTTTTCAATCATTATATTTTCATCCTGTTAATAAAAATTCTTCAATGCACATATACTAGATCGTGGGTGTAAATTCGAGTTTGTGGGTCACTTTCATTATAAAATAGGGTTCTGTGGTCACTTTTAGTTTAATTTGAGTATCCAAAAAAAACAAAAACAACAAAATTTGAAAAAAAATAATGACCACATACAGCAATGTTTTGTCAAAATGTGTGGAATCCAACACATGGGGATCATGACCCCATAGTTTTCTTGCATAGAGTTAGGCTTTATATCTATATTTTATTGTATGGAAATGAATATATCTATGGCGTACGACACTTGGGGATCATGAATCCATTGTTGTCTTGCCTACAGTTAGGTTTTTCATATATATTGTGGTTAAAAAATATTACAAAAAAATCCAAAAAATATCGGATACTCATCTTAATGTTTATTGTGATTCATATATAGCCCTTAAGTTTTCCCCCCTTGAACATAAAATTGGCCCCATATCTTTTCTGATGCACAACACTTTATCATGCTTAATTGAAATTGGATGAAATCTGGTGAAAAATTTGAACTAAGGAATGGGCTTAGGAATGAGATATTCTTATGAACAAAGATGTTTTAAATGATTTTTATGGGTTTCATAATTTTTTTTGGAATGAGTTCTTTGGGTGAGCAATGTGTATTAAAATGTTTTCGGAAAAAGGGATTCGAATTTCATATTTGTAATATATTTTTCTCAGGACTAGAAAAACTAATGTTGGGAAGTGTGATTAGTCACTGAAAGTGGCTAACATTCGTTGTTAATATCTTAATATTAATGTGTTTCAAAGTTCATAAACAATAATTTTATTCAAATTCAGAAAATGATATTCATTTCCCATCATTGTGAAATTCATGCTGAATTGTCAATTTGGGCCCACTCAATATATTGCTTGTGAAAGATAAATTGTTCATAATTTTAATTTGAACATTTTTATGTTATTAATCACTTTATTTGGAACATTTTATCATTTAGGTCCAATGGATGAATGTCAAGGGAAGATGTAGATTTTTGCGTTTGTATGCAGACATTTGCTGGAAAAAGCATAATGGTCCTAAGGCCGAAAAAACAAAAGTGGTGCCCAAAAACCAAGCCCAATGAAGATCAAATGTTTAAAGTAGAATTATAAATATATGCGGATAATTTTATTAAAAAGTTGTACAGAGCTAATTCCAATGTTTTCATGGAGATATATAGATCCGAAAGTTACATGAAAACTGTGGGACCGATATGAACACCAATAAATTCTTCCCACCATTTTGGGCATAACATTCAAACAGATACAACAAATTCTCTGAAATTTGGACAGCGGATAGAGGACACATGGAGGAAGATATTTTTATTCTACTAAGGTTGATTATTCTTCCATATTTAATGTCAAATTCGAACGTCCATTAGAAGGATGAATTGGGACAGTTTTTTCGGTCAACTTCGAAACGTCAGATTCCCTTGATTTTCTCACCCACTTTTTAACTCTACCAATTAATGGGGATTGGATTTATTGTTGTGTGGTGTCTCTACGGATCCTCATATTCCTATATAAGGGTCTGGTTGTGAAGGAAATTATCATCTATTATTTTTTTCATTCAATTTATGTTTTTCTTTTACCCATTGTATTTCTTTCAATTGTAATTTCCCACTTTCGTTTTGTAATTGAATTGACAATTCATTTAATGTAAGTTTTTTTTCTTTCACATTTTATGTGTTAATAAAATATATTCTTATTCTTCTCAACATTTTATTTTCCTTTTCTTCACACGTTGATACCGTTGAGTCGAAGTGTGAATATATTCACATCCGTACTTGTGAATTCATCACACAATGGTGGAGTGTTCATTTTTCAATATTTTTTTTCATCAATACCACTTCTTTATGTTTCCTACCCACTTCCATTGATAGAATAGAATTAATGGAGGGATAATATTTTATGGGTTGATCCTAGAGAGTTCCATGGGATGGATTGAACGTTATTTGATGTTCTTAAACTCGTAAATTTGTTCTTCATTTTAAGAGTTCCTTTCATTGATTTATCTTTTTCTTTGTCTTCACCGACTTTAATGGCTACTCATTTTTAGTGCTAGTATGATCCAATTACTTGGAGTTATCATTTATGTGATCCTATGAGTGAATTAGTGATTAGCCTTGAAATTGTGTGTGTATTTAATCAGAGAATAATATTGTGGAATTATTTCATTTAATGAATTCAACGTGAACAGATGAACATAAAATTCAACGAAAAATAAATACATCCTATCAAGCCCTAGAGACAACCTAGGATTGGGTCATATTAATTAATTTTTTTAATTCAAGTCATTTTGTTTGTTTTTTTCTTTAAATAAAATCACCATTTCTTCAAATCAATCAACACCATAGTTGGCCACTTCATAGCCAATCACGTTTTTAATCATAGTTTATCAAGGTTACTTCTTTGGTCCTTGTGGATTTGATAACCCAAGCCATACTACATGCTACCACTTACACCATATAACTTGGGTAAATTTGAGCATGAATCAAATTAAGGAAATTATCATCTAATATATTTTGTTTCAATTTATTTTTTTCTTCCACACATTGTATTTCTATCAGTTGTAATTTCCTGCTATCATTTTGTAATCGCATCAACAATTCGACAAATGTATGTTTTTTTCATTCACATTCAGTTTTTCAATAAAATTTATTCTTCTTCTTCTCCACATATTTTTTTAGTTTTCTTCATATGTTGATACCATTGAATAAAAGTGTGAATTTATTCACACCCACACTTGTGAAATCATCCCACAACGGTGGAGTGTTCATTTTTTAATATTTTTTCGCCATCAATCCTGCTTCTTAAAGTCGACAACCCACTTCCATTGATAGAATATCATAAATGGAGGGCCAAACTTTTATGGGTTGATCCTAGGGAGTTTCATGGGATGGATTGAATGTTATTTTATGTTCTTAAACTCTTAAATTTATTCTTCATTTGAAGAGTTCATTTCTTTGATTTATCTTCTTTTTTGTCTTCACTGTCTTTTATGAAAATACATTTAGAGAGCTAGTACGATCCAATTACATGGAGTTCTCATTTTTGTGATCCTATAAGTAAACTAGTGATTATCCTTGAAATTCATTGTGGATTAAATCGGAGAATGATATTGAGGAATTATTTCATTTAATGGATACCACTTGAACCGATGAACATATTATTCAAAGAAAGATAAATACATCCAATCACACCCTAGAGACAACGTAGGATCGACTCACCTTAATTAATTTTTTTAATTTAAGTAATTTTGATTGTTTTGTTCTTTAAATCAAATAACCATTTCTTCAAATAAATCTAAACCATAGTTTGCCACATCTTATCCAATACCACATCTAATAATAGTGTATCAAGGTTACTTCTTCGGTCCCGATGGATTCGATAATCTAAGACATACTAAAAGCAACAGCTTACACCATATAACTTGGTTAAATTTGAGCATGAATCAAAATTTGGCACCGTTTTCGGGGACCCAAGTAAGTATCATAGACCCCCATCTTCTTTTATCACCCCAAATTCTCTATTCTCACCCTTGTTTCTCTTCTCTTTTCCCCTTTCGATTTCGGTGTGTCCAAAAAAATCCCAAAACCAATTTTCCTTCTAATACAATGTATTATCTTACAAAATACCCCTTCATAAACCAATATTGTAATCAAGTCGGAAATCAATATTGGGAAACACATCACATAGGAAATTTCATCGACCAAACCTTAATTGAATACACCACACCAGATGAGATGTGCAATCAATGGGATGCTGATTGTTTAATGGATCAATTTCCATACCTCTTGAGTATTATTGAAGAGATCAATCTTAATGATGTTTATGATGTAAAAAAATATATCAATACTAATTCTCAAAAAATTCTTGAACATTTGTGTGAAAAAATAGTTACAATGGATTCAGATGTTTCATAACTAATATTATAAATACAAAGAATTTAGACTTTCGAGGAACCCATTCCTACTCAGGATGTCTCTTCCTCGTCACTAATAAAAGAAACTTGTCTCCTAAAAACCTCAAATGAATTTATTAAAGAACCAACCATTTGATTTGGGATAGTTAAAGATAATCACAGAATTGTCGATAGGTTCTTAAATCAAGAGGACACAGATTTTTTGTATTCACAAGAGGAAAACATGACATTATAGATGAATAGTCCTGAATATTTCTCCATTAATGATTTTTCAAAAACAGAAATCCCTAAAAAATTAGGAGAAATACCTGACATTGATCCCATACCCAGTCCTGAAATTAAACTAGACACATTTGGGGATGAATCATATTATCAAATGGAACCAATTATTTTTAAATTTGTTTTGGAGAATGAACTGAATTTCATTCAAATTGAAAATCTTCAGTAAAAAATTGCAATTGACCAGAATTCAAAATCATTATCCTTCCTTACCCAGACAAGAATTCCATCAAAGGTGGTGAAAAAGATCTTGCAGTTTTAGTTCATTAATCTCAAGAATCCAATAATTTTGGAATGGCCATTGATGTCTTAGGAAATAATATAAGTTCAACTCAATCAATCATTTCTAAAGTTACATGGATTTTCCCACTCATTGTAGAAAATAGGATTATACACGAAACAAATTTCAAAAAAATAATCAATCTTAATATTATTGAAGTGGAGAAAGATGGGTTAACAAAAATGTTGAATGTTGGAATTGGATAATATGGGGGGTACAAGTCGAGCTAATGACGTTAAACAAAAGCACTTCATGGCAGGATACCCATGTTTTTCAGGTTTCCAATCATTGTGAATCATCTTTATTTTTTAATTTTTTTAATTTTTTTTTCAAATAATAAATTACCATAGACTATTGACCTGTCATTATTTTATAAGAAAAGATGGGTATGAAAGGGTAGAGTCATATTCATCCGTGTCACGTGGCGTGATCTCTGAGTAACACCTTACCCAGAAATTTAATATGAAGACATTGTGTCATCAATTTATTTTAATTTTATGTTTTTTGTAGGTTAAAAAAGTAATAAATATATATATAATCAAAATTTGATTCATGCTCAAAATTATCCAAGTTATATGTTGTAAGTGGTCGCTTGTAGTACGGCTTGGGTTATCGAATCCATATGGGCCTAAAAAGTAACCTAGAGACACTATGCTTTGATGCGGGATTGTCTATGAAGTGGCCAACTATGGTGTTGATTGATTTGAAGAAATGGTAATTTGATTTAAAGAACAAAACAAATAAAATTGTCTTGAATTAAAACAATTAATTAAGATGAGTTGATACTGGGTTTTTTCTAGGGTTTAATTGGATGTATTTATTTTTCATTGAATTTTATGTTCATCGGTTCAAGTGGTATTCATTAAATGAAATAATTCCTCAATATCATTTTTGATTTAATCCACACACAATTTCAAAGCTAATCACTAATTCACGTAGAGGATCACGTAAATGAGCACTCCAAGTAATTGGATCATACTAGAACTCAAAATGTGTTGTCATTAAATTCGGTGAAGACAAAGACGAAGATAAATCAATGAAAGTAACTCTTAAAATGAAGAACAAATTTAAGAGTTTAGGAACATAAAATAAAATTCAATCCATTCCATGAAACTCCCTAGGATCAACCCATAAATGGTTTCCCTCCATTGATTCTATTATATCAATTGAATCGTGTAGTCTACTTAAAGAAGTAGGATTGATGAAGAAAAAAGTTTGAAAAATGAACACTCCATTGTCATGTGTTGAATTCATAAGTGTGGGTGTGAATAAATTCACACTTTGATTCAATAGTATCATCTTTTGAATAAAAGGAGAATAAAAAGTAGAGAATAAAAAGAATAAATTTTATTAAAATACTAAATGTGAATGAAAAAAAACTTACATTAGATGAATTGTCAATGCGATTACAAAACGAAAGCGGGAAATTACAATTGAAAAAAAAAATACAATGGGTGAAAGAAAAACATCAATTGAATGAGAAATTATATGATGATAATTACCTACACCACTAGATCCTTATATAGTCATATTAAGATTCATATAGAATCCCAAAAACAATAAATTCCATCCCCATTAACTTGTAGAGTTAAAAAGAGGGTGAGAAAATCAAAGGAATTTGACGTTTCGAAGTTGACCGAGAAAACTGTCCAGATTCATCCTCCTATAGGACATTAGAATTTGAAATTAAATTTGACAGAATCATCAATGGTCATAGAAGACAAATATCTTAGTCCATGTTTCCTCTATCGTCTTCTGAAATTTCAGGTAATTTGGTGTACTTGTATGAATGTTATGCCCAAAATTGTGGGAAGGATTTATGGCCGTTCATATCGGTCCCACCATTTTAATGTAAATTTCAGATCCATATATCTCCATGAAAAATTCGGAATTAGATATGGAAACAGTGGAATAAAATGTTCCCCGTATTTTTATCATTCTACAGTAAAAAATTTAGCTTCATTGGACTTGGTTTGTGGGCCCCACATTGGTTTGATGGGCCTTAGGCCCATTATGGGTTTTCAAGCAAATTTCTGCATTCAGAAGAAACAATCTCCATCTTCCATTGGGATTCATCAATTGGACCTAAAAGATAAAATGTATCAAATAAAGTGATGAATCATATAACAAAAGTTCAAATTTAAATAACGAACAATTTATTTTTCACAAGTAATATATTGAGTGGGCCCAAATTGACATTTAAGCATGAATTGCACAATGATAGGAAATGAAGTTAACTTTCAAAATTGGACTAAAATTGATGTTTATACATTTTGAAACAAATTAATATTAAGATATTAACAATTAATAATACCCACTTTCAGTGACTAATGAGATCCTATATCCTAAATCCCTCTATAACTGCATGGGGGTCCTAGATATAATAATAAAATAAAGGACGATCTGAAAATAATATTAAATGAGTGATAATAAAAATGAATAATAATTTTAGATTGAAGGGTAGTAATGGGTAATCATAAATATATTGGTCATAAGAATAAGAACATGTCATATGGAACTGAAATAATAAGATACTAAAATAAAAATCAAGGAAACATCACCTGAGGAAATGATATTATATGATCATAGAATTATAATCATGAAAAAATAGTGTAATGAAATTAAACCATAATAACATGGAATCATAATAATTAAGAAATGGAATAATGAAATTATATCTTAAGATCATGGAAACATAATCCTGAAAGAAAGACATAAGGAAAATGAAGAACAATATAACTAAATAATAGGAATATGGTAAGATCATACATAACGAAATAATAGACATTTGTCAAGAATAGTATAAAAAATATCATATAGGCTAAATGATATTGTAATCAAGGTATGCTCTTTCTAACTACCACCTTGAAATAGTGTTTTTAGGACAAACTCACATTCAACATATATATTGTGCCTTTGATAAATGTCAATGCACTGTATAAGGTTTTTCATTATAAGACAACATTTCAATATTCATTAGAGGTAAAAACCCAATATAATCATCACATAATATGATTACCACTATCATAATAATGTTTACTTTGGCCAAATTCTTGTGCACTACACATAGATTGCTTATGAATTCCCTAAGTGAAACATACATTACATATCAAGAGATATTATAATTACCCAATTAATTATATTTTCACAACATACCCGACCATCACAACGTAGTCTAAAAACTATAATAATAACTATAATCTAATTTGTAACATAGAATGAAATCGAAACCATACAGAAATCATAATTACTAGAAAACTCATTAGTAGAAAGTGGGATACATAGTCTTGTCTTAAAGAATAATCAATATCTATGTCATATATATTCCATAGAGAAAAATTAAGTAAATCATTTTTAACAATAATAATTTTAATATTATCTTATGTCTTCAATATGGAGTAAAAATGTACAAAATGTTGGAGAAGGATCATGTGAGTTGAGAATGAAAGTAAAAAACATTAGTTAATCATTATGAAATACCTAAGGTATTTTTAATGATAGAAATATCATATAATTTTTTGTAGAAACATAAATTAACTATTGAGGTTATCCATAAAATATTTATATTTATTCTAAGATACACATTTTTAAAAAACATTTTAGGAGTTTGATTCTTAAAATGAATACAGAAATAAGAATGTTTCCTCAAATATGGATTACATAAATGTATGAATTGAAATGTGAACATAAAACATGAATATCCATATTATAGAAAAATATTTTCAAATATTTATATATTTATGTGATATATATATAAACTTTTATGAGGTATAAGAGAATATTATGGCCAAAAAAGTGAGTAAAAAATAGATATTCTTAACCAGTAATACTGGAAGGACGTATAGAATATATATTTTTTATTATATGACACCTTATTTGAAATACAACATCAAAAAATAAGACAATCAATATTTATATTAAAATGAGGACCAGGGAAATTTTATTACAACTTGAATTATAAATTATTGAGGTTTCTAATTAAAATTGAGAACATTGTTCTGATGGGAAATTATAGAAAATGAGGGGAAATAATCATTCTAATTGATAGGAATTATTCATAACAAATTTTCATTCCCAAAATATGTTAGATCTTATAATTATATAATTAATAAATAAAACTTAATCTACCATATATAGAAAAACATTATATTATATTATATTAATGACGAGAATAGATGAGAAATATTTTAACTCATAATATAGAATTGATTTGTGAAAGACCATCATATTTTAGTGAAACCTTAAATCATATAAATAAACAATGAATATCATGAATTAAAGTGATGTTTCAAACATTAGGAAATAATTTTTGATAACATAAGCCATCAGGTTAGTAGATATATTATATAAATAAATATTTCGTCATAACATCATGGCAATCCTCAATAAAGGGTGACTGATATGGAACACCTTCACATGAAGAAATGTTGTAATAAACCCCCATGAAAGATTAATATATCAATGTTAAATTCAAATTAAAAAGTAAATTTTTAATAACTGATATTGAATATCACATTTTCATTATATTAACAATTTAAAATAAAATTGGGGCTTACAATTACATGTTCCTTAATGAAAGAAGTTTTCAGATGGAGCCCTTATCTTTTTCCCAAAAATTCATTAAACATTCACTTAACATCCAAAAATTTCAGAAAATATTTATTATATAAATTTTTAGTAATCATATATTTTTTATTTAATTTAATATGGACAATTTATAATTATTATATTTTTATTTATTATATTTTTCTCTTTATTTGGTTGATACATGATGTTATTTAGACACATGTTCTATAACTTCTTAATTAGGATGTCCATGTTAGAAAGAGTCAAAAAATCGTTTCATAATATCTTTAATATTAAATGTGTTATTATTATAATTTTTATTTATTAAATCTATTTTGAATTCCATACATGATCGGTGGTGGGGAAACATGAAACTCATTTCCCAGGGATGAAATAGATCGGTTGTATCAGATATTGGCATTTAAATTTTGAATGAATGTTGTTGGGGGAAATGAAATATGATAAATTGAAATAAAAAAAAATATTTATATTGTATATAATATAATTATTCATCCATTAAATTTTTTTGATCTTTCTTAAAAGATTATTAGGAATAAAAAATACATTTCTTTTTGGAAGAGGTAGTCCGTGGAATATACAAATGACACTTTTTCTAATAGTTGATTGTGGTAAAAAAATAATAGTTATTACATTAATATAATTGTATAATTATATAATAATGATAAATCTATCACTTTATTAATATGGTTATACTATATTTTGATTTTAAATATTAAGGGGTAATGGTATTGAAGAAGATGGTACTTTTATTTGGGACATGATCATCCCTTATATATTTCAATGGATATGAAGGCCATGAACACATATATTGTGACCATAAAATACTAAATGAAAAATTTATTTCATGTGGATATATTATGGACAAATTTAAAGTGAAAATCAAATGGTATATGTAACCATTTAGTGGTGGAGTTGATCCATATATATAGGTATAAAATAGGGGTCTTTTTTAGAATGTCGTATACACTCTCAACATATCGATACACTATTCAATTGTCATTGAAACCAAATTTTCATAAAAATTGATATTTTCGTTATATTTTTTAAATAAATCCCCATAAAAGAAATTCACGATTTTTTAGATATGGTTCATGTCTTTTATCATTGGTTTTTTCATTTTAATATTTTGAATTTTATCTTGGTAACTAGATTTTAACTACGATATACATATTTTATTTAAAATGAAATTATAATAGTTATTTACATATATTAATTTTTTTACCCTAAAATTAATCTCAATCAAATCTAAATCAATTTTTATATATTATAGATTCATTTTTTAAATTAAAATATTTATAATAATTTGTTTTCCCATTAAAATTTATTTTTATCAATTATGGGTTCTTAATGATATTTATCATTGATTAAAAACTGAATTATTGTCAATATAATTATGTATAAGATCAAACACAATATAATATTTAATAAAATAATTATTTCAATAAACTTATTTGAATACAAATTACATAGTTTAAATAAAATAAATCATTCAAAAATTCGTATCTTCATTACTTAGGTAAATAACATTATTATTACTAGTATTATCAATATGATTAAAATGGTAATTAATATTGTTATATAATATTGAAATTATGAACACAAATTGAGAAATTATTTTTTAATTTATATTTTCATAATGTGATAAATATTAATTCATATTATAATTGTGTAAAAAGGATTTTTAGGGTCTCATATTATATGAGATTCAAAAATGTTAAACATATATTTTATAATTTAAAACTATCATTTTTAAATGATTTATATTCCTTATTATAGAAATGTTTTTTATTAAATTTTTTTATTAACATTCATGTCATTTTAGTATTGAAAATTAGTTAATTTATAAAAAAATAGATAGTTATACCCTCAAATTAATAATATATTATATAATAAAAACCCAAAAATTACACCCAAAAAAATGGAATAGTAAATCCAAAAATTTTGTTCATTTGGTCAAAAAATTATGTAATTTCTAAATTATATTTTTGAATAATAAAATAAAATATAATGAAAAATTGTTTTTGTTAGAAAGAGAAATTCTCATTTTATACCATTTATTAATTAATACAGTGTTATCTAATTATTAATATAAAAAATAATATTTCATAAGTATTCATATTTTTCATGAATTACAAAATAATATCACATGACATTAAAATTATTTGAAATATATATATATACATTAAATAGAATTTTTTTTCATTTTAGGTAAAAAATAATCTTATTCATTTTTAATATTGTATTTAGTTTAATTATATACACATTTTATAAATTTTAAACTCATATATACTCTTATATGTTTTTATTACAGTTTTTAATGGACATCGATAAATTATTTTATTTTATTTAAATATTTCATATTTTTAAATTTTTAGTGGTCAATGTGAACCTACATATCAAATACATTTACATAATTTTATTAATCTTAAATTGATATATCGACTGATTAAAAATTAACACCCATGTACATTCTTGGTCTTGGTGGTCACATTTGTACTCTCGTAGGCTTGAATTTACAGGAAAACCTCTCGTGTACCCTTTAGCTTGGGATAACCCTTTGGTATAAATTTATTCTTTAGATAATCCTCCACTCTACCCTTTGGAGATAATGATATATACAAACTAAACCAAAACATCGAAGGTAAATTATTACCCAACTAATATTAAATACATAAATATGTGTGTCACATGAAAAAAATAATTAATCACAACATTAACGGACTACAGAAATTGTTCGTCAGAGTGGAATATCAAGAGGGGGTGAATTGAGTTCCTACATTAAATTTCTATTAAAAACTATATTATAAAGATCTTCCAAATTTTGAAACGCCCCAGTTAATTAAGGCAGTATAGAAGTAAATGTCATGGTGGTCAATTGGTTCTCTAAAGGGTGATTAGGCCTCATTTGAATTAGTATGAAACACTTCTTCATATTTTAAAACCTATTTAATGAATTAAACATATACCCACACTATCCAAAACAAACTATAAAATTGAATGCCAAATAGTTTAATGTTTTATCAATTATATGAAAAAGAAAATAGATAAAATAGATTATAACAAAATATAGTGCACAGAAAAGTTAAACAAGAGGTTTAGTCTCAAGCCGAGACTTAATACTCTCAACATGGTGATCTCTTTCCACCAAGAAGTTTATATTAACAATAAACAGTATACAACGCATGTATTAGGCTTCTCAATAGTTTCTACAAATTTTCTAGGGTTTACACACTCTACCACAATACTTCGTGTGAATGATAAACAACACAGACCACACATGGTCTCTTCCACAGTAATACATGGGAAAACATGGTGTAAGGGAAGTTTAATGTGGAGGATTTTTGTATCCTTCTGTTCAAGCACAGGAGACAGTGTATATGAGACAAACATAAAATTCTAAAAAATGTAAAATAAATGAACATAGTAGAGAAAATATGATGAGATTTAGTTTAGATGGCTCCATGTGTTTTTAGTTCAGCTCTTGGCTCCTTGAAGTGAAGAGTTTGATGTCCAATTCTTTCACTGAGTTTTGTCTCCAAAACAAAGTTTCATAACTCCAGGATCTATCTTTTATGAACTAGGAGTTTTGATTCTTTTGTTTATTGAGAGATAATGAACCACAAAAGGCAGAAGTGAGTTTTTCCCAAATGATATTCGTGATGCCTGTGGGTTTAAAGTGTAAGAGATTGATGTTTCATCTTTTATCTAGAGAGTAAGTTTTTCCATCTGCTCAGACGTGCTTCACTTCCTCATTTATTTTCTTCTTTGATATTATCTTATATACTCAAGGTCCAACCATAGTAATAAGTACATCACATGTGATATTTCTCGTAAATTGTATTTTCCCTAGATACAGTCTCTCGATATGTCTACAATCATTATTAATTACTGTCAAAGGAATTAATGTTAGAAAATATGACCGTTACAATAATCTTATAAATTTGACAATGTATGGGGTAGAAGAGTATGGTATACTGGTAATGGTACCCTTTACAAGGGTAGGATTCAACAGTATGCGCACATCGACACCATTCACCAGTAACCTTACCAATGGTAACCATCTATCAATAACTCTCTATCGATAACCATCCATTGGTAACCATCAATCGAAATCTCTCAATTGTTATCCTTCCCAACAGTAGACTTGCATCAAGGACCTTTCAACGGTGACCTTTTCATTGGTTATCATTGCATCAGTAACCATTGCATCAGTGACCTGTGCATTAGTGAAATTTGCATCGGTGACATTTTCATCGTTGACCTTTGCATCAGTTACCTTTTCATCAGTGTACATTTCATCAATGAACAATGCATCAGTGAACTTTGCATCGATGACATTTTCATCAGTGACCTTTGCATCTGTGACCATTTTACTTCGAGAAATTTTGCACTGTGATCTTTGAACACGAGAGCAGTGAAATTAAACGTACATAGGTTTCACTTTGATATAAACATGAATTTAACATAAATGATTATCTTGTAAGATAATCATAATTGTCACATAAATAAACATGATTTTGGATTATCAACACATGATTATGGATTATGAAAACAGGTGAGTCGAACAATGTCCCCTTTTTGATACTCAAAAATTATGACAGTATTTACTGATTTAGGGTTAAGAACATTAGCTAATATCTTCAATGGTTTGTATAAGAACATTTTAACCATGTTTATAATGGAAAAATATAGATCATATAAATATGTAAAGAGTTCGGTCTACTTAAAAAATATGTCTCCTCTTTTATGTTTAGGCATCATAAAACTTAAACCTGACATGATTTTCCCCCATTGGGATTTAAATGAAGAATGTAAAACAAAAAGAGATAGAAGAGGATTTTCCATTAATGAAAAAATATTCCAACATAGGAAATATGGTAAAAATATCCCAATCATCCAAGATATCCAATATTCAATTCAAATTAGAGATGTCCAATGGAGATTTCTCTTTGGAAGTGGAGGAATCAGGTTTTCAAGATGGAGGGATAGTATTAGTGATGGCAGTTAGTAGGGTAAGAGGAGCTACAACAGACGCATCAGTGGACCTGTAGTGAGTAGATCTCTGAGGAATCTTGGGGGTCATGCTTCGGATGGCCTATGCAGGAGTAATCAATGGAGAAATACCGGTAGGTCCCTTGGCGCCTGAGGTGTAAGGCAAGGCTCTAGGAAAAATGATGGGAGTGGAGTCCACATGGTGGAATGGAAAAAAACGTTTTCTGAAATCCATAATAATACATTCTCCTCTCTCCATGGATGAAATAAAATAATCCATATTCTACAAAAATTTCTCCATGTTAGGAGTCAACTCTCTAAGCATCCAAATGTGATCCTTAATGTCTTGAGTGATAGGTGGAATCTTCATGTTCTCCAATAGCAGCTTGATGTGACCATCCATCTGATGCTTAGTGTATAACCTTTTGTAGTTGAAATAAAAAAGTTCTTTGATGTCCTTTTGATCTTGAGAAGCATCACTTATATAATTTCCTAGAATACGTTGATTTTCTCCAGTAGTGGATATAACCCGATTCACAGACTAAGGATTTGAGGTACTGGTACTTGAGATCTTTTCAATTTCTTCCCTAACAACCATCCTGAAGGCCCCTAGATCAATACGAAGAGAGGACGCAGATGAAGCAGATGCACATAGTGGTGCCATAATGAAATCCACTCTCTCCTTAAAATATTTAGTTGGCCCACTGATCAGTCACTTCACATCATCATCTTGGCCACTTACGTGTGTCTCCATGGACATCTTAAATTCTTCAAACACAATGCCCATTTGCTGAACCACACTTTTAACATATCCAATATCATTTTCCATCTGAACCCTTGAAACATGTAGGAGTCTAATCTAGTAATATAATGCATCATATATTCTATAGAATCTTCAAGTGTTTTGATCTGTTTTTGACAGTCCTTTACTTCTTTTATCATGATGGAGTGAGAGGCAAAAACATTCCTTTCAACTATAGAAGTGACAACATCATGATTAAAAGTCATAGCCCCCTATAACCTAACAAATATCTCATCAAAGTGTCACTTAAGATCTTATTTCATAGATTCTAAATAATCATTCATCACATAGTCATGAGGAAAAAAACCATTGGATCCACAATAGTGGTTTCTGAACCAGTAGGAATTGTAAGACTTATGATAGGCTGGTCATCATCCAAGTCTCCATAATCTAATCCTTAGACCAAAATTCCAAGGTGTTCTGACCAATCCTCTATTCTAATAGCTACATCAACTGAACTAGTGGAAACAAGTTTTTACCCCTCACTTGGAGCATTCTCCTGACCAACCATATCCATCTCTAACATACCTCTTTGAGAAACATCATCAATAGGAGGTTTCACTGCCACTTCTTCCACTAGATATTAAACTACATAAAATGTAATTACACATTCATCTAAATGATAAACGTCTTCATCTATTGTTTCTACTATTTTTGTATGTCTTATCAAAGTACTGAGACTCGGACATTCTTCTTCACTCACATCAGTATTAGTCTCAAAGTCATCATGAACAGATTTACTGTCCTTTTACTTGTCTAAGGTCCCTCTAATGTCTATTAAGACATTTTATACCTCGTATTCTTCAATAGTTTCTTCATCATCATTTTCCCTTAGAATAGTCTCCCTTCAAGGAAATCTCTTTGGTGGGATATTCTAACCAAAGGATTCAATATTAGCACGAGGATTGGAGGGATGGTCAGGATCACTCCTGTCATCTATAGGAGAGTCCTCCCTTTATTGTACATCTGAGGTTTCTCCTTCTTCATCTGAATATGTAGGCTCTACTTCATCAATCTTTAGACCAAGATATATCTTATACATAAGCCTAGTAGGAAGAGTGAAAGGTTTGAATTCCTCATATATCTTAGATTCATCATGTACCCATATTATTTTCCAAGTGTTATAATTAATTTTCATCAACTTGCAAATTACATTTTCAATGCATAAATTGTACCTTACAAGAACTATTTTATCCTTTTCTCTAGAAACTCCTATAATAGTTGGCATCAAGGATATCAATATTGTATGAAATAAGGAATTGTATTTTGAATTGGTCCTTGTCATATCTTCTAATTGAATCCTCATCAGCCTACATAATTTTATTTTCAGTCGATTCATCAACAGATACTGAAGAAATTCTTCCTGAAATCTCAATGTGGAAAAGTCCCATCTCCTAGGACTCAAGACATGTTGGAAAAACGTAATCAACAGATTGTCTTCTCCATCAATTTCAATAGTAATGACTTTCCTAAGGATCCCACTCCCTGTCAGTTTGGACGAGGATTCTTCGTAACAGAAGAGCATAGTAATGGGAGGCACCACTCCAATGTAGTAATCATAAATCCCTTCATGTGGAACTCTGATAAAATCATCCCATTCAACATTGGAAAATCTTACAGTTACTCTTAAATCCTTTTTGTTCTTATCCTCAATATGTTCGAATTTCAATTTCTCATAAAACACCTTCCCTAACATCTGGTAATAGGGTACATTGTTGTTTTCAAAGCATTCAACCTAGCCTTCAGCTTCATGTTCCATCTACACAAAAGATATACTCATCAACAGCCATTCAGAACTGAGCACTTTTTCATATATGATTTCCCTCTTCGATAGATGAGGGTGGATTGGCTTTTAAACTGGCTTGATTCCACTTCTAGACTCATCTAGAGGTCCCATTGGATTTGGCAGATCCCCTTCATCACTGAGCTATTTTCTCTTCACTCTTGACATGTGATCTGAAGTAGTTTGAGTGTTTCAGAAGAGGGTTCGGTTTTGAGGTATGTGAGAAAAGATATTTGGGAGAGAATTTAAGGTGGTTCAAAATGTGGTATGATCATTAAATTTTATCATTTAGGAATTGAAAAACAAATCAAGTAAAAGAAATAAGAAAAACAGAAAATGTTTCAACTTACGGCAGAATGAAAATGTGAAGTCCCAAAAAACATCGAATATCGGTAAGATGCCAATGGTGGGGTCCAAATGGTAAGGTCCCAATGGTGAGGTTTCAACGGTGAGGTCCAAAGATGATGTCTTAATGGTGAGGTTCTAAATGAGAGTTTTCTAACAGTGAGGTTCTAACGGTGAGGTTTCTATAGGTGAGGTTCCTAACTGTGAGGATTATATAAGCGGGGTTCAATGGTAAGGTTCTAAGGTAGAGATTTCTAATAGTGAGGCTTCTAATGGTTAGGTTTCTAAAAGTGAGTTTACTAACAGTGAGGTTTCTATTGGTGAGGTTCATAATGGTGTGGTCCAACAACGAGGTTCTTAACAGTGAGGTTTCTAATGGTGAAGATTCTAATGGTGAGGTTTAAACGATGAGGTTTCTAAGAGTGAGGTAAAAACAATGAGATTTCTAACTGTGAGGTCCCAATGTTGGGGTTTCTAATGGATAGGTTTCTAATGGTGAGGTTTCTAACGTTGAAAAATTTATCATACCTAACTCTTTTTTGATGTAATTTAACCTTTCTAAATTCAAATGCATTGTTAATATACTAACCAATTGGTTTTCATTACCATTGAATTCAAGAGTGATATCACCACTATGATAATGATATCTCAACAAGTGACTACTCATATAAATGTGCTTTTTCCAAGCATGAGATACTTTATTTTTAGAGATGTTAATAGCACTTTTATTATCACAATTTATATAGGCATATTTGAATTGATATCCATATTCTAGTAATGTGGGTTTCATTCATAGAATTTGATCACAATAACTATGAGTAGATATATATTCATCTTTAGTAGTAGATAATGAAAATTAAAATCTTTCGTACTACACCATGATACTAGTGACTTTCTTAGAATGTTACATGTTTCACATGTTCTCTTTCTATCTTACATGAAACAAGAAAATTCAGCATCATAATAACTTATTAATTCAAATGATTTTATTTTTGGGTAAAATAGTCCATATTTAGTAGTATACTTGAGATATTTAAAAATAATATTAATAGCAATTAAATTAGACTCTTTAGGATTAGATTGAATGTGAGTGCACATTCATAAACTAAACATAATATCAGGTCTTCTAGCATTAAGATAGGGTAGACTTCCTATCAAACCTCTGTAATTGGTTTGATCCCCTGGTTTACTAGTTTCATCAGCATCCAAATTACAGGTGGTACTCATAGTTGTATCACTACCTTTATTACTAAATAAACTAAAACATTTCTAAATATACTTGGTATATTTACTCTCATTTAAAAAAACACTATTTTTTTTAGAAATTTGATGTCCAAGGAGAAATTTATGCTCCCCCATTTAACTCATTTAAACTTTTTATTGCATCATTTTTTTAAAAATCATTATATTTAGAATTTATAGAGGAGCTAAATATAATTTCATCTATATAAATCTATACTATTAAAACATCCTTGGTAATGATTTTAGTATAAACAGTAAGATCTACTATTCCTTTAGTAAAAACATTTGAATTAAGAAAATAACGAAGTATATCATAAAAATACATCTCCAACTATGTACCAATTTTAAAATTCCCTTTTGACATCCATTTGATAAGGTATGAAATTCAGATGAGCTGTATAAGAAAGTAGTCTCCTAATAGATTCTAGTCTTTCTAAAGGGGAAAAATTTTCTTCACAGTATATTCCTTCTTCTTGACTATATCCTTATGCAACTATTCTTGCCTTATTTCAAACTATGTTTCTAGATTAATCATCATTATTTCTAAACAACGATTTAGGGCATATGGTCGACATATATTTAGTTATTTATACTGATACCCAAACATTGTTTCATTCAAACTGATTTAATTCATTCTATATAGCTATCACCTAGAATTCATCATTGATTGTGTCATAAATATTTTTAGGTTCATGTTGTGAAAGAAAGGCTTGATGTTCAACATAGTTTCTCGGAGAAGCTCTAGTTGGTGTTCCTCTATTTTAATCACACACTACAGAGACTAATGGATGATTCATGAGATTTATAATACCTATAGTATAATTTTAACTAGAATCCCAATGAATTTCTATAGGTCTAGATTCACCATGTATTGATTCTGGAGAATTTCTTGAACTAGTTGTTTTCAAAAAGGGGTCACTGTAATTATCATTAATTTCCAAAATTGACATATCTTCCTCAAGGAGTTAAAAAGAGGTTTCAGGTTCATGGAAATCAGTCTCATAAAATTTGACTTTAACTAATTATTCTATACTTTTAGATCTCTTATTGAATATTCTTTATGCTTTACTAGTGATTGAGTAACATAGGAAAATTCCAACATCACATTTGGAATCAAAATTGTCAAGATTCTCCTTAGTGTTAAGGATGAAGACTTTTCAATCAAAAACAATAATGTAATTAACCTTATGCTTAGTATTAATCCAGAGCTCATTAGGGTTCTTATTAAGAACATGTCTACTCAAGACTCTATTGATAATGTAACATGTTGTATTAACAGCTTCATCCCAAAAATAGATATGTATATTACACTAATTTATTATAGTCCAGGAAATCTCTTGATGTGTAATATTTCTACTTTATACAACTCCATTTTGTTGGGGTGTTCTAGGAGCAGACACATTGTTAGTATGGCCATTATGTGAGAAAAAGAACTCAAATTCTATATTTTCAAACTCTCAACAATGATCACTTCTCACGGTCTTAATTCTATGTCCCATAATATTTTTCTAGAGACTCAAAATATTTAATGATATAAATAATGCATCACTTATTTGATCTAGAAATTATACACATTTATATCTAGAAAATTCATCTACAATAACATAGTCAAAGTGCCACCAATTTAACCATGAAACCGTAGATGGTCTAAAAAATCCATGTCAACCAACTCAAGCGGTTGAGAAGTAAAACATTATTCTTTAGTTTGAGAGAATCTTTGTGTTGTTTTCCCTTTTGACAAGGATTACAAACTCTTTTATGTTGGACTTATATTATAGGTAAGTCTCTTACTATAAAATTCCAAGGTTGTTTCCAAAGTTAGTGCACATTGAAAAGTCTTAATCTTCTGTTCTATAAAAAAGACTCCTTATGAAAAGAATTTAAACATTAAAAATTTTTCGTAGCTACTGAATTTAAATCAGTAGCATATAAATTGTCATTTATAAGATTAGTGAATATTAAATAATTTTTATAATTAAATAAATTGCATGCATCATTTTCAAATTTAACAGTGAATCTGTCAAAAAATATCTAAGAGATACATAATAAATTGTACTTTAACCCATCCAGAAGATGTACTTTTAAAATTAATACAGTATTAGGGTTACCAATTTGGCCTAAGTCGACAAACATCCCTTTTGCATTATCGTCAAACGTAACATATCCACCATCAACTTCATATAGGCTGTTGAAGCACAAGTAGTCTCCTGTTATGTGTCCTGAATATCCACTTTCCATGTACCATAGAGTTTTATAGGATCTCTTTAAATAGGATTCTTGAAAAATACATTAAGTCTAGCGTTACTTTGAAACCCAAATTTTGAAGGGTCCCGAGAGGTTAACAAGGTAATCATTGGGAACCCATACTTTTCTAACATGATTACTATTATCAAAAAAACATTTTTGGAGGCATGAACACTTTTTTTATCCCTTTAGCGATTTTTTTTTCAAAATATTTTACAGAACGTGAATTAGCATTGAACTGTCCAAATTTTGGAACAAATTTATTCTTAATAATTATTCACGATCCTGCCTGATATCTGAGACTAGTTGTGTATTTTAGAGAAATATATTTTCCTATTAATTGAGTCAAGGTATCTCTACCTGTAATAAACATCGTAAGATCTCTTTTTTAATTCCTTGTTGAATAATTTAAGTTCAGTATTTTCTTTTAAGTGTTGAGCACATTTTTCTTTTTCAATATAATGATCAGACTTATAAATGTCATATGATTCATGTTGTCTTTTCAATAATTTATTTTTATCCTATAGTTCATTAATGGTTTCCTAAATCATTCAACATTTTTCAAATATTTTAACCTTAGTAATATTTTTGTCATTGTTTTATTCACATTCAGTCCCAGAATTGTAAGCACTATGTAGAGGAGAATTGGGTGTTAGATCAGATGTTTCTATAATGAAACACATGTTTTCGTGTTTGTTCATTTTTATATCAGATGTTTCATATACACTTGAGCAATCATCTAAGGCACTCCATGTAGATTTCATAGCTTTTTTATATCCATTTCCATTTTCTTCATACTTCTTCTTAAATTTCAGCTAGGGAAAATCATCTTTCACATGACCTTTTCATTTACACTTCTAACAGACTCTATCATTTGTGTTATCCTTCCATTTTATGTCTTTTTACCAATTTCCTTTATTATAATACCTTCCTTTAGAATTTTACTTTATAATGAACTTATTATTCTGATAGAAATTTTTGAATCTCCATGAAAAATGAGCTATCTCACCATCAATGTCAGAGTTTGAGACTTCAATGGTGGATGTATCTACCAGAGAATGGACATTTTCTTTGTCCATGTTATTTGAGGTAGCAATATTTAATGATAAAGACTTATTTCTTTGTTCTCCATCCACTTATTTATTTACCTTAATCATTTATTCATACAAAATAAACATTCCAATTAATTCCTTTATTGGAAATTTCCCTATGTCAACAGATTCTCTGATAAAAACAGATGTTCCTCTCCATCTGTCAGGTAGGAATCAAAGCAATCTCATAATCTGATCCTTGATATCCACTGGTTTTCCGAACAAACTCATGGAATTCATTATTTCATTGAACCTGAGATACATTTCATATATAAGTTCATCATGCTTTATCTTAAAATTATCATATTAAATATTATTAGTATTTAAGATCATTTCTTTAACATCAGTTGTTTCCTCATGAGAAAAAAATAATGTATCCCAAATTTCATATGATGTTTTAAAAGAAGATATTGGATTGTGTTCATCATCTCCTAGAGAAAAGTACAAAGCATTCATTGCTTTACAGTTATCGTTATATGTAGCTTTAGTCAACTAAGAACATATTTCCCTAGATGTAACAGGTAATACATGTTGTTCATCAATTGTGTCCTAGATTTTATGTCACATTCCATCTAGATACGTTTTCATTTATTTTTTCCACTAATCATAGTTATTTCAATTAAATAAAAGTGGCATGTTAGTAGCAGAACCCTCGAATCAGTTTTTCATTTTTAATTAGAAGTGAAAACAATTGAAAATTTAGATACGAAATAAATTTTAGGATCATTAAGATACAACTAGAATCATAGTTAATGAATTTTACTAATTGCACAATAGTTCAGGTAGTAGTAGTAAAAACTAAACTAAATCCTGTGATACCAAATGTTGGCCAGAGTGGAATGTCAAGAGTGTGTTGAATTGAGTTCCTACATAAAATTTATGTTAATAACTTTATTATAAACATCCACTAAATATTGAAACGACACAGTTAATTAAGGCAGTAGAGACGTAAATGTCTAGTTGGTCAACAGGCTTCTCAAAGGGTGATTAGGCCTCAGTTGAATTAGTGTGAAACACTTCATCAACTTTTGAAACAACTTTGCTGAATTAAACACACACACACACACACACACTAACCTAAATATACTATCAATGTGAATGAAAAGGGGTTTAATGTTTTAGCAATTATAAGCTACCGAAAATAGATAAAACATGGTATAACAACATAAAGTACAAAAAAAGGTAAACACGAGGTTTATTCTCAAGACGAGACTTAATCCTCTCCACTTGGTGATCACCTGCCACCATGAAGTTTATATTAACAATAAACATGATACACAACCGATATCATTCTTCTCAACTGTTTTTACAAACTGTCCAAGGTTAACACCGTCTACCATAATTTAATGTGGGAATAATATACAACACAGACCACACACAGTCTCTTCTATACTTATACATGAAAAAATAAGGTGTAAGAGAATTCTGATGTGAATATTTTTCTATCTTCAAGTTCAATCACATTAGCCAGTGTGAATGACACTATTACACACTTCTCAAAAATTTAAAATAAAAGAATTCCTTTGATAAAATACTATGAGATTCAGTTTAGGAGGCTCTATGTGTTTGTAGTTCAACTCTTAGATCCATGAAAGAAGAATTTGATAATCGAGCCTTTCTCTGAATGTTGTCTCCAAAATTGACTATCAAAACTCCACGGTCTACCTTTTATGAACCGAGAATTCTACTTATTATATTGACCGAGGGTTGATAAAGCACAAAAGGCAGAAGTTTGATTGTCCCAAATCATCCACCTGGTTCTTGTGGGTTTATAGTGTATGTGCTTGATTCTTTGTATTTGATCTAGAGAGAATGTTTCTTCAAATGCTCAGACGCGATTCACATCCTCATTTGGTTTCATCATTAATCTTATCTTTTATAATCATTGTCCAACAACAGTAATAAGTATATCCCATATGATCTTTCTCATACCTCGTACTGTCCCCAAAAACGGTCTCGTGATATGTATACAATCAGCATTAATTAATTCCAGAAGCATTAAAATTAGAAAATATTACCATTATAATAATATTATGAATTTGAAGATGTCTGGATTAGAAGAGTATGGTAGACTGGTAATGGTAGCCTTCAAAATGGTAGTCTTCAACTGTAAGTGCACATCAGAAGTATTCATTGGTAACCGTCCCAATAGTAACCTTATATTGATAACTCTCCAACTATAACCTTTCTTTATTAATCATCCATCGATAACTCTCAATTGGCAACCTTCCCAATAGTATCCTTGCATCGGTGACCTATAATCGGTGACCATGAATCGTTGACCTTGCAATGGTGACCATTGCATCAGTGACCTTTGCATTGGTCACCTTTTTATCTGTGACCTTTGTATCAGTGACAGTTGCATCAATGACCTTTACATCGAGGAACTTTTCATCAGTGACCATTTCTTCAGTTTCCTTTGCATCAGTGACCATTACATCGGTGACCTTTTCATTGGTGACCTTTGCATCAGTGACTATTTTACTTAGAGAAATTTTTCAATGTGAGCTTTAAAGAGGAGAGTAGTGAGATTAAACGTACAGAGTTGTCACTTTTATATAAAAAATATTTTCACATGAATTATTATCTTGTAAGATAAACATAATTATCACATAAATAAAACAGGATTTTGGATTATCAAACCAGGGGAGTCCATAAGAAATAAAAATGTGTTTCATAACATTTCCATTTGGTATCACTAAAATTATCCTCATAAATGTATATGACTATTATGAGAAATAAAATATCCAAATGATAGTGTTATATATTAAACATTACAAGATGGATTAATAAATTTACATCAAATTAATTAATTCCTTATAATATAATGATAAAATAGAAATGGAATAAAAGAAGTTTTTAGAGAAACATTTTATCTATGGATAACATGCTAATGCTTCAGTCACATTAAAAATAATTTTTTTAGAAGGTGATGTGAAAAATATTATGTCATTGAGGATTCAAAATATAATTAAATATTGGATCCTTGAAAAAGATATAAATATTTTATAATTTTAAAGTGGATATTTTTTAATTTTTTTAAACAACATTATTTATTAGTGGATCTTTGAGAATGAAAATTTATTTTCCAAAAAGATGAATTAATAACATTTTAAATATAGAAAAAAATACAAAATTGTATATGTTTGAAAATATAAAATGGATTTATCTACTGAATGTGATGTTTAAGAAAAAAATATTTATTTTTAACTGATGGAAAACCTTTTGAATATTTTAAAATAACATTGGTCAAAAATAAAAGCATAAAAAGAGGCCGTAAAATTTCTATTTTAATAAGGTTAATGGAAAATAGTAATTTCTCATAGGTAAAAACTTATTTTGAATTTATAATAATAAAGTACAAAATTTTATGAAAATTCTAATGATAATGAAAAAAATATTTATTTAAAGTATATGACATTTTTTCATGAAATTATTCTACATTAATGCGAAATAATTCCATGATTAATAAACATATGAGATTAAAACAACATTTTTACACTATAAATAATTAGAAGTATCATATATAATTAAAAATATAATAATTTCATTGATATATAAGATTAATGGGATTGAGAGTGAATTTTAACACATATAATGGTTATTTATGTTATCCAAATCACTTAAGGATACCTTAATTTTAGGAGTAAGAAAAATATATATTTGGTTTATTTTGGTATAAATTTTCATCCCTATAAAAATGAAAAATTATCAAAATATTAAAATAAAATAATTTTTTACAAGATTATATAAAATGCGTTCATTAGGAAAAACCATATGTTAATGAATGAGAATTAATATTCAAAAAAAACAATATAACTTCACAGTCACTTGAATTAAAAAACATTGCAAGGTAGAATATGAGAAGGATTTTAAATAAAATAGATTTCATGATACATTTTGAAAAAATTAATACTTTCCCAATATATATACATATATATTTAATTTTTATATTTAATATTTATTATCCTATGTATGTATTAATTATGTTATATTTTCTTACAGTGGTTGTTTGAGGTGATAGGGTTGGTCTCTCGAAAAATTACTAGATATATTGATCATTACCAAAATAAATGTATAATAGATTCATGGCAATAATAATTGTAATGTATGATATCATTAGTTTTTACATTAGAACAAAATTTATACCTTTTCAAAGGTTTCCCAAACCATAAACATAAATTATGAATAGTTTCTTGATACATGCATTTTAGGAATTTAATATTAATAAGAATGTTAAATGTTAATTTTTTAAATATAAAATGTTCTTTTATAATTTTAAAATAATAATAGTTTCATAAATATTATATTTAATCCATATATTAAATCTTATAACCATCAATTATTGGTTGTGATGAAATTTGAAATACGGCGTTTGTGGAGGTTGTAGTCGACACATATACCAAATTATCATTTCAATTTCTTAACGAATGGTTTGGGATGCAGGTATATGATAAATAATAATTTAGGAATCATAATTTTGTCGTAGTAAAAATTATATGTTCTATAAATCCATCCTTTTTTATGACACTGAAATATGTTTAGAACCATGTACAACCACACTACATGGGGGTGTTAGTCTGCACTTATGTACAATTAATGAGATTTTATATTTTGTTGAATGAATAGACTAAAAATTGGCTTAAAATTAATATAATAACATTAAAATATATAAATAATAATTATATTGTTATATTAGTTTAATTTTTTTTGAAGAAGATGATATAGATGAAGAAAAAAATGAGTAAAAATTACACATATTGATAACTTAAGAATTATTTTGGGAATATCATTTAAAATTGAGGAATTATACTAACTAATTGAGACCAATGACTTATTAATATTGGATTTGATTATTTCAAGAGATAAATTTCATAGTTTAAGTTTCATATTTAATGTATTTGGTTTAAAAATTGATGGAGTAAGGTATATCATTTTAAAAGTCACTAGAAGAGTAAATTTGGAGGTATCTATTAAATTAAAATAATTTCATAGAATTTTTCTTGGTTAAAAGGCTCAAATAGTTTTAAATAATTGATTTAGGGGTGATATTGTGTTTGTAATCCCGGAATATGATTTTTTTTTTCATTTTCTATGAAAATTTAGGGTCATTTAGAAGAATATGTTTACACATTCATTTTTATAAAATCATGGAAATTAGTTTTTAAGTATGTAATTTATGTGGTACTAAAAACAATGATAAACCCTATCAAAATATTCTAGACTGATGAACCTAAATTTATTCAGAATAGAGTCAAATTTAATTTAAAAATAGATAATTAACATCTAAATTAAATCATTTAATATTTAGAAAAACGTTTTTCCTTCCAAATATTGTTCACGTTATTAAGTGTTCTTAATCATATAAATTAGTAATTTCTATTTTAATGACTAATAGTATATATTTATCTATGTAAAAAAAACTCTATCAAATTCATCATATAAAATATATGAATTTAAAACTTTATAAAAAAATAGCAAAAAATCATTTGAACAACTGTTTGAAAAACCCATTCACAACTCTCATGGTCTGTATCATTGTTTTTAAAATGATAAATTAATTCCTAAAATAAAATCATATTTTTAAAATGATGTGGAAATTTTGATATAAAATATGAAATAAATATTTTCATTTTTAATTTTTAATAGAAATATAAAAATATTATATATAAAAGTAAATAAAAAATATATTATTTAAATTATTTTTCATGTGTCCAGAAGACAATGAATAATTTATATATATATATAAATGATCTTTTTAATTTATTGATTTTAATTGAAAAATTAAAAAATTTATAGACAAAGATTAATAAAATGATTAACTAATTATATTTTTTTTAACGTAATAAAAGTGATGGTATTTGAAAAATCTATATTTCTTAACTATTCACATAAAAATCAATTATTTTAAAAAAATACATAAATCACGTCCTCAAATAATAATGATATTGTTTATTCACAAATAAATTTATTTTATTTTTAAAATCAGTTTCTAATGTTAAAAAATTAAACTTTTAAAGGAAAAACTATATATATAGATAAATAGAATTTATTGAATAATAACCATTTAAAAATTAAAGTGTTCTTAATATTATTTTTTATGAATTTAAAATTTATTAGTCATTATATTTACATGAGGGTTTATTTTTTAATAATTTTAATTATAATATTGATAAAATATGTTAGGGATCATTTTATTTTAGTGTTTCATGTTATGCATGCTATCAAATGTAGTTTTAATTACATGAAATATATATTCCAAAATATCAGGTTTTAAAATTATACCCCTTAAATAAATTATATTATTTCGATTTTACTTACTTCTCATTAATGACTGTGTATAAGGGTATATAAATTTTTTCATGAGTCATGATGAAATTTCATCCGAGATATCAACCATACAATATTAGGAATGATATATCATTCATTACTGATATTTATCCATAACATATTGTTCTCCTCTATCCAATGGACCTATTTTTCTAGAATTATTTTTTATCAAAAACCATATTATAAATTTTTTTAATTGGTGTGTATAATCATTATATTATTAATATACTACTGTAGGTTGATATGAATTGTGATTTCAATATTTCAATTCAGTTTCACTATATGTAGATAGAACCAAAAAACTAGTAAAATCACATTAAATTATTTTTTGACTAATGATTATAAGATTTTCACATTCCATGTTCCCATAAACATAAACAATGGATTCAATACAAAAATAATATTATTTGTAATGAAATCATCATGATTGTGATTTCATATGTAACACCCCAGGTAAAAAAAGAATATGAAATTTTTATATTTATCTGTATTTGTGAATAAAATATTAATATTAATTTAAAGGGGATTCTATGCTCGATGGCGTACCCAACATACAACAACGAGTTTCTTGGGAATCTTACGTTGCACTCTAATAATAAAATAATATTATTTTAAATAGTAGTTAACGCCTAGCCGTTGTAATGGTGGGAATGAATAGAACTAAATACAAAATGATTATATAGGTTTGTCAAATATTTTTACTTTTTACAATATATGTTAGAGTATTAAAAATGCAAATGAATCCAATTTTTAGCATAAACATTCTAATATTCATTAAAGGGTCGATTAACCGCCTTTTGATGGAGAACCAATTTTAAATCCACTTTTTACAATTTTATGTGTTATATTTGACAAAATAAAATTCTTATTTAGAATCAGGACATAAAAATTTACTTTGTGTAAATTTGTGGTATTTTTCCGAAAAAGATAAATTTTTAATGAATAGTGAAAAATGTTGTATTTTAATTCAAAACCCCATTTAATCTAAATTTTTTATATGATTATATTATATTTTGAATTGTTTTTAAAGTTAAATTAGAATATATTTGTACCATTTAAACCAATAGTGGTCATTGGAATTAATTTCACTTTGAAATCGGACTTAAACTAGTGTCAATCTTTTTTATACATTTTGTTTCATAAAAACACGCTATTTGTTTTGACAATGGGAAATATTTATTAAATTAATTAATGAAACTTATATGTTTTTAATTTTGTAAAATAGACATCATTTTTGAATTCGGAATATCAAATATAGCTTAGGGTGAACTTTTGGTAATTTTCTGAAAAACTACAATTTTTGATGAATAGTGAAACCACTAAGTGGTACTTATAAAAACTGATTTTCCGTTTAAATGAAAATTTTCCATCTTTGTGTTTTGAATTTCAAAAATCCGACATACATGGTTTTCATTAAGAAGTAAAACGTGGTTCAATGGGATTAAAATAATTTTTTGGTGAATAGTAAATTATTAAGTTTTTAATCGCGATTAGAGGTAATTAGTGTAGTTTAAGGTAAGAATAATGTTTTAATAAAATGAAATTACCTAGACACATGTACTACCCTCATTGTATGTGTCATGGCAGACCAATAAAATCCATTGGTCATCTTGGGGACCCCATGGAGCCACTTTGGTTGGAAAATGACATAAATATCTTTTTATTTAATGTTAAAGTAAAAATGACACAAACATTGGATGTTTTACTAAAAAAATTTTTTCATGGGGATATACAAATCAGATTTTTTACTATAAATAATCAATGTAAATATAAATAGATTTCCTGCATCATAGTATTTTTTTTATAATTTTTAGACATTAAATAAATTAAATTATTTATGACATCATGATGATGCAGCGATGACCTCATTCTTTAACGATTTAAATAAAATGGAAAGATAATGTAAAATCTAAGACCTACACATGTCCAAAACCTATTGGATGTGTGGATTTAGAACCCTTATCACCTTATCCTCAAAAACTATCATCGAGGGACCCTTAAAATCTGAAACTCATTCTAAAATAATGTAACATTTCCTTACATTCCAAGAGTGCCCCTCCTCTCCTCTTATAAAAGGCCCCCACCTCTACCTCCTTACCCACACATCAAAAGCCTTTGGCTCGGCCAAACCCTGCCCATTTTATCTCTCCACATCCCTCTCTAACTCCTTGAAACCTCACTTTGGGCAGAATTATTCCCAAGGAAGCCTTTGATCTCAAACCAAAGGGAGTAACCCGATTTTAAGGTCATGTCTTCACTTGTGTCCTTTTGTTTTATTTTGTTTCTCCAACCCACTAAACTATTTTTATTAATTTCTTTTGAAAAAAATACAGTATCTCTAATATAATAGGATGTTATTATAAGAAGTATTCGGGCTACACTTACACACACCTTCGTCTAATGGTTAAAGAACTTACTGTTTCTGTGGTTGGTGATTTTCTGCCTCACGAAATGATGATTGTTCAATATACTTTTAAAACCTTTAAAGGTGGCCATTATGATGTATCATTATTTTATATATGATATATATGGTATTTATGTTTACTATATGCATCTGTATTTTATTCTTAAACCATACCTTTATTCTTTTCATGTTGTGTAAATGCGATAATTTCATATGAGGAAGTGTGGACTACCGCCCACTCAACTGATGTGACTCGTACATGCAATACATGGAACGTATAAAGAATGAAATTAATAATCATATGTGACCTATATAACATATATATTATAATAAAATTATAATATATATATATATATATCATTTATTTTTAATTCCATTTATATGACAAAGAAAAAAATGAAAGTAGCGTTCATGCGTACGTACGACCTACCGTCTCCATGAACGGTACTTTTCATTTATATATCCAAATGATATGGAATAGTATAAAATAAATATTTACTGGATATATATGATATTTTAATCATTAATACTATTCTGGAAATTATTTACTTATAACTACATGGACAATCATTTTTCAAACAAGTTCATTTTTGACTAATGTACCAAACATCGGCAAAAATGTCTGATTTGAACTCACATTACTAAAAAATTATTATAACATTATAATACGTGATATGAACTGAATAATAATCTATAAAGGAGGTCCTTTGGAAATTATAAATTTACCAAAGTTTATTATTCAGGAATATAATTAAACGACCAAGACAAGTTGGACTTGAGGTAAGGGATCCTACTCCTCTCTTTCTTTTTAAGTACACCCTTTTATGTCATTCCTTTTAAGCTCATATTTCTTGTGATTGGGATGTTATTTTATATTAATCATACTATAATTTTTATTTTCATATTATTAGAGACCATATTTCCTCTCATCAATCCATTTTTGAAGTTTTAAGTGGCGTCGTTAGGATGGAGAGTTTTCGTAAGGGATTTTTCATCTCACTTTTATTCCTATGAGATTTATGCTACATTTTCCACAATTTCCATTGAGTGGTGTATGTAATGCCCATTATTATACACATTTTGTATTATAATTTCATTTATGGGTATTCACATCTTCATTGTATGACCCTTCTTCCATGGGGTGTACGTTTCGGATGTTACCCAACTCGGTAAGGGGACCTTTCACCCTCCTCTTTTTAAAAGACTTCTTTTGTTATGTCTTTTAATTCACATAATATTATGTTGGGATATGTTCTTTTATATAATTATTGATGCAAATTTTATGTCCATGTTATGAGATTCCCTTTTTAGCTCTCATCAACTCATTTTATGAATTTTGAGGTGATGTCGTTAGGCTGTCGAATTTTACCAAGGGAACTTTTTAACCCAATTTCGATTTCTTTGGGTTCAACATGTAGTTATTGAATATGTCATCTTTGGAATATATGTGAAAGACCTTTTATTGTTTTACACTTAATATCCACTTATATTGGGTGTATTTATATTTGTCACACATAATTTTGAGATTGATTTATCCTTAATTTAAGGACAGCTTCTTTATTAGGGATTTCATCACATTTGACATTTCCATTGAGACTACATTGTTGTTATGCACCAATTCACTATTATATGGTGTATATACTGTCCTTTGGAATATTATATCATGAATCCATTTATTCTCATGATATTATAAAGTTCTGACTAAATTTTATTCCTCAATTATTGTATTTAGGTGTCTCCAATTTTGGTAAAACCCCTTTAACCAAAATATCACATTAAAAGTTTTAATTATTTGTTCTTATTAATATCCATGTTTTCAAAATGTTTTTATGGATTTATTTATATTGATATTAATGGTTTTAAATTTTAAAATCTTCAATGTGGTATGGTACTTCGTCTCAATATCCTTTCATTGAGGCATATGTTGTTTTATACACAACCTTCTTTTATACGGTGTATAAACCCCTTTGACTTTTACATTTATTCAAAAGGAATATTTTTTATACGAAGCGTTTACTAAATGACAAAAGGGAATGTTTTTGTCGTACGTATGCGGCGACAATGGCTTCTCCTCCGCCATGACCATTATTTGAGTTTCGGCTTCCTCTACAAGCCATACCTTTTTTAAGGAAAAATAAATTCCATGTTTTACTTTTCTTTTGTTTTGGTATTGAAAATGGTTTTCATAATGTTTCTATATCAATGTGTTGTATTGATATGTTGTGATTGAAAGGTGGAAATGTAATGTTTTTATGTATGATTTATGTGATACGATTATGTTGAGGTTCTTGGGCATTGTTATGAAAACGGGTGGTTCTGTGATGAACTAAGGGCCGATGAGCCCGATATAGCTCTCCAATGCATTGGGTAACGCGAAGGAATGAAACTTTAAGGTTTCTCCAAAGAGATTTATGGAATATACTGTGGTGGGTTTTCCAAACGTAACCAAGAGGGTTACTCCCTATGTAAGAATGTTATAAATGCCTCAAGTTACCTTTATGTCTTATGATTTCTATGTTTTATTCATGATTTGATGAGGTATGTTAAAGTTCCTATGTTTTATGGGTAATGTATGATTTCATTCATATGTATATATGAAATCATGTTTCCTTTCCATATTTTTATAACCCTTACTGAGCTTTTTATTCTCATCCCAAGTTTCTGAAATTTTTTTCACAGGTCAAGGGAAGGGTACATGATATGATGATAGTGTCAAGGAAGTGTCAAGAAAGGATCCATGTTTTATTCTAAATATGTTTCCTTTGATGGGAAAAATGAATACTATCTTTTATGTAACCACTTTGTTTAAATATGTAATGTAATGCAAGTTTCATGATCTAATTCTCTAATACTCTAAACCTGAAAAGACCCTCAATGTTTAATCTTGTAATAAATCAAGATTAAGTAAGGTTTAAGGCTAGGGCCTTATATCATACCTATAAGAACATACATAGATATGTTAGACCAAAATCTAATAAGTTTCCCCCCTATATAGAATGGTGGATAGGTGTTACATATTAATCCTAACTGACTGCAATAGTTTATATTGCATAGTTGTTCCCTTGTTCCCTTACATTAAAAATTCTTTAATATATATAATACTTGTAAGACCTTGGAGTGTGGTATCGATTTTTATGATACCCAAACACTATGAAATTCTATCAATTACATGTGTATGGTGTAGAAGTTGTGTCTCTAATATCATCAATTCTAATGACAGAACTCTTGATGGCCGTTCTATAATAACATGCACAAAGACCCATAAATCCACCATTGAGTCATTTTCATATTTTTTGGAGAAATTATTTTTGGTCTTTACCCCATAATTTTATCATGATGTAAATTTGATAATCCTTACTTCCTCATTATAATGACCAATGATTTTGGATCATTTAAATTAATATTATCACCAATAGCTTGTGCAATATTTAACACTGAACAAATGTGAAACATAATTACAATGAATCATGAAATATTAAAAATACCCTAATAAAAAAATAATTGGAAGATAAAGTCAAAAAATTATTAAAATTATTATATTATTAAAATTATAATTTATTAATATTTTAAAAAAAATTTCCCTCGATGAACATTTAAAAAAATTGAATTTCTTTTATAATTATAAAATTAATTTATCATAGTTAATTGTATACCATGATTTTTAATATTCATATTAGGATTATAATTTAAAAATATATATTAACTTTGAGAAAATAATCCGTTGATTAGAAATTCCAATTTTCATAATTTCGTTTTCATAATAAAATTTATTATCATTTAAATGATAATTTTTAAATTCAAAACATTTAATTAAGAAAAAAAAACAACATTTTTTAAATCATTTATTAATTATTTTCATTTGGATTATTAACATTTTCATATAAATTTTTGTTTTAATATAAATAGGACAAAAGACCATTTTTTAAAAAAACAATTGACCACTATGCCATTATTAGTATATAAGAATGAAATTATGGTTAAGGAAATTCTTTATCACACAATATATTTATTATACAAATGATTTTATAAATTTTTAATAAAATTTTTTAATTTGAAAGCCCATATTCATGATTTGATATAATATGATATATATTAAAAAAAATTTGAAACAATACAAATTTATTTTTTAATATTTATTTAATAATTTAATAAATTGAATAAAATAAATGAATTTAAAATTTTTATTATTTAGGTAAAAATAATCTAATAGGGGATATTTTAATTTTTTGGAATAAAATGTTTGTTACCTTAAAAAATTATTACACTGTAAATTTTAAAAAAGATAAGCTAAAATTTACAAGTGAAATAGACCCAAAAAATTATTTTAAAAAAGAGTGGAAATGAGTTTTTGATACCTCGTAGAATCAAATAACTTTTTCTCTCAATTATTTTTTATGTTTTGAATTATTTCCTTCTTATTAATTTCCCATAGTTGATTTGATTTGGGTATTTATAAACATGTCATCCCATTTCACTTATAAAATGGGATCCACACTCCTCACTTATCATCATTCCAAAACCCGCATAGTTCAATCCACAATAATTTAATCATTCCCATACAAATTACCAAACTCATTAACATAGTTATGGTCTTTAAAAATGACAATTACTCATTGTTTAATTCCCTTTACATAGGAGATAATCCAATAAGTGAGAAAAATGATAATAACATCTCTTATTTTATCTCTATTTCTTTAAGTAACATTAGTCTATATAAAATTTCATTTTACCATATTAAAGTGGTAAAATAATTATCAGTATTATATTGTTATTTTATTACACTTTTGGTAAAATAATAACGACCTAAACTTTTTTATTAAGAAAATATGAAACGTGAATTCTAAACAGTTGAGATTACATCCTCCATGACACAAATATGCTTTTTTCCATCACCACCGAACAATAAAGTTCCTAATAGTTGATTTAATATTAAATTATATATTTAAAAAAAATTACATTATTTAATGATAAACAACATTACTTATTTCCCGTCTTCTATGAAATATTATATCATCGTCGATTCATATGCGTAGAGCACCACCACCATAGAATGTCGAATTTACATTATTCATTTCATCACATCCTCAAATGGTTGGTAATGAAAATGATTTTAAATTTTTTAAATATTATTTTAATTAAATTAATAATATTTTGTTAATAAAAAAGGATAATCATCATAGTTACCTGAATCGTAAACAATCATTATAAAATTAACCATCTCAAAAATTTGAACAAACAAATTATTAACTTATTTATACTATGAAATTATTTTTTATTAATTATTCTACTAGTAATTATATATATTAATTATATATCTCTATGATAAAAAATAAATTATATCATTTTTATACATGTATAATTTAATTGAAGCTTATTCCCCTCAAAATTGTCCATTATTCTTGGCATGTTCATGTTTTGATTAGTTTGACCACCTACATGAAAATTATTTCAAATTATATCATAAACGATTATTAAAACACAATTAACAGTAAAATATTGTAGAAATATTTTAATATATCTTTTGGTTCTTAATTGTTTATAAATATTGTTCTCATTAATTAAAAATATAACATTCATTTGTGAAAAAATAAAAAAGGCTAATTCTAGATTAATTATTCTAGGATAAAAAACATATTAATTGAGAAGAAAAAATTGAAAAAAAAAATTCATTATAAATAATACCTTATAGTACCTAAATTTTATGGTAATAATTAACTTTTTAATAGCAACAAATACTGAAAATTATCGCATAAAACTATTATAAATCATTAGAATTATTAACACGGAATGTAGGATAATTTCATAAAATATAAGATATATATATATGAACTATTATTCAATGGGTATTAAAAATTTATATAATGAAACATGTGGTTATTTTTTTATATAATTAAAAAATTTAATTTAATTATTCATGGCGACTTTTGAAACTACAAAACAAATAAGAACCAAGCTAAGAGTGTTTTATCTCAAATTCCACTCTTTGAGAAAAAATTTCTTTTACATACCTAAATTTTTTTATGGAGTACATAGTAGATAATTGATATTTTGAATTAGGAAATACCCTCCATTCATATAATATTATCTTAAATTTAATTACCTATCTCTTTCAACTGTTTTGATTTTAATGTCATTCATACAATAAGGTTATATTTTGAATGTTTTTAATAATCAAGAACCCTAAAATATATTAACCATTATAAGGAATTTTTATTGACATTCATCAAAGGCCTAAAACTATTTTAATCTAATATGGTTATCTTTTGTGTTATTTTTCTTCCATATATATAGTTTTAAAATAGATGTTTTATATTCATTTAAATAGGATTTGATTTCAATAAATGTATTTCAAAATAGAAACTGTTTTTTATTCTAAATTACACAATTTTTATGGAACATTTAGGAATCAATGACTAAAAATATAATGGTATTTGTTTCAACATTATTTCCCTTATATGAAAAATAATTTGTTGGAAAATTACCTAATATTTACATAGAGTTCATTTATTTTTTAAAAAAATGTGATATTTTAACAATATTAGTGGGAACACATCTATATTATACCATTAAAATTTTATTTGATACAACATCCAAAAAATTTCATATTTTATAATAAATAAAATATTTTCATCATGATTTATAAAGTATATATTCATTGATTATTTCAAATGATCATGAATATTTCTAATTTCTGAATTTGATGTTTTCAAATATAATTAAATTATTTTTTGAATTATTTTATTTTACTATGGAATATTATATGGTTGACTACAGATGATTTTTAAAAGCAACTCTCAACTATAATTTTATAAATGAATTATGTAATAACCTCCACCTTTTGAAAAATTATTCCTTATTAAATTGTCTTTTCATAATCATCTTCTATATATGACCATAATAAGTTCCCTAATATAATTCATCTATGAGTACAATATTCCTTTTTTTTATTTAAGCATGTCAACCATGGTGGCGTATAGTAACATATAAGTTAGAATTATTTTCTTAACCATATATCTATTATTTTTATGTTATAAATACCACTTGTTTTGTTGATGTGATAAGTGATTAATTTCAAGTATCACTCATAAGTATAAATTATGATATATGGGGTATTATAAATCCCACAGATACATTGGTAATGATTTTATATCTCATGAGATAGATATTCATGAGTATATTTTAGTATCTCAAAATCGTGGCATCTGATTATTCTTCTCATAAATGTTATGTTACTAATAATTAAATATGATCCATATTTGATTGTTTTTTATTGAATTATGTGTATTCTTGGGACTCTTATTGTCCCATGAACTGTGTTTATTGACTATTTATTTTTATTAACAAATAAATTTATGTCAATCATTATGCCATTATTTAATACCTTATCATTATGTGGAATGATTTTATTTTTAATCATTCATATGACTATATGATCATCTCATTCTCATATATGATAAAAAATTATTATCACATATTTTTACCCTTAATGAGAATCTATGATCACCAATTTCCTATTTTTACATTTCTCATCATTATAAAGAAAAGAAATATGTATGATGTGTAAAAATGGGTGTAATAAGGGAATTTTTTTGGATAAATTGAGAAATATTTTTGTGTTTAGTAGATTCTCTCATAATGGAATTAAAAATGGCCACAACATAATAGAAATTTGACATTTTTAAGTTATTTTGTTTTATTACTCTTTAAAAACGTGACCATAAAAGGAAATGGGTATTTTTTGTAATAAAATATTTTATGTATGTTTTATAATTATAATATTGTTTAGTCTATGCTTATATAGTCATTCTCATCTCCTTATTATCCCAGAGAATACATTGTTCTCATCTTTGGCGTGCACATGTTATGTGATAAACTCATGTTGTTATTTGTAACTCATGATATTTGGGTGAGAATAATCAAAAATGTTTCAAAACCATATTCATTAAAATATTATTTTCCATTATAGACTTCAAAACATTATCGATCGTATTCATTGTTAACATTATTTAATATTTTTTTTGTAATTATTTGAAAAATATATATATATAAAAGAACACATCACTGGATATTATTATTGGATGGAAAAATATTTACATAAAGTGATATATCATAAATGAAATACGAACCCTTTATTATTAATTTATATGTTTCAATCTACACTATACTCTTTATATATCAAATTTGGTTCTCAACCCATATGTTAAGTATGTACATGAATCATTTACAATGGTTCTATAAGATAATGAAATTTACCAAGAATATTTAATGTGTTTATTATAGGGTCATCCTTCTTAGTTTCACTCATCGTGCACCAAGTGATGATCATCTATATAGTGATTCTTCCTTTTCCATAATTATTACCCAATAGTGACTATATTCCATAACTACATGAACAAGATAATATCTATACATGGATTTATATTTTGGGAAATCTGTATACTCAAACATTAATAGAATTCTAGGATGTTATCCTATACATAGACATATCCAAAGTGATTTTACTAATATTACCTTAAAATTTTTATAATTCCCTTCATCCAATGGTTCCCCTCCAATAATGGAAATGAGATTAGGTTTATAATGATTCTTTTGTTCTTTCTATAATTGGGTATGTGTTGTAGATAACCACTAATGTATATCATTAAAAAATGGTATGAATTTACCTTTTTTAGAAACACATTTTAGAAGATAGAAACAAAAGAACCCCCCCCCCCAATATACAAAAAATATAGAGTGATCACAATACATAGTAATCATTGGGTGATCATAAAATATATACCAATTTAAATGAAGAGATAGTAAATTGACAAGAACCCTTCACCAACTATAATTACTTGATAGTGACATTAAATCCTGAACAACTCCAGAGTAAATTGACGAGATGGTAATGTAATTCGATATTACCAAACATCTATTAAGGGTAATAATTTTTTAATAAACATTGTGTGATCTTAAAATCTAAACATAATCGGATCCTCCATAGAGCCTATCATGTTAAAGATAATAACATTCTTACTAAATCAAATTGTATAAATGAGTGAAGCTAATACATAATTTAATTGTGTATACAATGTTCCAATTTATATAATGACAATCTCCCCAAGGATCGTATACAAGTAATCATATAATATCTGAAATAATATCAAATAATGGATCCTTTATCCTACATCCCATTAGGTTTTACAAATTTACTTAACATTTATTATCTTGAACCATCTCTTTGAAAATGTAGGCCATCATGAAGACACCAAGGTTATTATATCAATCCATGCATCCCATTTATCACATAATTTCCTATTATCATATCATGTACCCCATGGAAAAAAATTATCATGTCACATATGTAAATTGAAACTAAGTATTTTACCAGAGACACCGCAACATCTATGCAGATTAGTACCCCGCAAGACAAAACATCCCTTACACAACAAACCAATAATGATCGAAATGATACTATATCAATAGATACATGTATGTTATAATACAAATACCATTTAATCCAGATATATATATATATATATCAAATTTAACCATAGTGCATACCTTCACATGTTAGAACTATGAGAAGAGAGAGAGGAATGAGGGGGTATACATACATCTATTTCATGCCAAACTATATATTGTGAAAACCACCCTCCTAGAGTCTATTATTTTTTAGTCACCATAATGAATATTTAGTTGTAACATATGATTCATGTAACAGAAATGAAATATATATCACAATCATGCAATGGGATTCAATCTAGTATATGGAACAACTAAAACTATGTTCTCTTATTCAACGAGCTTCCACATCTTAAGACTAGGTATCATAAATGAAAAAATTAATTTGAAGAAATAATTCCATTATTTATTTCAATAATTTTTTTGATTATGTTAATTATTAAAATTAACTAGTAAAATTTAGTTATCATCAATCAATAAAGATCATTAACTGATTTCCCAGCCCACATAACATAATCAAATTGATCCCATAGTTTCTCATAAATGTCCTAATTCAAATTCCAATTGACCCTCAATCCCAATAGTTTTAAAAACATATTATTCATTTTTATTAAAAATTTATATGTACTATTAGACATGTCAGATACATCCATTATAAAGAATCATAATCTACGAATAAATATCTAGGACATGTAGTGGGGAATTTAATACTAAAACAATAAATCAGACCATATGACATATTAAAAAAGTTCACAAATGTGCAAGAGTATCATGTTACCACATAATAAAAATGGGAATGACAAGATTCCACATAATCCATCTTTCCTTGTACCGTCCCCAACACCAGCTTGAATTACAACACATGTCCATACCTTTATCACTAATAGAAAATTCTTCCAATAATCCATTCCTAGACACCCATGGCACTTTAATCTATCAACCTTCCCATAATTTAACATTGTCACTTAACAACGCACATATCCACACAAATCATAGAAGGGAAAAAAGAAATAAAATTATAGTAAACAATGAATTAATCCCAATAAACCATGGAATTAAATATTTATAATAAAACAACTAATATGGACCACAAACATTTATATTAATAAAATAATTATTTCATTACCATTATTATTTGAAAATTTAATTTATCACATTTTACAATCACAAGAATAATAATGATTTATTTATTAATTTAAATAAATTATTTACAAATTTTATAAAAATTATTTCATTTTGTAGAATATGTGAGGAAAAACTTTTTTATATTAAACATGTATTGAGGATCACATTGAAATTAACTAAATCATATGAAAGAACATTTTTTTTTATAAATAAAAAATTATTTAATTAGAAAAAATCATTATGAACATTATATTCATTAACTACTTTCATTAAAACCACATGGTAAGTCAAATAATTAAAAACATGTTAAAATTTAAAAATAATCTATCACATTATCTAGCAAAAAAATATGAAAAATTTTATCATAGTAGAAATATATGTGATTGCTACAAAATATATGCAGTTTCATTCATGAATCATGTCTCATATTAATTAATGTAAAAAATTCCATCACCCAAAGATATAAATCATGAAAAATTTATGATTTTACATTAAATAATTATAGATGTAATGAGACCCCTATATATATATTATAAATTCAGTGTTTTTCACATAATAATGAATGAAAAATGTTCAATTACAACTAGAAACATCACCACCAAGGCAGTGTAAGGAAATATGGAACCTTGAATCCAAAAATAACTATAAAACCATTCATAAAAAATAGTAAAATTATTCCCTCATGTTTATTTATTTTTCCCCAAAAATGAATATATGAAAATAAATATAAGATTATAATTTAGAATAACTAAAACTAAAATTTCTTAATTCTCTAAGAACCAAGTGGTATAAAATCAAGGCGATGAACAATAGTAAACAATGAATGTAGAACAAAAACATACAAATTAAAATGTTATGCCAATGAGTCCTCTATAGGATACATTAGTCAACCATGCCATAGTTTTCATAGAGTATCTATAAATCAAATGAAATATGAAGGATGTACATGGATCTATTAACAGAAGAAAATAACCAACATAAAATTAATTTAAAACCAATTTTACCTTATAATAAATTGTACCTTATGAACATCTCCAAATCCATCAAGACGAGATATGATTTTAGAAATTCCAAAAGAACCCTAAATTATATCATGACTTCCATGATGACCTGGCCCTGACAATAGTTGTTCATGTAATTTCTAGACCAACAAATATTTCATTGGAACATTTCTTATAACCATGTTTATTTTTTCTTTCTAAAAATTACTAAAGTGACTGAAAATACATTTCTAAAATCAAGGTTTTTATCATGATGTCCTTTAAGACACCATGATTGGTTCAACATACAGATTCAGATGTTTGATTTTCCTGCTTCAGAGAGAAGAAACACCCCATACTCGAAAGAACATGAAACATTTATTTAAAAGTTGGTTTCTTCATATGGTAAAGCAAAAACACTTGAATATCCTGAAACACCCTATTCTATGACCACTAATAATTTTTAGCGTGCCATTTTAAATTAAAAATTTCTCTTATGCCACCAAAATACTTTCAAACACCCCTTGAAACCTCCAATTCATTGATAAAATCAAAAGAATGGTGAAGAAGTTATAGAACTTGGCATTATATACCTCTCAATAAATTCTTTTACACATGAATTAAACCCAATAATGGTGGGAAAAAAAATAAAAGTATTGATATAAAAAACCCACGAGAAACCACTCAAGAATCATTATATTAGAGAAGCACAACTACCTCACTTAGAGGAAATAGGTGATAAAAAATAAAACCCCAATAACCAACAAAAAAACACTCTACATGGATCCATGTTCCTTAGATCTATCCTCCACACCACTATGATAGCACATGAAACAATGGACGGGAATATCATTCCCATATAACACCTTCTCCTAGAAATTCTATATATCAACATGATTCTCCTTGAAGATCACATCATTATTAATGTTGATCTCAAGATATTCATTTCTTTTAGAGTCCTCATGAATTAAATTATGTATCCATGAAATATGGAATTAATTAATAAATTAGATCATCCTTAGGTGAGGTGGTATCCATATGGCCAAACAAACTGAAGAGGAATAAAACATTCATGACCAAAAGTTCCCTAACATTGACCAGGAGTCACCTTCAAGAGCACATGATCTCTAAGGTAGAACACCAGATTTCATCTATTATAGCCAACATAGGAATTTTAATGATCATATGTTTCATTCATCCTCTCAAAAATCACCTTAATGTCCTATTTCATTCATCACAATATTTCCAACCTGTGATTTTCTAACACATTCATCCCATTACAGCACAATAGAGAGAGATTATTTCAACCATAAAAAAATATTCAAATAGTTTCATAGCTGTAGAGACCCAAAACATGATGTACATGGACATTAGATTACTTTTGAGAAATACTAAATACATTAAAAACATACACACAAGGATCATAATAGTTTAGTGTCTTTGGAAACTCGGAATATAATCATCTAATCATGGTGAAAGATCTTCAACATATCCATTAATGATCTTCCCATTTTTTTTTTCATACCTAAATCCTTTCTTTAAATCCTAGGGGAAAGGAAAAAATAAAAAGGGTGAGCTCAAATTCTCAGTAAGGGTATGCATGGATAAAATAAAACATACAATATACAATTGAACTTAAAAACATGAACATAATGTTTAAACATCAAAATCTTGAGCAATGACATAAAACATGGCAGTACGTAAGACATACATCATAATGTATCAACAATAATGATAAAATAGCATGAAAATAAATCATATATTGGTGGCATCCATTAAGAACATGTAATGATTTCCATAGTAGCCAAGGCATTACTGCCATGACCATCTTAGTGGACAAAGTCCCTTTCTGAATCGAGTTCAATCCTCATTTAAGTCCTGTAGCACTAAACATGATTAACTTACCAGTCTAGACATTTCAATCTCATTAGATATAAATCTTTACCAAATTCATTGGAGGGATATATAGGTCCCACACATCTCATAATGAAATCATTCTTACTTGTGCCACAAAAATAAACATAAATCATTCATAATAACCCAATGAATAAAATGGGTTTCAGAAACATCATCCCATCATCACATAATCCATATAAAAGAAATTGATATCATAAAATTGAAACCATGTAAATCATAGAGACATTATACTTAAAACATACACATCTGAAATAATGTCATCTGAGATGGAAAATGGTTTGGATAAAACACTTGAAAAAAAATCTTGAGGAAAATATCCTTTCTTATTCAAAATCATTTTCTTTTCCCAAAATTCCATGAAATTTTAAAAGAAATGGATTATGTTGAAAATAATCATGAAATCTTGTAGAGTAAGCTTTATTAATATAATGCGTTATGAAACCGTAAAAATCCGTTCGTACTGTATAAGTTAAAAAAATATTATTCTCGTACATTTTCTGGAAAAGTAAAAAGTACCTCGTAAAAGAAAGATTCCATACATACAATGTATTAAAAGTCAAAAATGGGTAAAAAGAACATTAAACATACATGAAATCATTTTAGGAAACATGGACATGGATGAGATCAATAACCCCCATAAATACTTACGAATAAACAATCTCAGATAAGAACAAGATTGGAAACGTTATCTCTTACCTTATGTCTGATATGTTTCATATGTATCCGAAACTACTATATAATGATTTATATAATGTCATTGACTTATTAAAAAATCATATTAATTGTTATGATAACATATATGGTTCACTTATGACTTTATATTACCCGTTCCTTGGTAAATTCCATGTTAAAGAGCGTTTTGGGTAAAATTGTTTCATTTGTCATCCGTGTTTTGACTAGTAATTATTCATATGATTACATAGATCATGATTACTTTATTCCAGAATATAAAACATGATTTATATATAATATATATTCAGAATATACATATATATAATAGATCGATAAATGGAATGAAATACTCCGTTAATGGAGACGGTAGGCCGTACGTACGCATGAATGCTATTTTCATTTCCTTATTGAATTGAATGGAATTAAGTATATGATATAAATATATATACAAAAATCTAGTAGAATTATTATGTCATATATTTCATTATTACTTATTATATATACTTTATAATCATTATTGAATTGTTAACATGGAAAATTAATATCATCGCGTCGTGGAGACGATAATCCGTACGTACGCACGAGCGATGACATCATTCCCATATTTATTGAATCGAATTGGAGTGAATGATAAAATATCGTAGAATCAGTATGATATTATAATAACCATATATAAATATTCTTTACACCATTATACCCATCCATGTAAGGTGTTGGTGGAAAACAGATTACACCACGACGTGGAGACAGTATTTCGTATGTATGCACGCGCGGTGACTTCATTTTCCATAGGATGGATAGAAGGTGAAATGGGGGAGTTTCATATTTATAATAAAATATCAGTATATGAGGTATAATTATTTTATTAATTAATAATGAAACAACTAAATAATAGGGAGAAGAAGAAGAATGGAACTTGATGAAAACCGTGGAAGGTATTACCTCTTTCTCGAAGTGCCTCCTTTAAACATTCTCTTAAGGAACTAGAGTTGGTCTTTTGAGAAGACCAGTATCTATAGTAGGTTTCTAAGGAAGTTTGGAAGTGAAATAGGAATGGTGTGGCCGAAATTAAAGGCTCAAAATTGTGTGAGGAGAAGAGGGAAGAGGTTCCATTTTATAAGGGAGGAGAGGGGCACCTTTGGAAATATAAGAAATATTAGTTTATATTAAATCCCAAACCCACTTAAAAACATCCAAAATGACTCATATACGAATATTAGATGAGATAGGGTTGTAATAACATCAACCAATATTATTTAGACATGTTATGAATTTATTTTAAACATTTTCAACTAGATTTATCCTTATTTATCAATTTAATTTTATCTGTGGTAATAATATTCATAATTTTAAATTATTATAAATAATTACATATGTGTTGTTAATTTTCCATAATATTACACTTTATGACATTTTAGACCATATAAATTTTAATTTATAATTTTTAAATATTTTTGTGAATTTTCGAACAATTTTATAATATGTTATTTTTATAAAATAACAATAGTGTCAATTTTGAAACTATTCATTTATTTGAATTTAAATAAATTATATACAGAATATATGTTCGAACTAAAAGCATTAATAGATTCATAAAAATTCATATGTATCTATAAAATTAGAGGAGCACATTAAATAGTTCATATAATAATTATTTTAATATTTTTAAGATTATTTATTTTATATTTCAATCAATAAAATAATTTCAACATCACTATTGTGTCATAATTAATAATAATTATATAATCCATAAAAATTATAAATAAATTAATATGCTGTAGATAGTTGTATTATCTTTCTTTAGACTATTCATTTTCGATGTTTCATTAAGTTTATCACTAAATTAACATTATTATACTTATAATATTTAAGAAAGTGACATGTTGTCACTTTCATTGGTTTTAATAATAATTAAATTACTTTCATAAAAAAAAAGTCCATTAAATGAATCTAATCCAACCCTTAGCTGATATGGGTCTACTTTTAGTCATCCAATATGATTTTGGCAGTGTTAGGGTAATATTATAATCTTATATATACCCTTAATTAACTGATTTACCTTTAACTATGGTAAATAAAATTTATCGTAGTTACTATTCATAATGCCCAAAAATAAAATGTATCCTATTAACATAATTTGGACCCACTGATTCCAAATATGAAATAAATTTTTTAAAAGTCAAAACACATAAGTTTTGGAAATTAATTTAAAATTAATCTTGTTGTTATGAAAACAGGTTTTAGAAGTTAAAACATTGCCAAAGATTGATATATTTTTACCTAGAAATTCAATGTGAAATTAATGCTAATTACATAAAATATATTAAATGGTAAAAATGTATTCTATTTAAATTTTAAAACCATTCAATATTATAATTTAACCATATAAATTATCTCAATGAAAAAAGTTGTTTTTAATTATAAATTACAATATTTTTACTATTAATCAAAATGTGAATATTATGAGAAAAATATCAAAAATTTAGCCAAAGTAAATTTTTATATCCTGATTCCAAATATTAATTTTATTTTGTCAAATTGAACTTATAAACATTTCAAAAACTATATTTAAAGAGGGTGCACCATCAAAAGGCGGCAAAACTGCTTTTTTTGAAAAATACTTATTTTGCACGAAAAAATTATTTTGTTCTCATACCATGTTCTAGAAAATGATTAAGATGAATAATAATGTTATAAAATTGAAAATTTATTTAATACTATTCATAATGACTAGTTCTGGATAATATTATAACCATATATCGTTGTTTAGTGAAACCCAGTATTGCATACAACACACACTATCGAGGAAGGTCGCGATTGCATGTAATGCAAGCCAAGTCAGGGTTGCGTGTAGTGAAAGACTTATTTATTGTTTTTTATAATATAATGAAACCATATTTTATTTATACATTGAATATATATATATATATATATTCACTCAATGTTGCGAACTTGAAATTGTGTGTGACACGATCCAAGAATAGTGTTACGTATACTACAAGATAATGCGATGTTGCGTATAGGACAAGCTAATATTGGTGTAGTGTATAATAGAAGATCAATGAAATTAAAAATAATATAACTCATAAAATCTTGGGGTGTTAAATTCTACCCCCCTTAAAAAGAATTTCATCCTCGAAATTAATCGGGGTTATAAATCGTGTACTATTCATATAAACCCACATTGTAAAAAAGAATACTAAAACATAATTTTAAAATCAAAAGTAAGAAATGTAACGATTACCAAATTTAACTCATCACTGGGTTTCCATAAAGGAGAACATAGGTGAAAATATGGATATAGAAGAAAAATCTAACCATAAAGTTATGATGGAGAGTGGTGGAGAACATGGCTATGAAAAATCCATCAATCACAAAGCCATAAATTTGTGATGATCTAAGGTACCATCTGATTCATCAGATATAAGAGCACTAGGACAACATTTTTGGTTTTCAATATCATTTCCCTAAAGTTGAAAATTTTTAATTAGAAGAAATACTTTCTTGATTTTGATACAATCTCACTGTTGTTCGTTCTTTGAACAATTTTCACTTCATATCTTAAAGAAATGAAGTTGAATTTGTTATTTGTGAAGTGTTAACAGATCATGTGATAAAATGATGGGTCATTCCATCTATTTCAAACAAAAGGTTAGAAAAAGTTATCAAATATACATAACTCCATCCATGGTGAGGTTAATCATATATTATTCCAAAAACGAACTTATACTTCATATATCATACCGCTTAATAAAATAAAACTAGTTTCTATTAACCAGGGACTTCCTGTAGGCCAGTGGTAGGAGATAAAGGTCAGTCGCACATCGGTTGTGGGTTCGATTCCCACAGCCTTTTCCGACGCAATGGGTTGTCGCCCGTCCTGCAGGTTGTACTTTTTCTAAAACTATATTACTATAACATCCCATCAATAATATCTAAAAAAGTTCCATCCTTAAACAATACTAACTTATATCGAACATAATCCATTCCAATCTTTAGGCTTATCTGAAATACTTCGGTCCAAACTCATAGTATAAAGAAAAAAATTACTACAAAGGTTATCTACAAATAATGTGAATACAAGAATTTATCTCACATATATCATAAGATATATCTTCTTGGTTGCATTCCAAACAGATGAATACCTTAGTCATATATTCTTTTGAAACATAAATTACCATAGAACCTTAGTGAAAACATGAATACTGTCAAAAGGTAACTCTTTCCACTTACCAAAATCCCAAAAAATCTATATAATCAAACCATAATATCACTTAGTCCTTATATCAGTCATGAGCTCATGAATAAAATCAAATATCTCATTATCTTCTTATCCCTTCATTATGTGCAAATCATCTATTTTACTAAAATATCTGAATAACCTTCCATGGTTACCTGTACCATTCAACATATACTTTCATATAGTTTATGAAAAACAATACTGTAACAATCTTTAGATGATTCTTTATTCCATATTACCATACATTATTCTTTATAAACATACAATCATTCCACTAACTTCTTAAACCACTGAATGAGCTTCATCATTTCCTTCATATCATATTTCATTTGTGGTCTCTTCATCATCATCCACATATATACTATCCATATGACCATGTTTATTCTCTTCGTGAGATTTTCCATTAGGGCGTTGGTTTGCATAATGCCCATACATTCCACATTTAAAACATCTAATCATTGTTGATGTCGTAGCAATACCATTATCCTTGTCCATGGTGTTAACAGAACCTTTTCCTTTGCACTTACTTTCTTTTTTCCTTCTTTTCCACACCAAAAGCATCTTTTAGTTCCTTTGAAACAATCTCCCTAATTCCTCTTCCCACATGATTTACATGAGGAAAATTGATCTTTCCTTCTTCTATGATCATCATGAAACTCCATTTTTCTCTTACTATCTGATTCGAGAATATTACCAAAGTTGAGAATATTGATCATATTATGAGATTGATGATTATGCATAATAACGATGTTTGGACTTCCAAATCTCGTTTCATTTGGTTTCACATGAAGAATATCATTCCATTGTCCATCATATCCTCCATTATCGTGAATAATCCTATTTCTAGCCATTTTCTAAAACCCAAAAAGAATAGTGTGAGAGGAAAAAATCATGCTAGGGAAAAAACATAGTAAAGGGGGAGTACCCTCAATATCTAACAACTTAGGTTAAATTCTAGGATCATTACCGTAGTTCTAGTACTATATCCTATACGTAAACTTATCCTTATCGACATTCCTAGACATACCTTATAAATATCTCTAGGGATCTCACTAACGTTTTAACATCCTAGTTTCCAATGGTTAACTAAACCTTTCCTATGATACCAACTGTAGAGATCTAAAACTTGACGTACATAGACATTCCATTACTTTTGCGTAATACCTAATACATAACAAAAACATACACACAAGGATCGTAATAGTTTAGTGTCTTTGGAAAATCGGAATATAATATTCTAATCGTGGTGAAAGATCTTCAACATCTCCATTAATTGTCTTCCCCTTTTGTTTTCTTACCTAAAACCTTTCTTTAAATCCTGTGGAAAAGGAAAACATAAAAAGGGTGAGCTCAAATGATCAGTAAGGGTATGCATGGGTAAAATAAAACATACCATATACATTTGAACTTAAAAACATGAACATAATGTTTAAACATCAAAATCGTGAGCAATGACATAAAACATGGAAGTACATAAGACATAAATAATAATGGATCATAAATCATGATAAAATAGCATGGGAATAAAACATGTATTTGTGGAATCTATTAAGCACCTGTAATGATTTCCATATTAGCCAAGGCATTACTGCCATGACCATCTTAGTGGACAAAGTCCCTTTCTGAATTGAGTTTATTCATCATTTCAGTCCTGTAACACTGAACCGGATTAACTTACCCTTCCATCCATGTCCATATCATGAGATATAAATCTTTACCCAATGCATTGGAAGGAGATATAGGTCCCACCCATCTCATAATGAAATCATTTTTACTTGTGCCACAAAAATAAAAAAAATCATTCAAAATAACCCAATGAATAAAATGAGTTTCATAATCATCATCCCATAATCACATAAACTATATAAAAGAAATGGATATCATAAAAGTGAAATCATGTAAATTATTGAGACATTATACTTGAAACATACACATATGAAATAATGTCATCTGAGATGAAAAATGGTTTGGATAAAACACTTGAAATAAATTCTTCAGGTAAATATCCTTTCTTATTCAAAATCATTTTCTTTTCAAAAAATCCCATGAAATTTTAAAAGAAAAGGATTTTGTTGAAAATAATCATGAAATCTTGTAGAGTAAGATTCTTGAAAATAAGGCATTATAAAACCATAAAAATCTGTTCGTACCGTATAAGTTAAAAAACATTCTTCTCGTACATTTTCCTGAAAAGTCAAAAGTACCTCATAAAATAAAGATTCCATACATACCATGTAGTAAATGTCAAAATGGGTAAAAAGTAATTTAAACATACATGAATCCATTTTTAGGAAACATGGACATGGATGAGAACAATAACCCCAGTAAATACTTACGAATAAACTATCTCAGATAAGAACGAGATTGGAAAAGTTATCCCTTACCTTATGTCTGATATGTTTCATATGTATCCGAACCTCCTGTATAATGATTTAAATTATGTCATTGACTTATTACAGAATCATATTCATTTTTATGATATTATATATGGTTCACTTATGACTTTATATTACCCGTTCATTTGTAAATTCCATGTTAAAGGGCGTTTTGGGTAAAATCGTTTCATTTGTCGTCCGTGTTTTGACTTGTAATTATTCATATGATTACATAGATCATGATTACTTAATTCCAGAATATAAAAAATGATTTATATATAATATATATTCAGAATATACATCTTTATAATTGATCGATAAATGTAAATAAGTACACCGTTCATGGAGAAGGAAGGTCGTACGTACGCATGAACGCTGTTTTCGTTTCCTTATTGAATTGAATGGACTTAAGTATATGACATACATATATATATATATACATAAATCTACTAGCATTATTATTTCATATATTTAATTATTACTTATTATATATACTTTATAATCATTTTTGAATTGTTAACATGGAAAATGAATCGTATCGCGTCGTGGAGACGGTAATCCGTACGTACACACGAGTGATGATATCATTCCCATATTTATTGAATAGAATTGGAGTGAATGTTATAATATCATAGAATCAGTATTATGTTATAATAACCATATATAGTTATTCTTTACAATATTATACCCATCCATGTAAGGTGTTGGTGGAAAACAGATTACACCAGGGCGTGGAGACGGTATTCCGTACGTACGCACACGCGGTGATTACATTTTCCGTAGGATGGATAGAAGGTGAAATGGGGTTTTTTCATATTTATAATAACATATCATTATATTAGGGATACTGATGTTATTAATTAATAATGAATCAACTAAATAAGAGGGATTATAAGAAGAATAGAACTTGAAAAAAACGGTAGAAGGTATTACCACTTTATCAAAGTGCCTCCTTTAAACTTTCTTTTAGGGCACTAGAGTTGGTCGTTTGAGAGGACCAGTATCTCTAGTAGGTTTCTAAGAAAGTGGGGAAGTAAAATGGGAAGGGTTTGGCCGAGATTAAAGGCTCCAAGTTGTGTGAGTTGAAGAGGGAGGAGGTGCCCTTTTATAAGGGAGGAGAGGGGAACCTTTGGAAATATAAGAAATATTAGTTTATATTAAATTCCAACCCCACATAAAAACTTCTAAAATGACTCATATCCAAATATTATATGAGATAGGGTTTTAATATCATCAAACAATAAAATTTAGACATGTTAGGAATTTATTTTAAACATTATCAACATGATTTATCCTTATTTATCAATTTAATTTTATTTGTGGTAATAATATTATAAATTTTAAATTATTATAAATAATTACATATGTGTTATGAATTTTCAATAATTTTACACTTTATGACATTGTATAGCATATAAATTTTAATTTATAATTTGTAAATATTTTTGTGATTTTTCGAACAATTTCATAATATGTTATTTTTATAAAATAACAATAGTGTCAATTTTGAAACTATTCATTTATTTGAATTTAAATAAATTATATATAGAAGATATGTTTGAACTAAAAGCATTAATGGATTCATAAAATGTAATATGTATCTAGAAAATTAGTAGAGAACATTAAATACTTCATATAATAATTATTTTAATATTTTTAAGATTATTTATTTGATATTTTAATCAATAAAATAATTTCGACATCACTATTGTGTCAAAATTAATGATAATTATATAATCTCTAAAAATTATAAAAAAATTCATATGATGTATTTAATTTTATTAGATTTCTGGAGACTACTCATGTTCGATGTTTCATTAATTTTATCACTAAATTTAAATTATTATACTTATAATATTTAGGAAGGTGACATGTTGTCACTTTCTTTGGTTTTAATAATAATTAAATTATTTTCATTGAAAAAAGTCCATTAAATTAATCTAATACGACCCTTAGGTGATATGGGTCGACTTTTAGTCACCAATTAGATTTTGACAGGTGTTAGGGTAATTTTATAACCTTATATTTCCCCTTAATTACCCGATTTACCTTTAACTATGGTAAATAAAATTTACCGTAGTTACTATTCCTAATGCCCAAAAATAAAAAATAGCATATTAGCAAAATTTAGACCCACTGATTCCAAATATGGAATCCATTTTTCTAAATTCAAAAAACTTAAGTTTCAGTAATTAATTGAAAATTAATCTCGTTGTTAAGAAAATGTGTTTTAGAATTTAAAACATTGCCAAAGATTGAAATGTTTTTACCTATGAATTCAATGTGAAATTAATGATAATGACATAAATTATATTAAAAGGTAAAAATATATTCTATTTATACTTTAAACCCATTAAATAATATAATTTAACCATATTAATTATCTCAATGAAAAAAGATGTTTTTAATGAAAAATTAGCATATTTTTACGATTCATCAAAATATAAAAGTTATTAGAAAAATATCAAAAATTTATCCAATGTAAATTATTATATCCTGATTCCAAAGAAGAATTTGTTTTGTCAAATTGAACTTAAAATCATGTCAAAAACTAGATTTAAATTGGGTTCTCCATCAAAAGGTGGCAAAACTGCTTTTTTGAAAAATACTTATTTTACCCGAAAAATTAAATTTCTTTTCATACCATGTTCTAGAAAATGTGTAAGATGAATAATAATGTTATAAAATTCAAAATGTAGTTAATAATATTCATATAGTCTTGTTCTTGATAATATTATAACCATATATCATTGTTTAGTGAAACCAGGTATTGCGTACAACACACGCTATCGAGGAAGGTCGTGATTGCGTGTAATGCAAGCCATGTTAGGGTTGCGTGTAGTGCAAGACTTCTTTGTTGTTTTGTATAACAGAATACAACCATATTTCATTTATACATTGAATATATATATATATATATTCCCTCAATGTTGCGAACTTGAAATTGTGTGTAACATGATCCAAGAATAGTGTTACGTATACTACAAGATAATGCGGTGTTGCGTATAGTTCAAGATAATCTTGGTGTAGTGTATAATAGAAGATAAAAGAAATTAAAAATAATACATCTCATAAAATCTTGGGGTGTTACAATACCAATGGTTGAGTGAAATCTATAATTATATGAAATTGTTTACAAAGGCTAGTTCCTCATCCACAAACCACCCAAATCCATGAAATAATCGTGAAATATATATTTATGTGTCTCAATAGTCTACATAATTTGATCATCCATCAGTAAGTGAAAAATATTTTATGTATCAATTATTAGTCCAATTCAATCTCAAATATTCTTCACACCCTAAAGGTAAATTTAAGAACAAGATTAATGATGATCATACTTTAAACAATTTATTGTCACACAAATACCTATAGGCATTAACTTAAACAAACCTACATAGATCTCAATTAATTAATCTCTAATAAAAAGTGAAAATATTTCTTAAAATATTACACAATCACCTAAATATAATCATATCCAACATGACCATGAGTTAAAGTATTTAATAACCCATTGAAATTTTATCTACTTCTATTATGGGATTCCAAACAGATTAAGAAATACATTATGAACATAATGCTCAATATTAGAATTTTCTATGACTGGAAATATAGATATGAACATTACTGGATAAACAATTATGAGAAACAAATCAAAACTAACCTCTTATAAAATCGTACATAAATATCATTCAATGATGTAATTCCAATGGTGATATCTAACACTAATGTAGTACCACATAAAATATAAAAGAGTTAATGATAAACCTCCCCTGAAACAATACACAATACTAATTATCCACACGACAACCATTATTGGTTTGACCACAAACAACTCAGTATTTCTAGACATCCACTTCAGAATCCTCCAATTTGGTTTTCTTTACCGACAACACAAAATAAGGCCACCCTTTCTTCTAAAAGTGAATTATATTATACAAACATCTCTCATATAATGATCCACTTCAAAGATATCTTCCATCATTTTTCAATAATATTCTGACTCTGAAATATAATCACTACATGACATATTCATTAGTGAATCAACAACAGTGTTACGCTTTATTATTGTATATAATCCCATAAATTCATAGTAAAAAAAAATTCATCCACCATCATTGTCACAATTTTAGATTACACTAGTAAAATAAATACCTAATGAACATATGATCTATGGAATCCTAAATTTTCTCACTAATGATATAATATCTCTATTATATCATGGGAAATAATAAAAATTATAACAAAAAATCATGTGTGGAATCATTATATTTGTTGATATTTCACTACCTAGACCCATTAGAAACATCTAATATCTACTGTATCAGTACACGAAACATTCCATGATGTGAAGATTAAAGAAAAGCATCTAACTAATCTCCATAATAAAAAAAATTACGTCTATAGAATTGACTAATATAATCTTCAAACACTCAATGATTTCATAAATTATGTCAACCCATAAAAGCACATGGTCCTTTATATATAATGCTATCAAAGGACATTAAATATAATATAATTATAGTATGAACAACTTGTAATATCATAAATGACTAAGGATAATCTGAACCTTTTCAATATTCATGGGGGGGGGGAATAAATTACAATCTCGATCAGTAATCGATCTATCTGTACTCCATGATTGGACAGAAAATAAAAAAATAAAAAACACATGATCCTATAACTCTAACATCAACACCTTCTTTAATAGATTCCGATGAAGATGAAATCCCTAAAATACCCTCATATTCTATGTTACTTATTTTATATATGGGGAATACATAATCAATTAATTAATGAAACCCACCATCAATTGATCCATAAACTCTATTAATATGTTTCTGATCAACTCCATAAAATATAACAGAGCATTACTCACATATAACAATAAAAAAATTATTTTATAATCCACATAAGTACATTATAATGCATCCTTTCTTATATCAGCATCCTTCACAAAAATTTATTGATATCCCTATCACAGGTCAATCCATGAAAAAAATTATCTCATTTATGTTAAAAAAATAAATCAATAATCCTTGTATAAGGTTAATAATTATACACATTCACCTGATTTAAGTGACTATAATCGATATCGAGACACAAACTACCATCATTATAATTTATGAACAAAACCAGTGCACCTTTATGAGACATGATTTTTTGGACAAAAAAATCTAAAAACGAATTTTGATTTGTACCTACAAAAATCACAACTAAATAGAGCTCATCCTATATAGATAAATCATGATTTTCTATGAAATTGGATAAATCACTATCCCAAAATTTGTCTCTCCTCAATAGGGTTACACCAAACCTCCCATGGAATCAAATTAAGGTATAATATGCCATCATTGGAAGAATAATAAATTAATTCTTGTAAAAACTGAGCATCATCAAATCTATAATGTATGATATGGATGGAAAATTCTTCTTACACTTACATGTTTTACACACACTAAGAAACATGTAACAATCTATCCAGAAATCATAGAAAATGATATACCTCATAAAGAAATCTATAATAGAAAAAAAATAAAATATTGATAGTCCATGTTTAGGATAATGTTGTATTGATATATTTCAAAATTCATTATGTATTCAAAGGGGATATGTATCTCCTTCGCCATATCACTCCCTAGATACATCATAAAGATAAGCTCAACCACTAAATAGTGTCATCGATTCCAAGGAAAAAAGAATCCAATCAACCTCATGTCTAAAATTAGAGACTATTTTGGTTTATCTAATGGTGGGTGTAGATACTGATTCAATCAAATAATGAACGTAAGATGAATATATGCAATGTGTAGCTCAAGTATAACTGGATAGACCTCCACTGGTAACACCAAATGTTGAACCAATACATGAATTTTTACCTAAATTATATGACCCTAAAAAGAACCACCTATATGGTTTCACATTAATTATTATTGATTAGGATAATCATTGGGTTTTATTTTTCATACCCCATATACCATTTCTTGATCCCAAGTTGAAGTACCCTGCAGCTTCTAGCATAGTGTAAAAAACATCAATGTATAATCCTAATGTTTAAAAAATTTGAAATAGAACTAGATCATATATATTCGGCACACTCATCACCAATGACCACATCATACATAGGGTAAAATAACTTATTATTTTGTCGGGTCCTAAGAGATTACATCCCCAATGAACCCAAATAATAAGGGATGAATCCCACCCCTGGCAATTAAAACTATATCCTATATTAAAAATTAGAAACATAAATTAAATTCTTTTATATATAGAAAATACTAATGAATCCCCTTTCTGGATTATATATTTCATATTAGTGTCATTCCAAAAACCTCTTCTCTCAAAATCACCTCATTACATGTCATGAATAGAAGTGAGTTAAAATAGTTAAGGATCACTATATGTAGAAATTCCTTTGATGCCTCATAGTGAATTCCTCATATGTAAATTTCTTATTGGCATTAGATAAGGGTCCTGAAATTGATCTATCAGTCCACCATAATATAACTCCCCAATCTATGGGATTGAAAATCCTGGTTACTAGATACCATATTTTCCAAATATTTTTACTCAATTCGAAAATGGTCTTGGAACTTATTATATTGGATAAGAGATTCCTCATAATCTATAATAAATAAGAACCACCACTAACTAGAAATACAAAATAGCATCTTCATTTCCAATGACACCAAATCATCCTTCCATTAATGTTTCAAACTAAAGTCTATATCGAACTACTCTAAATATTCTTCAATCATTGATTATAATTTGGATCTCTCATACATCTGTAGAGTCTTGCATGAATAAAATATATGAGTTTCCCCCTCCACGTTTCATTATTAGTGAACATATTCATGTAGGGATATTATGGGACATCCCACTAAAAATCATTATAATGAAAGAAATTGGGATGTCAATGCATTACTATATATGAAAAATAAAATATGTTTATTAAATAAAAAACATTGAAATGTTTTATTTATTTATTTTATGTTCATACTAATCTAAAATTCTACCCATTTCCATCATAAGAAAAAAATAAAAAATTGGGATAATCTATTTTAGGCCTCTGCCATGAAATTAGATTCACATCATCTAGTTTACCATGTAAACATAAAGGTCCTTTCATTATATAATAGGATGGATTAAATAATCAAGTCATGTCTAGTATCCCCTGTTTAAATTTCTCAATAGGCTCTATTGATACCTTTTACTTACTAACCCATGCATTCCTCACAAGTGTGTAACTTAAAATTCCATCATATCCCTCAACCTGAAAACTTAGTACCACTATGTCACGAACCCTTCCCCCAATGGTACCCATCCAGGGACAACATTGTTAGATGGTAAATATTGATTCCCAAATCCCACCACTACTAGGATGCATTTTGTAAATAACCATCATGTGTATATCATAATAACAGATTGAAGGGAATACAATATATGATTTGGGAATTGATTGATAATATATAATTACACAACCAATAAATATTATTATAAAATTAACTTGACATCCAATTTTCTATGTGAAATTTCATTAAATCATTAAAAAGATAGTACAAGTACCAAAAAATCATAAAAATTTACCTTGAAACTTAAAACAACTCTTTTACAGCTACATGAGCTAGTAATGATCACCCTGATAACAAAACTTGTTCCTATGGAAATAAATATTGTTTATATAAATGATGTGTCGTAATAGAATGTATACTGAGGAGTATCCTCTCAATATCCACAAATGAATTTGATAATGAAATCAAAACAAAACCCAGTGACTATAAAAGGGAAAATAACTCATCACCTAATCTAATATACTATATTACCATCAATACCATGGATATATCAATAATTATCTCATAAAATCCATCCTATAACATCCCAAATAATAAAAATGATTATAACATCTATGTAATTCCCCTCTAGTACACCACTCCACCCTGATGTCAAATATATCAATCAATCTATCTCAAAAAGTAATCCATCTAGATGACCCAGGGGCTATTGTATCATTCCATTAACCTAGTAAATAACATAAAATCGCCCACTAAAACAATGAAAATTATGAATTAGATCATCCAAACATTTTATTATACATATCTATATTGTAACATTGTAGTTTCTAAGAGAAACTACAACTCGTACGTTGAGTATTACATCCTATACCATAACATACCTAACAAAACAAGAATATAGTATTTTTTTGGTTACTATATACGGAGATAAGGTTGTTTTGAATAACCATGTTGCATTATATCACAAAAAACACATATATAGTAATGGTAATCACATTGAATACCATTTCATAAAAATAATATGAGAATAGAGTAGGTAATGATGGGTTAGTCAACTTTCACTTCCTCTCCAACTATGATATTGGAGACCATACCATACCATAGACCAATAGGTGTTAATATACCTTACCAAATGGGGAGTATAAAACATGGTATCACATTACATAAAATATATACATCTTTAAACTACACGATGGACATATACATAGTCTTATGATGATCTAAAACAATCATTTATCAGTTACTCGACATCTAATTCAAGAAAGATTGTATCCAATAGGCACATGAAAAATTTATAGAAGAACATCGTCCATAAATTAAATTTTAAAATAAAAATTATGTTAACTAATACAATAAATCAATGACATCTCTTTTTCAATATTTTTAACTGATTATAATCTTATTTTTATTCCCTTTATGAAAAAACCAACAGATCAAAAAGTCTCTCAAAATTATCATTATTTCCTTTCAATTAAATCATCAAACCCATTGCTTAAAAAATTATCACTCATTAGAATATTTTATTACCATTTATTGTTGGTATCATCCAATTCTACTACAAAATATATTCATTTCCAAATAATAACAATCGTTGTCACGAAATGTTGAATAGAATGCAGAAACAAGAATCCCAACCACATAGTTTGTTAAAATAATCATTAACAATCAAGAATCCAAACATTTAGCATATTATAAATGGGTAATCCCACCCTAAACCCAAATTATTATTCCCAATTCCATCCAAAATATAATCATTCGTCAGCCAATGCATCCATCTTATCATCATTGATGCATTATCCTCGCACAAACATTGGACACCCCACCCAATATCTTGTTAAATCACCAGTCATCACACGCAAAGATCTATTCACATAAAAAGGATCCCATGAAATGAAATAATATAAGGCCACTTGAAAATATGAAAATTAAAACATGGATCCTATTCTGAAAACCCAATCAATTATTCCCTCATGACATTAAAATATATCTTAGCCCAAAAAAATTTTACGTATCAAACAATTAGTACATTACCATCTCAAATTAACAGATTCAATTGACATAGGTTACAAAAAAAAGAATACTAATGAATCATATTACAACATCTAAGAAATATTCAAGAATTATCTAAGAATTTATTTAAATTATATCATAATATAATGAAGAAATTTTTTAAATTAAATATCAACTAAGAATGACAATGACTTCCAAAAATTTAAGAAAAATATAAATATACCTCATTTGTCCATTATCCAAAAATCATTTCTATATTTATGATATTTAACCAGTTTCATCAAAACAACAAGATAATTCCATGATTTAAAAAACATTTTAAGCATGTCATAAACATATTGCACACTACCTAGTATAATAAGAGGCAATTCATTATCATAGTTGAAACACATGCAATCACAATAAAAGAACCCATGGTTCAATAATTAATTTTGTTTTATCTATATTAATATTAATTCCACCATCCCCCATAGTGATTAATCATGATAAATTTTAAATTTAATATAATATAATTGTCCAGAAACTAATCTCATATATTTATAATAAGTTCAATTTTTGGCATATAATAATAGATAAACAATGTTCAACCACCGCCATTTTAAATCACCACCAACTTGTTTTGAGTTGAATGTTACATTATAATTTTCGATTCAATTATCTTGGAAATAACAAAAACTTTAAAAAAACTATGTTTATTAACTTTTAAATTTTGCTGTATTTTAGTATTTTTTTTTTTGAAAACAGTACTTTATATAAAATACATAAATCGGTGTGATTTTTTATAAAAATGAAATATTATTATTCAATTCCTACTATCTCAATAACTGATAATATTAATCATCAAAACGACCATTGTTATAATGAGCTATATGATTTATGTATTGCATATCTGAATGAAAACCGTCATGATCATCGGATTGACATTGTCACTGATACATCATCATCGAATTTAATCACATTTTAGGTATAGGAAAAAATGAAGCCCTTTAGACTATCCAATGATTATAAAAAGAGTATATAGATTTTATTATACTAGATATAATTGTAGATATTATTTTAAATGTTCTTAAACTAAATGACTTAATAAAATTTAATAACATCTATTTGTTATATGTCAAGATCATGACCCCGGTTTTCAAGGTGTAACCTATCAGATGCTACTAATCCCAACTCAGAAATATGGTCATTATAAGATTACCTATAAATTAAATTAAATTGAAATAGTTTGGATATGATGAATTCTCAACTCAATTTATATATGGATTTCACTATGTTAACATCACCATCCCAGTCATTATAATTCTTTATGAGTTTTCGTTCTATGAAATCCATTTAAGGATTGTAATTCAATATGAATAATTTTATTTTGTAACTGTATGTTTGATTTTGGTATTGATCTATGTATTATTGGGATAAGTATATATAGGTTAATAAGATATATCAGAAAAAGGGATTTAAATGATAGGATGATAGAGACCAATCATCATATCGATGGGTTTCTTGATTAATAATCTTTGTGCACGAGATTATCATTGTATTATGGAATTCCTAAGGATTAGAAGACAAAGAAGATAACGATTCACAATATTAATGGATTTACTTGTATGGAACGATGGAATATAAATTTTTTATAAAATTGTTGATATATTTAGTCATAATTTCTTATTACATTATCTATTAAGGTTAAAGAGTAAATTATTTTGTAATATTGTAATTTATAAATAATATATTATGAATTGGACATTGATTTGTTTTAAAATGTTTGTAATATACATAACCTATATGAAAAATATTTTATTAGGTTAACTGTGATACTGAAAAAAAATCATTGATATAATTGGATTTTTGTTGGTTCAAATTTCAACACTTTATTCATGAGATAAACCTTTAGTCCAATCATTTTCACTTATGTGATATTGGGATTTGTTTTAGTTTAAAATATAAATTAAAATTCACCACCTTTTATTACCATCATTAACTATTTTGATCCATCAACTGGTATCTGAGTAGGTTCCACTACATAAGTTGTTGAATTTTTTATTCTTCTATCAATCTGATGTTTATTATGCTTTTTTAAAAAATTATTTTTATATTTTGTTAATGTAAAATTTATTTTTAAAAAAATGGTATCTATTTTCATAATATGGAATATATTATAGGTGGACCCCTTGAAAATATGAATCCTAGTCGACCACATAATTTTAATGTAAATGATTATGAGAACATGAGAGATAGAACAATAAGGTTTTTATCAATACTATATTTGAAAAATCTATAATTCTTACTATAAATTATATGAAACATGATATAGTAGTTACTACCATTACACATAATAAAATAAAATAATATAAATAGAATTATAATGTATAGAATACTCTATTTGGATCCATAAAAATGAACATATACAATCATATTTCTCCATGTGAAGATGCTAATATAATTTGGGAAATGATAGAAGTCACTAAATTTGGTACTTATAAAGGTATTGAAATAATAACATATAGGATGAGAGTATAATATCATGTTTTTTATTTTCAACGTGATGAATTAATAAAAAAATGAAACAATTATTTATGAAACTTATTAATATTTTTCATTATCTTGATGAGAAGGATAATACATATAGTATTTTTTTAAAATATTATTGAAATATTTCCTAATGAATTAGAATCCCAATGGATTTCCATAGAAGATTAATGAAAAATTAAAAATCATATAATTTATGATCCTATTGGACCTCTAATTCAATATGATGATGGATTGAATAGTGATGCTGAAAAGATGAACATGGATAATGTTTTTTTAATTCTTCAACTACTGAAAATATTACTACATAATTTCAGTCAGTAGATAATGTTATGAAATCATTGAAAGGGAAGAAATTGATTATTAAATTCTATTCAAGTTCTTCTAAAATGACTTGATATGAGTTATTTAATCATACTAGAAGGATTAATAAATTCATGGGAATGAAATATTTCAACTATATTTTCAAAAAAATTAAAAAAAAATAATGAATAAATTATTCTAATAAACTAATATGTTATGAATGAAATAATGAAGGACACATTTTAAAAGATTTGCCTACGTTCAAATGGAATTAAAAGAACCATAGTAATTTAAATTGAAATTAAAAGATGTATTATAAGTCTAAATGAATGAAAAGTTTGTACATCTCAACTACATAGGGTGAAAGAGGATGATATATAAAATCATAAAATTCTCCATAAAATAATAGCTTTGGATAGAGAAACATTGATTTATTTAATGAAATTTCTATGGAAAATAATTATCTCATGAAAAAGGATCAAACTAATGTATCCATCAATAATATTAATCTTAAATGAAATTATTATTACACTAGTGAATAGAAAAATTCTACATCAATTGAGGGATAAAATCCCTTAGCTGAGTAGGATATCAATATACCTTGTTTTGTATATGTCTTTTGGTTTACTAAACATCTTAAAAAGAGAGTTATAAAGATTGTAAAAAAAACATAATATTTACAAAGATAAATAAGCTACAGAATTTTATTGAATTTCTATTTTAATTAATGAAATATCCTATATTTATAATGATCATGAAATTTAGTATTTTAAAAAATCTAATATTTTATAATATCTTATGAAATAAATTCTTCAAAAAAATATTTTTACAAAATGGGTTTTAAATATTAGTTCTAACATATATACTACTAAGGATACGAATTCAATTGTAAAAAAGGTATGAGATTTATTATTTGAAAAAATTTAATCCATATTTACATATTGTAAGGAGAAATTTGATAATATGTACAAACAAATTATACCTCATTGTAATATTAATATAATGGTTTTTAATAATAATAAACCTGTTTTTGGGAATAACAATTTTATTACTAATAGAGTTATATTTTCCAAAAAAAATTCAATTGGATGATATTGGAACATATATAATCCCATTATATTTTTCAATACTTATATTTATATAAATCCTAATTTTAATATGAAATTTCATTTATTATATTATAATGTTGGACAAATTTGGGTACCCACTGTATTATTTTCGGATAATACCTTACTTATGAAGGTTTAGGTTTCAACATTGTAATTTTTTCATGATATTAGATAAATTACAAAGCAAAAAACATTTAATACATAGATAAATATTTCACTATACATAGGACTATAAAATATACTTATTTAAGAATATTATAAGAATGAGTAGGGGAAAGTCATTTTTGAATATAAGGAACGATGTGAAATCATTAGTTGATGATACATTGTTATTCTTGGAAAATCATAAATTTAAAATATATTATTTTTGAAGGATATATTCAAAATGATATAAGAATAATCACATTATATGGTAAATTTTATCTTTCAATCATTAAGAACGACACATGTAATATTTATATTATTCAATAATAATATATTCATTCTTCCAATCGATATCAGAATGGTTAAAATTGAAACATAGAACACCTTAAGATCAAAGACACACTGTATAATAGTGAAACAGAAGATCACTCATGGTAATGGAATATAATTTTATGAAAATTTAGTCATAAAACTATATATAAACATTCTACGAAATGACTAATGAAGGACTTACGAGAACGTTTGTTTGATACCTAAATAGTCAGTGATCATTTCAAATTTGTTATGATGTGTAAGTCATGTTTTAAATCTATTAATTATGACTCAATATATTATAGATTACAGTTAGTGCACATTGAATTATATGGAAAAAAAATGTATTTTTTGGTGGAAAATTATAGGTATATGTTTTAGTTTATGATACAAATGATTTACATTGGTCTATTTTCTAACATAAAAATCCAATTAAATTACCTATTTTAAAACATATGTCTTCATATATAAAAATGAGAAAAAAATATCCTTGTTATAACTATTCAGAGTGATCATAGTGGATAACTAGTAAATTATTATTTGGTAACATTTTTTGTATGAAATGTGTTATATAGAACATTTCAACAATAATAAATCCAAAACAAAATGGTGTAGTTGAAAGAAGAAATGGATTTATTTTAGAGATTATTAGAACCAAAATGATAGAATACCCAGTTGTTATGATTGTTCTGGATGATGCATTTATTAATTCCTAATGTAATAAAAATCTAGTTTTAATTATATATTTTATTAATAAAACTTATTAAGTGTCATGAAAAATATAGAAACCAAAACATTCCGACATTAATTTTTGGGGATACAAAGCAGTCATTATGAATATTATTGATAACTAACACAAATTTGTTTCAAAATATGATGAAGGTTTATTTTTAGGTTATTCAACTACTAGTAATTATTTATGAGTTTTCATAATAATACATGTACTTCTGAGGAAATATTACAAGTTAAATTTTATGAAAATTATCCTTCTGTTTTGAAAATACCCTAACCTACATCTTCATATTTTATTTGAAAAAATAATTTCAAAATATGTTATATATTTCTTATCATGATCGATCAATTAAAGTATATTATTTTATTGTTATATCTGAACAATATTTTTGACTCATTATTGAAGATCATAGATTTATATATCCATTAAATCAGTTGTTTCATTGGAATCATACTAGTGATAATATAATTGGTCATGTAGGTAAACCAATTTCAATTACAAGTACATTGAGAAATGAAATTTAACACCTATAATTCATATCAAAATTTCACCCTAAAAATGCTGATGATTCATTAGGTGATGAAAATTTTATAAAACATGTTATAAATAAGTATCATCAGTTTAAAATGAAAAATGATTTTAAATTGGTTTCACAACCTAAAGTAACATCAATGATTGGAGTAAAATGGTTTTTTTTGTAATCATATGTGATGAAAAGTGTATAATAGTTAGAAAGGAATCCTGACATGTTCTTAAGGGTTATGAAAATCAATAGTTAATATATTATGAATAAAATTTTTCTGTTATATAAATACTTGAATCTATACTTATACATATTGATTATATTGAACAATAAATTATTAAACTATTTCATATGGATGTGAAGTGTGTTTTTATTAATGTATTTGTTCTGGTTGATGTTTATGTAGATCAGCCAACAAGTTTTGAAAATAAAAAAACATAAAATAACTTTTTTAATACATAACAAGGGACATTATGGACTTAAACATTCCCATATATCATGGTATTATAGTTAAATAGTTTTTTATTATAGCACAATTTTTATATGGGAGTTTGGGATCCTGCAATTTTTATAGAAAATGGATTGTAAAACCATGTTTCTTGTAAAAAGTTATTTTTATAGCATTTTTTGGTTCAAACCAAAAATAATTAATCTATTACTTTATATATCTAATTAAATTTGACTTGGAAATCAGTATGATGGGTGTATTAACATACATACTAGGATTTAAAATTCCACAAAAACAATGAAACTTTTACTTATAAGCATTAGTATATAAATTTATTACTTATGAAATTATGGTATGAAAATAAAAAAATTATTAGTAATCCTGTCAAAACATAAAATTTATTAGATTGTGAAGAAGCATGGAAGCCATTTGATCAAAATACATTTAGAGTTAGAATTTAAATTCTATTTCATTTTACAATTACTCATAAGGATTTATTGTTTATAGTATGCTTATATACTAGATATCAATCGAACCCAAAAGAGTATCTACTCATGTATGTTAAAATAATTTTCATTATATAATGGGAACTATGGTTTTAGGTTTATTTTACTCTTCTATAAATTATTTTCAGTTAATAAGTTATTAAGATGCTCACTTTGGTGGATATATAATGGATATAAAAATTACATCCATAAAATCTCATATTTTTGGTGATGATTTAGTTTCATATTTATATAAGAAACTATATTTAGTATCACTTTACACTATTGAATCTGAATATTTAGTAGTAGGAAGTTACTGTGATCAACTTTTTTGGATGCAGCACACGCTCACATACAATTGAATTGGTTTTACTAATACTCAAAAAAAATCATAGAAATTCCATTTTAGTAAATGAAAAACCATCACATCACTCACATTATATGAATATAGATACAATACACCATCTCCCTTAGGATCACACACTTAAAGAAAATAAAATTTTACAATTCATCGAAGCACAAGAACAAGTTGTTAACATTTCAATAGACTTATTCATTCCGTTTGATTTTAATATATTAAATAGAACCCCGGAATGATGAATGATAAATTATTATTCATATATATTAATTAGTAAAAAACCTCATTACATCACTGGACTCCTTTTCCATATGGTGATTAATTTTTTTTTTGGTTTTTTAATCCTTTTTTTCCTAAAATTTTTTTTTCTAATGTCGTTGGTTTATTAAGATTTTATGTTTTCTCAAATTATCGAGTATTAATATTTAATTTTTCATATTACAAATTTTATAAAATATTTTGAATAAAATTTATATTATTAAACTCTCTAGATAGAAAATTTTAAATAATATATTATTTTATTTTACAAACTTTTCAAAACTGAAATATATTATATAAAAATCCTCATTGATAAAATTTTGAATACAAATTTTGCACTCAATGTGTTTTTTAAAACATCTAGAATTGTTTTTATTATAAACCTATCGAAATATGTTTTCATTATTTTATCAAAGAAGAGAAAGATACATGTTCATATGATACTATTATTTTTTGAAAGGTATTAATTTTTATTTTTTTAAATTATTCATAAATTTAGTTTATATGTGTTCATATAGTTATTAATTTAGTTTTATGAATAATTGTTTTTTTTAAAACATATGTTTTTCTAATCAAAATGATTCTTAATTCAAAAAATATTTCCTAAATGTTTTGAGAGTTAAAATTTAAATTTAAAAAATTATTCTAATAAGTATAAACTATCAGATTAGACTGTGGATTTTAATCAAATTCCGTGAATTTATTTGAATTATTAATGTCACCAAATCATTCTAATATAACGTTGGGAAAACTTTTTTCACACATATGTTCTCATTGTTATTACCCCCAACAATTATCAACAATTTTTGTGATCATATCAATATTTTTCTATTCATACGACTGATCAATAAAAGTATCAATATGATTAAAACTATTGAAGGATTTTGTGTGGAGTGAATTTTATATAGAATGAGCCGTCAATATAATATTTTATAAAAATAATTACACTACTCATAAAAAAACATTAGTTATCAATTCTATAAAAAATATTGTGCTGATGAACTAGATAATAATTTTTAGCCGCATTTCCCTAAAAGTATATGATAATTTTGAGAATTAGTTGATTTTTTTCATGGTGTGGATATGGAATAACTATAAATTATAATTTATTTTCTAAAAAGAACACCAATTATTATAAACATGTATCTAATATTACGGAAGTACATTTTAAAGGTGATTCATATTTACCATCTCACAAATTACCTTAGAAACATGGATCTTTTGTCTAGTAGATGGTTGAAGTTTACCTCTATATTTCTTATGATAATGTTATAAAATTTTCCAACCACTATCATGATGATAGAGTTATTACATTATAGATTTATGGATATCTTATATTGTGAATGGTTGAAACCAATACCCTAAAAGTATTTTATATTTTTGTTTCTATTTATTTTTTGAATATGTGAAAACTCAACTCATTAAATTTGTTTTCATTATGGTGGAATCAATCAAGAAGGACTTAGTGACATAATATATTTTAATTTTTCACATTTTTGTTATATATTTTTATTAAATTGAATTAAAATTAAAAAAATATATAATTATACATATCTAATGAGAGAAAATATTTCATTTATTATTGAAGATACAATGTCTCAAATGATGTTTGTGTTCGATTCAAAGTGAAATTTTGGTATTGATAATGTATAGAGAACTACATCTGATATAGGACCAGTTAAATGTAATCTATTTGAAAATAAATACAGTAATGTTGGGTCATCTCCACCCTATATGAAAATTAAATCAAAGAACATGTCACACAATGATTCCAATAAACTCATCGAAAATAAGGCTTAAAAGAAAATTAGAGAACCCCTATTTGGTATTGATAAATCTAAGGCTTGAGCTTTGAAAATTATAATTAATTAATAGATGAAGAAAGTTGAAAAAATGAAAAATACAAGAAGAGGATATAAGAGAAAAAAATGTAGAAATTTTATTGAAGGATGCTTGGGAAGCTTCAAAAAATCCTATAACCCTAATTATATATAAGAGTTTACTAAAACATCAATAATTATTTTTGATGTTACAATTGATTATGATAATGGAAAACTAAAAGGGATAGTTGAAGAAGATAAAAAATTGGTCCCCATAAAATATCATAAGGATACCTATAAGAGAAACAAAATTAGAACCTAGAATTTTTTGTAAATTTGTACTCAGTATTACAGGATAGTTCAAAAAATAATTAGAATAATAATTAGAAAAGTAAGAAGAAGAAAAATAATAGTATGAGGAAGAGTAATAGTTTGATTGAGATGAAATTGTGAAAAATAAAAAAATAAAGGAAAAAAGAAAACATAAAATTTATCATCATCTTAAACACCATTACCATATCATCCAGATAATGATCCAAACATAGAATAATTAGATAAAGAAAATTAATCATCCATGTAGTAAATAACATCAACTAAAAAAATAGAGAAACCAATTAAACAATCCCACACAAATTTATCTCAAATGAATGAATATGATATGTTGTGGAAATTTTAAATGTTATCTTAGATGAAATTTTTTCTCAGAAAGGATATGATATAGTAGAGATGATAAATTATGTCAGATACTCAATACCACATGATCCAAAAAAATTCCGGATAATCTGATATTGAATCAAAAATCTAATTGAATGTTTTGGATTTTATTCTACATGATTTAATAAGGATGACTGATTTGAATCAATATCATCCAAACATGTAGTGGAGTAATAAACATATTTAGAATTTCTTAAATGAAAAATATGATTCACTAAATGTTTTTATAGAAATAGTAATTAGTATTGACGTATGCATAAAAAGATTCAAATAAAAGACCAAGGAATAGTAAAGATCCTATAATAAGATATTAAAATTTTCTATCCACATCCATAATGATATTAAGGATGATGATTAATAGTTTATGAAAATAATGAAACATTCATTGTAAATGTAATTTTCCTTTGATATTATTTCCATATATGTTTCTTATTGAGGAATGCTTGTCAAAGAGTTTAGAGATATGATTGATGATCATAATGAGGAATTGAATATTTATAAACAAAAACCATACAACATGTAGTTATAAAAGAGAATATTAATAATATTTTAAGATGAGTTATTCCTTATGAATGAAGAGAATAAAATAATTTAAATGGGTGAATTTAGAAGTTCAAATGAAAGTAATAATGGTGGACTAAATCATGAATCACAAATCGTAATACATATATGTTTTTTAGAATCATGAAAAATTTAATAAGATGATTTCCATCATGAAAAAGTTGATGGGGAGTGAATGGATTTTTCATTTGAACTCTCTATGTAATGTTTTTCAAAACATTTTATATATAGTTAAATCTGAATGACTTTTTCATCCAAAGAAACGATGTTGAAATTTATTCTAATTAAATTATAATGTATATTCATTATTTCATTAAATGGATGATTAGTTAGTTAAATTATAATTTTTTAATATTATAGTACATTTCTAACTTTTCATTTCAGATATTAACTATTCTGTTTTTGAAAATCCCAATGGAGGAGATATTTTATAAAGATATTTTTAAGGGGGTAGTTCTTAAAATGGAGTGTATCTATAATATATTAAGTGAATTATTTGATAAGTATTAATAGGGGGATTTACTATATAATGTTTATCATGAATGACTATATTCTTAAAATGGAGTGTATCTATAATATATTAAGTGAATTATTTTGAAAATCCCAATGTAAATGACTATAAACTTCAATATATCATAAATATTTTATAATAATATGGGGTTTTACTATATAATGTTTATCATTAATGGTTGAAAAGAATAAAAAAGTTTATGTTATTCAATGCTAGTTTTTTCATTTAATTATTTTGTGTTGTTCATTCAAAAAACGAAGATATTGTTGATTTGAATGATAGCTTCCACTTTTCATTTACTTATTTTTGGAAATACAAAACACTTTATCAAAACCGTTTTTACAAATATTTTATTTACCATGTGTTTTAGTATGTTTTTTTTGGAAAACATTACTATATATGGAACATAGAAATAATGTAAATTTATTATGAATATAATATTTAATTTTTCAGTTAAATCCAAAAAAATTAAGGCGCATCTGATTCAATGGGATGAACTTTTTTTCTAATAGTGGGTAGACTAATGACTTGTATATCCGGCTAAAGAATGTCATGATCATCAGACTGATATTGGTACAAATGCTTCATAATTAACCTTATTCAATTTATAGAATAAAAAAATTATGTATTCCATAATATTATAGAAATTTTATAATTGGGAAATATTGATGTCTTTCTATTGGATGGAATAAAAAATAAAATTTCAATGGTGTTAAATTAACTGATTTTAGAAAATTGAAGAACAACTCATTCGTTGCGATCAATATCATGAATTGGGTCTTAATGTGAACTCTGTTAGAGGCCACTACAACCAAATCCAAAATAAGACAATTGTAAATTTAAAACAAATAAGAGTTCATTTTAAGAGTTTAGAGACGATAAATTTTTAAATTAGGTTGTCTAAATATTTATCTTCTAGAACAACTCATCACTAGCCATTTTAATTCTTTATAGAGTTGATTTACTGAGGAATCCATATAAGTATTGTAATCCTTTATGAAATATTTTATTTTTTAATAAAATTCCTAATCATGGTAAAAATAAATTGATTCTAGGGATAAGAATATATAGGTGAATAAGATCTATTATATCATGAAATTCTATGGCAAGGAAGTTATAGGTCTGTCATTATAAAGAGGTATTTCTTGGTTAAGATAGATAGATTTGACATTAATCATCATATCAAGTGGTTCTAGGAAATTAAAAGAAAGATCTGATAAAAATCCATCGGATCAAGGTATGTTCTTGTAATGTAGAACTAACCTTACAATAATTTTTAAATGATAGATATCAAATTTCTGGATTTCCGACTACCTTACCTCTTAAGGAGAAAGAGTAAAATATTTTATAATCATTAATTTAAGCATTACTATAATAATATTTTTCTATTAGTTTTCTTAATAAGTTATATTTTACCTGGTTCATGTGTTTTAGAATGTTACTATTATACTTATCATTATAAAAAATTACTTTCCAAAGATAATGTGAAACCAATAAACATAATATAGTATAATTGAATAGTTTCATGTTCTGATATCAACACATTGATCAACATACGAACCTTGTGTAAATCATTATTACTTAATATGATAATTTTTATGTTTTTGTCTAATTATAATAGTAAATTTTACACCCCTCTTATACCCATTTCATACACTTTAGATATAGAAATGTGTGGTATGGAAATACAAATCCATGAATCCATAAATCACCATCAATCCATTCTAAACAATAATTATAATAGGAACTCCAATTTCTATAATATTTTGGAAATGAAAAATCACTAAAAATAAGAAATAGTGAATAAAATAGTGTACATCAGAAAAAATGTGTTTGATTCACAACGAAAATCAAATTATAATGTCAATGATTTGATCAATGTTCACTAATTGATATAGCAGAGAAATTACTTGATAAAAATTCATATCATTGAATCTTATAGGATGGAATCCTTAAAACTAGTTATTTTTCAACCAGTCCACATGAAAACCAAATGAAATCAAGACTATTATCAAATATTCATTAATATAGGACAAAATAACAAAAAAAGTTTCATTTAATACCCCTATTAACCCTCATCAATTTCCAATTTCTATCTGGTCAAGATATATATATATATGTATATATCATTATACATTTCATTATTTAAAAAATAAGCATGAACACAACATAGAAATCCACAACTACTTATACATGGTTATGGTGGGTTTCGATCACTCTAGAAGACATGATTTATTTTAGTGCATAGCCCCATACCCAACACATTTTTTCTCTTATATATAATTCAAAAAAATTGAGAATCATTTTTCACTAATGATTGTTTCAAATAATAGATGCATCATGTACATATGAACAACATTACACCAACCAAGGGAATTTTTAGTGGACCATTTCTAACCAAAGGAATCAAACAAACTAAAAAGGCTTCCACTATGACTTTACCATCCATATTATTGGTTGTGGTACACGAAGAGCACACGACCAGTATGTCACGACCCATCCTCAGGGCCCATGCTGTGACTAACCAAAGCCCGCCTTCCAAAGGCCAAGGGCTTTTGACTATAAAAAAAGGTTTAAATCCCGATTAATAGGGAAGACATTGCCTTTAATAAGTAAAAAACCACAAAAAGGTATGAAACATAAATTAAACACTAAGTAAATGCTATATACAAAGGAATGTGCTGAAAGGAAAGGGGCCGGAAATAAAAACCAAATAGTAAAGTACATTACAACTGCAGTAAAGTAAAATAGAAACTACTGACTCGTCCTTTGGGAATCCCACGTGAAGGGTGGGTACAGGTGGTCTCCTTAGTACCTCGGGTCCGGCTGTCCGCTCCGTGTACGTCTCTCCAAGTAGTCCATCTCTAGGTACCGTCCAGCTACACAATCCTCCACTGCGATTAGTGTTGTCCATTGTTTGAATCCAACAAAACGTAGTGTGGGAATAACCTATGAAAGGGTGAGTATATGATACTCTGTAGGGACCATGAGTCCCCCAATGGACTCCCAGAACCCACGAAGGATAAACCACAGAAGAAAGATACAATCAAAACGTATCAACCAACTCTAATTAGTTATATGCCAATACATATACCTACGTTATCAATCATAGTTCGGCTCCAAATAATGAGGCCAAGAAAAACCCAATCCACACAAAAAAGCAAGTCAATAACATCGATGATAATGATTGAAATTTCTGACTCAACTCACACAGGTATACACATCTTAATGAGAGTAATATATGATTAGTTGTGGCCACTAAATCGTTTTTCACTGTCTAACGGAAAATTACTGCAGAAACCTAAAACAACAGTATGTCGTTTCTGTCAAACCCATGGAGGATTCAGTCTAGTAACATTGTTATCGTACCCACAGAGGATTCAGTCCAGTCTCATTGCTATCAAACCCACGGAGGATTCAGTCCAGCCTCGTTGCTATCGAACCCATGGAGGATTTAGTCCAGTCTCATTGTTATCGAACCCATGAAGGATTCAATCCAGTCTCATTGCTGTCGAACCCATGGAGGATTCAGTCCAGTATCATTGCTGTCGAACCCACTGAGGATTCAGTCCAGTCTCATTGTTATCGAACCCAAGAAGGATTCAGTCCAGTAGCCATCGTCGTCGAACCCACGGAGGATTCCAGTACGGTACTCGTTGCAGCCAGCTCTAGGGTTCTCCCACACAGCACGCTCGATTCCGGGAGGGTCTGCTCCTCGAGCCAAGGGGTCGATACATCAAATATCAACATTCCCTAAGTTAATGTATCACGAAGTTCTGTCTTGTTAAAAGAAACCCAATGAGACTGATGACACGTCAATCAGACGCCCAGTCTAAGAGTTATTGGCTTTTACATTTAGGGGACCAGATGGTATTACGCTTGTTCCAAACTCGGTCATTTTCCAATGTCTTCCAAAACTCACTTAGAGTATATAAAAAGGACCGTCTCATCGTAAGGGTCCCAGTGCTACAGAAGACATGTCGATCGGACGCACGGTCAAGAAGTTATTCACATTTAAGCATAACAGGCTCGGTCCGTCAAGCCCGGTGGGCTGGCAGGTGGGCCCGTCCTAGATCGGCGGGTACGACATGGCTAAGGGGTCAGCCGGGCCCGGAGGGGCGCGGCTCGGCCTGGTTGGGTGCGGCTCTACAAACTGACCGAGCGGATCGGGGTGGCGTGGCCCCCGGTCTTCTGAAACGGCGGCGCCGGGTTGCGCCGACCTCCAGTCCGGCCGGCCGATGCCGGCTGGTCTTCCCAACACGAGTGGACCACATAGGCGGGCCACTATCCTCCACACGTGGTGCCAGGAGGCGCCACGACCTTCAATGCAACAGGCAGGCGGCTGGCCGGTTTTCCGCCGAAGTGGACAGTGGAGCGCGGGCTGCGGTCCTCCGCAGTGCGGTGCACCTTGTGGTGTCGCAGTCTCCCTATCCATCCGGCTACGACCGGTCGGTTCTTATTTGGCCGAGAGGCCCACAAATTGTGGGCCTCAGTTCTTCCGCAGCGCGGCGCCCTCGTGGATCCACGGTTACTTCGGCCTGGTTGGCTTTAGTCGTCCTGTTCTTCTTCAGCCAAGCGGCCCACGGATGCGGGCCGCGGTTCTTCTATATGCTGTCGGCACACGACCAACAGATCCTCTGGTCGCCATCGCCTATGATTCTCCCACCAAAATAGTCAAGAACCATCAAAGGGTCATCGGGCCATTAATTTTTGGGACGCACCCTATACGTTTGGAAATAACAGAAGGCCATATACAATCCATAAATTCAATGATGAATGGGGTAAAAAATAATCACTTAAAATTTTTACAAACCCCTACCTCATTTTTAAGAGAATTGCACATCGATATATTGTGGAAGATGAAGGTCACAGAGGTCGGACGTCTCAGAAAACGATGTCTTCCTGTCAACATCTAAGGAAACGAATTCGTAGAACAAGTCGATTTATTGACGTAAGGGTGTGTCTGAGGAAGACATTTAGTCGACGTTCCTCACGGGCGGCTACTCCTCTTGTGGCTTGGAAGAAGATCGAAGATGGTCTCATTGTTCATCATTGGAGAGAAATGACCTTATTTATGTTCTTCTCGGAAGAACACTCTCCCCCTAACTCTCCAAATGTTCCACCACAAAAGTATCACAATCCCATTATAATAAACGGCTCCCCAATATTATAATGTTTCCATGCATTTACAATTAATTCAAAATGAAATGTTGACACCACAAATTAATTAATAAAGGCACAAATTAATCTTATGTTGGCAACATTAATGGGAGAGAGGTGGAATGTGAAAGTTTTAGCCACATCAATGGGGGGTTCATGGGAGTTTAAGGGAGTTGAGAAAAGGTGAAAGGGTTTGGGTTCTTGTTGGAACCACCACACATTATCATATCATGTGAAGTTATGTGGGGGTGGGCCCCACTACCTATCTTCCTTTGGAGATTATAACCACCCACAAAATAAAAATATCTAATTCATATTTTTCTTTATTTAACCAGAAAACCCCATGAATTAACTTACACTCTCTTGCAAATGAAACTGCGGTAAAGGTGTCCATAAGAGAATATCGGTGCTGCAAGTTCATCGGTGTCCTTAGATTTCCATTCTGAGCACTGGTTCAAAAGATATAAAATCCCAAATCTAGGTTTACTGAACGTACCCGAAATATTTTTTTTGGAAAATTATTTATAGCCACAATATAACAACTACGGGAGAGGTTAGGCTCTGCCTAGGTGGAACATGGCCCAAAAACCCAATGGTTCCCTTAGTTTTCCAATCCTAGTTACCGTTTAAAATTTAATAATTTTAAATTAAAATAATTTTCACTTAATTATTTTATATGCCGCCAAAAAATAATTTTATCTGGTGGCCATAACCGACCTAAGTTAGTATCTACTTAATGAAAGATTACCCTCACATGTTTAGCAGTGGTCTCAGATTTTTAATCTGAGTTACCGTTTGTGAGTTATAATCATTTGAAAAATAAAATTACTTTATTTTATTATTTTATTTACGGTTATGCCATTTTCAGGATTTCTCACAGGAGGCTGGTGCCGACTAAACTTAAGTCAAGCCTAGGGTAAAATTGCAATCATAAGCGCTATAATGGCCTCATATTTCTGATATGAGTAACCGTTTAAGAGTTAATCCACTTTTTCGGGAAAACTGCATACACGCGTTAATTTATGCTTAACAAAACATTGACATATCATTCCTGGCACTCCGGGCCTCGGAATCGCAAACCATCTAGAACTATGGACTCATAAAATTCCAATGAATTTAAGAAAAATAATTCCTTGAAATTTTTGTGTCTTTACAAAGTAAAATAATATCTACACCATTCCTCCAACATGTGTGTGGTGACCCTTTTTAAATAAAGCACACTTTTGATGCCTATAAAACTACTTCACACTCCCTCTCTACTACTCAGATCCTTGTATAAATAAAATGGAATCACTATGATGGAAAATACCATTAAAATATTAATAAAAAAGAAATTAATTTTTCCTAAAAATAACTAAATTGATCTGTAAAAATATTTAAACCCTCCTACAACACCAAAAAATTCACAAAAAGTCCAATCATCCACGTTTATGGATTAAAAATAATAAGTAAACACTGAACATTATATATACTAGATGATCCAATCTTTATTGTATAATATTAACATTTTAAAAAAAACTAAAATGCATACTAATCTCACAATTTGAAGAATAAAATAGTTTGTGTCTTTTTGAATTATCTCTCATAGCTTTCAATTATATAAAATAACTTTAATCTTTTATACTAATATTAAATTTTGAAATATTTAAAATGAAAAATAAAGAATAAACATTCCTTCCAAATATAGTTTTATAAACAATTTCATACTAAAAAATAAAAAAATGATGGTGTTGATCTAGAACACTCAGTAAGGAAATGCATAAAATCTTCTCATCATGGGTTATATCATAAGAACATGAGAAAATAGGAGCATTGGAAAAAAATTCCAATTAAACGGTAATAGAACAATAAGATTTATCTTTGTAAATAATTATTTAAGTATATGAATTCTAAAATGAAAAAACATATTCAATGATAGAAGTGTGTTGAATTGTTAGAAAATAATCATGATCCATGGATCCTAACATAGGAATAAGATAACGATATTTGAGTGTGGAATAAATATAAGAAAAAAATCATATTTCAAGGAGAGTAACCATGATATTCATCACATGGATGTCATGAGTAACCACCCATGTACCTTCATTGTCTTAGGTTTTCTAGAAATTAACACTTATTCTTGGGATTACCACCCATGTACTATTTTTAAACTATAGATAATCCACATATTTACCCATGGTCTTAAGATAATCCTCCTATATACCCTTTGGTTTGGGATAATATTTTTTGTAAACATGTTTTATAATAAAATATAAAACATCAATCATTGAAATAAAGGGATAAATAGTATAACACATTTAATTCATCTATATAGATGTGTGTCGCCAAAAAATAACTCAACGCATCTTTAAGAACCCATGTAATGAGAAATGGGTTTTATAAAATTTCTAGATGATATTTGTAAAATTGAAATCAAGAATGTAAACAGTTGATACCCTAAATAAAATCACTAAAAAATATATTCTTTTAAAATAATTACATTTTTATTAAAGAAAAATAAGTTTTCGGAAAATAAATCATTTAATGATAAAAAAATTGATCTGAAATTTTAAATTTGTTTTTTGAAGTGATTTTGATTTTAAAATAAATAATAATGTTAAAACCACATTAAAATTTAATTTTCAACAAGATAGGTGAACATATTTGTAATAGTATAATTTTAAAATGAACGTTCATTAGTGTGACCCTTAAGAAAGAAATAATTTTCAAAAAAGTAATTTGAAAACAACAAGGAAAAAATTATTTAAAAAAATACTTTATTAAAGGCACCATGAAAATATAGAATGATTCTGAAAAGTGAAGAGATAATTTTTTTATAATCATAATATTAATGATATCTTGAAAAATAGATATTTTAAAGGTATAATAGATACCAAATAGAATGTTCAGGGGAATAAAAACATATTATTTTTTTGGAATGGAAATACCTTTTGAATCTTTGGTAATAACAAGGTAGAAAACCTATATAGTTAAAATAGGTAGTAAAATTCACCTTTAAAAATATGTAATTGCAGATTTTATTGATCATGGAAAAACTAATATATTGATTTAAAAATAATAGTAGAAGATAATTTACTAAATAAATATAATGTAAATGTAGGAAATTCTATTTTAAAGGTTATGTGATATTGTTATCAAATATATATAATTTTTTTGAGAAATATAGTTAATTATAATTATTCATAGAGTAGGATATAATATTTTATATAGATAAAAATGGAATATCTTATGAAATAAAAAGTATAATAATATATTAATAGTATATTATGATACTAACGAAATAAAATTTTATAAAAAAAGATAATTTAACACATATTAACATTAATGAACAATATTTTCAATGCATTTATGAAATAAGCTTAAAAATAAAAAACATAACTCGATGAATGACAATATAATTTCCTAAAACTCACACCACATATTAATAATTTAAATAATAAATATATAAAATGTAGAAAATAGGATGTTTTTTTAAATAAATATTTTTTAATTTAATATTATGTTTAAAAAAACCAATACCAATATACACACCAAAAATGAAATAAGTTTCTAATAAACACATTATCATTGTAAAATACAATTGGGATTGAAAAATCAGTAGGGTAATGGTATCATATGAATCAAAATCAAATAATACTGTTATAATGAAATTTATTTTAAAATTTTAGGAAATGAAATATATTACTCATAATTGAAGGTAATATAGTATTTAATAAACACTTTAAAAAAATTATGATGTATAATATTAAACATGTCTCATGGAATTGAGAACAGAAAAAATAACCCTCACCTTGGCTCCTGATTTATTCTATGAATTTACCTTAAATCATTAATAATTAATGTGTATTAACTAAAAATTTTAATAACACTTTTCATCAATATTTCTATTTAAAAGGTTTATTTATTATAAAATATTATTTTTTTATTAAACTATTTTTACTTATGACAGTCACTTGAGTTGGTTCCATCGATTTCCCTGAAATATGATTGTATAATAACCATGGAAATATTATTTTTAATAGAATAAAATTATATAAAATTATATATTAAATTTCATTTTATTATTATATTAGTATAATATATACATTATTCCAATGTATATCTATAAATTAACACAGATAAAGAATGGTGACTCGATATGTTTATTTTAGGCTGATAAGTCTACTATTACAATTTATTTTCAATATCACATATATAGTTTTAAATTTATTCTTTAATTAATATTAATATAGTGATATATATCATATATCATCAATAAATTCTCTCATAGAACTAAAAATAAATGGTGTGTTGAAAAATAAAACCATTATTTTATGGAGGTGGTAGTCGGAAAGTACGTAGAATTGACATATCCATTTCTCATAAAATGTGATGGAATTAATATATATAATAAATTTTCATTTAAGAAACATAGTTTTTGAATTATAAATATATTTGTCATCAAATAAATCCACGTTACTAACTGTGAGACTCAGTGATGAGAAACAATCATACCCACATAAAAGATGCAATATTTCACATTTAAGCACAATTAATGGTGTTTTGTTTCTCATATTGGACATAAATAATTTAGTAATTGTTATCCCATTACTGTAACAACATTTCAATATATTTAGAATAATTTTTTCTTTTTTAGAATGTCTAGAAAATAAATTAAGATGTATATTTAGAAGTGTTGACTATGGATTGTGGAATACTCCAGTTGAGAACATTAGGTTTCCATTTGAAATATCCTAGAAAAGGTGGCCCTGTGATAACTATTTGAGGATATTGGTGAATTAGTTTGTGAGAGGATTTAAGTAGGTGGAAAAATAGGATATTATTCAGATGAAATTTTATTGAATGGCATTGCATGAGGTTGTGGAATTGATCACCTTTTATAAGAAAACAAAATTGTAATTTTGGAAGTATGCTATATATTTTGATAATTGTTTGCCACTGTTTAATATTGAAATCCTCCTAGTGTTTCATGTAATGGAATTCGTTTCATAATGTGTGTAGAATGTGTCAAAATTTAGTTTTTAACATGTCTTGAGAAATTTACCACTCGGTAAAAATTGTTTTTTCATTTTGGTGAATTAGTTTGTGAGAGGATATAAGCCATATTATCTGATTTAAAAATTATAAACAAAAATTTAATTTCTATATAATCTTATTTAATTTCCAAATTAAATAAATTATATTCTAAATTAGTTCTTTTAATATATAGAAACATTAATTACATGAAAAATATTGTTTTCACCATAATTTGTAATTAATATTATAAAACAGTAAATACATGGTAAATTCATGATGAAACATTTAAAATGAGTTAAAATTTAAAAATATCATTACATGAAATCAATAAATTTAATTTTTTAGACAAATGTTACACCATGATGATATTACATGTCCATAAATACAATTGTTACCTTTTTTCAAGATAATGATCCTTAATGTTTCTAATCATACTATTTTTTCTAAAAATAAAATAAATTGATTAAATAATATGAAAATATTTATATGAAATTTTAATTCACTTTTATAATATTTATTTAAAAAAGGTGATGAGAAATAATATAAAATATAATAAAATAGTAATAGTAATTAGATTATAATATTTTTATTGTTTTTTAAAAATTAAACATGTGTCTTATAAATTTAAAATTGTATTATTAAATGGTTTTATTCATTTTTCAAAATATATTGTTATATAAAAGGTTTCAATATACTTTAAATCATTATTTCTATGTGATAAGGTCATTAGATTGATTGTATTATGAAAAGTTTTTTTTGTGAATAACCACATAAAATAAATTATTTTAGAATAATATATAAACTAAATCGTGAAATATTATTTCCATTATTAATAAAAAATTATTTTCATTTTTCACAAATATAGTTTTACATTTTATAAATATATATAATGAATTAAATTATATAATATATAAATAAAAACAGTATTCTATTGAAAAATTCCCTTCTAAAATAGTATTTTTTCATAGAACATTCCAATATTCATTTCTAATTTAAAAAATATATTTCTATGTACTATATGATTGATTATTTTTAATTTTCTTAATAATATTCATCCAATATTCCATTGATCATATTTTTTTTTATTGAGTTTGAAATAATATATCGAACATAGTATTAATCTAAAGAAATATATATTCAAAAACTGTATGGAGTGAAAAAAATATCCGACTAATATAAAAATCAAGATATATCCCTAGATATGAAACCAATATAGAATATAAGACTTTTTTAGTCCCTGTCAGTGTATTTTAATTATTAATAAATATAGAGATGGTATTCCCTAGGTTTTCTAGAATGGATAATTCTAATTAATTTATATTTTAACATATTATTTTATACTAATAATTATGAAATAATTAATAAAATATTGAATTTTTATTCTTTAAATGTAATGAATTCAGTAGTGATGATTAAAACACATACAAAGAATGAAAATGAAACAATTTCTAAAACATGTTGACTTTTCTAATATTTATCTTCTTCATCATCAAAATGACTTCTTTTTAAAATAATTAACTAAATTTATAGCATTAAACTGTATTATATAAACATTAGAATATTTAAAACTTGGTAAATCACATCGTAACAAATGTTAATGAACATAATCTGGTAAGATCATATCAAGGGACTTATAAGTATTCACAAATAAATATATCATCCTTTTTTCATCAATCTATATAATATCAAACAACACGAATAAATTTAAATATTTATTTGAAATTCAACCCCACACTCATATAATGAAAATACACACAATTGAATTTAGTATTCCATAACATATTATTGTATATAAACTACAATATTAAAATATTAATTAATTTGTTAAATAGGTTAAGGTGAGATATTTACTAAAAAATCTTAATACACTAAAAAGTAAATAATTTATAGGAATAAAACTATTTATTTATAAAATAATAATTCAGAATCAATATGTATCAATAGAGGGATTACACTAATTAAAAAAATAAATTATTTTCCTACTGTTGATAAACCCTTTAGGCTATGAAACTATAGTATCCTACAAATATTATAACCTCAGGAAAAATAACTACAATGAATATATAAGGACAAACAAATTGAAATCTCATTTTTGAATACATAATTTTCTTACCAAGATGTATTAAATACTCTCAATATCACATTATGGGGAAACAAGTGGCATCATGATGTCTCTCATTAACTCTTATCTAGTGATTCCCTAGTGTATTAAGTTTTTCTCTTATAACTGAAGATGATCCTCAAGCTCTGTTCTATGTCAAATGATGATTCTTTATATAATCTATTTTTATTCAAAAAATAACAAAATCCAATCATTTATTTAATAAAATAATCATAACATTATCTTAAATAACATTCATAGATGGATTCCATAGTTTTAATATATATATATATATATATATCCATGATGATGAATCATTCATCCTTTGGATTCATGTATTTTTTTACACTTATAATATCAATTTGTTCGCTCAAAAAAGTATATTAATACCATTTAATAGAGTTCTGAAAAAAAAATTCCTCTCTAAATAATAATTTGGTAGAACAAAATCCACATATTTAGATCCTGTAAAATCCTCATAATAATCAAAATTATATGATGATATATTCAACTCTAAGAAACATTTAATACTTTAAAATTCTACTCTGGGAATATTAATAACAATAAATATTCTTCAATATTATCAATCTATGAACCCTCCATCAATAAAAGATATCTTGAGATGCTAATTTCGTAGAATCTTCCATTGAAAAATATTAAATTAACCCAGATTAAATTTTAAAAGTAAAATATTGATGATTTACTATAATTAAATAACAATGTGAATAGTTTCTATTGATTGATTTATTTATAATAATGTGACAATAGATTTGTGAAGCATGAATTATATCAGTTTTCAACATGATGTATGTCAATTTGTGTAAAATAATGAATCTTTGTATGTCATTTTATTTTAAAATGGGTATATTTAGCTCATGTTCAGTAAGTAAATGAGAATACTACCCATTAGTTAGGGTAATAGAAATTTATTATGGCTTATTGGTTTACAACCCTTTACATGTGATGACTCAGTATATGGCCCTACACCTTATGAAAAGTTTATTCTAGGGCCTAGAGAACTATCTACACCATGTATAAGAAGTGGATAGATTTATAAAAGAACTTTCTAATGATTCTATAATGCATAACTTGTATAATAAATAGTTTTATATTATTTCAAAGAAGTTGATTGTTATGAAATGTTGGATAAAACATTTGAGATTTACTAAGCATGTTAATTATTGGAATCATTGATGAATAAACTATTGAAATATGTATAATAAATTTTTATATTAATCCGGAAATATATAGGTAATGAATTTTATTTAAATTCTCTATATTGATTATTTATATTATTCTAGTCCTTTCAATAATTTATGGGGATGTATTATATTTTTTTTTATGAATACACAATGGTATTTCAATATGATTTCATGTGAATAATGGGTTATATTTACATTGAAGAACCATTTGTGCTATTTGAGTATGTTGTTAATTTTGGAGTTCTAGGTATTTAATATGTCTTTGAAAAAAATGACTCTAATGCGTGACATTGGATGTCCCAATATTTTAATTTTTGGATTGTATGATTTCACTATAAGGCATTAATCTAACTCTATTGAATTACATTACAATGTAAGACTTTATTATATTACATTGGATGATCGTAATACTTCATCGTGCATAATTTTCTTGAATTTTTGAATTTGATCATTTTTATGACTCGAATATCATTTGAAATTGTATCAATAAAAAATATAAATTGTGCATATAATATCACATTCCTTGTTTTACGGTGCCTTTTTAACTAATCTCATACAACATAGATAATTTCATAATTAATGGACATAATTTGACTTTAATGTCATATAATGTAGACTCAATATAAGAAAAATTTGTAATTATTTACATAAAAGAAATATTTTAGTTCCCTCCCAGTGAATTTTCTTTGTTTTTAATCATTTTTTTATCAGAATAAAAGGTTAAATTATCAAAATCATCATATGTTTTCCTATGTATTATTATGAAAATATCTCACCTATCTAATATAGTTATATTGTATGTGGTTAAAAATAACCTAAACCTCCAATAGTGTTGATAATATGTTTTTCAAGGGTAATATATGACTCAGACATCATCTGAATTAGAAGGTGTAGGATTATCATGTGGGTATGATCGTTTTAAAAACACATGTTCTATATGATTCATTATTTTAAATAAATTTTGGTCAATTTTATGGTAAAAACTATAGGAATGATCCATATTAATAATAAATATATGTTCAAATCCCAGTGGGTATTACAACCCATAATGGACCTATTTGGATTTGATAATATATAGAAACACCTTATTCACCCCCCCCTCAAATTTTTCTACATCATCCACTATGACAAAAAAATTATATTTGATCCCCAATTCCCTTTTGGTTGGATAATCTATTTAATAAAATTAAATTTTGAGAAAATTAATATCTTTAACTGCACTTAATTAATTTTGTATTATGTTAACATGAGAGATTAGAAGTGTTGTTTTAAAGTAAATATTAATGTGAGTTGAAAAGTTCCACATATTAAGGCCTCAACAATCATTCCTATCAATAATGATTTGAACGTGTCTTACAAGACCCTATAAAATAGACTGTGATGGAATCTCAGAATCTAAGAAAGAGATAAACTAAAAATTAGGACAAATAATTAGTCGATAGTGATTATAAAGGTGTGTATTTTTCGGTTAAAATAGTCCAGTATTGTTCCTATACTAAATGTTACTCATGTTGTGATAATGGGTGAATTGAATATTCTAACTAACTCTACCATGATGCTATAGATTATTTAAATAATGTTACCCTTTAATTGGTTACCAATATGTGTAGATATATTATTGGTAATTACAATGAAAATTAATAGTGTTATTTCGAAGATAATTCCATGGAAGAAGAATTGACAATAAAGTCTAGGACATAAAATCGTTTAACTAAACCTGTAAAATGTCATGAAATAAATTTTTACACTTTGCAAATAATTATTTTCAATAAATAATGAAAAATAAAAACGTTATTTTTGTGAGAAATATTTTTTTAAAGGTTGTTAAATATGGGAACCATGCCTTGGAGAAAAATTATAATGTCTCTTTGGATTTATAGTATGTGGAGCTTCATGTAAAATATAAATGAGAAAAAAGATGATAACATGTCTAGTTAGGAATGGGAATATTCTTATGGGTAAAATTTATTTATAAGTAAGGATTCAAAATAAATAGTCAGATTACGTGATAATGATATGTTTTCTCTAAAAATAAATTGTTTTGAGTATGATGTCATATTGAAAAATTTACAAAATCTAGATCCTATAACATCAAAATATTATGAGAAGATAACAATTTCTACAATAAATTTTGCAGTGATGCATTCTCTGATGAATATTCCAATTTGTTACTGAATGAAAAGTAAATCATGTAGATAATAATACACAATTTTTGAAAGAATATTTTATTTTAAAATCCAAAACAGTATTTGTTTACGAATTCCATTTATACAAAATTATCTAATTTACTTTATAAAATGTTTAAAAAATTTAGATTAAAATTTTTTAAACACTCAAAACATTCTCATGAATATAGGATAGAATGTCATGGAATATGATACCCCCAAAATAATAACAATAATTTTGTGCATTAGCCTAAATCCCACAAGAATTATAATCTGAAAAAAATTCATAAACGTGATAAGGATAATGATTAATTGGTTTCTCATACTGATGAAGTGGATTTCAACAGAGTATTATTGATTGATGTGATAATAATTTAATATTATTATCATATATATTCTCCAAATCATGGGGTATAATAGTTAGAACAGGAAATTAATATATTATATTGATACAAACAACAAAATAATAAATCATAATTCAGTCCAAGAAGAAAATATTTGAGTGATTTGAGAATTCATGTTATTAGTTCAAGATTATATGTAACAGTCATGATGAATTATAGTATAACCATACAAAATATCATTAATATACTAATGGAAAGAACTAACCACAAGATACTGAGATGGTGTCAAAACAAGAAAGTGTTTGTACCTTATTAGAAAAATATGTTAAAAAATTGTTGAATCCATCCCTTCAAAGAAACCAATAATGAAATTTGACTAGAATGATAACCTAGAGATAATAAATGATTCTAATTTAGAAATGTTTTCTAAATCATGGATTATTTTAAGATGTATATGATACTCAATAATAAAGGGAGATATCTGAAAACCAAAAGAGAATAAATTTAAGATTTGGATATGATGATTTGTACTGTAGTGTACATTCCAGAAATATTGTATATAAGAGTTGAGGGAAGGATAATAAAAGAAAATAAAATAAATTAAAATGAAATGGAAGGATTTAGGGTTTTACCTCTTTAATTATTTTACATTATAATATCCTTAATGGGTTTTTTACGGTAATTTATTATGTAATAAGGCTCATGGATGTGGGAGAGAGACTTGGGATGGGGATTCACCAGATATTAAACAATCATCATTTATTTGGAGGAATGATTAGAAGAGGTGGTGTGGGAAGGTATTAATAGTGGAGGTGAGGGTTGTTTTATCATTATTTTAATCATTAGTTTATTATTTTCTACAAGGCTCAGAACAGACTAACAATTATTACTAAATATATTAAAATAATTAAGGTTATTTCCCGATTATAGGACTAAATCATCCATACATCATCATCTACTCAATTATTCCTATATTTAGATTATAGCATAAACTTTTTTACTTATCGATTGACAAAAAAATCAAATAATTTAGAAAAAAAATTACCTTAAATATTTATCTAAGTGTATAATTAAAAAAATGACATCAATTTTATTAAAATAATTTTATAAATATGTGAAATTTAATTTTTAATTAAAATAATCATTTACGTGGAAAATATCATCTTTAAAATTATAACTGATTTTATAACATTATGAAAAATTAATTAAGTTATAAAAAATGATATGATATTCATAAGAGAGAGAATTATTAATTTATGAATATGTTTTATAAAAATGTGTTTTATTTTTTTTATTATATTTATTATAAGATTTAAAAAAACTCTTCTCTTTATTACAAATATCAACAATTAATTGATAATTTATAAAAAAAATTACTTACTAGTAATATGATATTATAATATTATATTACCATAAATAAGATGCATAAATTTTATTATCACACTCATATGAAAGGTTTTTCTTCTTTTGGACGAAGTAAAATTCATAAGGGCCATATTTCTTTTAAAAAGGTAAAGTATTTATTTCATTAATATATATTACATATAATCTATAAAAAACGTCTTATTCTATTAATTATTCATTAATAATGCCTTTTTTTGTTACTATGTGATGTTAAATGATTTATTCTATATTAAATAATATTTAGTGCATTATAAACTATCAAAGTAAATAAATAAATTTAAAATAATGCATACCTTAAAATCATGGTGGGGTTATATTCATTCCAACTTCAAAAATTTTATCCCTGAACTTTTTCATTAATATATTTATCTAAATATATGTAGGTGATTCTTCATTATAACATCTTCATGTTCGCATGTTGATTATTCCATTTTATGGTTCCTCTAAAGAATCGTTACCAGTTGAGTTGTCAAATTTCATAATATTTTCTCTCTTGTGTTAAGAATATCGATAGGACCTTCGTAGTAAGGCATGTCAGGTTCTAGTACTATTTCATCATAGGTAATTACATGTGTTGGGAAAAGTATTTACTTATTTAACAATGACATGCGAAACACATCACAATACATAAAGGGACATTGAGGAATTTATAATCGGTATATTAAAACTCTAATTATTTCCTTAATTTCAAATGGTATGATGTACATGGAGCTCATTTTACATTTCATAACAATTCTTAAGAGACCCTTCTATGGAGATAATTTAATAAAAACATGATCTCATACATAAAATTCTGAAACATTCCTCTACTTTTCAGTATAAAACTTTATTCTAATTTTTATGCTTTAATAATAACATAAGTAGTCATTACTATTGTCGTTGTCTCTTCAATATGTTCTGGTCTTATATGTTTCCTTTTAAAAAATTTATCCCTAAAATTATGAGTTCAACATCTCATGTCATATAATGTGTCATATGTAACCCTTTGAATAATACAATGAAAATAATTATTGTAAGAAAATCCCACCAAATGTAAATATTGATCCCACATACCATTAATGTTATGTTAAAATAATATACACATGACTTCAATTGTTTGATTAGACCTTTAATATAATCTGTCAGTTGGAGGGTGAAAAACAATACTCAAAGGATTATCCATATCCAAATACTTTTAAAGACTCTTCCATAATTTTGATGTAATTTGGGATTCTATATCATAAAAAATATATTGAGGTGCACTATCATGTCTTCAAACATCACTAATTTATAGTATTTCTAGGTTCTCGAGAGATAAATATTCTCTTACTTCTTGAAAATGTGTCATTTGTTTAGATGATCAACAATAACCCATATTGAGTCATTGAATCTTTGTGCGCTTGGTAGTCCTTTGAAAATGTTATATATAATATCATCCCAATTTCATATAGGAATAGGTAGGGGATTCATGACTCTTTTAGGATTTTTTATTTCATTATTCACTTATTTAAAAAAAAGTCACCTTAACACATAGTCAACATTATCCCACTTCTTGTTATCCTAACATAATTTTCTTTCAGATCTCTACACATCTATGTCCTACAAAGTTGTATAGAGAAGTTTTAACTATGTTCATCTTCTAATATTTCGGTATTTAGATATGTTATTTATGGAACACATATAGTCATTCAAGATTTCATAATTTCATACTCATACATGAAATCATCCAACCTTTCATCCTTAATGAATTTAATTTTATTTTGAAAATTATCATAATCAAATTGAGGGCATATTTTCCATTATATATGGTTTAAAAATAACTGAAAAAAGAGTGATGTTTTTAATTCCTCAAAAACCCCTATATCAGACTTTTATAAATACATGTATATATGATTTTTCTAAATCAACATTTTTGTTAGATTTCCATGATCATTCATACTGAATGGATCAACTGACTTGTTTTACGTACTTGGATGGTAGTATATTGAGAAATAATAATATTTGAGTAATTTGGTCCATCACAGTTGTCTCATATTTAGTTCATTATATGTAAATATGTCATCAAAAATTTGTGGTCCATATATATATATATAACATCATTTTCCATTTATATTGTGTCTTCGCATCTAATGAACAAAAATACTTCTACTATGTTAAGGTTATTAGTTGTATAATTTTTTCATGATTTTTCAACATCTGTTATGAATATGTAATAACTTTGTCATTTTACATAAGTCACTACCAATTAATTTATTTGATTCATCAATGTATATCACAAACCCATAAATTCTTGATGTTAGAGTCAAAATTGGATGATTGAATAATCTACCTTTCAAATCATCAATGCATTCTGTATATTCTTTTTTCCAAGCGAAATTAACCCGATTTTGTGTGGGCTTGGTTAATGGGTTAGCTGATTGGGAAAAATTCTAAACAAAACACTAACAGTAACCAAATAAACCAATGATACTATGTAAAATAGTTATTTTCATTATAATGGGCCATTATTATACTTTTATTGTCTTTATAGGATCAACAATGATTCAATCCATTGAGAGAATACGTCCTGGAAAATAAATATTGAATCTATAATTCAAACTTCCAAAATTTACCATATAACTCCTTACTTGAGAGAGCCTCAATAGTAATCCACATGTGATTCCCATGGACTACATATCTTTTTGAATTATTGAGAATGACATCATGGGATACTACGAAAAATTATTCAAATTATTCCTTCAATACTCTATTCAGTCGAACTATGAAATCATTGGGTGAGTTATTCAATATGAATATCATTACATTAAACTCATAATGTACATACCAATTCTAAAAATTTATCTTCGGAATATCTTCTTTCGTTACCCGTATTTGATGCTACACATAATAGAGGCCACTTTTTGAAAGATATTGATATATGTGAGTTTGATCAAATAAATCATCCATTCAAGGTATAAGATAATTGTTGTTTAGTACAATAGCATTGATTTTTCTATATCTAATGTACAACATCAAGGATCTATCTTTGTTTCAAAAAAAAGAGATCATGGGTCCCCAAGGAGAAACACTAGGGTTCATAAAACCCTTATTATTAAAATACTCAATTTGTTTCTTCAGATCCAATAATTCCATAGTTTCCATTCTATTAAGTTTTTTATATTGGTCTAGCATTAGGGATTATATTAGAGGTAAATTCATTTTCACGCTCCATGGGGTTTGTAGGTAATTACATAAGAAATACATCAATAAATTATTGAAAAATTGGTAAATCCAAAATTTTAAGATGAATTTCCTAATCCATAGATTTTTTTGACTTCCTCCTCAATAATAAATTTTTGTAGAGCTGCTAGAGGTGGATCTAGAAAATATTTTGATGATGATGTTTCTTAACTAAAGATAACAGATTCTTCATATTCCTTAGAAATCATAATTTATTTCTTATAGAAATAAATTATCACATTATATTTTTAAATCAAATATATTCCATGGATTATATCAAAATCAAACATAGGTATGATTATACGTTAATTAAATAAACCATGTTTATATTCCATAATGGGACCTTTCAGGGAATTTTCTTGTTTTCAATGATACTTCCCTGAGGGGTAATGACCGGAAACTCCCTTGTTAAAATGGTATATATCTACTTCTCTTGGAATATTAGGTAGATATAAAAGAGGGATTATCCAAAAAAAACATTTACTAGTTTTGATGATATTATTAATTGACCTTACAGAACATCATCATGTACTTCAATGTCGGTTGTAGTGATCTGAGAATCATTGACATCCCCCATTGGCCTCTTCTATGGTAAATTACAAAGATTTATAGTACATTAATTGGAATAATTCCCCATTTCATTTTAATTTATGCAGAGAACATCAATGATGATTTATTCCCCATAAAATAATTATCTTGATGACCCTTTTTCTACCACTTACAAAAAACCCCCCTTTCCATTCAAGCATTTAAAACGATTATTCATTCCACAACATCCAGATAATGTAAATTTTTTCGTTCCATTATTCTTCATTGATGTTTCACATTTTCCATGATTATCAGAAGACATCATATTTTCATTATTTCCTTTTAACATATAGGATTTATATTTTTTTCTCCATTTTAATTGAAAATAATAATATTTCATCATATGAATAAAATAAATTGAAAATACAGATCACATTGGACACATTTCTTATGATCTTAAAAGAAAGTATCAATCATATATTCAAAACTACAATTTTAATTAATATAATAACTCAAAAATATTGTGATGGTATCCTCTTACTCTAAAAACTCTCTTATTCACTTTCATTTAGCTGTGGAATTTTTTCTTTATTTTAGTTAGATTATCACATATAAAATATTTTTCAAAGAATGTTTCATTAAAATTTCATTGTTCCATATATTATAATTCATATTACTCTTTAGAATTATACATAAAAGACCATCATTGATCAATATATCCCTTGATAAAACCGACTTCCAATAATACATATTAATTTTTATTGCATCCTAATTTCAGAAAATTATTTTAATGGTACTGTATCTACTTCTCAGCTACCACGGTATAAGTAGTCTCACTAAAATACAGAAAATATTGCACATGAAACAATCCAACATATGTGTTTTATGGTTATTCATTATATCCGAAGAAATAATTCCTAATATGGTCATGATATTCACATCTCCAACACTAAATATGTTGTGTTCCAAGTAAGAAAATCACTACATTGATCAGATTATTGATTCCATCCCTCCATTAGGCCCCATCAATAAATAATAGGAAATAATAAGTTAGACCATAATAATAATTATTATAGATCCATATATTCAATGTAAGGGATTAGCTTAATTCTCATATTTACTAAAAATCTACTTCCATAGGTATCTACTAAACTTTCTCTGATACCAACCATAACAACCCAAACCCAAGTATTTTAGAGTCGGAAGTCAATTTATTACATTGTAATATATACAAGAGATTATATATCCATTGATTTGTTAGTCTAGAAGATATGAATATAATTGTAAATACAAAGATCCCTAATTACAATTGTAATTATTAATATCAAAAGAAAATATTTTTTTTCTTGTAACTTATATAATGAACTCATCTTTTCAAACATATGGAATAAAAAAATATAAAAGTGTGAACCAAAATAAAAATTAATGTTTTTATTATACAATAATGAATGTATAAAATTAAATTAGGAATGAAAATTATGGGAAGGTAAGTAATCTAAAAAAACATACCATCTCTACACTAAGACTGAGAATGCATCCATAGATTTTGTCATAATGAAAACCACATGGAAAGTAAAAACTATATAATTAATGAAGAAAATTCCAATAAATTGGATTTAGAATATCTGAATCATGAAACATTATATCCAAAAAAAATTATGTCAATGAAAAATATTATACGATTCTTGTCTGGAAATAAACAGGAAGTGTTTTTCACCAACTATTTTGTCACATTAAACCTAATGATGCATCGAGGGGCTATCTATAACTATGTTTCACCTATCAACGCAGGTATAAAAAATTATTAACATATTAAATAAATTAAATAACCCCCCATTATGTAAAAATGGTATACAACTATAACAATAATTATCTTCACGATACATGAAATGTTGATTTTTAATTAATGGTGACAATAAATAAAAAGGAAATATACATACTACTCACAATGAGTAAGTGGCCAAAGAGAATATAAAAATGGTTCCTATTAAAAAATGAATAAAAACATAATTATTTATTCATGAGTGAAAATTGAAAAAAAATCATGATAAATTATACCCAAATAAACTGAAAACATTGAAAAATTATTTTAGGAAATTTTAGAATTGAACCACTTCAGATCAGTTTAAGAGAGTAATCCAGTCTTTGAAGAAAAAATGGATTAAATATTAACATAAAAATAGAAAAGGGATATGATAGGTTTTCATTTTAAAAGAGTCGTATAAAAAATTATTATTACATATTATGGTGTGTAGTTCTAAATGGGAAAGAAATTGGAATGTTTCCTTAAATCATTCTTTATTATTGGGAGGAATTGAAAAAGGAACCACATAAAAAATGAATTTCCATGTAAAAGGAGGAAGAGTTAATCTAGGAAAATATATTTGGAACAAAAAATCATAACATAGGTGGGGAAATTAATAATATTTAATAATTTATTTTTGGTAATGATAGAGGAAACACGACCTAAATGAAAATTAGAGGCTCTAGAAGTATCTCTTACCTTATGTATGAAAGTGTTTTGTACATGCACATAATGTTGTAGATAATGAAATAACATTCATTAATAATTTTACTACAAAAATTTTAGATGTGTATAACATTTAGTATAATTTTATTTATTTCTTTTATATATCATTTTTATGAGTTATAAGATTCAGCACTATCATTCTAGAGTGTCTATTTCTATTGTTTTCATGATTGGTTGTCTTGCACACATGTATGGAAGTTCATGTATAATGGGATTAATTCAGTAGAAATGAAAAACTTTGTTATTAATGAAATTAAATAAAATTAATTGGTCATTTATTTAATTTATTATATATAGTAGGATGATTCAGTAGATAACACGTTAATGATAAATATTAGAATATTTTGGTGAATTTTCTATTATCACAAATTAGTTCGGTTTTATTAATTATTATTATGTATAAATACTAGTTCTGTAAAATTATATTGAATATAATAAGATTAATAAAATATTACTTAAATAGAATAGTAGTTTTATTACCAGAATTGATAGTGGAAATGTAAAATGAAAACTCATCATCCATAGTGGGAATAAATCAACACACTGCATAAGATATTTTGGCTTTTTGAATGAAATGGTGAGGATTTAGACTTTTATGATAGATTTTCCATTAACTAAATAAAATTATAGTATATATACGATGATTTAGTTTTCATTATTGTCTATATACTTTATCTTATGGAATGATAAAAAGATAAAATAAAATAAAATAAACTAAAAGTGAATGATTAAGGGTTTTACATCTGGAATTGTTCTCCTTGAGGGCCTCCTTAAGGGAATTGGGATTGGTATTTTATCGAGAAAAAAGAATATTGGGCATGGGAGATATTATTTGTAAGATTATTTGGATGATATTGGACATTCTTCAAACCTTAATTGGTCTGAGGAGAAGAGGTGGCGAGGGTGGTACATATAGTGTTGGAGAGGGGTGTTTTCTCATTATCTTATTTATTAGTTTTATTTTGCATTAAGACTGAGAGTGTGTTTACAATTATTGATAAATATATTAATATAATTAATGGTATTTATGGATTATGGGATTACATAATCTATACATAAAAACTTAATCAATAACTCATTTATTATTCTTATGCCGTAAATTATCACATTTTACTATTCACCAAAACTTCAACTATTCTAGAAAAATCCAAAAAATAAATCCAAGATTTTTTTTCATGGTTTAGAATAAAAAAGTTAACTACATTTAATTAAAACAATATTTGAAATATGGGAAATTGATATTTTAGAAAAAACATATCTTTTAATTGGAAAATAAGAATTTTTCAATTATAATTGATTTTATAACACACAGAAAAATTAATTAAAATATCTTAATATTTTATTATAATCATAAGAAATGAAAATATTAATATATTAATACCATTTATGAAAATAAAATTTCTTTTTGATTTTTATATTAATTATTAAATTGAAAATAAACCTTTATTTTAAAATCAAATATCAACAATTAATTAAAAGTTTCTGAAAAAATTAGTTTCATATAATCTGATATAATTTTATCATTTTACCATTTATAAGACTTATAAATTTTATATATACATTCATTGGCGAGTTTAATATTCTATTATTTGAAATAATATTCATAAGGGTCTCATTAATGTTCTAAATATCATGTTACGTTTTAATTACTATATTTTTCTTTAATTTCTACAAAGACATTCTAATTTCATTCATTCTTTATTTATAATGTTTATTTTTTATTCTCTAGGTGATTTCATATGATTTATAATATTTGAAAAAAAATATTGTGCTATATAAATAATTTAATGAAATGAATTTTTTTAAGAGGATACTTATCATTATATCTTGGGTGATATATAAATAAATTTAAATATAAGCATATAAATGTTATACATCCCAAATTAGATATGTTTAGTTCAATGAACAATTAATATTATTCAGTATTTATACAAAAAAATTATAAATATCAATCATATAATTTCAATAGTCAGTAAATATTCTTTTATAATACTCTTAGTATGTAGATCAGCTACGGATTTATAAAATTAATGATATAGTGATAATAATGGGTGAGTTAAAGGAAATATATTTTTACATGATACCATGTGAGTAGAGGAGTGAGATTATTATTCATTATCAAATCATAATCATTAGATCATAATTAATATAATGAACCAAAATTAAAATAAATTTAAATATCATGCCAACTATAGTCTAAAGTCAGTGTTTACATTCTTATATTGGACCCACATACAAGAAATCATCTCATAAATGATATAAATGTTTACTGTTTATATAAAACTAGTTATATAGTTGACTGTTACATTATATTTAAAAAACCATGTGTAATTATTTCTTTATGTACAGATTCTTCACTTAAGAATATTTCACTATATTAATAATTATTCACATCCGTCCATCATATGGAATAAAGATAATAATGGGATGATATCTAATGCTCAGTAAGTGTATACGTATAGTGGAAGATAACATGAATAAATTAGGAATTAAACATATGTAAAAGTAACTTTCATCCAAAAAAATAAATTCACACAATAACATAAGCATGAATAATAATATTAATGGAATAAATTATGAAGAAATAATTCCATATAAATAATAAATAAATCCTGAAACTGATTATTGGATTTTATTTTTAATCAAATAATCATATGGATATCAAATAACTAATATAAAATTAGGTAAATTCCTAAAAGTGGATAAAAATATCATCAAGGCATCATAGAAAGTCATATAATTAATGAAAGTATCAGATCTCCAATACCAATCATGTTAGTCTCATGTGACACACGGATGTATAGAGGGGCTATAATAACCATTTCACATAACATAATACATCCAATTCATTACTTATATGAAATAGGTGAAACAAAATCGACATAAACATTTTAATTGAATCTCAAATATGAAATTCAAATATTACCCCAATCAATAGGCAAGATCATAAACCATTATGAGTAATATGGACAATGATATGAAAACAGTAAATCCTAAGTCAAACTTATCATAAATCGTCTAATAAAATATTCCATATGGAATAATTAAATAATAACCTCATTAAACCATATTTTTAACAATGTAATGTTGACATTTATGAAAATACATTAAACTGATCATTGGAATATTCTTTGTGAACATACCCTTTTTACTTTGATAATAATGATTTCTAAAACATATCAAATTGAACAAAACAATTTTATTAGAAAATAATATTGAAATCATGCAATGTAATACCCAATGAAATTATTAGTCATTAATAATGTAGTATCAATTCCTTATATACAGGATATAAACATTCATTTCACCATATTGTAAAAAGGATGAAAATTGCCTTGTTTGGAATAATATAAGACGATTCCTTTATTAATAATTTATAAAAGGTCAATAATATGTCGAAATGAAATTAATAAATAATTTAATTGTAATAAAAATATTAATTAAAATATTTTAATAAAAAATATTGATGTGGAAGAATAATATTCAAAACATGGGGACTGAAATATAAACAATATTTAATAATGATAGGAATGTAAAAATACCCTTAATTATTTGGTACCATTTAAATTGTTTTGTCCCTTCAAAATAACTAAATTCAAATAAATCAAAATATAATACTAATATAAACACATTCATGAAATAATGTATCTATGTGGTTGAGTATACAATACACAAAATAAATAATTTGTGAATATTGAATTTGTCTCCCGAATGTATAAGTGGGAGGATAAATAGTTACCTTAAATGTGATTTCCTTTTTAAATGTTCTATCATCCTGAATAAAAAATACAATGTTTTTATAAATAAATTATATAACCATGATAATATATATCATAACATTTATTACTTACTAGTAATCTTTTATTATATTTGTATTAAAATTTATTGTTAATGAACATTGTTTTGAGTAAAAAATGGTTCATTTTTCATTTATGTTTTGGTTCCCCAATATTAGTATTCATAAATTTATAATGTTCAAAAAATTTATAGAATGTTAGTAATGAAATAAATTAAATTAATATAAATTATATAAGTATATATATATATATATTCAGTTTTATCTATAAAACATATAAATATAAAATGGAAATACACCATTAATTTAGATGGTTGGTCATACATACACTTGAATGTTGTTTTCACTTTTCAATGGATAGACGAAAATAAAATAAAATAGTAATAAACCATTTAATAAAAATTATTATATCATAAAAATTATATAAATCCAACATATCCATCCTCGTTACCATCCATGTAAGGAATAATTGAATAAAATCACATTACTTCATGAAGGTTGTAGTCCACTCATACCTAGGATAGATGTTATCGTTTAATAATAGATTGGAAGGAAAGAAGGTAGATTTGTAATTATTGTAAAAAATGTATAATAAATTCATTATTTAAATATATAAACAATAATAAATTCATATTACCCATTAATGAATAATGGTGATGATAAATTAATTGTATCACTACATGGAGACGATATGTCATAGGTTTGCATGAGAAACAATTTCACGTCCCATTTAATATGACCAGGGGTGGTTAATATTTTATTAATAATGAAAATTTTCTAAATTATGGATACATAATTAATTACATGATAAATTTTGGGGACATATAAGAGGACTAATAATAAATTAATTGATGGTGTTTTGGTAACACAATTATATTCCCTTCAAGAGACCTTCTTTAGATCCATTTTTTGTGATTACAAGGATTTTATTTTCTAGATACTAGTACCTCCAAAACCTATATTTGGATGTTGAGAGAGTAATGGGAAGTGAATGATTTACAATGATTTATAAATGTGGCGTGAAGTAGTGATGGAATGGTTTTCTGTTTATAATTTTTGTGAGGGGAAATTTCTAGGATTCTAAAATTATTTCATTACAATTAAGATATTCTCTAGAACAAATTACTCTAGATATAGTGAGATTATAACTCAGGGTAAGATATTGTTCAAATGACATAAAAAAATTTATAGGGGTTTTCATCTTATAAACTTATTCTCTTGGTTTAAACTCTTTGATTAGTTATTTTAATATTAACTATAATAGCTTATTATTCACAATTAATTTTTTATAATTAGACATATAAATTAACTATTGATTCATAAATGAAAAGATGATGAAATTTGGGACCATATATTACCCTCATTTTCTATATCATTATTTTAATGATATCATTATAATTTAAAGAAAAATATTATTTTGATAAATTAGTATTGATGTTAATTTTGAATATATTCCTTTAATTTGAATTTAAATAATTGAATATAAACATAAATTTAGAATATAATTCATTTAATCATTAATAAAATATCATGTTCTTCATTAATAATCACGGAATTCAATAAATAAAAAAAATTATACAACTTTTCTTATTTATAATATCATTCATTTTAGTATTCAATAAATTGAATAACCACATCATTTGCAATTAAAAAACAATTTGGTTAATTTAAAAATTAATAAAAAATTATATGTAAATAATATTCAAGAATATTATTTTACTTTTTTAAAAATTAATATTAATATTTATTAATTACATGTTATTCTCTATCTGTTTGAATAAAAGTTATTTAAAACCGACAGAGTTATATTTTGTAACATTCATTGATTTAAATATTATATGGATCATTTTCCTGGAAAATTTTCTATAGAACATATACATTTAGAGTATAATATGATAAGGGTCTAATTAAATATAGTTAATAATAATTAATATTAAATATTATGGCCTTATAACTTTATTTCAACCGAGATTAACCAGATTTACCCTTTACCAAGGAGACAAATACTTCAACAACTACTATTCATATTAAGAAAAAATTAATGTGACATATTTAAAAATAATAATAATTATTATTATAAATAAGAAATACCTCTTTCTAGATTCAATTTATATAAGTTGAAAAAAATAATTTTAAAATAACTGCACAAAAAGTGATAAAAGTGTCATCTTAGAATAATATAGCTTTTAAGCATAAAACTGCATTTATTATTATCCCACTCATAATAGAAAGAAGTTGAATGTTATTAAATTTTATTGAATATATAATAAATAAATTTCATTATAATGATTAAAAAATAGTGGCTAATTTATGTTATTATGATATACATATATTTTTCACTCAATGTTTTCAGTGAAACAATTCTATGACTTTGAAATTATTTTTTATGGATAATAGGGGAATTTATTTTATAAATGTATTAACCATATAATTTTTATAATTTAATCACTCATATTAAAATATATCATTTTAAATGGATAGGTTATCATGGTCACATAATAATATATCACTATTCCATTTAACTCTATGTTGTGTTAAACATAAGATAACATATAAAATAAAATTATTTAAAAAGAGATATACCATAAAATAATAGGGGTAAAATTATTCCATCCTACAAATAAAAGATCCTTACAATATCTATACTATTAATTCATGAATATATTTAGGTAGTGGTAGATAAATATATCTTTAGGATCCCATTTTTCCACTAATATCTTATGATTTTCCCAAATCACATTTACTAGCATAGTTCCCCAATTTCTCAACAATTTTTATCTAGATTATACAATCCTGAAAGGATCTTCAATGTAAGAGAAATTAGGTTATAAATATATTTCCTTAATATTGATCACATGATTTTTCTGTATAATATAATTCCAATATAAATAGATATGAAATACAACAATTGTTTAGAAATTCTATGTGGCATTTCAAAACAGAATGTCATAGCTCCAACTCTATCCATGATTTCAAAATGTTCTGCATTCATATGGATCATTATTCATTTCATACCAAATATTATAATACACTTCCAAGGAGTTACCTCCATAAAAATATGATCATGGCCTTGATATTCCAAATTTCTACACTAATATTCAGCAAATCCCTTTTTCCTATTTTTAAATTATTTGATATTTTATGTAGTATTGTAAATCATTTCTAATACCTCATCTACATGTTTTAGGGAAAGTGGCTTCTATTCAAAAACATCATCCGAAAAATTTTAATCAATACATCTTTTCCATATAATGATTTATAAGTATAAAATTGAATACATTAATTGAATCCATTATTATTGGTAAACTCCACCAAAAGTAAATAATGATCAAATAAAACTTGAATGTCATGTGAGAATTACATCGACATATCGAAAAATATTTTGATCATTTATTTTTTTTAACGCTTGTTTGAGGATGATAATAATTTCTCAAATAATGGTATTTATAATGATACTTCTAAATACATTTAAAAAAATCTATTATAATTCCTAAAACATGATCAGACATGATTCAAATAGGTTTACCATAATGTCTTATAACATCATTGATATATATTCCTACATGGTTATCCTGATGAAAATATTCCAATATACCATGTGAATTGTATAATTTGGTATGTCAATCAATAATAACCAATATCACATCATTCAATTTCTAATTATTTGGTGATATAGTTCCAATGTACATATTAATTTTATCAAATTTCAATGTATGAATATGGAGAGATTTTAGAACTCTTCTTTGATGTTGTCTCTCAGCCTTCACATGTGGACAAACCAAACATCTAGAAAAATTATCAATAATTTACCATGCCATATTATTTTACAATAATAGACCCTATAATAACAATATATATTTGTGCTATAAGGGTGTAAAAATAAATTTGATCTATGATTATAATATTACAATTCCCTCTTAAATACAGTTATATATGTAAGACATGGTCTCTTTAAAATTTAAAACAACATCCTTATATACCAAACCATCCAATTTCCAATCTTCATTGTCAATTATATTTTATTTAAAATTCTCATCATTACACTAAGAAAATTGTTTCTTTTAAAATAAATATATTTTGGTATTACGTTGGAAAAGGAGTGATGTTTCCCCTTCCATAATAATTCCCCAATCCATTCTAATTAAATACTTTTAAACAATATCAATTTTGATCCTCATTATGGTCAGAACTCCAAAATCATTCATATTTGACTCATCAACTATCATAATTTCCAACCCTATGTAGTATTTTATCAAGAAGTTATATTCCTTGAGTAACTCGAGAAATAATATATTCTTCTTGTTGATCACTTTAGGTTAAATTATGTATTTTAGGCTCTTATGATTACATTATTATCTCACATATTCCACCAAATATATAAATTTTTTATATCACCAATTAAAATATTACGACTTCTAAGTCAATACCATGATATGGATAGATCCCTTCTTCATTCATTATTTTTCTCTATTCATAGGTAGTGTCATTACCATTCTGTAAAGGACATAATCAAGTATCGTATTCGATGCATTTCAATATATCACAAATTCATCATTTTATGATGGCATATTAAAAATATTATCATTCACTAATGTCCTATAAAATAATTCAAAACATTATTCAAATTGGTCTTTCAATATAAAAAATCCTCTAATGAATATGTTATCTTACGGGGATTGAAATTAATAATTTTATTAATGAATCAACAATATTAACATTCCAAAACAATGAAACTATGTTACTTGATTATTTTTTTTTGTAGACCATTCCCAGTCATTCTTTTAATTCAATGTCATCTTTGAATATATATTTAGGGAATATATTACAATGAAATGAATCATTCTAAATGAACATTTCTCAATTTCTAAATTTACCGTGTAACTTTTTTTCTCTTTGAGTCTCAGTAATATTATTCACATAATTATCATGGACATCATATATCATATAGTTCACTAAGATATCATCAATAAATACCAAAACAAAACAATCAAAATATTCATTTAATACATTATTAATTACATTATTAAGGAAATCAGTTGTAATAGTCAACAAAATATAATTTCTATAAATTTATAATATCCATACGTCATTCGAAATATTTTATTTATCATTCCATACATATGTGATCTCAATTAATGATTTCCAGAATCATGCCCAATCTATAAAAAACATCAATCTATATATTTTTTTTTTCAAATAAGTCATCAATTAAATGTGGAAGATACTAGTTTAATATCATAATATCATTAATTTTCCTATAATTAGTGGAATGTCTTATTGATCCATAATTATTCTTAATAAAGATAATATGAGTCCCAGTGTGAAACATTAGGGTATTGTTATACCTTATTGTAAAATTCATATAGTTGTTCATTTAAATAATCCAAATCCATAGAGTCCATTTTATATAGAGTATTTTATATATGTATGAAATCTGGTTTTAAATAAATAGAAAACTCAATATAATGATTTGGTGGATTTATTGGTAATTAAATTAGGAATAAATCAATTTATTATTCTATTTAAGGTAGATACCAAATATTATTATTACATTTCTTAACAATTGATTATGTGTTATCTATTTCCTAAACAATATCTGCTAGAAGAGCTGTTGGGTGTGGATCTACAAATGACTCTTATTAAGTCTCCACTCAAAATATATATAATATCACATCTTCATCATGATTCATATTTTAATTATCAATATAATAATATTTTTCATGATTTTTTAATGATATTCCAATTTAGGGATTATATAAAAATATACAATAGGTACTATAAAAAATTAAAATAATTTTCCATGTTGTAGTGTCAAAGTAGGAACTCACTGACATATCCTTGTTATGGGGAGACATAAACAAGGATTATTGAGTGATAAATTCATTATTAAGGTGATAGTGAAATAACAAATTTTCTATAGATACATTTAATATATAGATAATGTCTTGATATATACTCAAATAATGAATTGGATAAGTTTTTGGATATTGGTATATAAACTCCAACCACATCATTAGGAAATTCACAAACAAATATTGCGATTATGTAATCTTGTTTGTGACCCTGCAGAATATTCTATGGAAATATCACTCTATACATTGGAAAATCATTCTCAATGTTTACCATATCTTTTTAGTTAAATCATTGTATAAACGTATTCTCCTTAATACCCTTGAAATCATGATCATGGTTTAATTTATCACAAAATATGTAAAAAAACCCCCATTCTAAGAAATCATAATCCACAGTGTTTCACTCCAAATAAAATTTAGAATATATATTTTAACCCTCTATTCTTCCCCTTTTCAATATTTCCTTTTCTAGAGTGATAAACATCACAATTTTTATAATTTTTTCAGTATATTCCATAAATGGTTGAAAATTATATTTATTTCATGATAGAACATGATACTATATTATCATTTTATGGGAATATGTTATAGGAACGTTACCTTAAACTTATTTGATAAATCAGATCAAACAAATGGTCAGTATTTTTATTTGTATTTTTTACGTCATCTAAAAAATTCCATTCTAGCCATGAAATTCAAGCATTATGAATTGTAACATTTTCATCTTACTTTTCTATTAGATTCAATAATATCCTCTCCATGTCCACTCTCTGATTTGCGAAAATTAATTTTCTATTAAAAAATCATTATAATCCATGATTTCCATGATCATCCTTTCTTCATCCCCATTAATGATTTGAATCAATATCCACCATTGATCTACATCCTCTAACAGATGATAAACTGTCATAACAATCTTCCCCCATTCATTACATTAAAAAAAGAAATATAATCTATTTGTAACCTAATAATATTTTTTCTAGAAAATTATTTTTATTTTTATGAAATTATTTAGGTTGCTAACATAAGACAAAACTTTTCCTTGTTCAACCACATTGATGATTAATAGGATGTTCTAAATGGGCATGGTTATTGGTCTTAACCTGCATCGGTTACCTCAAAATTGTTATAATATGTTCAACTCCATCAGTAATTTTAGCTCCAACATCATTATATTTATTAATATAAAATACATAAATTGATTATATACATTGATTCATTTTCTATTCTATTGATTATATTCCATTTATAAACAATATGTTGAATTTTATTAGATATTCATTTTTAATATATATTTGTTAAACTATTAAAAACATATTACAAATTTTCATTTTTTTACTAAGTAATATAATTATCATAAGATTAGTTAATTGAGGAATATTATATATGTATGGCATATAGATATGTAATAAAATATTTTTTATCTAAATCATGTCCAAATGGTTTCTACTAAACATTCGTTTATGAAAACTAAAAGACCCCACCTATGATATCCTAGAGTTAATGGTAACATTATTATATTATCATAAGATATATGTTATTTTATCCCAAAATACTGAACAATTTAATAGTCTATGAAAAGTAGACACATAGTTTAATGATACATTTTTTTGATAAACAAAACAACATATAATTTTCTTGAGTACGTTATTATTCCCTATATATCAATCATTATACACTTCCTGGAATCATATGGAAAAATAATCATAAGAAAGGTGTGAAATATGCCTCTTAGTGAGGGTATGCATACAATAAAATGTAACATCAATAAATATAGAATAAGTAATATTTAATGGTTAATATTTTCTACACATTCTATTTTATAAATAACTATAGCATGACAAATAATATGGAGGGAATAAATGAGAATAAAAAAAATTTGATATATATAATAAAATAATCCTTAATATTATCCTTTAATATCAAAAATATTCGAATAAATATATTGATAAAATAAAAAATATCATAATGAGGAAACACATGTTGGGAATCATAAAAAAAATTTTGATGCATCATCTAAGGACATCGTATATAAATGGATAAGGCCTTTTCCAATAACTAAACTAGTTTGTCTCATGAGATAAAGCGATGGATCGAGGGGATATAGCTGGCGCTACCCATAACATAAAATTAAAATTCATTCCACGGTAAATGGTATGAATCATAATGAACATTAAGATTCATATTGAGACTAGATTTAAAAATATTTATAATTACCCTATTCAATAAGCATAATCATAATCTATTCATCGTAATTTTGTAAATGGTATAAAAATAGTACATCACATATCAAACTTATTATAAATCATCCAAAATGGCAGATGTTATTATAATTGAATTAACATATTCAGGTATAATATTCAAAAAATTATGTTGATATAGATGGGAATACATTAAAATTATAATTGTAAAATTCATGAGGAATGTTATGTTTTCCCACTAACATTACATATTTTTAGAATGGTTCAAATATGAATGAAAACAGATTCATTTAAAATAATTATTTAATATTGTATAAAAATCATAAATTAAAATATTAATCATGATTTTGGAAAATTAAATTAGTTTTTTATATGTTAAAAAACATTATTTTCACACTTTTCAAAAATGATTACAAATTACTTCATAAAAAATGTCAAGAAGAATTCTTCTAAACAATTTTTAAAAAATTTAAATGCTAGGTAAAAATGTAAATAATAAATAATTGTATAGAAGTGGAAAATATTTTTAGATTATTTAAACAAGAATAATTAAGTGGATGGAAAATATTTTTCTTACACATACTTAAATATAAAAAATTCAAAATTATAATGATATTGTTAGATAAATGCATCTTAATTTGGTAGCATTTTAATAATTACCAGCATGAAATAAATAAAATCCAATTAAACATTCACTAAAAATAAGTTAAATATATTAATTATATAAAATATGAAATTCTCATTATACATACTACGAAAAATAAATAACTAGTGAGTATAAAATAGGTCTCACAGAAGTAAAACCAAGACGATAAACCCATACCTCGGGTCTGATCTTCATTGTACGTGATTGACTATACTGTAATATAAATTTAAATTTTTTATAAATATATTAATGAACCATAAAAATATTTATAATTCAACTCATGACTTACACATATTATTTTATCATCGATTTATTAACAGTTCATTCTTACAAATCATTGTGTAATAATTAATTCGTTTTTCACATATAAATTTTTGTACTATTGGTATTTATAAATTTATAAATTTTACATCATTGAAATATTGTTAATAATTATATAACTGTAATATATATATGTTATATAGATATTAATGGTCATATATAAAATTTATAGTTTTAGAAATGAATTAAATTGTTTTAGGGGAGGGTAGTTCATATATACGCATGACCGCTGTTTTAACATTTCAATGAATTAAAAAAATTAAATAAAAATAAAAATATATTCAATAATTATTATTTGATATAAATTATATATATTTATCAAATCCATCATAATTACCATCATAGTTTAATATAAATGAGAACCAACCCATAACTCTTTGTGAAGGTGATAGTCTGCACGTATGCATAAGCAACATTACCATTTCCCAAATGTTTTAGAGGTAAGAATTTATATATGATATTATAATTGAAATTATCTTATAATATTATATTTATAATATATAAACATTAAAACCATCATTATATCCTTCTATTAGATATGGTGATGTGAAATAAATTGTTTCACTATGTATGGACAATAGTTTAAACATCCACATGAACAATATATTCATATCTAATTTAGTGGGTAAGATAGTGGGTAATAGTGGTTTGATAATCATAATAACTTTTATGTATTTTTATTAAATGTAGGTAACTATTTTATTGAATATTCAAAATACTAAGAAGATGTATAAGAATAAATAAATTGAGAGACGTTGGGAAAGAAAATGTCCTATTCATTGGAATACATTCATACGATCCATTCTTCTGGAATGTAAGGTTGGTCTTTTATTGATACTTGAACCTCAATATCATATATAATTATTTTTAAATGAATAATTTTTAATGATTCGTTGAATTATGATTTTAAAAGTGGACTAAATAAGTTATGGAATAAGTGTCCATTTATAATTGACGTGAGGGGGTCCTTTGAAATATCATAAATGATTAAATAGTAATAAAGTCATTTTATAGCCCGAATTCACCAAAATGGGAAAATATTAAAAAATGTGGTTTTAAATGGTTTAAAACCACTAAAATACTAATAAATTTATATGTTTTTGTGTTGTTATTAACTTTATATTTTGGTCTAACACCATAGTAAACATATTTAAACATTAACTACGGTATCATATTTTTTACTATTAAAGGGGTATGATTCCAAATAGAATATAAATACTGATACATAAATTGAAAATGGATGAATATTTAGACCATATATTATCACCTTATTCTATTTAAATATTTTAATTTTTTGTAAATAAATTGGTAATATAATCCTTTTCATAATTTATTATTTTTTACAATTTTGAAACAATTTATTTAATTTGACATGAAATTCAAAAATAAAAGGCATTATTTTGAATATAATTCAATTAAATAACACTTATATATAATATATTAATCTAATAAAATCTTGTAACACCATAAAAAATTTATTATTTTGAAATATTTTAAATATCATTTATTTTCGTATTTAATTAATTGAATAGATAATGTGTTATAGTTTCACATGCAATTTTTTTTATTTTTGGAAAAGGCCCTGTATATAATATAATAAAAAAGAAAATTACCGAGGGGGAAAATGAGTAACAGATGTCCAAATAAAATCCAAACAAAATCAGCAAAAGTCTCATGCAGCAAGAGACCAGGTGTTCATGTTATGGTGCGGGGAACGCCCACCACTACCACGAGGAGGCCTCCCTCTTTGACCTATTTTAACTTTCTCCCATGGTACTCCTCCGTCATCCGAGATTCCATAATCAATAACTTCCTTTGATTCTTCATTTTCAAATTCATGGTTGTATTCTTGTCCTTCCTCCTCACAGCTCCCAGTTGCAAGCAGAGAAAATGTATTTGTGTGCATACCTTGGTATGCATTTTTCTCTTAGCTGATTGTGAGGTATCATGAGACATAAGAGATCCAATAGGTTCATTTTTTGATCCCCTATCCTTAGAAGATTGTGACAAGCCTACTTTAGGAGTTTACAACCCTGTTATGTCATATGAATAATCAATTGGCATCTTACAGGACTCCGACATAGCAGTATTACCAGATTCATCCTTCCTTGTCGTTTGTATAGAAGTGAGATATATTATCTTACGATTAATATAAAGGTCGTTACCTTGCACTTGATCTAGAACTGAGGGCAGCCTTTGTTTTTAGGCAGAGGGATGAGCTAGCTACTGAATCACTACATGATTGCAAAGTGATTGCAGGCTCGCTACTGAATCCACTGGTTTCAAATCCCTGCTATGTTCAATTTCACCCTTCCTAGCATGTACCTTGGGGGAGGCCAGCTCCAGTGGTTGATTATTAACATCAACCTCTATAGAGCATTTCTCATGTGCAGTGTTTCTTGTTTTCCCTTGTTCAAAGGTATCACTTTTGTATTTGGGTTTCAAAGAAATTGCGGACTCCATATTTCCTTACCCTTTCGACCCTTTGAGGCTTTTAATTTTTATTGTTGCCACATTTCTTGATCAACATCGGCTTGAATATAAAATTCTTTAGTAACCTAACTATCATCCAAATCATCATCATCTTGTTCATATTCTGAACCAGAATGAGAAGCTTCTTTCCGAGACATGGAGAGGTGTGACTCACATTTAAGATCATCCCAAGAGATTTTTTTACCCTTGAGAAAATTAACAGGAGGAAAGGGTGCATCCAACTCGGCTCCCCCAAAAGCCCTAATGGGGACTTCCGCCCCATCCCAAACCTGGGATGTAGGGGGATCCTCTATACCAGCAATACTATGAATAGAATTAGTCTGCAGATTCACTTTTTCAGAGGAGTGTTTAGCAGCAGTTCCATCTGGCTCTTTAGTCAGGGTAGTGGAATCGGTTTCTATAATTTTTTTCTTCTGCATTGGTCGGACTCATGCCCCTATAAGAGACAATTTGAACAGAATGTATTACTTCTACAATTAGAGATCAGGTGGCCTATAATACCACAGATATTGCAAAAAGGAGGAGTTATTTTATATTCAATTCTCAAATTGACCTCATCTTTCGGGTTTGAGAGAATTACATGGTCAATTAGTACAACACGTAGATCAAATTCTACTAGAATTCTTGCATAGTGACTGAAAGTTTCCATTTCTGTTGCATTATCCATACGGATTGGGATACCTATAGCCGAAGCTATGTCATAGAGAATCTCCGGGTTCCATAGTACCCAACTTAGTCCATGTACTTTAACCCAGACCTGATCACATGTATCTTTAAAATCATTGAGGTTAAAATTAAGATTCCAGTAATGAATTCAAATAACACATGTTTTGGGATTAGTCGACCCAACACCCCAAGAAATCCGTTTTAACTTAGAAGATGGGAAGATGACGTGGAAGAAACTGCGACATAAGGACAGACATTTGAAGTCAGAAAAACCACAAATCATAGCTAATCTAGAAACCAAATCGGAGACCCTACACGGCTTCATACCCTTCGACAATTAAATACGTATAATAAAAGAAAACTTACAAATATCAATTCTCTCAGAAATAGCTCCATCGGAGGCTGAGACGTGTGTCGTTGAACCTTTTCTAATGATCCACTGGCCAATCCAATCCTTAAGAATGCAAATGAAGCCCTCGAGGAAACAGCATGTGGAGAAACATTGGCGGAATCATTTTCTTGGACCACATAAATCTTCTCATGTCTTTCAACGCGATGATTGCACACATATAAAGATAGGTTGAGGCTACGGGGATGATCACAGCCACCACGAGCTCCAAGAGTTGTCGTAGGGTTTCTCTCCCGCTCCTCTATCCCCCCATCACATGTAATTTTTGTTATAATATAATAACTAAAAATATTATATAATTTATAAATGTGTATAAACATTATTTTTAAACAAAACTATAATTTATATTCATTCATATTTTTTTCATCCCTTTGTAGACACATAATATATATTTAAAACGAAGAGATGTACATTTTGAAAAATTCATTGATTTAAATATTATATTTCTCATTTTCATTGACAACTGTCCATAAAATATATCAATTTTATCTTTATATGATAACTTTTCTTGTTAAACTCCTTTATTTATAATTAATATGAAATATTATGACCTTATCACTTAGGTTTATTATAGATTAAACCTATTCTCCTATTACCGAGGTAGTGAATATTACCACAACTACTATTTACATTGACAAAAAAGGGACCTATTTACCAAATTTGAAACTATTGGTTCTAAATAAGAGAAATTTTTATATATTAAATTCCTATATAAAAAAAGATAAAATTTTAAAAAAATCATAAAAGGTGGTGAAAATCACATTTTAAAAAAATACAATTTTTATAAATTAAATTGGATTTATCATTTTTTATGACTTTTTAAAATGACAGAATATTTTATTAATGTTTAGTCATATATAACATTAAAATTAAATTAAAATAATTAAAAATTTATAAATAATTCTATCTGTTCATATATGAATATACTATGCACAAAAAAATTTGTTTTTGAGGGAATCTATTCTTTTCTTTTAATATAAATATTAATTTTATTGATAAATATGAGATTTATTTTATAAATTTGTTAAACATGAAAATTTAAAAACATTAATTCCTATTCATATCCAAAATTTATAATGGATATGTTATATATTTCTCTTAATAATAGATTATGGTTCATTTGAACTCATTGTTGCGTGTAGCAAAATCTATCCAAGATATTATTTTTTTACAAAAAGATAAATTTTAAAAAATACTGAATTTTTTAAAAAAAGGAAACATTTAGTTCGACACATTCATAATAACGACTCATTGTAATGACATGAAAATCATTATATATAGGACAACAAAGCACATGATCTGTAGGTTACATATCGAGGTCCCATACATAGTATCATATGAGATAAAAGTTTCACCCAGCTTGTTTGATCACTACAAAATTATTCTCCAACCCATTACACTATAATATGTTCATAATTATGTAATATATATATATATAATATAAGGATATTATATTTAAGAAAATTAAAAAATCAGTAACCCATGATGAAGATGGATATTTGTGCCTCTATAAAAACATCTAAATATAAGATCATTTCTAGATAAATCCTTTAAAAATGTTGTAATTATTCAAGTGTGTAAATATAACTGACTTAAGAAAATAACTAGAGTTAAATATTTATTTATAATGATATTGAGGGGATAGAATCATTTATTCTATTCAAACTAAAAAATTTAAAATGGATTAGGTCGATAAGGGAATTGTTAAGAGACATATCAATAAATTTTTTCATTTTTAATGAAAAAATAATACATATTTGATATAATATTCAGAAATGTAAATAAATATATTTTAATTAAAAAATAGTATTTTAAATTTTACTCTATATATTTTGAAATAATATTAAGAAACAGAATGTGTTTTTAATGAGTGGATGAAATGATGTTTTCATACATATTCATTAATAACATAAATGGTATAATAAATGAATATTATATCATTGTTTTGTATAGATTTTATAATTCAATAAATAATTATGGACATGATTCGTTTAATGACAAATGGAAGGTATATATAATTTAAAAAAATGGCAGATAATTGATATGTTATCCTCTTAGTTTATGCTCTATTTTTCATTATTATGTTTGTAGATCTTGTATAACAATATCATATTTATAAAAATATGCAATACCCTGGATTATCACTCATGTATAGTTCCTTTTAATTTTAGTCTAATTATTTATTTTTTATATTTTTTGGATTCTTTATGAGTTGTGAAATTTCATAGGGGTTTTCAGGGCTTCTTTAGATCCTAAAACTGATATTTTTTGGAAATTGACCATATGAAATGGTTGGCACATTGTTACCTAATAGTGTAGATAGTCAATGATTATCATGGACAATATATCCCAGTTAGTGCATGGTTATGTGGTATATCCATGTAGTATCCCTTTCTTCACATGTACATGTTCATGGATTTCGAATAGTTTTTCAGACTGTGCATACTAATTGTGCACATTCTACTTTTCTGGGTAAAATGTTTATTTTTTTTCTTAAAGCTCTAATTAAGCCTCCTCTTTATTCCTAATATGATTTTTTATAGTATTTACATCCATTTTCCCCATTTTTTATATTTATTAATCCTATGATGATGGATTTAATTATCTCTTTCATCCTGGATTTAGTTGAGTTTTTGTTCATCACGTTGGAAGTGTAGCAGTATGTATTTGATTATATTTATACCATTATCATTATCTCATGTTGTCGACCTAGTTAATCGTATCCCGGAATTTTACCTATTTTCTAAGATATAATCTGATATAATACAAATAAATGGGAAATACATAGTGGAAGATAGTCGCACAAGCCTATGTTCGGTGTTCTATAACACATCTCTCATGTTTTTTGATTTTTGAATTGTTGTGTGGGGAGAAACGATTTCATCAAGTGTCATTAATAGAAAAAATACTTCATTCTTATAATCATTAGAGTCAAATTTATAATATCTTTCCATATATGTGATTATTTTTGTTGTGGTTACTCCCACAACTCCATCTATACCACGTAGGATGTGATGCTGCAATTGGTTTTTTAGAATTTAACATGTTTGAGCCACCATTCGAGTGTGACTTTGCATGAAAATTCAAAGGGAATGATTTTATATAATAAAAATATTTATTTTTACTATCAATTTCATAATTTCAAGTACCATGTATGCTCACAAAATGACTCACCTAAGGTAATTTCATCAATTTGTAATTTAATGAGAAATTGAAATAGGTATGTGTACTAAGTATATGAAATGATTGTATTAATAATGAATGATTAATTGGTTTCATGTGTGTATCACCCCTCAAAACAATAGTGGATTGTAGTGGAATGAACCGTAATTATTGAATACGAATAAAATGGAATTAATACAGGCTTCATGCTACTTTTACTTAACTCACTTATTAATGTAGAGGCATGAATCAAAGGGATTTATAGATTAATAATGTCTTGATTAAAATGTTTCACGCTACATAAACATATATTATGAATAAAAGGCATGACTTGATCCAACAAAATAATACATGACTTCATAATTAAATATGAATTTCTTAATTAATTCTTTTCATGGACTCTTATCAAGGAATTCCTTTAGCACTCGAGAACCGCATTCTAAATCTAGGATACAACTTTATTATACTGATACCCACCTCTTTTTCAATAATTGTTTATTATTTGGATTAACATTATGACACCATATGAGCCCTTTAATATTATTAAAGGATCTATGGATACACTCCACGGATCCAGAATTGATAACTAGGTTGCATGGAAAAATATCTTATGGACCAGTCATTGCTTAGACATGTTTTACCGTGGATGAACTCCTTCAGCTCAATATGGGTGTCATTGTAGAATTCCATGGACTGTTCTCCCTTGATTACACTTTTACACTTAGCATGGATATACTTATTACTGAGTTGGTGACCATTGAAGTCTTTTATTCCTTGGTTATTACCTTTGAACTTTATTATTAAATGTCACTAAAGGTTTCCTTGTCATAATACGAAAACTTAACTATTGTTAACATGTTTATTATTTATAAATTGGAAATAATAAATTAATAGACAAGTTTTGTTCAGAAGCTAGTTGATGGATAAAGTAGGTTCTTGTTTATTTATTTACTGTGTGCTTCATTAAATTATATATATATTCTAGAACACTTTTAAATTTCTATTACATGGCTTGGATTTTATCAAAACCATTATTGTTGTCCCTCTGAGATTTATCTCACACCCTCTCTTGGAATTGTTTGGTACCCAAATTAGATTACATGGTTTTATGTGCGGATAAAGGGAAGTATACATATTCAAACATTGGATTTCTTGTTGTTCATTATAGAGCTTGATAGAAGATGACTAAGACAGAGATATGTATGTATTGTATAGTCATTGATTTCCTTCATACTTATGTATAACATATTATTCCTCTTGTCTTGTATCCATTTATTCCAGTTTCCATGTGACGTGACCAATCATCAGTTTTTGAATTCCATTCCAGTAATTTCAGTTATTGTTACTATTTTCTATATTTTCTATTGTGTATTCTGTTTACTTGTATTTCATTTGATATATACCATCTTTTTATATTCATATTTTCCGCTATACTTTTTAATGTGTGGATAGTATCCCCACAGAAATAGTAGGCCCTCGCTTCTAGTCAGCAACCTATGGCTTTTTGGGAGACACACAGGAGATGATGTGGCCCACGGGGTTCAGGTACCCTATTAAGAGGCATCTGAGATCGGGATGTCACAAATTGGTATCATAGGAGGATTTCCATTATTTATTTACTATTTGATGATAATAGACTGTGTATTAAAAACATTGGGAAATTATTCATAAACTGTTCTCAGGAATCACAAACCCATGTTCATAGTAAAACCCATGTTACAAAAAATATAATTCTTGTTTTGTTTTTCCTATTATAGTTGTGTCATTTCACCATTGGGTGATGAATATGATGTGTGGTGTTGTTGATTCTAACTCAATTAGAGAATTTTATTTCATCTGGTTCCCAATGTTATGAGGGAAAGGAGGATTGTTACATGACTCATATTAAGCACATAAAATTAACATGTTAAGAAAATTTCCATGTCATTTTGTTTAATTTAACTATTTTCCAATGCTTGATATTTCTGTGATTTTGGAGTGATTTTTTGATATTTAGCTTGTACATGTAATACCTTTGGTTGCGATTGAGAGATTTCATAACTCAATTCATGAGGTGTGTGGGCCTTCATGGGTTTGGATGTGTAATTTACCGAGTTGATCCATTAGATACAGATAAATTTTTGTTTTATCTAGTGATAGGTGTGTGGGAACTAATTCTCTAGAAATTGATATCCCTTATAATGTGAGTCATGAAATCTATAATGAATTGGTTTCACATCCTTATACCTCTATGTCATGTTTATGAATGGTAAAATAGTTAAAATGGTAATTACATGTAAAATTGAAATGAAACATATACATGAGAAATTAATGATATCTAGAAGTCTAAGTTTGTATTTTGGGTATAAATCCTTGGATAGTAAGATTTTCCATGTTAATATTCTATATGTGTTTATATCTACATAATTTTTTTCATGATATGATGTGTGTGCTGGGGAATTGTATATCAATTCTGCGACAACATCCTCAGGTCGTACGCTAGGAAGGTGGCGATTACAATGCCTCATACATGATGGGGCCTGATACACCAGTAATACTACCAGGAGTTCTACTATAGACACAACTTATTGAACCCAATCTAGGAAATGATGTCCAAGTGTGAGATAATTTATTGTGTATGATGTAGGCCATCAATGGTGCTCCTTGAGTTACACCTATGATAACTAATCTAACATTTGAGTTCTAGTAGTAGTAGAATCCTAATTTATTATGGTATGGTAGTTTGATGGATGTCGAGTCTTGGCTAGAGTCCACCCGATATATCTTCGAACATCTAAAGACACCTCCATAGCAGAGGGTCAATCATTCCACATAAATGATACGTGACTCAACCAACCATTGGTGGGTTATGAATTCTCGAGCCAGTCATCATCAGAACATGTTATTTGTTGATTTCCAAGATACCTTCTATGATAAGTTCTTTCTATATATACTGAGAGATGACAAAGCTACAGAGTTTATGCATCTCGTGTAGCGTATTATGTCAATAATGGAATATTTATCACAATTCATAGAGTTACATCATCGTTCACCACTACTAGTCGATGATGAGATTTTACGTGCGACATTTCAAGGATAGGATCAAGTACACCATCCATACATATGTGAATGTCTTTCACATGACTAATTTTTATGCAATCGTCAATCATCAAATTATCATTGAGTGTAACTATAGGTACGGTAATAGTATCATGTATAGAGGACCAGTTCTGCGGCTTGCCAGTAATTATTTTAGTGTTCGAAATGTTCCCTGGATGTTTCTCATTAAGAAAAGTGATAACCAGAGTTCCCATTTGGATAGTTCTAAATTGTGTCAACAATTTGGATGACAAGGAACGTAAAGTCTCATGGAATTTTAGTCTTGTGGTTGTATAGGTAATCATCAATATTTCTGGACGAAATTTCCACTAGCATCGTGTCGGGAGGATTTACACTAGATCCACCTCTAGGTGTGAGATATTTTACTTCCTGTCAGTTAGAATGTTGGAGTAGCACTAGTAGTTCTAGATGAGGAGGAGATCATGGTAATTATAGCCAGACCCCTGGTCACCAGTTGTTCTAGATTATATGATTTTATTTTTGTAGTCCATATACTCTATAGGTCCGTAGATAATACCATTTTAATGAACTAAAAATGATACTTGAGGATCAGGTTGTGGGACCATCTATAATATGAGGTAATATTCTTATGAAATCTATTGTAGTATCTTCTTAATTTGATAATGGTCCTTCAAAATATTTTATCTTTTTATGTATCAAGGAGAGTCTCATAATAGAGATGATATATTACTGTGGTGTTAAGACCATGGATGTGCAGTTAGGGGTACAGACAGATGGTGTATTCCAGTGGAGGGATTTCCCCTTGTGGTAGGAAGTTACCCTTTCTTTTTGAATCTCTTTGTTCTCAAGATGACAGGATTCAATGTCATTCTCCAGATGGACTTGTAAGTTTTGTATCATTATTTTGTAGGATACTATTGTCATAGGGTTTCTTTTTCACCACTAGAGGACAACTGTAATCTACATAAGGGAGAGTGGGTTGTCTAGGATTTTAGAGCTATACCAGAGCATCATGGGCTTGGTGGAGTGACAACCCGGATTGAAAATATATTAATGGTGGATCAGGGTTATCACTAATCTATTTTCTCACCATTAGTATTTCATTTCATTGATGTCAGTCCCATTTAATTTTATGAATTAACTACTGAGTTAATGTTAGAGTTTTTATATTGATCTTCTTCTGGGAGCAGCTCGGGTGTCCATTCTTTCATATAGGTGGAATCAATATAGCTTATGGAGCTTAAACAAAAGTTGGAAGATTTATAGGAGAAAGGTTTAATATGGCATAGTGCATATTTTTTGGGTTCTCCCATTCTTTTTTTCCAAGAATAAATACGAAACATTATGTTTATGTGTGTATTATATACGATTGAACTAGGTTACTGTCAACAACTATTACCCACTTCCCTGAACCGATGATCTCTTCAACCAGCTGCAAGAAGAAAATGACTTCTTGAAGATTGACCTAAGATCGTTTTATCATCATGTATGAGTTTGGCTAATATACATACCTCATATAGCTTTCTATAGTAGGTATAGTCTATATGAAAACCTTGTTATGACCTTTGGTCTTACAAATGTGCCCGCCACTTTCATGTATTTGGGGAATAGGGTTTTCTTCACCTACATAGAAATTTCTATCATAATTTTTTGTTGAAGACACCTTGTTGTATTCTCACAATTGTAGAGGTCATTCCAATCATCAAGAGGTTGTTTTGATTACACAGATTGGAATTATTATTTTTGACAAGCTTCATAAATTCCACTTTTGGATCAAGAACTTTCAATTCACGACTCATATTATCTCAAAGTAAAGCATGTTTATTGACCTAGAAAATGATAGTGATGTTGATACCTAATACATACCAATAATGTGTTGGATAGAAATATTTTATTGGGGATGGTTATATATTACATTCATTTCATACTAGACTTTTCCCTCCTTGATTCGCCTCTCAATGGTCCTACAAATAAGGACGTCAAGTACCTGCAGTTAGAATAATGTGAAAATACTTTTCGGAGGTAAAAAGGGAATCCTGCAATTTCTTCTATTCTGACACTTCCAGATCCAAGAATAAAATATACTTTTTCTTATGATGGGTCCGGAATAGTCTTCATAGTAGTGAATATGTCGGGAAAAAATTGGTTGTGTATGGATCTTTGCAATTGATACCAAATGAGTCAAACTAACTTCTGCACAACCTTGATCTAATAAAACTTTTCTTTGACTTTTTTTGTCAGATAGACTATTGGTTAGGTGATAAATGTTTAGTGTACACAGACAAGAAGAGACACAAATATTTCTTTTCAAGTTGTCAAATGAACCTCAAATAGTAAATATCGGTTAAATATCTATAGTGAATTTATATTGAGTTTTTCTATTTTCCAGGGAAGTGAAATGTAGTTGCAGATACACTAAGTCATAAATCTCAAGTATGTGTCTTATGGGAATCTTTTGATGAATGAATGATAATTGCCAGGTTTTTTGAGTTGTATCTTGAGTTAAATGATATTCACAATCAGTATTCTCTTTTATCATATGAAGTTATCTCTTATTATATTGTGAAGGTTATGAGTAGATGGTTTTTAGATCATCAAGGTTTGGTTCTACATGAGAGTATATAATGATATTTTCATCCTCATGATAGGTCTACAGACTAATACGACATCCGACATATCAATGGATGTGTCTATATCCCTAAAAATATAAGAGATGAGTTGATGGGTGAGTCCAACACCTCACAGTGGGTAGTTCATCCAGGAATATCAAAGATGTATAAATACATACAACCTCAATATTTCTTTCCAAGGATTAAATGTCATATAGAAGTGTTTATCCCTAGGCATTCCTCCTTTTGGAAAGTGAAGGAGTAGAACCAGAGTCATGTATACCAGTTATAGACATTTCTAGTCATATAATGGAAATGTGAACATGATTTTATCTATTTTTATTTATCTTACCTAAGATTCCTAAGGGTAGAGATGCTATATGTGTAGTTTTTTATTGACTAAATATTGAATCCCACTTCATTCCAATTCTAGAGAATTTATTTGTCAATGAGCTGGGAAGACAGTCTGTCTATGAGATCATATGAATCTATGGGGTCTGATGAAATACCATTTCATATAGAGATTCTCATTTCATGTCTCAGTTATTGTAAGGATTGTAAAAGGTTATGGGAACACATGTGAATCTACGCACAACATTGGATCCTCGGTCTGAGAAACAATCAGAATAGAGAATAAATGTTCTAGGAGATATTCTCTGATCATGTTCCCTGTTATTAAATGGTTCATGGGGAAATCATATCCCTCTCATAAAATTATCCATTAATAGTATCATTCAGGATATGATTCAATGGTCTCATTTTGACGACTTGTATGGTAGCACATATTGATAACCACTATTCTAGCTTGAGGTAGGTGAGGAAACAATTCTAGGTTCTTGTCTAATTCAGGAGACATTGGAGAAGGTTCAGATAATCAGAATGCATATGACTACTACACAATCTAGACAGAAATATTATGTTAATCCCTATTTAAGGCCTCTAGAGTTTGAGTATGGGTATCAAGTTTTCAATATAATATGGCCCATTATAGGGAATAGATAGTTGAGAAACATGGGAAGTTTTCACTTTTTTATGTAGGCATTTTTCAAATTATGGAGAGAATTTGGCCAATTGAATATTGATTGATACTACCCTAGAGGTATATATCCATGCATTATTTTCTCATTATTTCATATCTTCTCCAGTATCACGCTGACCAGTCTCAATATTTATATCCATAGTAAGTTGAGTTTGATGTTGATGCTAACTTGGATGATTATCCCATACATATCATTGACCAGAGCATGAAGGCTCTACAATGCTGGTATGTCCCATTGGTATGTGTGTTATTCTTGCACAGCTGAGTATAGGATGGTTCGTGGGTGAGGTAATACACCAATGGCCAAAGTTTTTCTTAGATAGTGCTTCACAATCCTTTGAATGTCAACATAGGGATGAGTTATTTTAAGGGGTAAGACTATAAGAAGTAAGGTTTTCACTTAGGTATAAATAAATAAATTTTCGGACTCATTAATTATGTTTGATTTTTTTTTTGGATTCCTCATGAGTTATAAAAGGTCTTAAGGCTGTCCAGGTCTTGTTCAGATCCCAGAATCAATCTATTTGGAAAACTGGCCATGTCACATAGTTGTGGAATGGTTGGAGCATGGTATGCTTAACTGTGTAGATCGTAAATTCATGAGAAGAACTATATCTCACTGTTGGCGCATTACCATGTGGCCTAACTCTACAGGTTACCTTTCTTCATAGGTACGCTTTCATGGTTTTTTCTTTTTTCCAACTGTGAAGAGGATAATTTTATTGGTAAAATGTCTCTTTTCCCTTAATGATATAATTATTCTACCACTTCATCCCTAATTAGAATTTCAGTGGGATTTACCTCCATGTAGCTCATATAAGCATTTTTTAATGCCAAATATTATGATTGAATGATCTCTTCCAATTTGGATACAATCAATCTTATGTTCATCACTTTGGATGCACAATGGTACATACTCAAGTCTATTTAAACCATTATCATCATCTCTTTCCCTCAACATAGAAATCAAGGTGTGAGTATTTTTTCACTACTCATAGATCTATTAAAATCCTAGCCAATTAAAATTCCAATACAATAGTAGTAGAGTCATACAAGACTATGTATGGTGTTCTATAAGTCATCCCAAAATTTCATTGATTTTGGAATTGTCCTATGGGGACCACTGATTTAATCATTCGTTCTTAATATAAATTATATTTCACACATATAATCATTAGAATCGTATGGATGTGATTTTTCCTTATATGAGATTTATTATTGAAGGTTACTCCCAAAACTCCATCCATTCCATTTTAGATGTTATTCCACAATAGGGTTTTCTGCATTTGAAATGTATGAGCCATCGTTCGAGTGTGACTTTTCATGACCCGTCCAATAGTAATCATTTATATTTTAATTGGAATGATTTATATTTTTAATTTAATAATTGAATATTATTTTTATTATAACCACTTGTCCCACCAACAATATGTGATTCAACTGATAATTAAATATAAAATAGAAATTGGCACGTATACTACATATTTGACATGGATAGATTAATTGTGAATGATTAATTGGGTTGATGTCCATATTTTTCCTCACTATATTAATGGAAGGTATATGAATTAACCTTAAATATTAACTATTCATTAATGGAAAATAATAATTGTAGTGTTCTACATGAACTTGACACCATAATGAATGGAAAGCCTTGAACCGATTGCGCTTATTGGGTAATTATGAATTCATTAAAAGTTGTGAGGTAACCGAAAATGTCACACAAGTGAAGTGAAATTCTAGAACCAAATTAATTATTACATGAATTTATAATTAAAATTTATTGGTCGTACTCGATATATCATTGGATTATTACCATTGAATGCCTTGAGCACTCGGAACCCCATTATGATTCAAGGATATGGATTACATAGGTTGGGAACCACCTAAATATTGATACTTTTATATTATTTTGATTCCCATTATTACGCCCTAATATCCATTAAATATTTTTACAAGTCTCAATGCATACACTCATTGGATCCAACATTGACAAGTAGGTTCGGAGGTTAAATCCCATTGCCACAATCATTGATTAGCCCCATATTACCAGGCATAAACACCATTGACATGGTATCCAAATCATTATGTAATTATTTGGAATATAATCCATAGATTACACTCATAACCTTATACAATCTACAATTATTTTTGATTTGGAAACACTTGAAGTCTTCATGCCCAAATCCATTACTTTGAAACATCATTATTAAATGACATTGCATGTTTCCATGCCATAACATAGAACCTTCACTATTATTAACATGTGACTTATTTAATGTTTTTTAATTATTAACTAATGGATTGGTTATGTTTAGACTTCAACTAAGGGATGATGTAGGTACTAGGGTACATGAATACATGGTGATGATTTACTTTATATAAGCATGTTTACAAACTATTATATTACAATTACATGGTATGTGTTATAGACATTGTTGGTGGCGGCCCACTGAGATTTATCTCAAACCCTCTTCAGGTGACTTTTTGTACCCATAGTAGATTACAAGGTTTCAAGTGTTAATAAATAATGAATATGGCTTCAAACACTTGATTGATTGTTGTTTAATATGATTGTTTGTAGAACATGACTGAGATAGAGTTGGGATGCTTCAGATAGTCTTTTATTTCCTTTATACTTATGTGGAACATGTTATTCCTACTATATTGTATCGATGTATTCCATTTTCCTAGGTACAACAAATATCATTAGTTATTGAATGTTATTCCAGTTATTATGGATATTATTACTGTTGTCTTTATTTTTTTGTTGTGAATTATGTTTACTTGTATTTCTTCCTCTATTTACTATCTGTTTATATTCATCAGTTGTGATATATATTGGTAATGAGTGAATATAATCCCTATGGACATCATCTTTCCTCACTACAAGTCGGTAGCCTCTGAAAATTGGGCAGATGTGATTGAGTCAATGTGGCCCACCGGGATCGGGACAACTATTAAGAGGAAGCCAGGTCCGAGAGGTAACAAAATATTATTCAAAAATAACTTTATAATAATTTATAAAATTTTGAATATTTTTTAGAGTCATCTTTTATTATTAACAAATCATTAAAATTATAAATGATTTAAAAATATTTTTTTGAATAATTTCATATTCTTTCTAATATTTTGGTGTTAATAATTTTAATTCTTATGTTTGTTCAAGTATCTATAGAAGATTAATATTAAATTAGAATAAATAAATACATTCATAAATAAATAAATATATATATATATATCAATTATATATGAGTAACACTAACTAAGATTATATGATGTAATAAATAATTAATTTATACATCCTTGTAGGTGGTAAATATGACCATTTAAGGATACATAAAAAATTGATTCATAAAATTATAATATGAATATATTATTATAATTTTATAATAAAAATAATTCAATTTTATAACATTATTATTAATTTACCACATTGAGAAATTATTTTTTAGAGTATTAGTTTAATGAATTGAAATTAAAATGGATGAAAATCGGAAGAAAAATTAAATAAATAGACTCTATTTTCCATTTATCCTTCAAGATAAATCATTTTATAAGGGATTAATTATTTGAATGATTCACATATGGTGAGGACATAATGTCTCAATGAATATAAGGAGTCTTAAGTGGAGGTACAATGATATAATTTAGAAAACTCAATGAACATTTTTTATAATACATATGGAGGGATATTGTGTATTGACACATGGAGTAGAGTGTAATTTGGTACTAACATATTTAATATTAAAATATCCAATGACTCAAATAAGTAATAGTGTCTTTTTATATGAAAAAAATAGTATTTTACCTCATTTTGTTTAAAAATATGCCATTATTTCATACTAGAAGATATTTTGTCCTTATAATGTCATTTGAAAATCTTTATTAATTAATATTTAATCCATTATTTATTTAATTTGTAAAAAAATATAAAATTTCACTATAAATTAATTTTAGAATTCCTATTCCAAAATTAAATTTATATTGTGAAATTAAACATCTATCAATGAGAGTATCTATTTTTAAAAATTCATTTATTATGTCTAAAACATATTTTTTATTATATATACATGTAATTTCTCAAACCCTAATAGCCCGAATCCATTTACTTACACTATTAAACTATCATAATAAATAATTAAATCATATCTTCTAAAATGAAATAGATTATTTGCTTTGGGAAACTAGATACAAACATAAGAATTATATTAAAATTTGACATTAAATAAAATATAGTAATTGTATTAGATATACCCATATTCTCTAAGTTTATCCATGCATGTCATTCATAATATACATAATGAAATCCTAGGAAAAAATAAATCATAATAAATGTGTGAGATAATACACTTAGTAAGGGTAAAAATAAAGAGGATTCAATCATAAATAATGGAAAAACAATATGTTTAGTATAATAACTAAAAAATCTTTCATTTAGAACATAATCTTGATGATAATGTGGGAAATATATAAGATTATCCAATAATACCATATAAGAAATCACATGAAAATGATACTTATCCATGGATATTCGACTAGTCAAATAATAAAATGGATTATTAATAATAAATCACAGAATGAAAAAAATTATGATAAGGGACATCATGAACATTCCAATATGGATTCAACGAAGAATTCAATTTAAATGGGAAAAGCCTAGGCCAAAATACAACTTATATTATATCATTAGACCTATCGATACATCTAGGAGATAAAAAATTCCTCACCTCACTCATACTATTTCTATTGAATTCTTCATATGAAATGGGTGAAAAATAATCAACTTATAGATTCATACTGAAACTATAAAATGAAATGTAAATAATATCGCCAATTAGTAAACACACGAATAAACTATCTCGAGTAATATGTTGAATAGAATCAAGATTGTACATTCTTGGTCATAATGATAATAAACCATTTAATAAAATATGGTATATTGTATCAAAATTTACCAAACAAAATTACACATAATATTCAATAGATTTTGTTGATATATATATGAAAATACTCTAACAAAACCATTACAAATTTCTAGAGGGAAATAAGATTTTGTACTTTGGAATCATTTACTTAAAAAGATTCACAATTATTTAATAAAAACATTCATTGGAAATAAATATTTTATATTTTAAATTAATCTAGAAATAATTATAGTGGCATGAAATCAATAAAACTTTTGCATTCTATATATGTTAAAAAAAATTTTATCTAAATTTTGAAAAAGAGAAACATTAAAAATAGAAATTTCAAAAAAAACTATGAGTGTTAACCAGATGAATCCATTATGTGTATTAGATATAGAACTATAAAAATATTCGGATAATATAAATTTATTTTACACATACTCATAGGATGAAAAAATCATTAGAGTAGATTTTAAACCCAATGAATGGAAATTGGGTTATGATTTCTTGTACCACTATGAAAACGGTCGAACTGTATGCCCCATAAAATTAATTATAATAACATAAAAAATTGATTATAATAAAGTTAAATATTTTAATTTTGTGATATATGAAATGTGTTTATCATTAAATCACATTAAAAAAATATTCCTTAAATAAGGAATATCTTAGAAAAATAAAAATGAGATGAGAAACCAGTACATTATATCCAAAAATGTTATTAACATGTAATAAATGTATTGGATAATAAAATTAAATTAATAAATTTTTTAATTGAGAACCTATAAAACATATATTATACTTATTGTAATTTTATTATATTCATATATGGCCATTCATATGATCTATAAATTTTAATTTCGTTGTTCCGAGAGCATTAATTACATGGTTTTAGGGATGGTTCCCTTGTCTATAATTATGGGAGTTTTTCTAAAATTTATCTAAAACTCATTATGTGAAATGGAATGACTTTTAAATCAATAATTTATTTTAAATTTGAAACAAATATCATTTGGTTTTATTTTATTAGGATTATTGATTAGATAAAATTTTAATGAAAAGAATGATTATTTTATTTGGGTACTGTTTAAGACCTTTGCGAACTAGTATTATTTTATTTAATATTTTGATTATATATTAGTTAAAAATGATAAAAAAGTTTTAATACATAATTATAATCATGGTTTACTATAAATTTATTATTAACATCTATTGATAAAGTAAAAAAACTCACAACTTATCTCTTTAGAAGGCGGTGAATCGACACCTCAGGAACCATGTTTTTATTTAATGAATTAAACAAGAACAGAAGTGTATTGATGATTGATATTACATTAAAATAATAATATAAATATATATATGATATTTAAGGTAAAAATAAACTCTATATAGGGTAGGTGAATAGAGGAAAAAATAAAGAAAAACAAAAAGAGAAATTTGGTGGGTTTTAACTCTTGGGGTTGTCTCCATGAGATCCTCCTTAAAGAACATGGAAATTGTATTTTGGTGAGACCAGAAAGACAAGAACATGGGTATTAGTTTTGGAAGTATAACTGGATATAATATAATAAAAATCAAATGTATAAAATTTTTTAGGAAAAGGGGTGGTGATGGGTGGTATTTATTGTGGAGGAGAAGTGTGTTTTTTAGATTATTTGATTCATTAATTTTTTATTTCTCTCAAGACTTTTAATAGTGTTGGTACGTGTGAATAATTGTTGTAGCAAGATCATGTGGGATAGAAATATTTATTTATTACACTATAAATGAAAAAAAGACATTTATTTGGAATAAAATTTTATGTATTATAAATTATTTTATTTCACTATTCACAACAATTAAAATATTTTATAAAAAATCCAAAAAGTCACCGTACAATTTTTTTGAACTGTAGATTTCAAAAATGGACTCCTTTTGTGAAAATAATTTTATAAATATGTGAAATTTATTTTTTAAATAAAATATTCATATATTTGATTAATAATGATTATACGAAAAATTGAAAATTTAATTATCATAACATAAATTTATAATATAATTACAATGAAAAAAATACATTATTTTATTGATACATATTATAAAAATATATTTATATTAATGTTTTATTATATTAATTATAAAATTTTAAAAACACATTCACAGTTTACAAAAAATCGCATATTTTATAATTTATAAAATATGTATTTACTAATTCTATGATATAAATTTATATTATTTTCATTGACAATATTCATTGATTTTATTTATAATTTCACTTGTGAGGCTATTATTTTAATTTCTAGATTATCGTTCCAAATGTTTAAATTTTTATTACAATAGTCATGTTAATAATTTCTAGTATAACATGGTTAGTTTGTGGAATGTAAACTATCAAAAAAATTGAATTTATTTAAGACTATATAGATCACAAAATCACTGGGAGTTACATTTCACCCTATAACAAAAATTTTATCCTCAAATGTTTGTTAATGATACCTCATAATAAAATTTAGTTCTTCACCATAATTATCTTTGGTTGAAAAATTTTCTCTTCACTTTTATGATTTTTTCAAACTACCTTTACCATCTGAGATATATGATTCCTCAACACGTGTTTTATAGTTTATAGAATCCAAGTAGACTCTCTAAAGTAAGATAAAATATGTTCCAATTTGATTTCTTTTGAATTGATATCCAGCATAGGTTATAGAATGCAATTCCTTAATATAGTGACGTGTAAGACATCATGTACTTTAGTAATTCTTTGTGGTATTGCCAAATGATAATCCATATCACCAATAATCTCCATAATGTCAAAAGTTCCAATGTACTAGGGGCTCAGTTTCAATTTATTACTCAACGTTTTCACCCAATTCCATGGAAAAACTATTATAAAAACATGATCTCCTGCTTCAATCAACAAATACCATTCCTTTTTTTTAAATTAAAACTTTTTACTACATTTATATTAATGGAAAAGTGTATGATTAGTGTATACATTTTTTGTTGTTTCTTACACATGTTCTAGGCCCACATGTTTCCTTTCTGCAACTAAATCCACGAAGGTTGGTGTATGAATCTTTTTTATTTTATAATAATTTATATTTTTTAATTTTAATACTTGAATGGAAACTATTATTATAGTAAAATTCATCCTAGGGTAAATATTGGTCTAAAAAACTTGAATGTGATGTCAAAATGATCTCAACATGTCCACTAATGTATGGATTGTACTTTTAGACTATCCATCAGTTTCCTACTGAAAAGATGTAATCCATTAAATCTCAGAATACAAATCCTTCTAAATACATTTACATAATTATAATTTAAATTTTTTATCTTCATTAGACAAAATGGAGAGAGTATAACCACAATTTCATACAAATTAATTAATATAGATAGGTTTAATGTTTTCCAAAGGAAATGCCTCCCTTATCATGATGAAATGTTAATATTTCATATTTTTATCAACCATTTTCCATTTGAATCATTACTTCATGTTGTATTTATTAATATAGTGAAAAATACTTAATAATGTCATCCAGTTTCAATATTTTAATTGGAAAATGTTACATGACTCTTATATGATGTTGTCTTATATCCCTCACATGCAGACACCTAAACAACTTGATACAGAATCCGTAATTACACACTACATATTATTCACTAAAAATGACTCTTCAAATCTCTACACATCTTACTATTACCATGGTTTATTTAGAAATCAATCTATGAGTATAATCCAATAATTGCATATTTATCTCAGGCAAGAAGTGAACACAATGCCTCTTCCAAAATCTCATAATTTTATTTTGATATATGAAGTATTTATATTTTCCATCATTCACAGTTTTAATATTCAATTGAAAATTATCATCTTAAAATTGAGTACATTTTGTCTTATCCAAAAGAGATAGTCTCGAAAACATTTGAAATTATAGTGGTATTTTACCTTCCATTAAAATTACCATATACGTCATTACTATATCAATGTACATATTATCCCTAAAAATCCTCCTTTTTTTCAAAACTCAATGATCCAACCTCCTCATTTCATATTCTAACTTTTATTAGACTTACTTGTGTGGTAGTGTATTAAAAATCATAATCCTTGAGTAGATGTAGCCATCATATTATCCTCATATTGAGTTTTTTCAATAGGAAAATATATTTTAAACTCTTTTGAGCTCTACATATATCAAATCCTTCACCATAGAGATACAGTCTCCAATACATAAGTGATAATATTTTAATGTCTTTTTCTAGATCATGAGTCAGATAGTTATGATCATGAGTTTTTAGCATCCATTATTCAAATTAATTAAATATATCCTTCAAAATAATGTAGTAACCAAGTCATTTATTAATTTCATCACTATATCTCAAAAATCCACTATTTATTAATGGTAGTGTCATGATAAGAGGATTCCCTAATATCATCTTAAATTATACATACCATTATTCACATTTCGTTTTCCAAATTAACATTATCCATTAAGGAGTGACCTTTGTTAGAAAGTTATCTAATATGAAAAATATTTAAATAAAATTATGATCACAAACTATTAATCCAATGATTCTAAATACCTCAGTTATGTTCATTATCAGAGTCCATTAATGTAATTCCAATATCCTCCCAAGATTGATTGAGATTCAATCCGTGGAGATGATATGGCTAGTAAAAGAAATTTTACGAGGATAGAATTCACACTTGATAAACATCGTATATAAATATTATCTTCTAAGAGTCTTGAGAAAAATCATTATGTAGTTCTCATGATCCTCATAGATGTTTTAATATACTAAGTTATCATCAATAAAAACACAAAAAAAGTATATAGTGATTCATTCAATAAATTTTTCATTAGATACATAATAGAATATCTAGTTTTTTCAATCCAAATGGAATTAATGTATAATCATAATTTCCATACCTTATTCAAAATATTTCCATTGTAATAACTTCATTTTTCACAATATTTCGATGATATATAGAATTAATTTTAATCATTGATTTTGTTTTGCTCTGCAATGTTTTTCAAATGATCCATCAACATGAGGAGATAAGTACATGTTATTTATCATAATATAACCGGTCTCTCAATAATTAATGTATATCCTCATAGGTCCATCTATCTTCATAATGAATGGAAGTGGAGCGCCATAAAGAGTGACATTAGGGAGTATAAATACCATATAATTCAATTACTCTTGTTATTTATTTAACTCTATTACCTCTACCATGAAAATTTTAATTTTATTATTTGATATAGTTATTCCAGTAAGGATTAAATCTATAGAAAAATTAATTTCCCACTCTATAGGATGTGTAGTTAATTATTCTGGGTGTACATCAATATACATCTTTATGATAGGAACATCCTCAATTTAAAAGGCCTCATTTTTCGTTAGTAGGTTTTATCTAATCCTCTTTTACAAGAATCTAATTTATAATAGATACTAGATGTGAATATGGATTTGAATTAGATGACAAATTCTACCCGTTATGGATAATAAATTATCTATCTTCATCGTAAATAAAAATTTCTTTTTCTGTGATGGAAATTTCATCATTATAGTTTGAAATAAATTACATACTAACAATTATATAAATATAATTAATATCTATGATAATAAAATCATCTAATAGATTATTTTCATGCGCCATAATAGGAAATTCTCATAACATAATTATTCAATATGGTTTCCACTACTACTTTTGACTGAAGTTTCCCTTATTAAGGTGTATTTGAAAGCAGCTTAGTTTTTTGTCAAAATGGGATGTTATAAAGTAATGTGATGATATATAAAAAATAATTCATTAGATACCTATTTATTAGATAATTAATGTACATTCCACCACATCATTAATAACATCAACCTCAGTTGGCCAGACATCATATATATGGCCTTGTTCACTTGAAATTTTATATGGTAAGATCCAATTACATTTAGGACATACATGGTCATAGTGTTCCATCTCCTTGAAGTGGAATCATCACACATTGGGGAATTCTTTCATTCCCTCACAATCATGTTCTTTGTGTCCTTTTTCTCCATACTTCTATCGAACTCCCATTCCTAATTAGCCAATTCAATGATCTTTCATTCCACATTTTGTACAAGTTAGAAATTCTATATTTACCTTATCCCTGTTTTCCATATTTCATTTTCTATATTTCTTACCACCCTTTTTTATATTTCTTCTCTTGAAATACTGAAGGACCCCAAGACACCCTGACAGGGGAGGGGTGAATCATGGTGTCGACAATTTTTTTTAAACTGTCTGATCTTGTTCCCACGTTGGTAGATACTATTTTATCCTGTATGATGGATATGAGAATAAATAAAACATTCAGATGTAAAGAGATGACACTACACTTTTTTACTTGGTTCACCACTAAGTGCTACGTCCAAGAAGCTTACGCCGATAGGGGTTCGGCCGTACCAAATTCCACTATTCATCAGTCATTGTGGATTACAAAGATTTGGGAATAGTCACTCTATCCCAGGCTCAATTCCTTTACAATTGTTCAGGGATAGCCTACTACGTCCCTCGGGTCACTCATGTTGACTTATCATGGCTCACTGCACTTGGTGAAGTCCCACTCAGTTTATAGACATGAAGGTCTCTTCATCATTGCAAAAGAATGCATCCTCTATTGTATATAGATGCTCTGTTGAAGTCCGACTTCCACCTGTAGACTAATCTCAATTTACAGCAACAATTTCATGAAAACTACCAGCTTTAGAGCTTCCCCAAAAAGACTAGCATACTTCAACCACACCTTGTGCGCTTCTCCAAGCCCAACGTGCTAGTTTCAAGATGGTGTGCAAGTCCATCTCTCCCCCTTGAAAGACACTAACATCTTCAACTTCAAAAATCTGTGACTCACATTATTTTCCACAAAAATTTGTTTTGGCATGCAAAGGTCAACTGTCGTGCTTCTTCAAATTCTGGCGTGCAGGTGTCACCAAACCACTTGTGCAAAACTTCTTTCCCTAACTCCAATCTTGGGCGACCAATAGCCTTTCTCTCCAAAAACCACCTTGGACGTGCATCATACAACTACCGCACAACTTTATCTTGCGCAACTCACCACCAATTGAGTGACCACTACACGTGCATGATGGGAGCTCTAATTTTTTCTAAGTCTGAACTTCGTACCGAATGAAGAGGGGTCGACCTATATTTATAGGCATTTGGACACCCTACACGACGGTGCACAAGTCTCTCCCCAGCGCACATGGTTTGACACACAATTCTCTGCCCCTGCAAATCACTTTCGCGACCAAACACTTTGCTGGCACACATTCTGAATTTCAACTGAGGATTGACAACAAACACAAACCATACTCCAATTCAGGCATATAATGACCATGGTTCCAAAAATCTCCCCCTTTGGGTTTTTTGGAAATCTGTAAATAAATTCAATAGATTACAAGCCACATGAAAACCAAAAATTCAAGAATCAACTCTACAAACAATCTATGTATACGTGAGAAATGATTGTTGTAGAAAACAAGAGGGCAAGTGTTAAATGGGATCCCGTGTTTTGGAATTTCTTAATGACACCCAGTTAATTATCTTAAATTTTCCAAGAAGCATTACATGTATAAAGTCCTTCTAATCCTATCACAGAATTCTCATCGTGATACCAAACATGGCCTGAATTTATTCCTTCTCCCCCACTGGAAATAAACCAAAATACTTGTAATTGATCATTGATTAGCTCAATCCACACTCCCCCTGGATAGTATCTCCACCACAAACCTGCAAAACATCCATAAACAGATTAATGACAATTAACATAACTAGGGAGAGGGGAATTGCGTAACCTCCTTAAGCACTGGGAGGTGGATGAACACCGAGGATCAACTGATGCTTCTCAAAAACAACCACTGATAGTGTCTTGGTCATGATATCAGCCACTTGCTCAACTGTTCCCACAGGATCCATTCCAATCACACCTTGATCTACTTTTTCATTGATAAAGTGATACCTGATTTCAATATGTTTTGTACGAGAATGATGAAAAAGATTATTTATAAGATCAATTGTGCTATTATTATCATAGTAACTTATCATTGGTTTCTTCACCTCATCAGCAGTATCGGTTAGTTATTGTTTCCTCCATAGCAGTTGACTGCATGCCTTTGTGGAAGAGATATACTCAGCTTCAGCAGTAATAAGAGAAGTAATTTCTAGTTTCTTTCTCAACCATCCATCACATTTATTCCCAATATAGAATGCTCCACCACTGGTGGAATTTCATTCCACGACATCGCTAGCCCAGTCAGCATCCTAAAATCATGATAATCCACTATCTATTCGTGTAAAAAAGTATAAGCCACAATTGTGAGTACCTTGAATATACATCATTATTATTTTTACGGCTGTCATATTCTCCTCCTTTGGATTACTCTGAAAGTGGGATGCTAGACAGGTTGTAAATACAATATTTGGTCGTGTCACTGTCAGGTACAATATGCTCCCAATTATCCTCCTGTACACGGTGGGGTCTACAGATGCCCCATTCTCATGATTTCCAATATTGGTTCCAACTACAATCAGAGTTGATATTCGTTTGGAGTCTTGCTTATTAAACATATTCAATGGTTCTCTTGCATCATTTTCCTGAGAAATGATAGTGTAATGCTTCATTTGATTCACCCCCATCCCCAAGTAATATGTGACCTCCCCAATCAAAGACATCTCAAATGCTGATTTCATGTGATTGGAAAATTCATCCACTGATTTCTTCCTGCTGCCACCAAATATGAGATCATCAATGTAGACTAGAACCATGAATTGATCTTGTGGATAATTCATCAGATATAGATTTTGATATACTCCTCCTGTTTTGAATTCCAGCTTCGTTTTCACAACTTGTACTCAGGCCCATGACGTGACTACCCCAAGCCCGCCTTCAATAGGCCAGGGGCTGGCGACTAGCACCAAAGGCGTAAATACCTAAACTGAGGAGGCATTTCCTTTATGAAAGTAAACCAAATCAATAAAGTACTCAACTAGAAAAAAACACTAAGTGAATACTGTATACAAAAATTAGTGTTGAAATTAATGGGGCCGTAAATACAAGTCCAACAATAAAGTACACATACAATGGAAAGCACGTACAACTAAAAAAGGGACAACAGCTAAAAAGGGAAGCTCCTGGAACATCCTCCAATTATCCTACCTGAAGGGTCAGTACAAATTTCCACCTCATCAATCCACGTCTAACAGTCAGCTCCGTGTACTGTCTCTCAGTTTGGTCTGCCTTCGGGTACCATCTGGTCCTAGATCGATCTCGGCCTCCATCAACGATGTCTGTCGTCTGCATCCAACACAATGAGGTAGAGGCATACCCTGTACAGGGGTGAGTATAACGATACTCAGTAGGGACCATGATACCCCCGAAGGTCTCCCAGAATCCACAAAGGATAACCAAAGAAGAAAGATACAAACAAAAACTATCAACCAACCCCACTTAGGTATATTACCCATACATATACTTAAGTTATCAATCTCAGTTCGGCTCCAACTCTTTAGCCCTAGCACAACCTAGTCCACACAAGAAGTAATGTCAATCACATCATTGATATTGATTGAAAGTCAAGAATCATCTCACACAAGTATATATCTTTCGTATAGCGATAAAGATGATAAGATATAGTCACTAATTTATCTATGCTATTGGACCCACAAAGGATACAAGATCAGCTAAGCTTCCGACCCACATAGGATACAAGACGAGCTACTCTGTCAGACCCACAAAGGATACAAGTATAGAGGTCAGTACTGTTAGACCCGCAAAGGATAAATGAACAGTTTTCATTGCCATAGAAACCACAACGTATCCCATTATGGTAGTCATCGTTGTCGAACCCACGGAGGATCCCAGTTCAGTAGTCGTCGCAGTCACAGCCAGCTCTAGGGTTCCCGCACACAGCACGATCGATTCCAAGAGGGTCCGCTCCTCGAGAAAATGAGTCGACACATGTACTATCATGAAGTCCAAAGATGATGTATCCTGATGTTTCGTCTCATAAAAAATAACCCATCCCGACAAACGGTGCATCAATTGGACCCCCGGCCTGAGATTTATTGGATTTTCAATTCCAGGGGCCTGGTTAGAATCACGCTCGTTCCAAACCCGACCATTTACCAAAGTTGTCCAAAACTAACTTAGAGTATCAAAAAATGACTGTCTCATCAAGAGGATCCTAGTGTTGTAGACAGCGCGTCGATCAGACGCATGGTCTAGATGTTATTCACATTTAAGTATAACTGGCTCAGCCCGTCAAGCCTAGTGGGCTGGCAGGTCGACCCGACCTAGTTCGACGGGACCGACCTGGCAGGGGGGTCAGCCCGGATCGGCGGCTATGGCTCGGCCCATGCGAGGACGGTCCGACCCAAGCATGGGTAGCCCATCACACGGGGCAGGTGGCCTAGCCCGCGCAAGGGAAGCCTGGCCCGCAGCTGGCCACAGCTTGAACAGCAGGCCGAACGGAGCGTGGGGGGGGGGGGGGGAATGGCCCCTCAATTTTATGAAATGGTGGTGCCAAGTAGAGGCGCCCCTCCTGCTTGGGAATCCAAAGCTAAACGATCTTCTCCGGCACGAGTGGCCCGTACATCAGGCCGTAGTCTTCCCGCAGTGTGGCGACCACCTGGAGTTGCGGTTTTCCTGCAGCGTGGCGCCCACCTGGCGCCGCGATCTATTTCCCGACCGGCTGGAGCTAGCTGGTTTGTCAAGATAGTGGCCCACACCTCCTCCGTGCGACACATGTGGGTGCCTCAGTTCCCCAGCCCAACCGACAATAGTCGTCCGGTTCGCTTCGTCCGAGCGGCACGCGGATGCGGGTCACAGTTTTCTCTACGTGGCCGGTGTGCGGCTGCCACCTCCAATCGTTGCCGCCTCTGATCACCGCCGCCAAAATATACAAGAATTTATGAAGGGTCGTCAGGCCGTGTTTTTTTGGCCCGCACCCTATGCGTTAGGTGATATCAATTGTACATAGATGATCACTTGCATTCATTAATGATGAGGGTATAATTTTATTAAACTAAAATCATACAAAACCCCCTACCTCGTATATGACGTTGCATGTTGATGAGCTGCGAAATACAATTGTCACGGTAGTCGGGTAATGTTCTGTCAAAGTCGGTGAAAGTCTTTGTCGTAGGCGGCGTCCTTTGTGGGCGACGTCTTCTCCCTTGTCGCGGAGGAAGAGAGAGAAGACATGTCATCGTTCTTTGGTAGAAGATGACCTCATTCTTCATGTTCTTCATCAGAGTGGGTGAATTCTCCCAAAGCCTTTCCACCACAAATTTTCAAATCCCAATGAAATAATAATAGGTTCCCCCAAATTAAAAAATTGACATTCATTTCAAATCAATTCAAATTAACCAATTATTTAAGGGAATATAAATAATTAAATTGATGGGGTTGGCACAATTAATAGTGGGAGGTGGAGAGGCTCCTCTATTATGTGGAAGTTCAAAAGTTAAAAAGGGGATCCATGGAAGTTAAAGGAGAGGTGAATAGTTTGATGCTCATGTGGGACCCACACACATTATCTTCCCATGGGAGGTTATGTGGGGGTGGGTCTCACCATCAACCTCCCTTTGGAGATAATAACCACCAACTAAATAAATTGTGTGACACAATAATTTATTTAATTTTTTTTGAATCCCCTGGATATAACTTCTACTCCCGACCAAAAACAACTGTGGAAAATGTCTCCTTAAGTGAATATCGGCGCTGTGAGTAAATCAGTGTCTTCATATTTCAATTCCAAGCACTGGATCAAAAGATAGAAAAACCCCACATGTACGTTTACTGAACATACCCGAACAAAACTTCAGAAAATGATTCCGGGCACACCGGGCCTCAGAATCAGGTGCCGTCAGAAACTGTGGACTCATAAAATTACAAAGTATTTATGAAAAAAATTTCGTTGAAATTTATGGGTTTTTAAATTTACATCACCTAAGGGCTTTACGTCCCCATAAATCTACAACACACACTATGGAAACAAAAGTGGGTACTAAGCACAAATCTGAGCCTCCCGCTCCCTTGTCCTCTCATGGAGGTTCCATTCCTTCCATAGAATGTGCACCAGAGGAATAGACCATCCTCATTGGACCCGCTTCTGTCGATCCTCGATTTCCATCAGGACCTCTTTGAATTTTTCCCCGTCATCAATGTCTAGATCCCTATGGTCGATGATGTGTGATATGTCGTGCACGTATCTCCCCAGCTGAGATACCTGGAAGACGTCGTGCACCGGATTCATCTAAGGTGTAAGAGATAGGCGGTAAGCCACCTCGCCTACTCTGATGAGGACCTGTAAAGGAACTATTAATCATGGATATAACTTTCCTCCTTGGACAAATCTCTGTAGAACCCATCGAGGTGTGACCCGTAGGAGGACATGGTCACCATCCATGAACTCCAGTGGTCTCCGTCTCCTATCAGCATAGGACTTCTGTCTACTCAGTGCAGTCTTCATTCTCTCCTAGATGATCTGCACCTTATCCATCGTAGACTGAACAATCTATGGTCCTACAAGTGCTGACTCCCCTGGGTCAGTCCATCACAGAGGGGACCTGCATGGTCCGCCGTATAATGCCTCGTAAGGGGCCATCCCCGATGGTGGAGTGGTAGTTTTTGTTGTAAGAAAACATCACCAAGGGTAAGTGATCCTCCCAGTTACGACCAAAGTCGAGGAAATAAGGACAAAGCATTTCCTCGAGACTCTGAATGGTCCTCTCAGTGTGACCATCCATCTGAGGAAGGATGGCTGTTTTCAAACATAGTTGCAACCCAAAAGGCTCATGCAACCCCTTACATAACCAGGATGTGAGAAGAGAATCTCGATCAGAGATGATAGTTGATGGAACACCATGATGTTGAACGATCTCTTGAACATAGAGATGGCTTGAACCCTCGACTGAGCTCTGCTCTCTTATTGGTAGGAAGTGGGCCGACTTGGTGAGTCGGTCGACAATAAACTAGATAGAGTCGTGTCCTATGGATGTACTTGAAAGAACCATCACCAAATCCATGGATATCCCGTCCCACGTCCACTCTTGATCCTCTAAGGGATGAACCAAGCCTGCTGGAACCTGGTGCTCTGGCTTCACTTGCTGAAGAGTGAGGCATCGAGAGACAAACTCTTCTACTGATTTCTTCATACCTAGCCTCCAGTGTTTTCGTCTAAGGTCCTGATACATCTTCGCAACTCCTGGATGTACCGCAAGAGGGGAAGTGTGGTACTTCCTCAACACCTCCTTCTATAGTGAAAATGTTACCATGGTACGTCCTCTGAAGATGATGACGTAATCACCACCGATAGTAAAATCCATCTAGCACCTGCACGGAGGATATCCGAGAACGTCGCCTCTCATAGTCTACATCCCCACGCTATTCCACTCTGACTTGCAGAAGAATTGCAAGAGTGGATATGAGAGACTAAAAAAAGTCTGCTTCATCTCTATCTACAAAGGATATATGCAACGCGGCCAACTACTCTATCACCTCTCCAAGCCGTTGAATTCCCGATCTCCTGCTGAGAGCATCTGCTACAACATTCCCCTTCACATGAGAATAGACTAGCTCGATGTCCTTATCTTGGAGGAACTCAAGCCATCACCACTATCTCTTGTTCAGGTCCTTCTGCGAGGAAATGTACCTGAGACTCTGGTGGTCATAGTATACTGTAAAACGCTCACCCATCAGAGAGTGTCACCACATCTTCAAGGCGAAGACCACTAATTCTAACTAAAGGTCATGTGTAGAATAGTTCTACTCATTCTTTCTCAACTATCATGAACCATACACGATCACCACTCTCTCTTGCATCAGGACACACCAGAGTCCAGTCCCTGATGCGTCACAGTAAACTACTTACCCAACGCCCTCCTCTGGTAGCCTCAAGATGGGCGCACTGTTTAACCTTTGTCTCAGCTCCAGAAAGCTCTGATGGCCTCTATCTGACCACAAGAAGTGTTTCCCCTACTTTGTCAAAGCACAAAGTGGTGCCGAAACTGTGGAGAAGTCTGATACAAATCTTCGATAGTACCCAGCCTGTCCCAGAAAACTTCACACCTCTGTCACACTCCTAGGTGGCTCCCATTAAAGAATTTCCTTGATCTTCGCTGGATCCACTACAACTCCAGCCTCTGATATCATGTTTCCCAAGAAATGAACCTCAAGAATCCAGAATTGGCACTTCGATAGATTTCCAAAAAGCTGGTGCTCTCGGAGTGTGTCCAGTACTACCCACGAATGGTAGGCATGCTCCTCCTCAGTAGTCAAGTAAATCAGTAATTCGGTGGTGAAGACTATGACAAATCGATTGAGGTAAGTCTGTAAGATCCTATTCATGAGACTCATGAACACTACTGGAACGTTTGTTATGTCAAAGGGAATACCCAAGAACTCGTAGTGGCCATACCGACACCTGAAGGTCGTCTTCTGATCATCCTCGTCTGGAACATTGAGTTGGTGATAGCCCGAACTGAGGTCAATATTAGAGAACCATCGTGCTCCCTTGAGCTGATCAAAGAGGTCTTAAATACTCAAGAGTGGGTAATTTTTCTTCATGGTCATCTGATTCAGGTGATTGTGGTCGAAACACAGTCTCAAGCTCCCATCTGTCTTCTTTGAGAACAAAATCGGAGATTCCCAGGGTGAAACACAGGGTCAGATGAATCCCTTCTCCTGCAAGTCTTCCAACTGTACCTGCAGCTCACAAAGCTTGGTGGGAGCCATATGATATGCTGGAGTAGATATCAGTTCTATCCCAATGTAAATATCAATATAGTAGTCTACCTCTCTGCGAGTAGGTAGTCCTTGAACGTTTTCAGGGAAAACATTCACATACTGATCCACCACAACAGGAAAACTTGGACTCTGCATGTCAACAACTCCGAGGATGAGACTAGACTACTGATGTGTGATCAGCTACCCCCTCCTCTGCCTAAGTCAATCTTGAGCTACAAAGGCTCCCTTCTTGCCGGTGAAGGTGAACCGGGTCTCGTGCGAACACACCACACTTCGTGCCAAATACATTCAATCTGAGCATGAACTATAGATAACCAATCCATACCGAAGATGACAACATAAGGCCTCGACGCTGCTACCAGAAGATCCCATCCGAAGATCTCTTCTCCTAGAGTAAGATCACACTATTGGCACTAGTGTTTAATCGTTGAGTCTCCTCCCGTAGGAGTCTCTAGCCGTAAGGATGGAGCCAACTGCTTCTTCAGAATCACTCAGCTCTGAACAAGGGCAGCGAAAATAAAGGAATGACTCACACCTGTGTCTATGAGTACTGTAGAAATGGTGGAGTAGACCTAGATAGTACCTCGAATCATCTCATGTGCGCCATGATCGTAGGCCTTGACTGCCTGGAGATGAGACTGCCTCTGTCTGCCAGCTCCCTGTGGTCGGGGTGGACCTCCTAGTGTTGGTGGTGGTAGAGCTTCGAAACATCGTCCACCACCCGCTGCTAGGCCTGATCCTCTTCCATGTCCGCCCAATCCCGGCGGACCACCACGGTCAAATATCTTTCTCTACCTGGGAGGTTACTGTAATGTATTCTGCTAATCTACATGGAAGGTCGGGTAGTCACGAGCCATGTGGCCCTGCCCACCACATGGATAGCACTGCCTGCTCCTCATAAGGCTGGCTCTGTTTCATGTCCCCACACAACCGAACCTATAACCTGAGGTCACCCACCTGATGGCCTGGTCCACTTGGACCTCTGCGTCAACAGACTACTGGTGGCTGTAGAGGATTCCCCTACGTGTTGTCCTGTGGAAGGTCTCGCCGCTGGTGACTACTCAGTGTGGAAACTCTCCAGTTGAATGGCTCTCCCCAGCATCCCCTCTTACGTCTGGATGCTAAGGAAAATTGCCAAATCCCTGATCTCATGCCTGAGTCCCTGCTCTAAGGTTTGGGCCCTAAAGAACGGGTCACATACCATATTTGTGGAGTAGCGTGAGTGGTCAGTGAACCTCACTAAGTACTGAGCTATTGTCAAGATGCCCTGCTGCAGTAGATGTAACTCTTGAATCCGCACCACATGAAGGGTGAATGGAACAATATCCGAGTGGAAGAGACTCTTGAAGTATATACAGAGTAATGAAGCCTCGTCAAGCACCTCGAGCATCAGGCTCCACCATCTGCCTGCTTCTACGCGTAGAAGACTCGGAGCCAGGATCCCCATAAGGTCCGCTGATGTTCGTGCCAATCTGAAAACTCTCATGGCATCCTCTATCCAATCCTTAGCTACCTATGGGTCCATCAATCCCCAGAACATGGGCGGCCTCTATCGCTGGAACTCATGCAATGCCCTCTGGAAGCGTGCACTCTTTGCTACTAGGGCTAGTGGTATTGGTGGACCTACAGGTAGTTGTACCGATGGTGCCTCCACTGTGATGGGTCCCTGCAACGAGGCCTCATCGCTCGGTGGGCTACCATCTCGTACGTACCCCGGAACCCTAGCTGGATACCTTCATGGGGCCATCCTGAAAAGAAACAGGTGTTCCATGGTCAAACAATATACCTAGTGAGATGACACAAAGTAATCAAAAAGAATAATTTTCAATGGAAACACACACACAATTACTTTTTTCTTGCACTGAGTCGTAAATCAGAGGTCATGGTCAATGTGTGTGGATATGTCGGCCGCCGCACAAACACTAGACTCATTGTACTGATAAGCACACTCAATACTCTTAATAGTATTTCTTCACAGAAATGAATTCTGAGTCTATGTTCTGAAGTAAAACCGACCCCTCTGATACTAATTTTTCACGACATGTCCTCGGGGCTCATGTCCTGACTACCCCAAGCCAACCTTTCATAGGCCGGAGGCTGGAGACTAGCACCAATGGAGTAAATCCCTAAATTGGGAAGGCATTACCTTTATGAAAGTAAAGAAACACAATAGACTATGCAAGAAGAAATAAACACTAAGTGAATACTGTATATAGAGAGTAGTGCTGAAAGTAAAGGGGGTGGAAATACAATCCCAACAGTAAAGGATATGTACAAATGAAAGCAAGTACAACTGAAAAAAGGACAACAGCTAGAAAGGGATGCTCCTGGAACGTCCGCTGAGTATCCTACCTGAAGGGTAGGTACATATGTCCACCTCAGCAATCCACATCTAACTTTCTGCTCCATGTACCGTCTCGCTGTGTGGTCCACCTCCGGGTACCGTCCGGTCCTAGCTCACTCTCAGCCTCCATCATAACTGTTTGTCATCTACATACAACACAACGAGGTGCGGTCATATCCCGATCAGGGGTGAGTATAACGATACTCAGTAGGGACCCCAATACCCCGATGGTCTCCCAGAATCCACAAAGGATAACCATAGAAGAAATATATAGCCATGAAGTATCAACAAACCCTACTTAGGTATATGTCCATACATATACATAAGTTATCAATCTCAGTTCGGCTCCAACTCTCGAGCCCAAGCACAACCTAGTCCACATAGGACGTAAAGTCAATCACATCATAGATAATGATTGATAGTCAAGACTCGGCTCACACAGGTATACATCTTTCGTATAGCGATAGATATGATCAGATGTAGTCACTGATAATTATCTAATCTGTCGGACCCATACAGGATACAAGACCAGCTAAGCTGTCAGTCCCACACAGGATACAAGACAAGCAACATGTCAGACCCACACAAGATACAAGTACACATGTCAATACTTTCGGACCCACACAGGATACAAGAATAGTATTCATCACCGTCGAATCCACGGAAGATCCCAGTACGGTAGTCATCCCTGTCAAACCCACAGAGGATCCCAATACAGTAGTAGTCGCAGTCGAAGCCAGCACTAGCGTTCCCGCACACATCACGCTCGATTCTGGGAGGGTCCACTCCTCAAGAAAAAGGTTAAATACATCAACTATCATGAAGGAAAGTTTTGATGCATCCTAATGTTCTGTCTTATTAAAAGGAACCCAACGGGACAGACGGTGCGTCAATCAGGCTCACGGTCTGAGAGTTATTGGCTTTTCCTTTCTAGGGGCCCGGGTGGAATTACGCTCATTCCCAACCCGGCCATTAACCAATGTTTTCCAAAACTCTCTTAGAGTTTTGAAAAAGGAATGTCTCGTCACAAAGATCTTAGTGTCGTAGAAGGCACGTCGATCAGACGCGCGGTCGAGAAGTTATTCACGTTTAAGTGAAACGGGCCCGGCCCATCAAGCCCAGTGGGCTGGCGGGTTGGCCCGATCCAGTTCGGCGGGACTGACCCGGCTGGTGGGTTAGCCCGGCCCGGTGGGACGTAGCCCAGATCAGAGGCTATGGCCCGACCTTCGAGAGGGGAGACTGGCCCGCGTGAGGGAGGTCTGTCCCGCGTTGTAGGCGGCCTAGTCCGCGCAAGGGAGGACCTACCCGCAGCAGGCCAGGCATAGTGGGGGGCATTGCCCCCCCCCCATTTTCTGAATCGGCAGTACCAATCAGCACCACCCCTCCTTCTTGTCTAGCCGAAGCCTTCCTGTCTTCTCCGACACGAGTGGCCCGCACATCGGGCCGCTGTCTTCCCACAGCGCGACGCCCACATGGCATCGCAATCTTCCCGTAGTGCGGCGCCCACCTGGCATCGCGATCTCTTTCCCGACCGGCTGGAGCCGACCGGTTTTTCCATCTTGGAGACCATGGGTGTGGGATGCACCTCCTCCATGCGGCACCTTCGGGTGCCCTGGTTCACCAGCCTGACCGGCTATGGATGGCCGGTTTGGTTCGTCCTAGCGGCCTGCGGATGCGGGCCACAGTTTCTTCTACGCGGTCGGTGCACATCCTCTGCTTCCAATCGCCACAGCCGAAATAAACATGATTTTTTGGAGGGTTATCAGGCCGTGTTTGTACGGCTCGCGCCCTCTGTGTTAGGAGATATCAATTGGCCATAGATGATCACTTTCATTCATCAATGACAAGAGTATATTTTTTTAAACTAAAATCATACAAAATCCCCTACCTCGTATATGACGTTGCACGTCGATGAGATGCAGATGACAAGCGTCATGGTAGTCGGGAGTTGTTCTGTCAACGTCAGGTAATGTCGTTGTTGTAGGAAGCATCCTTTTTGGGCGGTGTATACTGCCTTATCGTGGAGGAAGAGGAGGGAAGACACGTCGTCGTTCTTCAGTGGAAGTGGACATCGTTCTTCGTGTTCTTCGTCGAAGAGGGTGAATTCTACAAAATAATTTCCACTAAAAAATATCAAAGGCCAATGAAATATTTATAGGATCCCCCATATTATAATATTTCCATGCATTTCAAATCAATTTAAATTTACCAATTAATTCTGGGAGCATACTTAATTAAATTGATGTGGTTGGAAAAATTAATGGAGGGAGTTGGAGAGGCTCCTCCATTAAGTGGATGTTCAAAAGTTAAAAAGGGGGTTCATGGAAGTTAATGGGGAGGTGAAGAGTTAGATGCTCGTGTGGGCCCCACACACATTGTCCTCCCATGGGAGGTTATGTGGGGTTGGTCCCCACCATCAAATTCCCTTTGGTGATAATAACCACCAACTAAATAATTTGTGTAACACAACAATTTATTTAATTTATTATGAATCCCCAAAATATCATTTCTACTCCCGACCAAACACAACTGTGGTAAAGGTCTCCTTATGTGAATACCGGTGTTGCGAGTTCATCAGTGTCCTCAAATTTCAATTTATAGCACTGATTCAAAAGATAGAAAAAACCTGCACGTACGTTTACTGAACGTACCCGAACAAAACGTCAAAAAATGACTCCAGGAACATCGGGCCTCATAATTAGGCACTGTGAAAAAATACAGACTCGTAAAATTCAAAATTATTTAAGAAAAAAATTTCCTTGAAATTTCTGGGTCTTTAAATTCTTGAGATAAGAATCCATCCGGGAGTACCACACCCGTGGTGCCTGTTTGAAACTATAATGTGCTTTCTTTAGTATGCAGACCTTTATTTCATCAGTACCAAGAAGAAATCCCACTGGTTATTCAATGTAGAATTCTTCTTCGAGTAAATCATTTTAGAATTCTGTCTTGAAATCCCTTTGATATACTTTATATCCTATTTGGAGAGCCATGGCAAGGAACATCCTGATTGACTCCAATCTAGCCACTGGAGCAATGGTTTCTTCATCATCAATACCTTCAATATGAGAGTATCCTTTATATACTAGTCGTGCATTGTTTCTAATAACATTTCCATGCTCATCAAACTTGTTCTCGAAGATTCATTTTGTACCAATCACATTGTGATCTTCGGGTATCTGGACAAGATCCCATGTCTGATTCTTGTCAATATAATATAACTCTTCATTCGTGGATTTCACCCATGATTCATCCTTTGCAGCTTCTTCAAATGAGGATGGCTCCACAACTAATATAAATGAAAATTGTGTGTTATTCAACATTCTCCTTGTTTGTGTGGGTGCTATATTGTCGCCAATTATTTTAGATGGATCATTCTCATCTCTTCGATTTTTTCTGCGAGGTTCAGTTGCATTCTCTACATCCATAGTATCTTTTTCAGATTCTTCTTCTGAGTCAACGTCATGATGTGACTGCGGAGTGTTTTGTACAACTTCTTATATTTCTGTATTTTTATTTTCTCCACATTCACATTCTTCCTCACTTTCTATCACATCAGAATATGACTTCATCGAATCATTTTTGGTTTTCTCTTCAATTATATTAACATCACTACTTTCCACAATCCTTTTGAATCGCTTGATGAAACACTTCTAGGCATTGTTGTTCATTGAGTATCTGAGAAAAATTTCTTCATCTACGTTGTCACCAAACATCCCTTGATATCCTTATTTGAATCTGATGAAGCATTTACTTCCAAAAACACAAAAGTATTTCAAAAGAGGGCTTCCATCCATGCCACAATTCATATGGTGTCTTCGTCTCACTCATATAAATTCCTATTAGATTTTGAATATACACTGCATCTTGAACAACCAATTTACAGTAATGTTGTGGAATATGACTCTCAATCCACATAGTTCATGCCATGTTGTTCACCTATCGATTCCTACGTTCAACAACACTATTTTGTTGTGGAGTTCTCACTGCATCTACCTCATATTGTATCCCATGCTTCTCCAGCTAATTTTCAAATTCAATGGACGTGTATTCCCCTCCATTGTATGATCGCAACACTTGGATTGTTTGTACAGTATCATTCTCGGCGATTCACCGATATGTTTTCATACATTGAAGCACTTTTAGATTCCTGTGAATGACCATAACACATGACATTATACTGTAATCATCTATGAAAAGGACGAAGTAAATTTCTCCATGAGTTCCGAAAACATTTATTGGCTAGCATACATTTGTATGAAATAGATCAAGAAGACGAGATTCCCTTTTCTTCTTTGGTCGATATGAACTTTAGACCAGCTTTCGACGAATGTAAGCATCACAAGACTTTTCACGCTCATGCTTCAGGTTGTGAATGTCCATAACAATCTTTAATTTTGATATTTTCTCCATGCCTTGTTGATTGATGTGTCCCAGTCTTCGAGGCCACAAATTGTTTTCATCATCAATAGTTATTCAACAAACATTTTATTTACTACCATCCTGATACAAGTTTCTTTCTGTTCTGCATCCCTTCATAAGTGAATTTTAAATATTTCCCTTAATAGTGCAGCCTTTCTGATTAAAAGTAACTATAAGTCCCGAGTCAAAGAGTTGACTTACACTATGTAGATTATGACATAGACCTTCTATGTAATGGACTTAAATCTTCCTTATCTCTCCATTGGCTAATTCAGTACTTCCACTACCTTTGATTTTCAGAGCTCCATCATTACCAAATAATACAATATCATCAATATTTATTTTGATATTCGTTACAAGCCAGCATTACCTGTCATATGAGATGAACAACCGATGTATAGAATCTAGGTATTGTTTCTTTTTGTAGCTTTGAGGGACACCTCTGAAATGTTGGATTTTTCAATCTTCTTCCTTTCTTTCCATGATATATTTGATTGAGTATAGTGCACTGATGGTCTTTCAATTTTCTCATCTGGGTACATCAGTTCTTCGTAGTAGAATTATTCTTTGATAGGAGAAAACCTGTTTGTAAGAGAAATACTATCTTGTTGTCGAGATTTGACTTGTCTTGAACTCTGGTATGAGGTGTCCATGTCCATTCTATGCCTGCAATTAACCGCCTTATGACCAAAGTTATAACAACAAAAACATTATCCATAGAAACTATTCCTTCTACAAGATGGAGGATATGATGTCAGTCTCCTTTATTGATGTCCCAAATCTTCCCCATTCATGTAGCTCCTTTCCTCTTCACAATATGGCATGGTATGGCCCATATTTCCACAGAACTAACACTTCCTGAGAGGATATGTATTCTCATTTGAATTTATCCTCATACCTTTTTCCTTGGGAGTATAGATGGACTTCCTGCCATTCCAAAATGTTTGAGGATAATTTTCAGTTCTATTTTTAGATTGAATTGAGGGTTTCTTTTTTAGCACTTCTGGAAATGTTTCAACATGTCCAAATTTCATCTTGTCTTTCTTTTGGCTCTCTTCACTTCAGTGCCTGATGTCTTAGCTTCATAGCCAATTCCACTCTTTCCCATGAAAGTGGGCCTTTGATCACTCAAGATTATTCCAACCCCATATGAACCACACTTGGCTCTTGCTAGTTATCCTCGATATGAGAATCTTCCAAACTGTATTTTCTTACTTGATTATTTTGAAAATGATTCAGTCTCATGTTTACTCTTAAGAGTAACAGCTTCCTATTCAAGACACTCAGCAGTCTTGGACTTTTCCTCTAGTCTATAGGTGTGGTCATTGATGACCTTTTCCTGTTCTTCAATTCTCAGCTTCAGATCCAATACATCATCATTGCTTTCAATTATTTTAGACTATAATTTCACCAATTCTTCCAGTCGTTCAATTTCATCTTCAAGTTGGTCAACATATTCAGTAGATTCGTTTACAATTTATTTCCACTTATTACAACTCTTACATTTAATATTAATCTTACTAACGACATCCTTAAGTTGCAACTTAGGATCTGCACTAGTTTTCCACAGATTTTATCCACCAGTATCTTCTGATTTTTCACGAGTTTCAATCATGGAATCATGGTTCCCAGTTTTAAATTCTGGTTCTTCTTTATCACACAAAAACTTATCAATTTCTTCCTCTTCATATAAATAACTCTTATTCAGAACATTTTTTTCTAGATTTGAAGTATCCTTTCTTGAAAAACCTTTTCTGAGGCTTCTCAATGTTTTCAGCATCTCTATCATCATTATCGCTCTTTCTTAAGCACTAATAAGCAATGTGGCCAAATTTTCCACAAGAAAAGAAATCTAGTTGTAACATCTCTTTGAATTTCACTTTTCCCTTCTAGAACATCTTGGGAATGATAGAAATAATTTATTTTTACTTATCGTCTTCACCACTACAATATTTTGAATCTTTCAGTTTCTCTATGGATTTGAATTCTATTTCATTGCCTACTCGTGTAGTGGCATCTTCTAGTTTGACTCTCATTTCATATTCCACTAGTTTGCTCTACAAATCATCTAATGATATTTTGGAAAGATATCATTCCTAGAGGGATGACACATTTGAATTGTATAGGGGTGGAATTCTTCTTAATATTTTCTTTACAATGTCAACGTCTTTGATTTCTTCACATAGACCCCGAATTGCTCCAACCACTTCAGTAATTCGATTGATGAAGGAGTCAGCATTCTAATCAGGATGCATCTTCAGATCATCAAACCTATTGTGTAGGACTTGCAGTTTCACCTCAATCACTTTACTATCTACATCATAAATATTTTCAAGTTTATCCCACATGGACTTTGCTGAGATGAATCTCATCACCTTTAGATTGATCTGATCAGAAAGGGCTGCGGTGAGAGCATTCTATGCTTTTGCATTAGCATCAAGAATTTTCCTATCATCATCAGTCATAGCTAGACCTGTTGGGTCAATAACATGTATACTTGGCATAGTGGAAAACAGAACATCCATAACAAGGTATCTTGGATGTGATCTCATTCTATTCTTCTAAATATAAAAAGTACTTCCCTCAGAGAGGGGAACTCCCTTAACACTGGCTGAATTTTCAATGGCAGTATAAAACATATCAAACACCAGTATTCTCCCTATGATTCCACATGAAGGACCTCGGGACACCCTGGGAGGGGAGGGGTGAATCAGGTGTCAACTTTTTAATTTAAACTGACAGATCATGTTACCACGTTGGTTGAAACTAGTTTAGCATGTATGTTGGATATGAGAATAAATATAATATTCACATGAAAATAGACAACACAAAACTTTTTACATGGTTCAACACTAAGGTCTACGTCCAAGGAGCACACGCTGATAGGTTATCGATCATACCAAATTCCACTATTCTTCACTCATTGTGGATTACAAGGGTTTGGGAATAGTAACACGGTCCCAGGCTCACTACCATTACAATTATTCAGGGATAACCCACTGTGTCCCTTGGGTCACTCTTGTTCACTCCACGTGGCTCATTACCCTTGTTGAAGTCCCACTCAGTTTATAGATGTGATGGTTTCTTCATCATTTCAAACGAATGCATCCTCTGTTGTATGTAGATTCTCCGTTGAAGTTTGACTTCCACCCGTAGACTAATCTCACTTTACACCAAACGTATTGGGAAAACTACCATCTTTCGTGCAGCCCCAAAAATACTGGCATACTTCAACCACACCCGACAAGCTTCTCCAAGCCTGGCATGCATGTTTCAAGATGGCGCGCAAGTCCAGCACTCCCACTTTCTTGACACTCACTTTGTAAACTTAAAACATCTGCGACTCACATTATTTTCCTCCCAAACGAGTTTTGGAGCGCAAAGCTCTAGTATCGTGCTTCTTCATATCCTACTGCACAAGTGTCACCAAACCACATGAGTTACAATTCCTTCCACAACTCCAAACAAGGGTGACCAACACCCTTTCTCACCCAAACCACATTGTACGTGTAGGAAACAACTATCACGCAACATAAACATGTGTGACTCCCCTCTACTTGTGAGACCACTACACTTGCGCAACGGTAGCATTGATTTTCTCAATGTCTGATCTTCATACCGAATGAGGAGGGGATGACCTGTATTTATAGTCATTTGGACGCCCTGCGCGACAACGCACAACTCACCCATCGGTATGCATGTTTCGGCACGCAAGTCTCTACCCTTGCAAATCACTTGCGTAACCAACTTCAAAACATGAGTGCCCCTTTTCCCTTTACTATATTTTCATGTTCTGATGAAGAAAAATATTAGGCGTGCAAGTTTCTTCTTTTTCTTGTATACGGCACGCAAATCTATTTTCCAAAATCCACTTCTCTCCATTTTTCTATTTTTAGGCCCAAATATGTGGAAAACACTGGAAAATAGTGCCACCTTCAGTACTGTAATCTACTTGTTCTATATGATCACTTTTCTGGCACACATTCTGAACATGCACTAAGGGTTGACAACAAACACAAAGCATACACCAATTCATGCACATAACGAACATTGTACAAATAAAGACATACTGATTAGAAAATTTATTTTCCACATTTGTGGTACATGATAATATATCCTCATATGATGAAAATGTTTGTGATAGTAGTTTACATTATATAATTGGTTTGTTAACAGCAATGAAATGGTAAAACATTATCCCTGGATTAATTATATAGTATATGACATGACTTATCGACCTTCTAATGTTATCTTCATAATTAGAAACCTTTTAATACTATTTCTATCTCAGACACAAGAATAATGTCTCTTTAACGTATCTCTATTCACAAGGGAAAAATATCTCTAGGAGAATTTTGAAAAAATCATTCCATTCCATATTGGAAATTTCTTCCTCCAATATTATGTTTTGAATTAATTACAAATCTGCATCTACATCCACCAAGAGATGATAAGTTACCATTATAACCATCTCCCTTTCATTACATCACAAAGAATGAAATATCTTTTATAAGGAAAGTAAACATTTCTCCACTACAAATTGGTTTATATACCCATTGAGTGATGGAGGTTGTTGTTCTGTTAAGTTGTCTAACACTGTTACACACCATTTTGGATCGGTCTATTCTATACGAGTAGGGTTATTTCTCATACCTTGAGTCAGTTGACCCTATATAGATATATATGTTTTAGCTCTAGTTGTATATCCTTCTCCAAAATCCTTATCTGGCAGAGGAATGGAATTCGTATAAGGAATATTGGTGTTGAAAATGTTTATTTTCCTTCCCATATCTCCATTTATAATATATTTTATACACTATATTATATTATGAATTTTTAAACTCTTAAAATAATTACTTTTTAACTAATCTCAAAATAATATGCTTGGTTTTCTTGGGAATATTATCAAATATAGTTATGGGGTTATATTACCATAATATATGTATTTTATGACTATTTTTTAATGTTTCGACTAAACATCCATTGATTAAAACAATAAGAACCCTGACACCAGTAGCCTAGAGGTAGGGCATTACTTCATTACACTGGATTAATAAACAAGGAAATCACATCTGGAATTACTAAATAAATTATAATCGTTGGACTACTAGGTACAAAAATTAAGAATTACATTATAACATTTAAAGAAAATTAACATAGAAACTCCATTAGAAAATCCATTTCCCCTGGCTTATACATGTGTGATAATAATTACATTGGACATTGTATCATAGGGAAAAATGAAACATAAGAAAGGGGAGAGAACATATGCATATTAAGGGTAAGAATACTTTTGAAGATATCATATATAATCATAATCAATATGGTATGGTGAATAACTAAAAAACATTCATTTAAAACATAATATGTAGCATAAAATCGAAGGAATAAAAGGTAAAAAAAATAAACACATATAAATAATCATGTGAAAATGATACAAACAAATGGATATTGTACTATTATTATAACCAAATTTAATATAAATACTTAATATCATGATGATGTAATGAATAATTTTTGTATAATTAGAAATACCATCAAGTCCTCAGCCAATAAATTTTTATAAATGTGTAAGGTGTTGTCCAAAACCTGAACTAGTTTTTCTCATTGACATAACCATTCATCGAGTTGATATTTTAGGCCCTCCCAAAAAATATGAATTCCAATTCATTCTACATTTGAATGGTGTGAAATGTAATAAAAAATAAATTCATATTGATACATTATTATAAAATATAATAAATTCCCCCCATTGTTAAACATAATGGTAAACTATACAGAGTAATATGGTGAATGGTATCAAGATAGTACGCACCCAGAAAAAAATATCATAATCCATGAGTATAAATATATTCATCATAAGATATATTAATGAAATTAAAAATAAGAAAAATAAATAAATTAGTGGTGAATAAGGAATATCTAACTGAAATAAAAGTGAGATGTGAAACCTTTAACTTATGTCTCAATGTATTTTTTCACTTGTTATTAATGTATAAGAAATTAAAATAGATTAATTAGTCACTTAATTATGAAACTATTTAATATATATTTTGTTTATTTTAATTTTTCTATGTTAATTTATGGGTATTCATATGAGTTATAATGTTTAATGTTATTGATCAGGATGAATTCCTTACATTGTTTTATTGACATTTCCCTGGTATATAATTATGGGAGTTCATGGAGAATAAAAGAAAATATATAGTAGTGGAATTGAAAGATATTAATATATATAAATTATTTGAAATGGTCTATTTATTACTTTGGGGTATATGGTATGATGATGAATCGATATATAAAATGTTAATGAAAAATTGATTAGTTTATTTAGGCGCGTTATATGACCGTCACGAACTTGTATAATTTTATTTTTTACAATTCTTATATTCTAGTTACGTAAAATATAATAAGTTTTAAAAAAAATTATAATATGAGTTGACCATAAAACTGATTTTATGACTACCCATGATGATGATAAAAAAATTGAATACTTATTATCTTTGATGGAAGAGAATCAACAACTCTAAAATGATATTTTCATTTTTAGAATAATTGTAGAAGAGATGATATATGTTGTTGTATATTTAGTTAGAATAATAAAATTCTTGTATATGTGAGATATTGGAGTTACTGTTCCACTTTGTATAGGGGAGGTGAGTAGAGGATAATTAAATAAAATAAAATAATGAGAAATAGGGACATTTTTACAGGTTGAGTGTTTCCTCCTATAGATCCTCCATAAAAACAAGGAAATGGTTTATTGTGGTGACTAGAATGATGAAAACATGGGGATGAGGTTTGGGATAATATTTGGGAAGAATATATTAATTATAAAAATAATATTTTGTGTGAGATGATGGGGTGGTGAGGGGTGGTATTTATAGGGATGGAGAGGGTTTTTTTTATTATTTTATTCATTAGTTTATTATATGGATCAAGACAATCCATAGTGTTGATTTTTGTGACTACATATAGCCAATGGAGTGTGTGAGTTAAAAATAACGGGTTCTCACAAAATAAATATATAAAAAATTCTTTTATTTGTCTTAAAATGATAAATACATCAAGTTACCGTATTCCACTATTCTAAACCAATATCAAAAAAACCAAAACATTCTCTCTAATAAATACTCTATGTGTATATATAAAAATAGGACACAATTATATGAATATAGGTTTTTTTAAATATGATGATTTTTAAATAGAATCATCATTTTTTTAAAAAATAACACATTTAATATTATAACTGATTTTATAATAGATCGAAATATTAATTATGGTGTCATAAAATTTTATTATAATTATAATGATAAAAAAATTAATTTATAAATATATATTTTTTTTAAAATATTGTTTTTCAATATTAATTATAAATTTATAAATTAAAATACAAATTTAAAAAAATGTACTTACACTTAATTTGCCATTATTTAAAAAATTATTTACGTTTTCTATTAATATATATATATTATTTTATTTAATTGGATATGTAATTTTATTTATAATTTTATTGGTGAGGTTATTATTCTAAGGGTCATATTATTATTTTTATTATTCAGATTAAAATTCCAACAGTCGTGTTAATATTTAATATCATGACATAGTTAATTATTCTAACCTAAACAAATGAATAAAATGAATTCACTTAATAAGATACCCACTATAAATTCATGGGGTGTTATAAAAATTTTAGAAACTATTAAAAATATTATTCTAAGACAAATTAACTTCATTATTAATTATAGAAATTAATTTAATAACAATAAAATATTGTGTTTGACTAATACATTAAATTTTTTGGTAATATTTTCAAATATATTGGAAAATTTATTTTATTATACTCATGAAAATTCCATAATATTAATAAATCATAAAAAATTTAGTCTAGACTAATTTTGAAATACTAGTTCTAATTTTTTAATACATTTAATCCAAATATGTTTAAAAGTATGGTTCATTCAACTTTAATACCGAATTTAAAATCTAAGGTTTAATTTCATATGATAAAATACATTACAAAAAAAATGTACTTTATATGTGATAAAATTAATTAATGCATTATATGTATTAAATTAAATATTAATTTTTTATGATCAATTATTAATTTATTAGTAATTAATTATGTTGGGAATTTTATCATTTCAATGGTTGTGTTACTATTGTAATGGTCATGTTAATATTCTGATGTCTATATTCCCATTTAATTCTATATATAAAACCCACAAATCTTATAAAGTTTATTAAAATATTATTCTATTGATATTTTATATAAATTCATTATAAAATATACAACCTTGCTTCTAATATTTTTACTTCATCTTAAATTTTTTCACATTGAAAATATGATATCAGAAAACAATAGAATTGGTAATTCTAGTCACTTTTTGTTATTTTTTTAATTTTTTGATTTTACCTACTCTGATATTATGGATTTCATTTTTTCCATTGAATTTAATGTTCTACAATAGTGAAATATTATTTTTTTTACATTGTGGCCCATGTGAATTATTTATATTATACATAATACTATAAAATCACATACATGTGTTTAAAACATATTAGTTTTGAAGGAAAAAATTAAAACCAAATGTCTAGTTTGTAATATTATTTCTTCCATTGTTAAATTTTCACTAAATGTTTAAATTTATATCCTCTATGAAGAATGTATTGGGTACATACCCATTGATATATCATTAGATTCCAATGATTACATATTGTACTTATGGTATTTCTATATTTCCTGTACCACATAATTTTTCTTACTATATAAGACATTGTCCTTGTCATCAAGGATCACCACTGGTTACTCTTTATATGGGAGATTGTTATTTAGTTTTACAAAAATTAAATTCAATCATTGTGGTTAATTTTTTGTTTTTATCATCAATAGAGACACAAGAAAATATTATACTCTTGATAAATGTGTTTAGACATCATTAGTAAATATAGAAATACAATTACGTGATCAAGAATATCATAGGTGATGATATACCAAGAACTAACCATTCCATTAATTTCAATCCTTGTAAATCCAATGTAGGGATACATATATATAATAATATATCTATTAAATCAAACTCAATGCATTTTTTGTTGATTTTTATCAATGTTAATCTATCATCATTGTAAAACATTAATAAGTTTCATAATATACTAAACATTCTCATATATTTTATTCATGATTTGGTGTCTTAGTATAATTCAATCAACAAATTTATCCCAAAAAAATTATTTTATACATATCATCTTTTATATATCAATATAAGGGGGTATTTATACAATTATGTATAATTTTTTATTGTATGAGAAGTCAACCTATATAAGAATAGTATTCCATTATCCTTTTTATTCCATAATATCGAATAACATTGTGTCTTGAAGTGTTCCAATGGTAACTTTTAACTAATAATATATAATGATGATAAAACATATGAAGTTCAATTCCATATTCATTCCATGTCTGAGAAACCATTTAAATAATGTGGTTAACCATTGATCTCAATAAGATATGATAAAAATTAGTGTGACATAATACATTTCCACATCCTTGACATATATAATGGAATGTTGATCATGAAGGGAATTTTTTTCAAAAAAAATTAAGTGATTATCCTGGATATTTGGATATTGAAAAAACTTTATATAGTTTTTTCATTTATATTTATTTATATGACTGTTGAGAAATTATATTGTTATGTTTTCCAATGACCATTTTGGTGGGGGTAATGGATACATCATAATCTTTAACATTCAAGAATAAAAATTATATATGTAGGATAAAAAATACATTAATGTATATATTATAATCTATATATTCATGTTGTCCCACCATTATTAATCGCTAATATGATAGAATATATCGATGCTTCCTCAATCAATTAAGTAATATAAACACCTATTATTATTCAATAATTCATTTTGTAATTAAATTATTGATGGTATATATAGTGTAGTTTCAAATACAATGAATCAATACTAAACAATATTGAACTCAACATACATACCTTGGTTGGTTTCTTTTGATTTTTTTCTCTGAATATTTCATTTATTCATAGATAATCTTATAATTGGGTGGTTGAGAAATAATTTGGGGATTATAGGATCTCATTTTCTTAATTATGATTTCACGATCTATTCATAGAATATATATATATACTATTTGTCGATTTTAATTGTTTATATGGTTCAGATATATTTTTACCTAGATAAAAAATACCTTAGTCACTATCTTGGGATGGTAGTTTAATGCTATGTCATAATAGATGATAAAATCTAACCATCATTACTAATGAATCTTAATATCTATTTCTTACAATAAAAAATTCAAAAAACATTAATTAGTAGATATTTCACACTTACCTCTACGAAAATAATTTCTCCAAAAATTAAATAATAATATCAATGGTGAAAATCTAAATCAATTTTTATAAATTCTTTCTTGTGGGAATTTAATTTTCATGATTCATGTGATGTTATTATTTACATTTAAATATGGATAAAACTAACTCACTTATTTAAAGCATCATTGTACATCTCAAAAAAAACTCCAATTAAGAGTATTATGAGTATATATATCGTTTCATTTATCTTATTGATGTTCTCAAATATATATTCAAATTTTTCTTTCTATAAATACTATACAATCATTGATGTTAATTAACTTATTGGAATGTAATGTCATTAAATATTTCTAAAAAACTCTTTGAGAAATAATTTAATTTATGAAAAATACGAATCTCCATTAAACTGATTGATGTTAGGTATTAATCAATAACATTACTAATGAATATATTAATGTTAATGCCTTATTTTTTGATGAAATTTGAATAAAATATGACAAGATGAATCCACGATGTAGGATATATAATTTTTGAAATAAAATTATATTTTAATAAAGTCATCAAAACAATTCATTGATGTTCCTAATTATTTATTATTAGAATATATGATAATATAAGTAATTATAATACTGATATATTATCAATGTATTTAAATAAAATACTATTAATCAAGTACATAATGATATAATGGGAATTTATATGTTTATAAGTAAAAAATATGAATTCATGAAATCTATATATTGTATTGATTACTTTTTATAGAATATATTTTCCCTTAACCATTAATTTATGATATAGAGAATCAACAATAGAGATGTATTATGCTCCATAATGATTGTCAAAGAACATTACAATCCATAGTGATAGACTTATCTTTATTATAGTGATCTTATTGAGATATTTTTAGTAATTACATAGTTATATTGTTCCATTATTATTCTTAAAAAATAGAGTGGGTTCACCCCATGGGAATGCATAATGGCATATAAAATCTCATATAGGCAGTTCTTTAATTCCTATAATTATATTAGGATCATTATATAGGATGTATTTGATATAGTTGTAGAACTAATTACATATTAATTTGTGGAATATACATCATGATTTAATGTAATACCATGTAACTATATGGAGAATAAATCTATATATTCATGAATAGTAAACATTTAATTATGGTTGAAATTTTCTCTTTACTAAAAAATTTGATCATGATATTCTCCATCAGTGGGTACCAAATCCCATAACTAAGACAGATCTTTTAAAGAGTACTTTTAGATTTATATACATTTATATAAGACCATCAGATGGGTTTGGATTTAGAAAAATATTTTTTTCCATGATGTTGATATAATCTCTATATTAGGAGATCCAATCCATTCCCAACATATCATTATAGTCCACCAAAGGAATACTTATAATATTTTTTGGAATAATTTATTATATGCATTAATTAAAGAACATTATAAATGTATTAGAAAATTCAATATATTGTTATATATATATATATATCAACTTCATGGAATCAAATATATGGTTCAATTTTTAAATCAAAATCAAGATATAAATTAAAGTGTAAAATAATAATCAAATAATACTTTTATAATTTAAAAATGAATAATTAGAATAAATTTTGTAGTTTATTTTTTTCTCTACCACTGGGTTTGTTAAAGATGTATAGTTTCATTGATCACTACGATAATGGTGTCATTTCCATAAATTATCCTGAAATAATTTTAATTGCGTATATTAGCATACATTTTTTCCAAGATCCACCCAATTTAAGCGCTGGAATATGGGTGGTGCATTTAGGGGTGAATTCATTTCCTCTATTTAATTATATATTCCCTCATTTTCTTGCAAACACTTGTAAAACATTGGATACATATGTTTTATAACATTTAATTTTAATTCCCTCTTCATATATGGGTAGGGTTGAGAAGGAATTTAGGGGATACATATAATGGTGAAATTATAGTATTGCTGGATTCTTAGTATTAAACATGTCGGTTCTATAGCCTTCTAAAGATTTACACACTGTGTAATGTGGTTACAAGGTGTTCAAGTTCTAAAAAAATAATGAATACCTTTTTTACAAATGTAGAGGAGGTTTTTAGTTATTATAGAAATTTTCATTTACTATTAATTTAAATGGGTTACACATCAGGTAAGGTCATAACTGTTGTTTTTAAATAGGATTCCCAACTAAAAATGAAATTTCCTCCTTTCCATGTGTATTTTATCTCATCCCAATAGCCATCCTCAAATGTTTTTAGAGCCTTAAAATCATTATAAGTCATTTTGTTTATCTTTTGGTCATGGTTGTGTATGCTATGTGACATTTTGGAAAATAATTCTCCTTGTCTCTTCACATATTTATCTTTTTCTCGTTGTAGTTTGAATGATCATCTAGGTGTTTAAGAATCAATTCCCAATGTTGTTTAATCTTGTATGTAGAATGAGTTCATAGATCTTATACACCTTTTTTTCAAGTTGGTTTGTCCCTTTGTGGGATTTGGTTTTCTATATGAAAGTTAGGTGGTTTCGTCATGACACTCAATTTTTATTATTCATAAATTGATTCATTGTTGATTTAAATGAATTTAATGTTATAAATAATATTTCATTTAATTAATTGGTTAAAACCCCAATTCGAAATTGAATTTTATATTGAAATTATGAAGAATACAAATTCCATTGAATTTGGTTGTGATAGTGAAATTGATGGTCAATAGTTAATATTTATAAAGTTTTATTTAATTTGGGAAACTGAACATTGAAATTGAAATTTTTTATTGATTTAATATCATTATTTGTGGAAAAAAAGATTAAAATTCTTTTGATAGAGGGCTTTGGGTTTTGTCATGGAATATAATTATTCTGATTAAAAACATTACTGGTTTTTAAATAGAAAATTTTTATATCTGAAATGGGAGAATGGGATTTTATTTCATTTTAATAGATCTTAGACTAAATTTTCCATCATTGTTTTGTAACAGAAAACATGACTGAATTGGTAGTTACTGTGTTAATTGTGACAAACAGGCATGTATGGGAATGACCTAACATCGAAATGATTCATTAAAAAACATATAAAACATTTAATGACACATATTATTCCCTTGTGGGTCATATATGAGTCCCCTCATGGCAGTGACTCAGTATGTGTGAAAATTTTGTAGTTATTATCACATTTGTGTGTGGATGCCATAATGTGGGACTATCGAACCTCTAAGAAGATGACCATGTTGCTCAGTTCTCTATATAAGAGATATAAATGTATGCCAATGTATGTGAACTGTTAGTCATGAGTTTTGATTTCTATAAACTATTTTATATAGAAGTTTTTATTTAATAATTTTTTTTAAAAAAATTCAATATTTTGAAATGTATTTCATCTTCTTAAATGTAAAGAATGATTTTTAAATATGATTTATAAATGATAACCCCATTTTTCTAAAATTTAAAGCTCCTTATTTGCTTAATTAAATTGTAGAATCTGATTATAGAAACCTTGGGAGACCCTACTGGGATTTATCTAACACTCTACTTGTTCATTCGGGTATTTGTAGACTATCTTCTTCTAGGTCAGACTAGTGGTAAAAGACCACATGGAGGTGGTTCTATCTATTAATCAATGTACATAGATATATTTTTCCTATGGAATGTGGGATTTTCATTTATTATTAAGGTGATTTATTTTAGTATTTTAATTTGGTTATGTTTTATTTAATTGTGGTACACTTCTCTTTATAGACTTTAATTGGTATACACACTGTCCTATTTATTTCCACATGTATTTTTTTAGAAAAATCATTCCCACATTCCATTATTATGATATCTGGTTATAGTCACCAACCCTTGTTTATTGGTAGCACCCATCATGCCATGTCAATACCATCTCGATTTTGAGAATAAAAGGGGACTAAGGCTACATCTCGACAATTTGGTAACAAAGACAGATTGAATTCTTATCTTGAAGACAATATGAATTGTGTAATATTTTTAGTACATTAATGGTAGTTACGATTGAGTTCCTAGTAAAATCTCACTAAAATGAACCTGAAGTCTCTAATGGTGGTTTCATAAAGACATCCTAATGATTAGTTCTATTATTTCCACTTTTTTGATTATGAATGGTTGAAATCCAAATCCTTCTTTCAATCTATTGAGTTTATATTTTCCCTTTTCTCTCTATTTTAGTGTTATATAATGACTTTTATTATTATTATATAGCATCATATCTCTTAGAGGAAAATAGAATTTGATCTATGAGGAAAATTATATGTAACCATTGGGATCAAATCATCTCATTGTCCTAATCCTAGTTGAGGTGATTGTGCATACGATTGAATTGTTCAGACATGAACCAACACCATTTCCCATTAAGGCTCTATCCTTGGGACCTAGGAGGGTTATTATATAGAATAATCCTCATGATTTGATTCACCAAATCCATAAAAAAGTTCAAAGGATTAAATGATCCTTATGAGGATGGGAAATGGATGAGTAGGATGGAATGATTGTTTGGATTACATCAGATGCATAACAAAATCAAGGGTAAGTTACCCACCATCGTGTTGGAAGGACCATGGAAGAGATGGTGGGACAGTATGGTGATGGAGAAGAAGCATTAAAGCATAGAGTGGAATGAATATATATTTTTTTTCATCCACTAGTTCTATCCAGATTCATTGTTGTTGGCGAAGGATATGGAATATTTCAAACATGAGTTGTCTGACCGGACCATGACATAGTATGCAAACAATTTTGTTGAGATCATTCATTTGGAACCCGAGATATTATTGAATGAGAATATGAATCATGAAGAATGAATTTTGGAATATGATCTAATATTTTTTCTCACATTTTCTTAGTAAATATTCCTTTTTTGGTGATGTTCTAATAATGTGTTGATGGTAAAAATGGACATGGCTTCTCAGCCAGGGTTATCAGGAATCTCTTTCTCTCCTATTGAAAGCACAAGGCCCTTTAATATAAAGAGGTTGAATGATGATTCTCATTGATATTCTGGATAGAATGGTCATTCTATACCTCATACATTTCCTAGTAGATGAAATATAGATTTCTAATAGTGTAAAAATCAATGGAATTCAATGAAGGGTTTCACAAAGGCACCCAAGATATGTGGTTCTAAAGGATTCTCAGCTCAAATAAATAAGTTATTTCAAATAATTTACACTCCTCATAGTTTCAGAAGATCATAACCATCTTCTATAACATTTAAAAATATTATTCTTCAAGTATAAAATAGATCTAGCCATAATAATCTTAAAACAAGCTTCCGTACGTAGTGAAAGATTCCCTATAGGAAGAAAATATTGTTCATGTGACAATGATTGGTACCATCTCAATAGCTTTACCATTAGTCACTAATTTATTGGATACTGGTGAATCTCATTAATTTATTTCATCATGTATTGTTAATATGATATATTATTCGACAAACCATTTATCATATGTCATGGATATTAATACACCCCTTGGTACAAAGAGATTGTAGGGTATTTGTAGTCCCTCCTCTGTTTCATATTTTTCTGCGGTCGATATTTATTATATTTCTGTAGTTCTTCACGTGAAAAATCTTACTATAATTTTTAGAGGGATTGGCTCATTGAAAATAAATACATGATTGATTGTTTTTCTTAGATGGGTATCCTTTAATACACCCAATTTTGTTTGTCATGTGTTCAATACAGAATGGGAGTCAAGGTCATGCAGGGCCAGACCATTATATCCAATGTCATAGAAAGTTATATATGTGTGTTCCATGGACCTGGTGTAGTGATCATTGAGTGGTGATCTCTATCTATTGGTCTCAGAGTTTACTAAATTGTTTCCTTATAACATCTCTAAGTTTCCACCAGTAAGAGAAGTTGATTTATTCATTGAATCCGCTCATGGTATTAACTAGTTTCTGTACCCTCATTCCACATGGAACCAACTAATGTAAAATAGCTGAAGACTCAGTTGGATAATAATATATAGAAAAGATTTATATTTCTGCGTGTGACAACATTGGCAGTACAGTTGAAAATAAGGATGATCATTCACTTCACTTGTGCTTTGATTACCAAAATCTCAAACACATGATTTTAAAGAACAAATATCAAATAAAAAGGATTGATGATCTATTTGATCAGTTAAAAAGGAAGGTATGGTTCTTAAAGATTCATCATTAGATTGTTTACAATCGGTTGATTATAAAATAATCAAACATTCAGAAAACCACAACTCATAGGAGGTACTTCAATTATGAGTACATTTCCTTTTCATTTGGTCTATCCAATAATCCTAATGATTTATGTATTTAATGAATAGTGCAATCCATGAGTATCTCAATACAATCATGGTATTTTTGTTGATGAAATACTTGTTAACTAAAACTCTAACGAGGGTAATGTGAATCATTTGGTAAATGTTCCCAGTTTTTTAATAAATCATCGACATTACTCGAGGCTTTCGAAATGTGATTTCTTGATTCAGAAAGAGAAATTGTTGGGATGTATCATGTCAAAACATTGGATACCAGTACATCTTGAGATGGATAATGTTATTGTGAGATTGGAATAAACACTGACAGTTTTTGAGATTCATATCATACTGGGCCTTAATGAGTATTATTAGCAGTTCATAATTGAATTCTCAATGTTGGATTCTACGATGACTGTTATAACATTGAATAGATTAAATATTTTTTGGGATGAGAAATACCATACTTTTTTTTTTAAATTTGAAACCACTATTGAGTATTATTCCATTTATGAATCGTTTCGAGGCCGTACATGGATATATTGTCTTCTATGTTTCCTCAAGTTCATATTTCAGCAGTGTTCTTATATAGGTGACCATGTTGTATCTTTTGGATCTTTTTACCTTACACCACACAAGAAGAGTTAATTCTGTAACACCACTTTATTTTTGAAATAAATAAAATATTAAATGGATGAAACACTAAGTCACTACAAAAAACCACATTGTTATAACCTAGACATTAAACATAATTTTACTTCCATTATGATTTGATTTTAGAAAATTTGACATACATAGTTGTGATCAGTAAGTATTTAAGAGTCTGATATGATCAACATCCATTTGATCTGAATACTAAATTAACCCTTATGAATTGTAATATACCCTTATGAATAATAATTAATAATAAATCGTCCAAAAAATAGAAACTTCACCCATGAATGTATAAATACTATTTAGAAATATTATAACTCACCAAATTATCATTGCATAGGAATTGTTATTTTGGTAAGTAATAAATATTTTAAATACCATTTCATGATTAATTTAATAATTTAAAATGGAATTTTTTTTACATAAAAATAATTCCTAAATTTTTATTTTATTTACTTATGGTTATAATATAATTATATAAGACCGTGATTAACTTTTCAATGTGTTATAAAATGAGTTATAGTTGTAAATTTTTTTTTTGTATAATGTATGTGTTTATTTGAAATTTGAATTAAAAATATTAGGAAAATTATTTTCAAAAAATGGATATCATATTAGAATTCCATAAGTTGATAAATGGTTGGGGTGAATTTTTGGGATGTTTTTAAAATACATAATCTTTTTATGAATAATAAAATATGGCAATTTACCATATATATACCTTATGAGTTACATACACTTTTCCTATCATCATATTTGATGTACGAACCCTTATTTAGTACCCAAATTTACTTATTAATAAATTGGTCATTTAACCATCACTATTTCTTGTGATATAAAAAAAAATAAACAAATGATATAAATATTAAGAAAATGCACCTCTCCTTCATTATAAATACCACCCCCTATTACATCTTCTCTTCACTCTTATCAAGCCTTGTTCCTTGTCTAAATTCTACCCAAATATCCTCACAAGCTCTTACCCCACGTCCAGTGTCCCTTGGTATCATTTAAAGTCCAAATCCTCTCCCCTAAAGAGGCTCTCAAGGAAGATAAAATTAAGTGGTAAATTCCTCATTTCAATTCTTTTACTTTATTTTTAATACCCTTTTTTTATATCCTGGCCTATCTTCATCCAGATGTGATGTAATCTCAAGTACCATACATTTACTGTAAATTTTTTATGATGATGGAATATGTTATTATCATCTCCCCTTTACTTTTCTTTTATGCTAGTGGTAAAAAACGCCCTCTGAGATGTGATAATATACCATATTCACCGACGATTGTTTTTCATTTTCTATCACCATCATCAATGATAGTCATGAAACAATTGTAATGGATTAAACAGACAATAATATATGTATTATGTCTCATATATTCTTTGGTAATCTGTTTGAACCCATAGTATTAATTTATTGAGTAACATGAGTTTTTTGTGATAAAAACTGCCAATTAACCTAAACAATTAACATTTAGTAAAATATATAATGATTAATATTCACTCTAAGTAACCAAATTAAATTTAATACCATGTAACATTCTATTTGTATACTAATAACATATAACTTCAATTCTGGACAACCATCCCCACTTTACATGATTCTACATTCATGTATATAAGTATACTGACCATGAAACAAAAATACCTGGACAATGATATTTAACTTATTAACCCCTCAAAATGTCCATGAATGAAAAAAATAATGTTATAATAAATAAATGAAATGAATAATAGGTTCATTACATACTAATTTATGATCTTAAATTTGAATATTCAGGTCATTACGATCAAGTGGAGAACACCTTCGGACTTACGACAATTGGTTTCTTCATCTAACTTCAATTTATGTGAGATACTCTATATTCATTTCTATTACATGTGTGTGGTGTATGTATACTGACCATTTATAATTAATATAATTAATATATTTATTTTCATTATATTTACTATATCATTTGATGATTATTAATTTTGGAAAATATGATTCTGTTGATTAAAATGTTGTATGTATTTTCTACCTCAAACTCCATTTTCATTTGGGTTGATCTTATTCTCTATTAAACTCAATGAAATTATTATTTATTCATATTCACTTACCATAAATTCTATTTCAATTATGAATATATTTTTACAGGTCATAATTTTGTTTATTTTAAGGGGAGTTCCATTTTTTAAAAGAATCATTCAAAAAATATCCTGAAATTCAAGACCGATTCAAAGATAATCTAAAATTCTTACCTATTTTTAAGTTCACCCTATTATATAATTTATTACATATTCATCATTTTAAATTAACATTTATTAACCAAAAAAATATACTATTGATCATTTCTAGGTTTATGAAATCAAACATGCCTTTGTACTTTAAATTCATTTAATATTTTCTTCAACCGCACTAAATTGTTTTAATTCTAATGCTTCTTCAAAAACTATTTTGAAATTATTTCACCGAAATAAGACCTTATTTAAGAATAAAATATAATTCAATTGACCATAACTATTATTTTCTATAAAATACATGTTTATAATATTATTTCATGACAAATACAAATGATTTTTCAAAATAACTCTTCTTTCAAAACTAAAAAAGGATTTTTCTCATCTCACATTAACTTTTATGAGATACATGCATTTTTACAAATTATTTAGTGATTTTGGTGTATATAATTCTCCTAGTAATATCATATTAATAATATCCTTATTAACATGATTTTTCAAGGTATTGTGATTTTAATGTTTCAAGGTGGTATGTGACACTTTGTAATTATTAAGGATTATTTCCTTGAGGATTTTCAATGGTATCATTTAAAAGTATCTTAATATATGTCAACATCCTTTTTGAATCATGTAATTCATTACGGTTTATCCATTATGATATCATCCACCATTTTTTATTGAACATTTAACGATTATTTTGGTTGTGGATGTGATATCTTGAAGCCATTAAACATATTACTTTTAATGGTTTGTGTTTATGTCTAATGATTGGAGAAAGTTATTTACATGTCATATGTTAGTTTCAATGTGAATGTATATGTTATTAATGTTTATCCCCATTTATATATGGAATACAATGGAGATATTTAGTGTTGGGTTGGGCCCTCTATACCCCCTCGATGCATCAGTTGGTCTAATGATACAAACTACATTCATAGCATGAGGCCTTGAGAGAATGATTATTTATAGTCTTGGAAGGAGGAGTTGATGGTATGATAATGATTTCCAGAAATATGAATTCCATAATTTTGAAATGGGTAATTGAATGTCATTGCTGTTATTTGACTAGTAGAATAACCACAATTATTCTTTATTAAGTAATTATTTGTTGAGGTCTTATTCCTATCGTAATGGGTTCATTTTTTTAAATATATGGGTTTTAGTTAATCAGAATGCCAAATGTTTATGTTTATGATATCTTCCACTAAATTTATTACCCATACTAAGAATATGATCTCACCCCTTTCTTATGTTTTATTTTCTTAGATTAAAAAGAATTTTATTATGAATTACATGTAGGTAAAAAATTGAGTTATGAATTTGACCAATATATCATCAATATTGTATATCATTCCATGTTGTATTGTTCAACCTATATATTTATTTATTTTCCCAAAACTGCTAAACTACTCTTTCCTTCATGATGCATATTCCTTATTTATGTGACAATTTAATAAAACAAGGCACTGGCTATGGGAAATTAGTGTCTGGTTCTTATAGTTGGTATCAAATGAAGTTTAGTAAAAAAGATGGAAACTATATAAAAAATATATATATAATTAAACAAAACACTAAGATAAATATTGTATAAAATAATTCATGTACATCCAAGAATTTTGGTAAGGAATATATTTTGTGGTTTATCTAGAAATTACATCTCTGTCTGGATATGAACCCGTAGAAGTGTCTTTGGCACAAATTTAAATTGGGGAAAACACCTAAAACACCACATTGAGCTTGACATGAACGGTAAATAGTGAATGAAAATGGGACATCCAACACTCTTGGTTCTCGACTCCTGAGGGATATTCTCCTGTAAATTAATATTCTTATTACAAACCATTATGAAGGATTTATGCCCCCAAGGTAACTAAGGTATATGGTTCTAGGATTTACGATGCTTAAATTAATGTTATGTGTTATACAATGTTCAGAGATATAGGGAGTTCATAATGAAATAATATATGATATATAATTGATTAGAAATGAAACATAGAAAATGGAATTGTAACTTCACCAATACATATGATGTAGAGAGTAATTAGGATCATATCTCTTATATTATTATGATTTCATTTCAAAGGATGATAGTATCCCTTTTATCCTCAACATATGATGAAATTGTGTCATGTGTTAACAAGTGTTGTTCAGAGTTGATACTCAAGAGGGGGTTAATTGAGTTCCAATTAAAATTTCTGTTAAAATATAGTCTATTTAAAATCCCCCAATATATAAAACAAGTTAAACTGTAGTGAATTTATACAGATTGTAAATGTTCACTTTTCTTCTTAAAGATTGATTAGGTCTCAGTTAATTTAACCACAAGATTAAACTAACTTTTGAAACTAACCAACTAATTTAAAATATGTCTAAACACTTGCTAATTTAACTATCAAAGTAGCTTTAAAATAGTTTTTTTATTTCAAATTAATAGCAGCGGAATAAATAAGATATGTGTTTTATACTATAAACAAAAACTAACGATGCACATCAGATATAACAAGAGGTTCAGTCTCAAGTCGAGACTTAGTCCTCTCAAATTTATATAAAATTTGATCCACACCCTGGATCGGGGTTAACAACAATTTACAAAACTGTCCAGGCCACGCAGGGACCTCTACCACTGTTCTTCATGGGAATCAAATAGACCAGGACACACAAGGACCTCTTCCATAGTTGACGTGGATAAAAAAGACTAAACAATTGTGGTTTCATGATTCTGATATCCTCCAGTTCAGTGTAGGAGATAGTGTGTGTATATGAAATAATGATTACACCACACTGCTCGGAAGTTAAAAAATAAATCACATAGAGAGAGAAGATAAGATTTTAGAAAGATCTTGTGATTATCAATGCAGCTCTGGACTCATTGGATTCAGCAGGAATGCTTCTGAGTCCTTCTCTGGTTTTTCTGTTCAAAAACAGAGTTTCGTAGTCAGCTTGTCTTCTACAGGAATGAAAGTGATCTCTTGATTCGTCGTGTGTTCTTCAGTGGTGTTGGATTGCATTCATGATACTTTTTTGAAGGTCTGGAAATCTCTTTCTCGTTCAGTATTGATCATCTTGTTCAGCACAGTTCTCTCGAGTGTATGTATGTTCTTCTCGTTGTATATTCACACTTTTCTCTTTTGTTCGCTGCTTTTTCTGTTATAGTTTCATCTCCTCGTGTACTGCATCTTAATCTTCCTTATATTCCACACGTTTTGTAAATAGGAATGATTCCCTTTTTATAGATACAAGATACAGTTTCCTGACACGCCAACAACTATCATTAAATAACATTAATTGTATTAAAAACATCAAATATGACTGTTAGTATTATTTAAATAATAATGAAAAAATTTAAGAAACAGTGTCACAGTGATTAAGTAAATGGTGTCTTCTTCACGGTATGAGCTTCACGGTATGAGCTCCACGGTGTGAGCTTCACGTTGTGAGCGTCACGGTATGAGCTTCATAGTATGAGCTTCACGGTGTCTAGCTCATGGTCTCAAGGTCACGATTTGTCCTTCACGGTGTCTGGGTCACGATGAGTCCTTCACAGTGTCTAGGTCATGGTGTCTGGGTCACAGTGAGTCTTTCATGGTGTCAGGGTCACGGTGAGTCCTTCACGATGTCAGGGTCATGGTGAGCCCTTCACGGTGTCTCGGTCATTGTTTCTGGGTCACGGTGAGTCCTTCACGGTGAGTCCATACTCATACAAATATCTATATTTAGACTTAGACAGTAATATGCTGAATATGGATAATGTTTTACCATTAGAGAGTAAGAGAACATGAATCATAAACATAATGGCTTGATAATATATGTGAGATTTTTGATCACGCATGAGACCTGTAAATAATAAAGAGAGTAATTAACATCCATAAGATTTGTTATTATTAAAACATGATGGGTAGTTATTAATTAACAGTAATAAGATTTGTGATCATTTAAACATGATTAACATATGAGGATTCCAACAATCTCCCCCTTTTTGATGATCACAAATTTAGATATAGGCAGAATATAAATGACATGTAATATTAAAGATACTATCATAGAAAAAACATTATAGAACTGACACTTGTTGTTTTTCTCCCCATTTATACTTATAGAGTTTTCTCCCCCTTTTGGGATTATCAAAATGTAGAGAAAATGAAATGAAACTGAGAAGTTTTCATTAAACAAATGGTGCAGAATACAACATACATGAGAAGTACAAACAATAAACAAGAAATGACATCCCATCAAAAAGAAAACAGTCTCCAGACTCTTTAGGGATCCATCTTTTCCTTGCCTTTATCAGCAGCTGGAGCTGGTGCTGAAGTAGAAGAAGGCATAGACGCAGTAGACAAAGAGGGTAAGGGTAGACCATAAAAAATAGATGTATCCAAAGTGGGAGTTGTAGGAGATCTATGCTTAGGTTGTTCAAGAATGACTGGTTGGATCTGAGAAAGAGCTTGGCTGACTGTCATGGCAGTTGAGGCTAAGGCAGGTAGGTTAGGTCTAAGGGGTGAAGCAGCTAGAGAAACTATAGCATTACTCTGCACATGAAGATACGGTTTCAAAATATTGATGAAATCAGTAATGATTTCACCACCATATTGCATATCCTTTTCAAAATCATCCTAATTCTCCATAAACTTGTCTAACAATCTGGTTAACTCTGTATGTTTTTGAACTTGGGCTTTAAAAGAATGAGACACCGGAGGGATTCTCAAATTTTTAACAAGATATCTAAAGTGATCTGTCGTATAACTTTTAGAGAAAATTTGGGAGGGATAAAGATATACTTTCTTGGTGATATCTTGTTGAGCATCATGGGCTATCTTAGAGTGAATCCTAACCAAGTCCAATGCTCTATCACTTTTCTAAACCACTAATGACAAAGAAGATAGATCCAAAACACTGAAGGAACTCTGAATTTCATCCTTGATTATGGATCTCAGCATAGAATCATCCAATGAAGATGTGGAGATCTGACTAGAAGCTGGATAAGCCTTGATAGCTTCGGTTAGAAAATTGATCCGTTTCAACACTTTTTGCAGGCATCCAGTGTATTCATCTGTAAGCTTAGTCAGATTTTCTACAATCTCTCTCATGTGATCCAGCATCTTAGTGTGTCTTTTTCCAATCATTTCATCAAAATAAAGGATGTATAGATGATCTTCAGACATAATTTCCATAGCAAGGAGGGAATTAGATGGATCCGGAGAAGCAACAACAGGTGGAGGAATAGAAACATTAGCTGGCTCAGATCTCAAAGATTACTCATTCTGCAAACTTGTAATCATATTTTTCGAATTTTCCACATCTACACTCAGAAACTTATTCTCAACATTGACTTCTTGAATTTCTCGGATCATCCTTTGTTGAATATGCAAGAAAATATTTTCCAAGGGAATTGATGTATCTTCTTGACTTAACTGAGTTGCTGGATGAGGTTGAGTGGAGAAAATTTTCTAAACACCAGCTAACAAAGTTTCTCGAAAAACATTCAGATCATCTTTGGTCACAAAGGAGTGATGCTCGGGAAAGGGTGCAGGTAAAGGTAATGGTTCAGATTCTAGTTGAGGTTCAGAGTCATCTTCAGACTCAGATTCTTATTTGGATTAAGGTTGGGGCTCTGGTTCTGGTTCTGGATGAGTGATAGACTTCAATTGAAACAGAGAAGAAATATCCATTCTAGTTGTAGACACTTACTCTGACTCAATCACTTCATAAAAGATTGAAAAAAAAAACAGGTGTGCACCAAGTATGAGACAGCAAGTTGAGAAGCTTTAGCAGATCCAGCTTCTGTAATCTCAAGATTTTGAGGTTCCTCCCCCTCAATGTGTGCTTCCCTTTCATATTCTTGAGGCTCAGGAACATGAACAAGATCCACAGGATCATCCCTGATCTCTTCAACAAACTTTTTCCTTGCCAGCTAGAAGGAAATTTCCATCCTCTCTTCAGTAGAGGGGATTTTCACATGAACGGATTGTTCCACTGGTTGAACTTCCAGACTTGCTTCTTTTTCAACAGAAAGATCCTATTCAACATGATCTGCCTATAAGGTTACTTGATGTGTTTAATCCATAAAAACCAACTTCCATGCAACATTAGGATGAGCTTCTGGACTTACATCCACACTAGGAACAAAAGCTTCCTATTATCTCAAATTAACACCAACTTCCTCCTCTTGAGGTGTTTCAGTTGGGATAACAGTAGGGACAACAGTACTTTATTTTTCAACAGGAGCTGTTTCCATTGGTGGTATTTCAAACTCTTCTCTTGGAGATACTACAACAGTTACTTCTTCTTCTTCTTCTTCTTTTAAATACTCAGACACTTCATCTGGTTCCAAACCAAGATTAGATAGATTTTTGGGCCTTCTTGGATAGTCAACAAGATTAAACTTTTTATACACTTTATTATTATCCTCAACCCACTGCTTCTTCCAGGGGTTCCAGCTAATCTTCATCCTTTGGATGATAGGGATGAATAGGAAGAAATCAAGGTCCTCTAACTTTTCATCATTCGGTCTAACCGTCACTCTGGCAACTAACATAGACGAAATCATCCTTGAGTAAAACAGGGTGGTGGATTTGGATGTTTCTTTAATCAGCTCACAGATATGATTGATAACATACTTACATAGGTTGATCTAATGGACATTCTTCAACAGGTGAATCAGGAACACATCTTGATACTTCATCACAACAAAATCTCCTTTTCTCGGGCTAATCAAATTTTGAACAAATTTGAACCGAAGTCTAGTCTCCCCATCTAATTCAGTAGCTATGGCCCATCGCATGGTTCCATTTACAGTCAGGTTTTCCAATGTTGTCTCCAAGTCAAAGATGTCGGTTGTTAGAGGAGGGTCTCTCTGGTAATCCTCACAAACCCCTTCATGGGGAATCCCTAGGCATACAACCCATGACCTCGAAGTGAAAGAGCACTTTTGACCATTTATTCAGCTTGTCACCATAAAACTTTCTCCAAACTCTAACGAAAACTTCACATACTGATAAAATTGAGATACCAATCTCGGGTAAATCGGTCTATTATGTCCAGTGAACCATCCAAGCCATCCTTGTTCTCTTAAAACATTCCAAACTAAAGATCTGCTAGACAACAACTACTCTTCACCGCCTTCCCATAAGAGTCCATGTCATCATTATCAATATCATTGTCACCAATACCGTTCCAAATTAATGACAAGCCCTTCCACCAGAGTCTTTCATCACCATCATAGACAACTGCTTTATCCAAGTCTTGATACCAGTCATTAGCATCATGAAATACCAGTGTCAATATTTCTCTCAGAAGCTGACGACATCGCTGACCGAGCACCACTCTGGTCATCAAATACTGTTGAAGACCAAAATAATCAAAACCACACCATTGTGAACAGCCAATGACTACCACCAAAACAAAACATTACCATAGAAAAGATAAAAATCTTCATAATAAAAACATCAAATAGATCCAACTCATGTCATGTAAAATGAATCATCGGCCACAAAATCCCAACTCCCAAAACCCTTTAGGAATCACTACTACAAAACCAATTCAGAGAGGAGAAATGGGTCTCAAGGTCATGGAATGGAAAAGAGAATTTGATTCCTCTACAATGGCATCTCTCTAAGAATGAACCCTAAACCTAAACCATGAATAGGCTGAGATGAGAGAACGTAAAAATACCTTGACCAACAACCCACATATCCAAAACTACTAGGTATAATTCACCCTAGATATAACCTAGAGAGGTGCAATGGAATGTGAGGTTAGAGAGGGGAAGATTTGGTTGAGGCCCATAGAAACCCCCATCATCCATATGGGGAAAACACAAAAAATTAGAACCATATGAAATAATAGATCAACTCCACCAAGGGAGGTAAGGAAGAGATGATGGGTGGGAGAGGAAATGTAGAAGAGACACGTAACATACTTTTATGTGGGAGGTTTCAAGAGGAAACCCTAGTCTGAGAATGAGAGATAGGGTGATCCAGGGGATAAGGGTTCCATCTTGGGTTAGAGATTACTCATGGAAGGAATATAGAGTAAAGGTTTTACTATCTATCTTGATCATTAATGATAGCTCATAAGGATTTGGTCTTGGGTTTTCACATTCTTGATCTGGATCAATTTGATGTCCTCATTGGTATGGATTTACTTATCTATCGTTGATAAGAGGATTATTTTTACAATTTTCATGTTTAGTTTCTTGATACCAATGAGGGATATCATGTGTTTCATGGAGAGTGTGTCCCAAGGTCTGGTCATAGATGTCATTCCCGCCTAGAGCTCAGAAGTTTGTTGGTTGATGTTGCATTTGAGCCTGATGAAGTTTATTTTTTGATGATTTTACTATTGTTGATCAATACATTCCTGACATTATCCTAGAAGATTTCTCTCTTATTCCTCTAGTGATAGAGTGGTAGAGTTTACTACTGACTTGGTTCTCGGTACGCAATGGTTATTGTTACCTTCTTACCACATGGAACTTGCCAAGTAGAATGAGATAAAAAACTAGTTGGATGACCTATTAGAAAAAGGTTTTGTTCTCCATAGTCTCCCTCCATAGGCAACCCCTATGATATTTCCAATAAATCATATGGTCCACATCGGTTAGGTGTGGACTATCTAATTCTAAAAAGGTTGAATATTAAGAAAAAATATTAATTGCCACATTTGGATGATTTTTTAGATAATTTGAAGGGAAAAGCGTGTTTTTATGATTTTTTTTCGATCATGTTATCATTTGATCAATGTTAAAGTGTATAATATGAAAAAGTAAGCCTTTCAGAGTAGGTATGGTCATTTTGATAATCTAATGATTCATTTTGGTCTGAATAATGATAATATAGTTAAAATGGATTTCATGAATTAGATATTCTATAAAAATTTTAAAACATATGTGGTAGATTTCATGGATGTTCTTATAGTTTATTCAACTTTTGAGCATGAACACGAGAACCATCTATGTTTGGTTTATTAAATTTTGAATAATTTATGTCTCTATGGAAATATTTCAAAAACTAGTTCCTGGATTTGATAATAGAAGTCAACGGTGCACAAAATATTTATAAATGGCTTACTAGTTGATCCAAAGAAGGTAATGGTAGTTATGTAATCAAAGGAACCACAAAAAATCATTGAAATTCAATGTTTCCTTTGTCTTTCTAGGGACTAATAATAGTTCATTATGGAATTCTCTAAGATATAATATCCTTTTACTAATCTTACCCAGAAAGCAGTGAAATTCAAATGGTATAAAAAATTTCAGTGTTCATTCGATGAACTGAAATGAAATCTATCATTAGATCATATTTTGATCTTACCTGAGCTTGGTAAGGGGTATTAGGTGTTTTTTTATGAATGTGTTTCTGGTGTGGGATGTGTGTTGATGCAGAATGATCACGTGGTAGCTTATGGATTTTTTTAGCATCGAATTCAAGGGATTAATAACCTGATTGATGATTTAGAGATTCCTACTTTCATGCATGTGATTAAATGTTGGAGGCACTATCTATTTGGGGAGAACTTCACTATCATCTCTGATCATAAGATTATAAGATATAACATCTCTGAAAATTATATGAAACTATAATATTGATGATGGATATAATACCTTTATACATTTGAATTCGATATCACCTATACCCTTTTGAAAGGGAACATAGTTGCAAATGCTTATAGTAGGCTGGCACCATCATAGTCTGTTTTTGAATCGAAGCAGGAGTGGAATCTTATTGGTATTTTTGCTCTGTTGCACTTGGATACATAGGAGGGTGTTTTAGATATGGTTTTGTCCAGTGTATAGTTATCAACTTCTCTCTTGTAGTTTTTATTTCTTATTTAGCACTAGGACGATGATTTTTAGAAGACTCAATTAATGTTTTTGGTGGGGGAACATTTCTAGTTGGTATGTCTTTTCAGATGTCATACTTTACATTAGGAAGAATGTTTTAATCCCAACACCTATATGGTTTTTAAAATTGAATGATTTTCATTGCTCGTCCTGGGTCATTCTTCTAGGAACTACAAGGATTTATTATGACATGGGAAGATGATTTTGTTGGTAGAGTATAAATTATGAATTATCATTGATTGCGTCTTAATGATAAACATCCCAATAGATAAAGGTAGATTACTTGAAACACTATGGATTTCTTCAACCTATTCCTATGACAGTTTAGAAATCGGATGAGGTATACATGGATTTTGTTTTTGGTATACCAAAGAAACACTAAAAGAAAAATGCTATCTGGGTAGTTTTTGATCAATTGATGATGTCTGGTTATTTCATTTCAATCAGAAACTCTGTTAAAGATAATGATATTGGTATGATATACATGAAAGTTGTAATGTTGTTACATGGAGTCATTATGAGATTATTTCAAGCAAGGATCATAGGATCACATCAAGGTTCTATAGAAGTCCAAATCACGTAATGAGAACTCATATCATGCTGAGCCCGATAACCATCCACATTTGGACGGTTTGATGGAGCGTGTTATTCAGATCCTGGAGGATATGCTTCGCACATGAATCTTTGATTTCAGTGGATTAAGGGATATCCATATGAAATTGGTTGAGTTATTTTGCAAAAACAAGTTATTAGTCATCAATAAGAATGGTTCACTTAAATTATTTTTTTGGTTTCCCATTAATATCAAATATTTTTTAGGATTGTGTGGGTGATGTAGCATAGGTTGGACCATGTTTGGTTCCGGAGACATCTATGAAGATTCAAGATGTGAAGCGATGTCTAGTAATAGTATAGAGTCAACAGAAATTATATGAGCATCAGATACATTGATATTTGTAGTTTTATATGGTTGACTGGGTTTTATTGAAGGGTTCTCCTCATTTGGGTCACCGTCGGCTTGAATCTCAGAGATATGTTGGACCATTTGAGATCACTGAATTTCTTTGAATAGTTTCTTATAAGTTATTTTCTTGATTTAGTAGATGGGAATCGATGATTTTTTCTACATATCTTACATCATGAATTATAACCCTAATCCTACTCACATGCTGAGTTGGGATGAAATTGACATACCGCTAAATGCTTTTGTTTTAGACAAACCAGTAAAGATCATTAACTCACAGATAAAATTCAGGCATGGGAAATGATTTCCATTGGTAATATTTATATAGAAATAAGTATCTAATTATCAAAATACTTGGGAATGAGAGTCATTTATGAGGGAGATAAGGCCTCATTACTTTTCATACGTATCATCTTTAACTTGTCTTCTTCCGGAAATAACGTCTTCCTTTAGGGGGGGGGTGTATTATATTTTCCCCTTAACTAGGTTCATTTTTTCCTCAATCATATATCCATTATGGATCTTGTCTAAAGGATTGGTTTTCTAGAACATCCACAGGCTATAGTGTAGGTACACTCTATGTACCTATGTTACACACCATGTGATGGTTGCTGGATACATATCATGAATGGGGTGATCACACTGTGAAAGGGTACATGTCGTGGCTGATGCTTACACAAAATTATTGTAAAAAAAATAGTTTTTAAACTGATGTAATGGGTTTTTTTAGTGTTGATTATCCATCATGGAATACACTTCATGACCCTTGGGTACATGTTGTGACTCAGATAGTGTCTAGTTATAAGTTATGCATCTCACATAATGACTCATTCCATTCCTTTGAGACCTCCTATATCTTGAACCATAACTATTCCTATATGATTTATAGAGGTTCCATCACTTCTGGTTTTATCTAATTAGCTTTTTATCTTCATTGTGTCTTTGGTGCAACACTCTTGGTATGTTATATTTTTTGGATCATTGTATCAGTTACTTGAGATAGCACAGTTGTGTTGTGGTAACATATATATTAATAAATTTTAATAGTTTCTTTATGGTTTCATCTAGATCCATTGTGCGATCTCATTCTGGAGGCATTTTCATTCATTATTTTTGGTGAGGCCGACGTTCATCTTCGAGGTATGTGGGTTTTCTCTATTTCGTCGACATCATATGTTTATATTTGGATCAATCGTATAATACAATGATTTTATTATATGGACATCATTGATGTTTTTGGTGTTGTTTTTGGTGAATTTTTTTACTGGCATATGTGAACCGATCTTTGAGGTAGTTTGTTCCATCTCTAGCCAATGATATAGAGCGTGATTTCTATTAATTTGTAAATTGATTTTTGAAATAGGCTTAATTGATTTTCTGTGTTGGAAAAGAGTTTTCAAAGAATGACGGGATATTCATAGATTTTGATAAATGGATTGTGAAAAGGTTTTGAATGGAATTCAATGAATTAAAATGGATTTTAAATTTTATTGACTGATTTAAACATCATTGGAGTGAATTATGAGAAATCCCACATGGGTTACCTTTGGTACATAGGTGGAAGGATTAGATTGTGGAAATATTCTATTTCTTTGTAATTATTTTAAGAACTAGGATCTTCTTTTAATGTATGTTTCTTTTTTCCTGTATTTTTGAGAAAAAGAAGAATTTATGGAAATTTCTCATGTGCATGTCATTTACATTATGTGTACACACCCTGTTCTCAGTTACCACGGGTAGCTGTGTGTTGGTCGTGTAATAGTCGAGAACACGACCATGTGTGGTGACCTAGAGACCGCCTTATGTTGGAGCTGAATATAAATAGTGTTGGAACCATGGCTATTATGTTTATGAATTGGAGTATGGTGTGTGTTTGTATTCAATCATCAGTGGATGTTCAGAATGTGTGCCAGTGATGTGATCATATAGTTCAAGAAGAAAACAATATTGAAGGTGGCGCCATTTCCTAGTGATTTCCAAATTTTAGGGCTTAAAATTGGAAAAATAAGACATAGATTGTTGGTAAAAGGAGGTGCTCACAAAGGGGAAGTGATGAGTGAAAAATATGTGTTGTGCACGAAAAATTTGAGTTGTGCGTGAAAAACAGTGTGGTGCGCAAAATAGTGGAGTGGGGTTTTTTGCACAAATACTGTTTCAGAATCATAATGTCGAAAAATGGAAAAGCCATGGGCTGCACGAAAAATCAGGATATGTGCACAAAAAACGTTTCATGTATGAAATATTTCGCTCCAAATGAGAGGTTTTCACGCCACATGAGGTTTTGAATGTGGGGGTCTGAGACGACTATAAATAAGAGGTGACCCCTCTCATTCTGCACAGTTTAAGACTCAGAGAAGATCTGAGGTCTAATGTGTGTAAAATATTCATATAAAGGGAGTTGCGGAAAGTATTTAAGCTTGCGTGAAAAATTCCGGCTCGTGTGGAATGATTTAGAGCGACCCAAAATGTTTTGGATGTGCGTGAAAAATTCTAGCTCGGGCGGAAAAATATAGAGTTGCGTGAAATATTCCATCTTGCGCGAAAAATTCCATGTTGCATGAAAAATTTCAGCTTGCGTGAAAAAGATGATGTTGCGTGAAAAACTTGAGGTTGTGCGTAAAACATGGAGTTGTTAGAAATTCTCAGTGAATCATGTTTGCGTGTTTCGGTTTATCCAGTTCAGTGGTTCGGCGCATTCATGTGAATCATTTCTGGACTTCGATGCAAGCAGGGTTTCGTGCAAAGTAGAGGAAAAGACTTCAATGCAAATATATTGAAGAGACCCTCACATCTATAAACTGACTAGGACTTCACCAAAAGCAGTGAGCTAGGGGAGTCAATACTAGTGACCCGAGGGAGGTAGTGGGCTATCCCTGAACAGTTGTAAAGGATGAAAGCCTAGGACAAAGTGACTGTTCCCAAACCTTTTTAATCCATAACTAGTGAATAATAGTGTAATTTGGTACGACTGGGAACCTATCGGCGTATGATCCTTGTACATATCCCTTTGTGGTGAACCAAGTAAAAATGTTTTGTTCCATCTATTTTCATGTGAATGTTTGATTGCTTCTCGTATCCATCATATAGGTTAAACTACTTCCTACCAATGTGGGAACAAGATCAATAAGTTTAAAAGAAAAATTTGACACCCTAATTCACCCCTCCCCTCTCAGGGTGTCCTGGGGTCCTACAATGAGTACACACCGTGTAATTTAAAAGTTCATGTCGTGTAATTTATAATTTTCATTAAACGTACTAGGGTCACGTCTGATGAACATAACACATCTCTTCTTGACCTACTTCATCCAAGAGCATTCGTACAGTGCATATCTTCGTCGAGCCCCTGATAGAGCATATGTTCTTTGAATCGAACTCCGTCAGTATCATTGGAATAACATCAGTTAGTTCTTTCATCTTCATGAAAACCTTCTTCTAATTCCTTCTCTCTCGTGAGATATCAGGTGTTGAACGTTTTAGACATTTTTATTGATTTTCAGTGTTCTAGGGAGACTCAAGGATTGAGGGTCACATAGAACATTCCTACAACATCGAGGTAGGTGGTTTGTGTCATTCTATAGTTAGTCTTTGAGTTATATGTGCAAAAGTGCCCAATACCCTTGAACGAGGTATTGTGTGTTTCTGTTTTAGCCCTAATGTTTCTCTATTATGACTTGGTTGATTAGATAAAGGTTTTATATTGTGAATAGGAAATATTTTTCAATCCTATGAAGGATTTTTCCACGGTTCCATATTTTTTACATTTGATCTGGTTTTTTTTATTAAGATGCTACTTTATTCCCTGCCTAGTATTGTTTGGAAGGAGTGTTATATCTGAGATTTTGTTATTCTGTAGATTGTTAGCCATTTAGTTCTTGAGGTTCACTTTGGATTCCATGTATTATTGTGCTCGTCTGACTTATATAGGTCCATGAGAACCTGTTGTAGTAGAACATAGGGTGAATGGATGTGAGGGATTCTCCAGAGGGTCTGTTTTTAATGTTACAATGTGAGACCATTGGGGGAATTGATGTAAGTTCTACCTCATAGTGTCTATAGTTCATTGATGCAGTCCACCTGGGGAATGAGACATAAGTGCTTCTACAGAGCGCATTTTAGTTACTGATAAGATATTATAGGGGGAATTGATGCTTAATGCTTCATTAGAGAGTCTTCGCTAAAGCTGAACCAGAGGGGTTAGATAGTGTGTACATCTCAATGGGTTTTTAATGTTTGTTAGGTAGGATCAGAGGGGATTAAGCTGTGAGAACATCCCATGGGGTAACCTATTTATGATTATCACTTTACATGATATGTTGTTCTTGAATGCTTGGAAACTGTAGGAATGTTTATTGTTGAGTACTTCTTGGTTTACTGCTTCCTTTTCTTACTACATTCCATATATATTCACTAATTATTAGGAACAAATATCTTCGCAGTTACCTACTAATATTTAGTCTCACACTTTCATTGGGTCATACTTTTTAGCCTAAATAGATTATATTGTCGCATATATTTATAAGGGAAAGTGCCCTTCTACTTGAGGTACTTGACTACTTTGGGAGCTGGCGAGCATTGGACCATTCTGAGGCATGCGATTCTGAAGAGTTATTTATGTTTTTCTTTCATACCTTAGTTTTGTACTGTATTTCAATATTGTGGCATGTTTGGATGCTTTTTTATACCTATGTATCATGCATCAATATATATGATCTCCAACTGCTTATTACATTCAGTCCTGCTATGTTTTCTGTGCTATGCAATTATTACAACTTTCTCTATTGTTATCTATTTCTCTTAAACTGTGTTACTCTGCAAATGAGGGCATAATTTCCTCACTCTCACACCCAAGGCCCCTGTTTCTAGTTGGTATCATCTTCCATTATGGGAAATGCGCTTGAGGCCATGTGACCAACCAGGTATGGGGCGCCTCTAGGCGGCTTCCAGAATCGGGACTTTACAAGGTGGTATTAGAGGAATTATTGTCCTCTTGATTTACTTTTTTAAACCTATAGATAGGGATAGAAAGAAATGGGTATTTGGTAAAAAAAATTCCTGAGAGTAGCTAACCCGTATACAGGGAAAGCCAATTTTACTTGTTATAGATTTTTTTTGGTTTTTCATTTATTAAAATTTATTTTATTTCACCATTGGGGTGTTTCACATGTTTTGTGTTGTTATTGTTGATATTATTGAGGTTCTATTTTTGTTAAAACTGGATGCGATGAGGCTATTCCATCTCATGCATCATATAGAAACTTATTAAAAATCACATGTCATGCATTCATGCCATGCCAATTAGGGTACATTAGTAATTGAATGTTGTTGTGATTAATGTTGTGCAAGATATACATGATGTTGTGATGAATGTCATGATAGAATACTTAATTTTGATATGGTATTGATTTCCATCTGTTTTTGTTTGAATAAATGCCAAACATTGGTTCTTGAGGTGTTATGGGCCCTCATGGACTAGAATTTGGTGGATCACTGCTTCGGTATGCCTATTTATGACATGTATGAGATGCCAAACATTGACTCACAGGGAGTATGGTCCCTCAAGAATTGGAATATGAAACATTAATGTTTTTTTAGTGTTTATGTGGGTTCTATAGTAGTTTCAGAGGGTTAATAACTAGAAGAACCAAGAATACACTGCGTGTAATGATGAATTCATGCCATGTGTCATTTTTTTCGAGAAGGAACTATTTTTCTTGTGTACACACCGTGTACTGTATGTACACGTCGTGTAGTATCTAACCATGTCACTGACTGTGTTGGAAGAGACATGGCGTTTAGATATATTGGAGGGATAGTCCATGTACCGGTGGTACATGCTGTGTTTTGTAGACCTTGTGTCCACCCATGTAACTCACGACAGTGATAGATGAAAGTGTACGTTATAAATGCTGGGACATGTTTGAACATGACATGAAGTGTAGACCAGGTATCTCGATGTGTAGCGAACTACAAGGGTTGGTGAAAACTTTCTAGTACTCATCGTGTCTAGGAAAAACAAGCCGTGTAGACTGAGACGTGTAACCGGACGTGTGACTAACAACATGGGTTGGTGAAGTCTGTTTAGTACATGCCATATATACCACTAAAAAGTCGTGTACTCTCGTTCTTTGAGAATCGTGTGGCTTAACCTTATAGAGGAACTCAGTTAGGGAAAGATGATTCAAGTACATGATCTGTTTTAGGACAACACATTATGCGTATGGGGTGTTACACCACCTAGGATTGAAAAAGTACACACCCATGTGAAGGCTTAAGGGAACACATCATGTAGTCATTATACACACTATGTATCCATGTTTGGGAAAAACATGAATGAAATATTTTTCTTGATCCATTCTTACACATCTAGGTTTCAGTACATGTTAATATAGATCTAAGGTGTGTGCTTGACCATACAGAGTCATTCCATCGAGACGTCCTCAGGTTGTACGCCAGTTACAGGGAAATGATAAGACACCGTACATGGCTGATCAATGAATTCCATTAGATCCTCCAGTTGTTCCAGTCTTTCCATTTCTGTCATTCTAGACAATGGTGAAGTTGCATAGTTCATAGAGGTCTTTATGAGGTTCTTACAGACCTTCTGGGGAGTACCACATCCTTCCCCTTCTATGGAAGAGTTGTCGCGGGACATTCACAAGTAGCATCCTCCAACTTTCACCATGGAAGGAGAACCTCGGTCTATAGAGTGATGGTTAGAAGCCATGTTTTCCACCTCTTAGAATCTAGAGAGTCCTCCGGAGAGGTGGGTCAAGCTCGCTATGTACTTGCTTCAGGACTCCACCGGGAAATGGTAGGATGTGATATCATTGGCGGATTACCAGTATGTTATGGACTGGGGTGAGTTCCAGCATTCCTTCTATGATTACTTCTGTAAAAAAACCTTGAGGGCCGATTGATCCCAATAGTTCATGAGTCTGGAGCAGGGTACTCTTTCTGTTATTGAGTATTATTCTCGCTTAACTGAGATGATGAACTTCATGCCTATTCCAGGAGGTGATGAGTTATTCCTAGAAATGATGTTTGAGGATGTTTTGAGGCACAACATCTGTTCACTGGTGAACATATTCATGTTGACTTCCATCACATCTATAGTCTATCAGTCTCTAATCACGGAGCACAATTTGAGGGATTTTGGAGTTCTGGGCCAGGGCAGTTTGATATCTGGTGTTAGTATCCCTCCTACAAACAACCAGAAGTGCCACAAGGGGTCTTTGTGTGGTGATCCAAGGAGGTGGGACAGTTCTTCTGGTAGAAAGGTGGTGTGATACCAGTGAATAATGAGAGGAAATATGAGGCCAAATTTCCTAATAGACCTAGTGGAGTACCGATCTTGCGGCAAGAGGGGTCATATTCTGTATTTTTTGTCAGATCTTCTCACCAGTAGCTGGTGATAGGGGTAATTCTATGACTCCTCATATAGGAGTAGTGCCACTAGTTTCTCATCAGTCTGGGAACTTGAGTTTTTCTAGCCGTTCAGGCTGGTGTGGTTGTCCTGGCCGTGGTAGTCAGTCTCCGGGATTTCAGCGACAACAGGGTGGATCAGCCCAGAGTTTTCAGGAAGGGTCATAGGGCTACGATGCTGGACAGAGTTTTGCAGTGGAGCATACCCAACAGATGCAAGATCCCAGACCCTCTACAGTTCGGCGTACGATCCTAGTGGCCTCAGTTTTAGTTTCAACAATATTTGATACAGCGGCTTCCCATAGAATTATATCAGCTGTTGTTATGGAGTTCCTTGAGCTCGGTATCTTTTATTCTGCTGATTTCATGAAGATAGACATGCCGTTATGGGGTAGAATGTCTGGTGTATGTCAATGCATGAAGTGACCTCTTGAGGTTTCTATGTATCAATTCATTTATTACATCTATGTCTTAGATATGACAGGCTCTGATGTCATTCTTGAAATGGATTGGTTAGTTCCCTTCTAGGTTGTTGTCTATTTTTATTACCATAGGGTGAGTTTCATATCAACAGAAGGTAGATTGTTTTCTATAAGGGCGAATGGGATGTCCATGCGAGCAGATAGGGAATAGAGAATAATTTGTTGGGAGGAGTTACAACCCAGATCTCTAGTCTAAATCTGGATGACCAGGGGACTGCACAGTTGGACTTTCCTAAAGTGGTGGATTGTTTCAGGGATGTATTTCCATAGGAATTTTCAGGTTTTCTACCAGAACAAGAGGTATAATTTTCTATTGAGCTTGTTCCAAGAGAGGAACTAGTTTCCATTCCTCCATATAGGATGTCTTCACAAGAGTTTCAAGAGATCAATAAGAAGTTTTATAAGTTGCATGAAAAGGGTTACATCTGAGCCAGTACTTCTCCTTGGGGTTTTTTTCTATCCTGTTTGCAAAAAAAGAAGAAGGTACCCTCCAACTTTGCATGGATTATTGGAAGCTAAAACATTTGACGATCAAGAACTGAGATCCATTGCCGAGGATTGATGATCTCTTTGAAAAACATATAGGATCTCGGGTGTTCTCGAATATTGACTTTGAGAACCGGTTACCATTAGTTGTGCGTTAGACCATCTGATATACCTCTTACAACCTTATGGAGTAGGTATGGAATATACGAGTATGTGGTTATGTCGTTCGGTCTCACGAACGCGGATGCTGTTTTCATGGCACTAATGAACCCATTGTTCCATAAATACTTGGATTACTTTGTGGTGGTCTTCGTGGATATCTAGGTGCACTCTCACACTCGACACGGCCATGCATCCCATCGTGAGATCATTTTGAGTACACTAAGAGAGAATCTATTATATACTAAGCTCTCAAAATAACACTTTTGGATAGATCAGATTCACTTTTTGGGTCATGTTTTTTCAGATATAGAAGTATCAGTAGACAAAGAGAAACTGAGAGGAGTAGTTTCATAGGAGAATTCAAATATCATCGTTGATGTACAGAGTTTTCTAGGGCTGGATGGATACTATAGATGTTTCATATAAAACTATTCATGCTTAGCAATTCCAATGATGGGCCTGACTAAGAAGGGTTCAATGATAATGTGGTTAGATTCATGTGATTCAGCCTTTGAGGAGATGAAAGGGAGGTTGAGTTCAGCACAAATACTAGTTTTTCCTGACCTGGGAAAAAACTATATCATATATTGTGATCCATAAGGTATCGTGCTGGGGGAAGTGCTTATATAGGGAGAAGGGGTTGTTGTGTATGGGTCTTGGCAGTTGAGGCCAGATGAGAGAAACTACCTGACCCATGATCTCGAGCTGCCTGTAGGTGTTCATGCTTTACACTGCTGGAGAAACTACCTATTTGATGAGAATTTTGTGGTTTTCACTGACCATGAAATCTCAAATATATCTTCACTCAGCATAAACTGAATTTGAGACATTGAATGTGGGATGGGTACCATAATTCTTTTGACATTTAGCATGCCTACATGCCTGGTAAGGGAACCACAGTGGCTGATTTGTTGAGCATGATGACTCAGGTACAAGATGTTCAGGAGGCCAGCAGTGAGTGGCAACTTATAGTGCTATTCACTGAGATGCATTTGGTGGTGCAAGACAGTTAGGGGAAGACATTTCATTCTTCAGTATTTTTTACCTATACTCTTCTTGACCGAGTGATAATTAGGAATTTATAAGATTCTAAATGCCTAGTCCTCTGTGAAAGTGTGTCAGGAGATGACCCTATTTCTTGATGGACTATAGGCGAGGATTAGGTCTTATGTTTTCATGGGCACATATGGGTGCCATTAGACATACACTAGGATCTAATGCGCGACTTTCACTCCATAGTTTGAGGAGTTCATCCTGGTGTCACTAATATGTATCATGATCTACACCATCATTATTGGTGGCCAAGTATGAAGAGAGAATTTGCTAGATTTTTCAAGAGGTTTTCCACCTATCATCATGTAAAGGTGGGGCACCGACAACTAGCTTGACTTTTTCATCAGTTAACCATTCTAGATTTGATGTTTAATGATGTCGCGATGGATTTCGTGAAAGGTTTACCGAGGTCACTTCGATGGAACGATGCAGTGTGTGATGCCATTGACAGACTCATGAAGTTTTCTCACTTATTGCTGATCATGGAGACCATCAGTGTTGATGAGCTAGAAAGACTGTACATACTAGAGGTTTTACATTTACATGGATTTCCACACTCTATTATTTCAGACAGGTACACATATTTTACTTCTCGGGTCTGGCAGGGGCTAGAGAAGGATTTGGGCACACATGTACTTTTGAGTTCAACTTACCATCCCTTGACAGATGGCCATTCTTAGAATACGGTTCATCTGTTTAAGGACATGATTGAATCATGCATACTGGATTTTGGACTTTCTTGGGATAAACACATACCTCTTGTAGAGTTTGCTTGAATTAAGTGTTTTCAAGAAACTATTCAGATAGAACCATATGAGGCTTTGTATGGTAGGCCATTCTGATTACCCTTATGGTGGATGGAGGAATGAGAGATAGATGTACGAGGACCTCATCTTTTCTATAAGACTACAGAGTAGATAATGTGGATTTGGAAGAGGAAGGCTACTAAATAGTCTTGACATAAGTATTACGTTGATCATCGAAGATGACCTATAGAGTTCAAGGTTGGAGATCAGGTTCTCCAGCATGTAACACCTAGGTTGGGGCACCGGAAGATTAAGAGGTAGGGTAAGCTTTCATTAAGGTACATCAAATCTGTTTGAGGTATTGGAGATATTTGGGATGGTTTCCTATTAGTTTTCGTTACCTCAGAGGTACCAGGCAATTCATGACTTCTTCCACTTTTCTCTTCTTTGACGTTACGTTCAAGACTCATCTCATGTTTTTCAACACAAGGAGGTTGAGTTATAGGTGGATACCTCATTCAAAAAGCAACCTATCCTGATTTTTGACTGATGTGTGAAGGTTCTTCATGGCCAGTCTGGTCCTCTGGTACGAGTGCTATGGCAGCGCAAGAATGTACAGGATGAGACTTCGCGGAGGGAGGCCGATATTCAATGGCAGTGGTCAGAGCTGTTCGAGGTTTCTTCTTCTACGCTTCCTCACTTGGGAAATTTGGGGATGAATTTCTTTAAGGGGGGATGTTTTTATGAACCCAGATCTTTTTTAGCTATGTTTCTTTTTTTTTCTGGTGTTTTTGAAAAAATAGTAATTTCTAGAAATTTCTTATATACATGTCGTGTACTTTATGAGTAGATGTCGACTATTCTGTTACCGCTGGTTGTTGTGTGTTGGCCAAGTATTGACCGAGCACACGGTCGTGTGTGTTGACCTTGAGACTGCCTTATGCAAGGGATGAAAAATTAAAGTACATGCTATGTACTTCAAAAGTACACACCGCGTACTTTCATTTTTACATTAAATGTATGAGGGTCATGTTTAATGCACAAAACACATATCTTCTTGACCTAGTTCATCTGAGAGATTCTGTATAGCGCGGATATTATCTGAGACCCCGATCGAACGTCCATTCTCCGAATCAAACACCATTCGTTGTGTTGGAATCGCATCAGTGAGTTCTCTCTTTTCCTTGGACACCCTCTTCTGATTACTTCTCTGTCGTGAGATGTCGTTGGTTGAACATTTAAGACATTTTTTTAGATCTTCAGCATTATAGGGGTATTCAAGGATTGAGGATCACATATAACGATCCTAAAACACCAAGGTAGGTGGTTTGTTCCTTTATGATGTTAGTCTTTGAGTTATATGTACATAATTTCCCAATACCATTGATGGGGGTATTGCATGGTTATGTTTAAGCCCTATTTTTTCATGTTATTACTGGGTAGATTGGATGGAGGTTATATGTTCTAAATAGGGTTTATTTTACCTTTCTATGGATGTTTTCCCATTTTTTCTTATTTTGACCTTTTGGCCTAGCTTTGATGGTTAGGCTGCTGCTCTTTTTTCATGCCTAGTATTGTTAGGATGGAGTTTTTTTATAGCATGTTGTTATGTTGTTGATTTTTAGCCCACTAGTTCTTGAGGTTTACTTTGCCTGCAATGTATTACTGTGATCCTTGGACTTTCAGAGGGCTGTGAGAACCTGGTTGTAGACCATAGGGAGAATGGATGTGAGGGCATCACCATAGTTTTTGTTTTTACTGTTACGATGCGAGATTGTAGCGGGGATTGACAAAAGCGCTTCCTTAGAGTGTATGTAGATCCTCGATGCAGGACACATGGGGAATGAGAGATAAGTGCATCCCTAGAGCACCTTTTAGTTATCAATATGAGACTATATGGGGAATTGACGTCGAGCGCATCCATAGAGAGTCCATGCTAAAGATGAACCAGAGGGGTTAGATTTTGTGTACATTTCAGAGTGTTTCTTGTTCTTTCTAGGTAAGACCATAGGGGATTGAGCTGTGAGAAAATCCCATAGGGTTACATATTTTTGATTATCTTTTTAATTGATATATGGTGTTTGAATGCTTTGAAACTGTAGGAATGTTTACTATTGAGTAATTCATTGTTTGCTGCATCTTTTTCTTATTACCTTCCATAAATTTTCACTGATTATTAGGAAAAAATATATTGGTGGTTTCCTTCTGGGAATTCGTCTCACACCTTATTCGGGTCATGCTTTTGGGACCAAATATATTATATTGATGCAAGTATAGATAAGGGAAAACACCCTTCTAATTGCGGTACATGACCTGCTTTGGGTGGTGGAGAGTATGCCACCATGAAGAGGCTTGTGATGTTGAGGAGTTCTTTAATGTTTTAGATTCCAAAATATGCTCAAGAGCTTAAGAAGGTTTGAAAGTGACAAAGTGAAGACATATTTGGAACCAGCTATCTGTTCCGAGGGTCCCGATGGGGTGGATCAAAAAAATTAATGGGTCGCATGTAAAAAATATTCCCCGCTTGGAAAACATTGGGATTCACAAGATTTTTCCGCACGACGTGGAACTCTTTCATGCCACCGCTTCGTACGGTTGACTATTGCGCTGCCGACCTCGGGGTGCACAATATTTCACACCAAAGCATTTTTCGCGTGCACCCGTGATCCTGAGCGCCTATAAAAACATGGCCACCCCTTCAACTTCACCGCAAATAATTTGATCTGCCTCTCCTGCGTGAAATTCCTCTCTCGTACGCGCAAAGAAGATGGCTCTCTGGTACTAATTATTTCTCGCCAGGTTGCCTGGGGGTCCGCCTTTAGGTGCGACTACTCCTTATGGATCCCTATCCAAACACCCCAGAACCCCTTCCCCACATAGAATTCCTTCGGATTACATGCAATTAGGGCTTCAGCGCGAAATTGAAATTGTGTGCAGGTCCGCTCTATTTCTTTCCCAGCATCCAATTGTGGGCCGGCCCGGAGTTTTTTGCATGCGAAATTGCTTTTGCTTTCCGGCCTGACCCCATTTCCACGCAACATTTTCTTTTGTATGAAAGCCTCCCGCATTGTGCGACCATGAATTCCCTCCTCCGGGCATCATTCTTCGGCACCTCTCGCACCAACAACGCCTTCGCGATACACTCAATACTCGAGCAACCTCCAAGGTTTTCACAAAGTAACTTCAATGTCCCCAGGACGATATCACTCGTTGTGTTGCTTCGCCTCATGCTTCTTCACACATGCACATTCATTTCTATTTATTATATCCATATTCACACTAATTTGGACCCCCCAATGGTTCACTCCATTGAACCTCCTCACTATGGTTTTGTCTATCCCCTCTATGCACTAAGGTGCCGAAGGTACTAGTTATGTAAGTCATAGGGGTGCATAGAAATCCCACATCATCCGAGCTGCGTGATGTTAAAATTCCAAGCACCATCGTCCAAAGCACATGACATTAAACTGTGACATTGCCCCATGTCTCACACATGGGGTACCCCCATAGTGGATTTTCTCCACGCCCACTACTCTCCATAGGGGATGGTATCCTCCTTATGGGAGTGGTGTTTGTCTACGGGGGAAGGGTGACCATATCGGTGTAAGCCCCTAGCCTTCTTGTAGGAGGCAACATCCCTACTCCTACTTTCATCTTCGATCCCCATGTCCAGCTAACGGCATGGTAGGGAACAGTTCTTCTACTTTCTTTGGTCCCAAGTCCCGATCCCGTGGCACTTTTTCACCATCATCCCTCCATAATGGAGTAAGTCCTGACATCTTGGGCCTCTAGTCGCGTGTATGCCCCACTTCACTTCCCACGGATGCAAATTTCATGATGTGATCATCGGGTATCTGCTATCTCTTGTTTCTCGCATCGTGCATGACTCACATGGGCTTAGAGTGATAACCAACCATGACAAACACCCTGGGATGCCTAGAGTGTAAGCCCCACACCCTTATTCCGAACTACGGGGACATTGATCCCTAACAATGCAAGGTACATAGGAAGCCTCCCGGAGGTTCAATCCCACCATATACCTAGACCCCAAGTACTTATTCATGTCAGTACACTAACTCCTACCTCACCCTAGGCATCCTAGTGTGAATCCACACACAAATATTCCGAACTATGAGGACTTTGATCCTTGGAATGACAAGGTACTTAGGAAGCCTCTCAAAGTTTTAAGCCCATCATCTACCTGAACCCCAGGTCATTATCCATGTTGGTTCACCAACTCCTGCCTCACCCTGGGAAGCCTAGAGTTTAATCCCCACACCCATATTCGGTACTACAAGGACATTGATCCTTGCCACGGAAGGGTACGTATGAAGCCTCCATTGGGTCTATCCCACCACCACCAAATTGGACCCCAGGTCCACCTTCACATCGGTTCAATGCTCCGATATTCCGAGCTATGTGGAATTTGATCCTTGCCATGCCAGAGTACGTAGGAAGCCTCCATGAGGTTCAAGCCCACAACCACCCAATTGGACCCCAGGTCCACCTTCGCGTCGGTTAAATCGCCCCTTTTCACCTAAACTACGTGGTCTTTGATCCATGCTCCGGAAAGGTACGTAGAAATCCTCCCGAGGATCAAGACCAACACCCAGTTGTCCAGACATCCCTCTGTGATGGTTCAATTTCCCCTTTTCCACCTGAACTATGTGGTCTTTAATCCTTTCCAAGGAAAGGTACGTAGGAATCCTCCATGTGGTTTATTCACATCACCTATTAGTTCTGACCCCTTCACGTCGGGTCACCCCATCCAACACGATGTTAAAATATGTCCCTCTTTCAAAGGTAATTCATTTTCACTCCATTTAGTGGTAATCCATTGTCATCCCATCCAACGGTAAGCCGTAGTCTTCCCATCTCGTGGTAAGTCGTTCTGATCCCATCTAGCGGTAAGATGTTGTCATCCTATCTCGTAGTAAGCCATTGCGACCCCATCCAGCGGTAAGATGTTGCAACCCCATCCAGTGGTAAGCCATTGTGACCCAATCTAGTGGTAAGCAATTGAAACCCCCAATCGGCAGCAAGACATCATCAGATGAACTATGTGGACTTTGATTCCCTACCTCTGGGATATGTATGATGTCTCTTCGAGGATCAAGACCAAAACCATCGTCACCCCCTATCATTTCCATCGCATTCACTATCCAATTAAAAGAACCATCCATCATCTATCCTAATTATTACCTGATCCACCCCATACCGGTGGAATCATGCCACCACATTCCCTGCTCCAACTCATACTATTCGGGAAGCCACCCACATGTTGGCCCCAATATCGATCTTCCCTCCAGGGGGGTAATCTATATGATGCACTCTTGTTAGTGTTCACATCATCCTGATCTGTCTCTCTTGAATGTCAAAACTACGACATACCCGACGTTAAAACTGGAAAGATGAGGAAAACCTCAGATACATGCCCATGGAATACGATTCTCCACATTCGATGTGGGATGTCTCGGGCTTCCGCGCCCTCGAGAAGCCTTATAATAAGGGGTAGAAGATAGACACGCTAATCCCCAAGCATCAAAACATGCCAGTGATTCCCCAAGTGACTACTCTCCTAACCAAAGGTTTCTGCCCTAACTGGACCCCTTGGAATGTCCTCACAGAAGTAGCATAATTAACTAGTGTTCATGAAGATATGGAACCAATAATAGTTTCATGAACAATGTGTTGTGTCAATGAAGGAGACCCAAAATAGGTGACAAGTTCCAAGGAGGAATCCACAAAAGGATGAACCAACATCCTATCATCCCATTTTTATCAAGGAGAAGAAAACCTAGAATAAGGAGTTGATGCCACCCTAATTTGGAAAGTGGGAATGAGGGGAAACTACAACCGCGTCCCACATCCTCGAATGAGATGGATGCGTGCACCCCAACGAAAGCGTCGGAAACCTAAATGGTGAACATGACATGAATTTCATCTCATAATAATTTGATATTAGTATCACTTTGGGTATCAATAGTTTGATGTGTCACCAGATCCAGACATCCATCGTCGGGTCCCACAAAACAAACTGTGGTCCTGGCATGAAACTCACCAGATGTTTGGGCAGTAAAACATTGGACATCATGTTCTGCAACTTTGTCAGCATGGATCCCTCTTACCGATCATGGAGGACCGGATTGCGCTGGGGAATTGGTCGTCGATTCCTTTTTATTTCAGCACTGAAAAGTTCATTTCCCTGCTTTTCAGGAATAAGGTTACTTCCTCAAGAATGTGATCACTGCCTGCCCGTCTATACAGGGGCAGGGGAAACACCATAACAACCTCTATGCATGGCTTCACTACTTCTACGACGGCCTCTGCCTCCAAGATCGTGGGGAGCCCACGCCCCATCTCCCCATTAGAAATTATCCAATGAAGGGTAATTAATAACATCGTACATATTTACAAGGAGGGGGATATAATCAGAACCCGAGATATGGCCCGCCTGAACCTGGAGGCATCCATACCTCACCGTCAGCAGCACCTCAAGGGACACACAGGGTGCCATTTCTCCCCACATTGACATAAAACTTCTTCGGGAGCCTATCCCTGGAGCGCTTTGACCCCTCTATACCTTACGCTGATGAGGTGGGCGATATTCGACCCAGCCCAGTCAGAGTCCCGATCCAGGGGCTCCTAGCAAAGGATCCCAGCTGGTCATGTTAGCACCCCCACCCGATCTTGCTGGAGGAAGAGCAGGTAAACTATGCACCTGCACCACAGGCCCCGGCTCATCCGACCCGACTCTAGCATCGAGCACGAGTTGAAGAGGATGCCTACCATGGGTTGTAAACGTCAACCGCTACTGTGGCCCAAGACACCGCTGATCATACTTTCATGTCCCTACACACACTAAGCATGTTCGCATATACGTCGAACCGGGATCGAGAACCCAACCGCCCCACGGGTAGGCTCGGTCGACTCTCTTGGTCACAGGCACGAGGAATGGTCGTCGCGAACCAACCCATAGTGATGCCACCCCGTAAGGAGGTTCTCCTTGTACCACCACCATATAGAGCATGTGTCTTCCATGCTTCGAGAAATGGCATGGAGGTCCGCCCCATGATACCCCCAATCCAAATGAAGGTATTCTCTATGGCAGTGATACTCAGTATGGAAGCCTCTCACATGCCCATTACACTGGGTATGGAGTCATTCCTCCTACCAAGAATGTCGGTGTAGTGATATTACACATCCAGTCTCTCTTCCACTTGGGGACCCTCCCAATATCCTTTCAGTAGCTGGTGAAGGTCCTCCTTGCATCGGAAACCAGAGTGACGAAGGCCAGCCTCTCTACACCTACACCAAGACTAGATGTCCTCCCCATGATCCTACCGGTTCTAGGGGGGTTTTCCCACTCTAGTGCTATTCATGGAGGTCCTCCCCATTCCCCCTTCGATATTTTTCCCAGTGCTCCTCCCACCTCGGCTTTATTAGGTAGAAATCCTCCCCACCCCAGAACCAATGTGGTCGAAGGACCCCATTTCAGAAATCATACATGTCCCGAGGGTCCACCTACATGCATTATGGTAGGTCGTCTCCACCATAAAAAGAATCCTGGGAAGGCCTATGCGGAGATCAAATCTATCAGCTTCTCAGACTCTGAAGTAAAGTACGACCCGACTCAGGTACCCTCCCCTCGCTCATTCGAGTCCCTGGTCGGGGCAGAAACGAGGCACATCAGCCCAGTGATCCTAGAATTCGAGGTCCACATGATTCCCACCTCCCTCTGCAGATATATCCAGGATGACGAAAATCTAGCGACCCCGCAGATTACGGTCTTTCAATCCCCACCATCATCACCAGAAGTTCTTTCTACCTCCATAAGAGATCATAGAGATCTATTATGCGGACCAATGGCAGGTGAGTATCATCACAACCTATCACCAACAGACCCATCCCCTGATATAGGAATGGCGTCTGTCAGCCTCTCATATCACGACGTAGCAGCCTGGTCGCTACACTCATCGGAAGAAATCTGAAGAATCGGTGGCCAGTCTTCCCATTCGTCGTATTCTCCACTGACCGACCTATCATCCCAGTAGTCTGCCTTAGTACCGCTGCCAGTTCCTCAACCAACCCAAGTTCGCAAGTGGGTAAATCAAGTTCCAGACCCTGAATTTGAGCCTAGGATCTTTTGGATCATCCTTGAAGTGGACCACTTCCATGAGAAGATCCGGCCCATGGCAGCGCATAATTTCTTCATACCGGAGTCCCTCACCCCAGAGGAAGTTGAGTGACACTGATACACCCTCTGGTGAAACATTTTAGTATCTATCATCACTGCATGGTTTATCCAAGAGCCAAACGTATTTTGAAGACATCAGTGAGAAGTGTCGTCTAGTCGACCTGGCCACACTTTTTGTGGCCTAGCGCCCAGAGTCACCAGGTCCTCATGATTCTATCTAGGAGAAATGCATTTAGAGTATCCTGGTACTCTGGAAAATCATTAGGGAGGATACCCCATGTGAAAATTTGTGGCTGGGGGAAGTATGCTTCCCTCCAGTTCAGCCCTATCTAGCGACAGCCTTACTCGCTATGTGATATTGAGGACATGCCCCTAGGAAGGGTCACAGTCATCATGGCCGACCTAGTGGACCAGGAGGACGAGCTGGATCTTATCGATGGAGACTTACCCCATGTGGGCATGCCACCACTATTGGACCCATCAGGGAGGATTATCCATCAATAGAGGAACCTCCTATGTCTCCCCACACCCACCAAGGTGTTGGTAGTCGGCAGAAATTTGGGTAAAGAAAAAGTGTATGTCAGAGCATTCAAGCATTCCGACCCACCCGACTCAGTACAGAAGACAGAGGTGGACACCGAGAAGGGGACGTTGCACTAGAAACTTTCTGTGTAGAAGATTTTGGTCGACGAACTCTTGGCTGAACGTGGTGTAGAGCAACGACCATACTACGACAATCCTAGGCCAGTACAGTAGGGGCAGGAACAACTTCCCCTCGGCGAGCTGTCCCCAGGAAACCCTGATCATGATGCTCCTATGAACAGGGATGAATCCAGATATCATGGAAAGAGAGATCAGTATGTCTCATCAAACCCTCCCGAACAGTGTGACAATCCAAGGAATCCGGCCCGGGTTCCCCCAGCTGCCCCGCAGGCCACTCCACCAGCCGCACCACGAGTCGCTGAGCCTGTCTACAGTGTTAAAGAACCTGATAATGGGCTCATGGTTAGGTATCCCCATCAAGATAGGGACCCCACCCAGATGATCCTATGGCAGTTATCATAGCCCGCCTTGAGGAGTTGGAAATGTGACGAGTGGCAATCACACCTCATGTTAATCCATATCTGGCGTGGGTGGATGATTTGTTGGTGCTTACGGGTTTCAGGAATCCCACCTTCTCCCCCTTTAACAATAAGGGGGACCCGCCGCATCACCTGGCCCACTAAAACTCATGGTGTTGGCCCAAGTTATGGACTCTAGCGTAGTAGGAGGCTGCAAAGATCTGCTTTTTTTCAGACATAGGAGGGGCCTACATTCTTCCGGTACATCCACCTCCCCGTTGGATCCTTGACCAGCTAGGAGGAACTTCATAGGAAATTCCTCTACCACTTCATCTCTACCACCCTAAAGACTAGCATCGCAAACCTATTCAAGTGAAATCAAAGGCCTGATGAGAGAGTCATGGACTTTATCGCCCGGTGGATGGGGCTCACATACTCCCTTGACATGCCACTAACTCAAGAGAAACTATTGATGATGTGCACAAGAAATGTCAAGACGGAACAAGTTTCTTTTTTGATCACCTATAATAACCCTAGAGGCTTCCATGTATTCTATGACAAGGTCCAACTCCATGAGGTAGCCCTGCAATAGGCTATCCAAGCACACCCATTTCCCCCTGTAATTCTATCAAGGAGAGCTTCGAGAGACGATCCTTCCACGGTGGCCCAAATAGAAGCCCCCAAACCACTAGGGTTTCAACCAGTTACACTGACCCCACAACCTTGCAGATGCCCTCCTTCTCAAGAGTAGCGTCCTGCTCTGTACTGTCCTCAAAATTGGCAAGCGCCTCCGCGGAATGCGATGCCACCACCCAGGTGGGACAATCAGGGTCCACCTCTTCGACAGGCCCCTCCGGGCCCTAGCCGGGGCTAGGATCCAAGGGCCCCCTTTCCTAAAATAAGTAAACAATCATAAAAATTCAACGATATTCATTTTCCCGGTTACTTCCATAGTGTCGTAGATCAGGGGATTGTACGCTTGCTAGAGTGAAGAAGGCCAGAAGATCCGAATCTCACTAATCACCCCAACTGCTGCCCCGATCATCAGATTCTAGGGCACACCCTCAAGCAGTGTTATGTGTTTAAAGACTGGCTCCAAGACGAGGTTGATAACAATATAGTCAGGTTGGGACCATTCCTGACACATATGGATGGTGTCTTTGTAAGTTCAGACAATATTACCGACAATGAAGGTGAGTTACAGCAGTTTTCCAACCGCGGGTCCTAGAAGTATGATGATTGGATGGCTCAAGAAATGGTTGCACATGCCCGTGGTATGATTCGGGCATGCCTGAATCAGTCGGAGCCTTCAGAAGTAGCAGCCAGAACATCTGCATCATCATCTCATTCGGCCTCTTCCCAGAAGAGAAAGCATTGGTTGCACAAGAAGAAACAACGCACCCCACCAATACCATCATCATTTCGCACTCTTGGAGAATTCATGCCCCCTAATATGGGGATCCCTCACAAAATCCACCCAGTGGTGGAAGAATCTTCTAGTGAATGTCAACGGTACTCTTCGGTTAATACCGTGGAGTTGGTAAACCCTTAAATGACTCCCGACGATGGGGAGTGCCAAGAAAACCTCCCCAACATCCCAAACTGACGCCATCGGTAGCTGAGCCGCGACCATATGGGTTGTCAAGGCACATAATTTGGCTCCTATTGCCCATCTGTGCATGCCACTACGACTAGGAATCAGTCCTAGCACAATGCTCAGCATGCGCAACCTCTTCATCCGGTGTCGTTAGGACCGTCTCCAACACCATTTGTGCTACTGGATCAGTCATAGCTTCCTTGTCTAGGCCACGACCATCCTCACCTGGATACATGCAGATCTTAATTATCTGGTCCTCTTCCGAAAGGTAATCTTCGGGCTTCTACTAGTGAACAATGAGACATGCCCAGCACCAGTCATCCATCGGTCCAGCTAGTAGGGCCCACCATGTCTCTAATCGAAGAGCGACCTCCTATAAGCAGAAGTTCGTGCATGGCGCACAAGAATGATGTCTTCCAGAACCTTGATGGAATCCCAGTGTGGCTTTCCATCCTTAAAGCCCTTCACCTATCATCAAAAATGCACAAGGCCCTTGCTGATTCATTAAAAATCCCCCTACAGTTTGAGACGGAGGTAGCAGTTGTAGAATCCTTTCATGCTGAAGCAGTCGAGAATGCCGAATTCCAGGCCATCATTTGGTTATATGGAGAAGATGAAGGATATACTATATAGGGGCACATCTGCTCACTGTACATCACCGGCCAATTGATCGGCGTGGAGGTTCACCACTGTCTTTTTGACACTAGCTGCAGGATCAACCATATCCCAATGCAGATGCTGCGGAAGCTGGGGTTATACATGGATGACATGACTCCCTATGATTTAAAAATCTAGGGATACAACAGGTCAGATCAGACCCCAGTTTGAAAGATCTATTTAGAGACCCATTTTGGTGTCCTATTCTATACTACCGAGTTTATGGTTGTCTCCGAGGATACCGCATACAATGCATTGATGGGTAGACCATTCGTCCACCTGCATGCGACAGTACCCTCATCAAATCACCGGTTCCTCATATAGTCTCTAAATAGTCAAGTAAGCATACTCCAAGGTGATGCATCTCCTTTCCCCTCTTGTGAAGCCCATTATCTGGATGATGACTATTACAATAGCAAGAATAAGAATATTCGGGCATGTGCTGTTGAGCCCGCCACGGACACAAATGACCCCTGGGTGGGTCTAGATGACGTATAAATCTTCCCGAACCATCAATTGGAGGCCATGACCCCTGACATGGGGAAATTATTTATTGTCTCTGGTACAAGGGGAAAAAAATTCCCAAGTCCAAGCATATGTGGAAAATCACCTCGTACTCCTATACAAGCCTAGCTCAGATGATTCCAAAGCTTCCTACCCCCATAAGATATCAAGATTTCCACCCCATGGCAACGTTAGTACATCATATGTGTCTATTCTTCTGTGAAATAATTAACTAGCTCAAGAAGAAATGCCACTATTGCTTTGATATCATCAAGCGTGGCCCCTTTGGCTGAAGACCATATGGGATTGAATCGACTGCCTTCATCGATATGGTCTCAGCGGCACGTGAATCTCCAGATATGTTGTCCATTGTTGTCCCGGCTTGTAACAACCACCTTTCAGGTACTTCTGACCTAGGGGAATCTTCACCCACTGGGAATCCATCCCCCGCAAGTGAAGAAGTGGACCTGGATGATGCTCCCCCCGCCTTTGAAGAAGGAATCTCTACCATGGTCGATGAACAGGTACATGTGAACCATGGTTTCTAGGAATATCTGAGACCCACATTGATCAGTGCCGCCATGTCCCTCGTGGAGTAGCAAAGATACGTTGATTTACAGAAATAGCACTATGATGTGTTCATCTAGAGTTACGATGAGATTCCAGTACTAGATCCTCAGGTAGCTATCCACCGCCTCGGTCTCCCGACAAATCATCACGGGTTCAAGAAGCCACCCAAAAATATGCACCATTCTCAGGGATCCATGGCCAAGGTCGATGTTGAAAATCTCATCAAAGATAAATTCATCAAGGAGGTATAGTACCCCAAGTGGTTTGCCAACATTATTCCAGTCAGGAAGAAGAATGGACAGATCAGAGTCTACATCGACTTCTGAGATCTCAGCCGTCACTGTCCGAAGGATGATATTCCCCTTCTAGTGATAGAATTGTTGATTGATGCTATGGTTGGGTTCCAAGACCTCTATTTCCTTGATGGTTACTCTGAATATAATCAGATCCGGATGGCCCCTAAGTATAAAGATTCAACCGCTTTTAGAGCACCCCAAGGTACTTTCTATTACCAGGTTATGCCCTTTGGCCTGAAGAATGTAGGTTCCCCCTATCAGCGGGCCTTGCACAACATATTCAAGCCAATCCTAGGTACATTGGTGGAATTCTATGTGGAAGATCTGGTGGTCAAATCTCAGTAGTTTCGTGACCGTGTCAAGGACCTAGAGAAAGTGCCAGCTTCCTTCGTTCTCACCACTTGAAGATGAAACCGTTGAAGTGTGCCTTCGAGGTCACCTTTGAGATGTTTCTTGGATTTTTTTTTCCGGTATTGGGTCATCGAGATTGACCCAGATAAGATCAATGAAATCAACTAGATGCCTCCCCCAAGAAATATTCGGGAGCTTCAAGATTCTCGAAGCGACATAGCCTACATACGTCGATACATTGTGAATCTGGCCGGTAAGTGTAAGAATTTTTCTCAGATCATGAAGAAATGATCTATATACGAATGGGATGAAGAGTGTGAGACAGTGTTTGAGGAAATTAAGTAGTATCTGCTCCAGCCTCAGATCTTGATGCCACCCATCTCCGTAAAGCTTTTGATCCTATAAATTACTGCCCTAGAACGATCTGTTGGCACCCATCTCTCCCAAAAGAACAATGAGTGGATGGAAAACAATCTCTACCACCTTAGCTGCATGTTCCTTGATACGGAGACTAGATACATCCTCATCGAAAAGATATTCCTTGCCTTGGTATTTGCAGTACAGAAGTTGTGACACTACTTGCTGCACCATGAGATACAACTGGTGTCTTGGGTAGTCTCGTTGATGTACAATCTGAATCACCCCATGTTGACCGGCTGACTTGCATGGTGGGAAGTAATCCTTCAGTATTTCGACATCAGTTTTTTTCCCGAGAAAGCTATCATGGGACAGGAATTTCTAGACATTGTGGGTGCTCACCCGACCTCCATGGACCCGTCCCTAGACTTGGATTTTCCCGACAAGGCAATTATCTCAGTAGATCCTGCCATCCCATGTTTGTAGATGCACATTGATGGTTCCTCCCGAAGCCACACCAATAGGAGGATCAATGATTAAAGACTCAATAGAGTAGTCATGGGTATTGCCTTTATTTCCCAGACACAAGCCATTCATCCGTATTCATTCATGTTGTTAGAAGGCTACACCAACAACAAGTAAGAGTATTAGGTTGTTATCACTGGCCTCGAGCTAGCCTTTGAGATCGATGTACCCCATTGTCACGTGAATGGGGATTCTGAGAAAGTCATCACGAATGTCTACGGTGTCTATGTTATCAGAACGCCAGAGATTGTACCATTGTTGGAGTGCACCCTCCAGCTAATGGCTCAGTTTCCATCATGACCAGATGTTACTCATGTCCCTCGATATCAGAATGGTCGAGCTGAAGCTCTGGTCGGCGTGGCTGCATCACTTTCGAAACCCGAACATAATGATCTGATTATACACGTGGATCATCGGAGAGTCATTTACCACATCACCCTAGAGGATGACAATGTCCTACGAGTAAGCCATCTTACCATGAGATCCTCCACTTCATGACCCCTAGGTTCATCAGATGCAGTGGTTGAAGAGACTACCAACTGGAGATCCCCTTTTGTCGAGTATCTCCAAAATGGTTGGCTCCCCACTGATCAGGCCGAGCATGAGTGAATCTGACGCCACGAAATGAATTTTACCATCCAGAGTGGTCTCAGTCTCGAGAAAATCCTCTAAAAGAGCAGGTTCGATGGTGTTCTCCTCCATTGAATCCAAGGAGTCGAGATTTCTTAGGTAATGCAGGAGGATCATGTCTATTCCTGCAGCGCCCACCAGGCTGGGGCGAAGGTGTCCCATCAGATCCGAAGACTTGGTTACTTATATCCCTCTATGATCCATGATAGTATCGAGTTCTCTGAGAGATGTCACACGTTCCAAATTCATGCTAACATCATGGATCAGCCTCCATAACCTCTCCACTCCACCATGTACTCTCGACCGTTCGTAGTATGGGGACTCGATGTCGTGGGACCATATCCATAGACGACATCTCTCTAATGCATGTTCATCATGACCGGCACAAAGTTCATTTCATGTGGGTAGAGTCAGTTCCCCTAAAAACTTTAAAGGCCCGTTCTATTGTTGACTTCGTGAGATGCAACATCATCCACCAGTTTGGAGTCCCTCACACTTTCTTAACCGATAACGACACCAACTTCCGAGAAACCGAGATGATGAAATTGTATACCAAGTACAACATTCATTTGAACCATACCTCCCACTATCACATGCAGGAAAATTGGAAAATTGAGGAGTTCAAAAAAGACCCTCTCTAACATTTTACAGAAAATAGTTGGCAAGAATATAAAGAGTTGGTCGGGCATGTTCCACAACACCCTCAGGGCCTATCAGAAGACGACCCAAAATTCCACCTAGGTGACCCCATACTCCCGGGTGTATAGAGTTGAGGCCGTCCTGCCAATCGAGATCCAGGTGCCTTCATTACGCATAACGGTCTATGACTACCAAGCCTCAGATAAGGTTTCCAAAATTCGTCTGGATGAATTGGAAGCACTTGATGAGAATAGGCTTTATGCACTTCACAATCTAGAATGATATTAGAATAAGATAGCTAGAGCCTTGAATAATAATTTTCACCTATACTCTTTTCTAAAAGGAGATATGGTATTGGCCCTACGGGCACCAATGATCCCTGGTAGGAAACCACCCAAGTTGGAGCCCAAATGGGATGTACCTTATATATTCCATAGGGGTTACCCAAATGGAGCATAATCCCTGGTGACCATGGATGGTGAGCGTATAACACCTCACACCAATGCCATGTTCCTCTAGAAATACATTTCTTGAGACTACTGGTCCTACAAGACCTTAAACTGGATGGTTTCGAATGACCCTAAACTGCATGCCGGTCCTGTATGACCATAAGCTGTTTGGTCCTACACGACTTTAAACTGCGCATCGTCCTGCATGACATTAATCTTCATTTTTAGAACTAGTATGGCTTGATTCCCATCCTCATGGGATATATAAGAATTTTCAGAAGCCTTATCTTGAGCCCAGACCCCAAACTCTTCTCTTTGACTATCCCCGGGAAATAGTTCCCCCAGAGGATATTTGCATGATATGGTGTATGCTTCTTTAGCCCCATTCATGCCATGTTTATAATGGTCACACCATGTGCCCACTACGCATTCTTCTATTCACCCACGTCCTCACCGTATGACGTGAAACTGCATGGCCTTCAAAAACAATGTTTGTCTTGATTACCATCCATATGGGATAGGTTGGAATTCCCGGACATTTCATCTGTTGGCCCAGCAAAAATTCGAGAATATTCCCCTCGGGTCAAGATATATGGCCGGGTGCAAACATTTTCCCCTATTCACATTGAGCTAATCTTGGTCCGATCATACGTCCCTCTCCCTAGAGAAGTTCGCCTCTTTCATAGATGTGTACAACTATGCTTCACCCACTCCTTTGATTGGGACTCCATCATCTTCCCCATCCTGAAGGGCCCCCAATGGTATAGATGCTCATCCCAAGGGTCCTCCTGCCATTACGGGCCAATGCCCTCACGGATGATGAGCAACAAGCTAACACAAGTCCCTCATTTCGAATATGGTCAGCGGTCAATGCTCATTTGTTGCTCCCATTTCAGCTCACTATAGGGATGATGTGTTTCAAACATGGTCAACAGTTGTCCTATGTCATTAGGACAACCCCAAGATGTCCCAAACATCGAGTGTAGTGGTTCATTCTGCCCCATTGTATCTCAAAGAGATGAACTCCTTTCAGGAAATTCCAGCTATGAGGCCTCGTATGACAGGGAGATCCGAGACTGGCTGCTGGTTTCCCACACTGAGTACTTCTCATGTGTTCTTAGGAGCTGTGATGAGGTGGTAACCATACAAGGGGGTGTATGGAATTCCAATCTATGGCCCATCCCCAGGCCCCTTTTCTCCCCCCCGACCCAGGTTCTCTCTAATGGGATTGTATGGTGTGGTATGAGATTATGTCCTCATTCACGTCGGGTTACTAGCCATTCCATACACATCCCATGATGAGATACCTTATCCTCTCTTCGTCCTCACTACAAGATTTTAAACTACAAATTGGTCAGGCCTTCCAGATCGATGCTCAGCCTGAGGCCCCTTGGCCTTCTCAGGCCCCGACGCACGACCTTACGTGGAGTGTGCGGTGTGGTATAGGATTATGTCCTCATTCATGTTGGGTTATTCGCCAAGATGTAAAACTTCCTTGTGTGGGACATCTTACTCCCATCTTCGTTCTCACTATCATACATTAAACTACAAACAGGTTGGCCTTCCTGACCGAGGCCCAACCTCAGGCCCATTGGCCATTTCAGGCCCCGTCCCAAGTTCTTATTTAGGGTTGTATGCTGTGGTATGAGATTATGTTGTCATTCATGTCGGGTTACTCGCCACGCCGTACACCCCCCTCATTAGGGTATCCAACCCCTATGTGCGGTTCTAGAACTACGTATAGCTTTATTCCCATCCTGATGTGACACGTAGGACCTCCCAAGCATCTCGTCTTCGGTTCCAGCCCCATCTTGTACTCTTGTCCCACATTCTTCCATGAATGGTACAAGATTATATATTCGTTCATGTCGGGTTTGTAACAACAATGCCACATACCTCTTTCTCCTAAGAGATTTCCATCCCCTGTTGCTATCCTCATCTGTTCAAATCATCCTCTCTCAAGATGAGCCCCTAGGTCCTCTTTGGAAAATCACCAACGTGCCTAAGGGAACTTTGGTTTAATAACGAGAATGTGAAACATTACTCAGACATGATTTAATCCATTTTTATGCTTTTTGTTCCCCTTCATTAGGGATTCCATCAACATTCACACCTGAAAGAGACCCCCAAATGGCATAGATTCTTGGACTAAGGGCTCTCCTACCATCACGGGCCAATTTCCTTGAGATTTTTAGACAAAAAATTGATACAAGTACAACATTGTGAATATGGTCAGCGGTCGATGCTCATTTGTTTTTCCCCATTACAGGTTAACACGATATGGATGATGTGTTTCGAACAGGTTCAACAGTCATCCTCCATCATCACGCCAACCCCTTTAAGCCTTAAATGTCGGTTATGTAATTCAAATCCTTCTCCACCTCATCATGTCCAAGTAGAAATTCGAAAATCTTGGTATTATTCCCTAATGTGCATCCGCATGTTAGGAAGGAAAAAGTCACGATAAGGAAATCGCTCGAGGCTTCACCAGTTCCCACTTTTCTTGTATTTAATGTATTGTGAATAATTTATCCGCCCTTTTTTCCTTCACTGATTTCAAATATAGTTGTCTTAAAAATTGGGTTATGGTCCGCCTTTACTTGGGATAGTCCTGATTATCCATGGTCTGAGGTTGAAGACCATAAACTAAGATCTCATTTAGATATACATATAGTTTGATTCCCATCATCATGGGATATGTGAGAACACCCAGACATCTTGTTTTTGGGTCCAGCTCTATTGGGAGATAGTTTCTTCCGCCCCTTACCCTCTTACCTCAATTTAGGCCCCTTGTCCAAATGCACCTTTCTCGAAATTGCATACGGTGTGGTATGAAATTGTGTCCATTCCTATCGAGTATGTTTTATTACACCATACACATTCCTCATTTATCGTCACCTCTACTACATCTGCGCCACATGATGTTAAAATGCACGCCTGATCCTATCACATGACCCTAAACTGTGACATTATCGTCCTGTACGCACGATGAAAAACGACATCACATTGTGATGTCCTCACTAAAGGGGACACCATGTTTGGTATCAGTCACATGCCATACCATTTTTCAATGCCTGCATATGTCTTGATTCTTGTGGAGATGTCGAGACTTTCTATCCTAGTCTGTTTCTTAAAAAAAACATTGACCTTAAAGGCGAAACTATATTTATCAAATACCGCATCTTTTGATGTGAGGGCCACACCAGCACTCCCTTTTTATACCTAGCATTGGTACCATACCATGGCACATCTAGAACTATGTTCATATTGATCCCCATCCTCATGGGGTACGTAGGAATGTATGTTCACCTTGCTGGAGGCCCATTTTAACTCTCATTTCTGGTCCCTTGACCTAGAACCTTCCCAAGGAACACATGGTGGTCGGAGCCCCAGGTTCCCATTCACATCGCGTTTTATAATTACCCCACCATGTGTCTCCCACGTTTCCTACCATCCATGGTCCGAGCTCTATGACCATATACAAAGATCTATTTTAGAACTATGTATGGCTTGATTCCCATCCTCATGGGATACATAGAGACACCCAGACATTTCACCTCGGGTCTATCCCCAGGAATCAGAAATCCTATTACTCCCCATTCACGACCCCCTGGACTGACCCCCGATGGGGAACCATGTAATTAATGCTTTTCCCTCAACATGTGTGGGATGACCCATGATGACATTGGGAAGCGACAGCTCCCTCGCCAGAGGGATCCTTTTTGAATGAAGGATTGATCCATGATCAAACCGATGCACCCATCTAATATGCTTCCACCATGGTGGCATAATTTAACGTTTGTTGGATTCTATTCGAACGAACCATCACTCCACATTCCACGCTTTGCAAGACCCTTATTCGGACCCTCGTCCCCGTTCATGTCTAAGGGAACCCTCTAACAGTATGGATGCTCAGCCTATGGCCCGCCTAATTTATCGGGCCATCATTCCAAAAGGCTATTAGATGAAATTTTGAGTTGGTCCTTGTGTTTCAAACATGGTCAGCTATCAGACCTCATTGGATAACCCCACTCCAGGATAACACAATAAGGATGATGTGTTTTAAATTTGTTCAACTGTTATTATTCATTGTCACGCCACCCCCGTTATATTCTAAATGCTAGGTATTGTTATTAAGTCCTTCAATTCCCCTGTTCGGATTTATTCCAATGCCCCTCGAATTACAATGTTCGTGCACAAGTGCACATTGGGAAAACAATAATTCTGATTTTTTGAGAGCATCATCTTCCAGGGAGGTCTCTCTTATTTCCTCATGGAAATATGAGATGGTTATTCAAACACCATATGCCTGAAGCTGTATTGACACTCTCGTGATTAAGCGATGTAATAGAATGAAAATCCCTTATTTCTCACATTGGGGGAGACCCTAGGGAGCTTAGGAATTGATTGATATTTACTCCAGGATTTTGGTTGGATGTGTTAAACCAAATGAACATGTAAATAAATTCATCTATACATGCAGTTAAGAATAATAAGAAATAAAGAGAAATGAGTTTATGAGTTCAGCCAAAATAGGGTCCTTAAGGGTTGTCTTTTTAGATGGATCGTTCCAGTGCCACTACCCTTTTGCTGGTTGCCTCCAGGACTGTGTCCCGCCCCCTGAGGGTTCTCCCTTCATCAGCAGCCGCAGAGCGCGGTCCACTGACATTAGTCTGTGTTTGCGCCTGTTCAGTTTGAAGTAAGGATATCTGGTGACCCGCCTCCACAATCTACTATTGGGAATCTGCCAGGTGGGCCCTCAACTTCTCTACTTGCTCAGAACAGTTTGAAATGAATATATCTTTTTCTTTAACCTATTCTTCAAGGAGTCAGGTCTCTTTTTCTTCTTAGATTAACACTTGGATACTCCTTGACTCCTCCCGACACTGGGTAACGTCGGAGTGGTGGCTACTCTCGCGCAGCTTCTAGGCCATGTAGTCACGGACTGTAGAATGAAGGCTCTAAGCATCCACCCCTCTAGCACAGAGAAAGAACAGCCAGGTTTGGTGTGATCCCATCTGTTTCAGCCATTCTGTATGGGGAAGACCGAGAAAGCGTTTGATGCACTAACACCCTTTTCACCACATCATTCGTCTCTCCTCGGTCGCCTAAATGTATGAATCATCAATCTCCTCGGGGTCTACCAGCCGATAGGTGGGGAATGATTCCAAAAAACCAGCATCAGGGTCTTCTTCGAGCTCCCTCCCAAGGGTTTGGTCACTTCAATGCCTAGGCGACCGTCCCCCCTCGGCACAGTCCCGGTAGATCCCTCGCCGACATCCGGCCCTGCCTCGACATGAGTACTGCTGATGTTCACTACTCCCTGTTGATTGAGGACCATGGTCGGCTCAGATTAAGAAGTGTACCCTGAATGGGATGACACGTTTGCAGTTGAATCAATTGCCGGTGTCCCGGGTTCGGCAGGCCGACGAGCCTCGAAGGCTGTGATTACAGTACAAACAAGGAACACCTTGATCAACTTAGATTTATAATGGTGATTAACCAGATTTGAAGTAATGAATATACAGGAGCCCAAAGCATTAGCCTCGTGTGTTGTAGCTGCTACGGGAGCATCCATTGCGAGGGATCCCTCAGCGATCGTCAGTTCAATAATGGACATTGGTTCCCCAGCTTGTTCTACTGGAGCCTCCTCCTCTTCATATGAGGACGCATGGTCAGATACAATATGCTCTTTAACATGATAAGAGATCTAACTAAGGTCTTTGAAAGATGATGAGGGGAAAAGGATAGATAAGGTCTGATACGTTCCTCAAGTAGCTCAGTTGTGTCCACATCAGAGCTGACGATCTCACTTCTCTCCTGATGACTCCCTTTGTGGGACACCTACTGAAACCATCCACCTTTAGGATCCTCTTCTTCTATGCCCCCTCCTTCACCTTCTCCTTCTTCATCAACTTTCATCTCAGCACCTTCAGGATCATCTTCGTTGTCATCATCCTCTGATGACATATTTTTGAGATTATGATCCTAGTTGAGAATTAATTTTACCAAGAATGGTGACTCCGCACGCCGACCCCATTGTCATGTATATTCACCCATGGTTGTCAGGTACACATGCCGATGATGAAATTGTACCCTATCAACAACCCAAATGAGTCTGACCTAGGGCTGCAGGATTATGTCTCACATTATTTTCTGCTCAAGCGCTTCTATAACCATCGACTTTCGTAGGGTTATCGAGGTTGACCACAGATCTGGGAAGTTTATATCAAAGTAAGGTTGAATCAAATATCTTAACTGCTTCCCTAGGAGTTCCGTGGCTGCTACATGAGCCTCTCTCCCACTAGAATACGAGGGCCCGACCGTGCCATGCGACGTTCCTGCTACTCAAGTACCGGCCTGTGCAGGCCCAGTAGCCCTATGAGCTTCCAAACTTTTCCCCCATACATCACTATGTCTACTCTCCCTCTGCCTAGGCTCTACACTGTCTATCTTGAGCTGCCAGACTCAGTTTTGTAAAAGTACTTCGGGGTAATCTATGGCCCCGTGCTTGGCATATTTGGTTGAGAGGCCAACATAAAATATGGTGGGAGGAAATGTGATAATGTCGTCGGAGCCCTGGACTGTGAACATCACCCACATCTAGTGAAGAATACAGGGGTGCCTCTCTTCCCGAACCTCTGTGTACACCTTCTTTGGAATCTGCTAAATCCATCAGAACATCCTGGAAAACCCAGACAACACGTATGGTTCGAAAAATATTTTCTCGTTAATCTGGGCCACAAGCACCCCACCTTTGATGCTCATGAATTACTCCCTTTTCTCCAGTGAGCCCTGTCCATTATCTATCATCTAGCCTGTCAGGTTGGGGAATGGGATAAAAGTGAAGTTGGCATGATTAATGATTCTGATACTTACTGCCTCTCACTTAGCGTCATCGGCCTGACACTGGGGTTGTTCAGCAGGGAAGGTCACATGCCATTACCTGGAGGACAAATGGCATTCAGGAAGGTATACCAGCCACAATGAGCTGTGACCCAGCCATAAAAGATCTGTACGGGGCCAAATATCCTCCTTGGTGACCCTCCTCTAGAGATGCATCCCAAAATGGCATACAGACGTGCCATCATGGGGACTCCTAGATTAAATCTTTGATTGGTGGCCATGATGTCGACCATCACCAGGGTCGCCGGACGAACCCCCATCCTTGCATCCCTAACCATTAGGAGACATCCACTCAGGAATGTGGCATGGATTCTGGAATATCAGATTTTCAGGTCCCGACTCTCATTTAGGCTGAAGCCCTATGATTGCTAGTCCCCCGCCTCAAGGATCCCCCAGTATGATCATTTCATTCTCCTCTGTGCCGCAGTCAGACATCGTCTCCCTCAACCCTGCATCTTGACATCTGGATCTTTTTCTAGGGACAATTTAAAACAGTTACTATAGGTAATGTCCTTCAAGAATTCCTTGACGCCCAACCTCTTCTTGGCCAGCTCCAGCAGGTGCCATGTTAGTATAGGTTTTCGTGATCTATTATCCCAGGTGTTACTCGTCAGGAGGAATTCATCATATGGATGCCCCTCCAGAGGGATACCCCCAATTCAATAGATGTCCCACATGCTTATGTAGAATTCCCCATGATGAAGGTGGGAGGTATTGGTGTCAAGGGACCATCGAGTGAACATCTCTGGCCCAAGATCTGGCTGGAGATAGAAGTGAAACTATGACATCCACACCGCTTCGAACAAACCGATGTGCCACAGTTTGGCCCCAATCTGGTCGCATGTCTGAATTACCCAATATGCCTAAGACCATTCACTAGTGAAGTTGCCTCCTGACCGCAGATCCCAATGCAACATCTAGCCTTTGGCCTCATTAGTAACACTCTGACGTATGGTGCTTGCGTAAAGGGATAGAGAACTCTCTGCGATAGGGTCACTCTCCGAGATGGTCCTGGTCCTGGGATTCAGGATGTAAACATCCACGTGCCTAGTTTTTCAAGCAGGATGGCTGTTGTAGATGATGTTATTCCAGGGTGGGGCATCCTTGTGGGTCACCCGTGACTGCGGTGTGTCAACCTCAAACTTCGGCACGGGTACCTCCTCCATGATTCTGAAGTCCCAAATCGGATGATTGGAAGACAGTGGATACTCTTTCTGCTCTGGGGTCAACATGTTTAAGAGGGTATGGTTGTTGGATATGACCCTTCGAGAAACATAAACCTCAGGGTTGGAAACAATCTCAGCCCTTTGAGCAGATGATGCATCTTCCCGCTCACTGTCAGTCCAATTGGTGGGCATCTCATGTCAGAAATATTTTAAGGACTCTCCATGAAAAAGAATAAGATGGCATGATAAGGCAGGAGCCGATGTGAAAAATTCAGCAGCCTGCAAGAAAAAAATCAGGGCTGGCACGGAAAATTCGGGTTGGCATGAAAAAAGATGATATATCGCAGTGTATTGCATGCAAATGCAGTGTTTTTTCTCAATGGGAATGAATTTGTTGCACAAGAGAGATCCAAGATTATCGCGCGAGAAAATTCAGATAGACTGAATGGGCCCGCATAGCCTTTTATAGGCGTGGTGGGTAGGTTTTCGTGTGCACGTGAAAAGTGGATTATACGCAATGGCCCGATTTTTTGCACTGCTCGGGTTGGAAGTGCGTAACGGCCCCAAGGTGCACTTTATCTCAGCGTTTTCCTCAGAATCCGACCTTTGAGGGCCCTTTCCGGTCCGATTATGTGGGGGAGCATTTGTAGATGCTGAAATATGCTCAAGAGCTGAAAATGGTTGGAAAACGACAAAGCAAAGCCATATTTGGAACTGGCGATCTGTTCCGGGGGTCCTGAAGGGGCGGCATGAAAAAAAATAGGTTGCGCGTTAAAATATTCCTTGTGCGGAAAACTCCAAGATTCTCGAGAGTTTTTCGAGTGGCATGGAACTCTTTCGTGCCAGTTATCTGCGCGACTGACCTTCGCGCTGCCAACATCAGGGCATGCAATATTTCACGCTAAAGCATTTCTCGCATAGACCTACGATCCCAAGCGCCTATAAATACAAGGACACCACCTTATAATTCACCCCAAAGAATTTGAACCACATATCCCACGCGAAATTCCACTCTCGTACACGCAAAGATGATGGATCTCAGGTAATAATTTTTTCACGCCAGGTCGCCCGAGGGTCCGCCTTTTCACGCGACTACTCGGGCTGGACCCTTATCTAAATCCCCTCGAACCCCTCCCATGCGCACAATTCCTTCAGATTGCATGAAACTAGGGCTTCAACTCGCAATTCCAATTCTGTGTCGGTCTGCTCTATTTTGTGCCCAATGCATAATTTTGCACCGGCCCAAAGTTTTTCGCCCACAAAATTCATTTTGCGCGCCAACCCATCCCACTTTTCACACAACGGTCCCTTTTTCATGAAAGCCTCCCACATGGTGCGATCATGATGGCCCTCCTCCAGGCATCAGTCTCAGGACCCTCTCGTGCCCACACCGCCTTCTTCATAAACTCATTACCCATGATACCTCCTAGGTATGAAAGATGTAACTTCAATGTCTCTTGGATGATATCACACGTTACATTGCTTCGCTGCATGCTTCTTTTCATAGGAAGTCTAATGGATATTACTTCATCACATAGCCATGCTAATATGGGACCCTCGATGGTTCTCTCCATGACACCCCCTTATCACATCATTTCATGTACCCACTCTGCGCCAAAGAGTAGAGGGTACCCGTTATGTAAGTCCTTTGAGTGTGGAGAAAACCCAAATCGTCCGAGCTATAGGATGTTAAACTACCAAGCACCATTGTCCTTAGAACATGACGTTAAACTATTACATATCCTTATGCCTCACACTTGGGGAACCCCAACCATGGAAATTCTCCACGCCTCTTGGTCTCCATAGGGGATGATATCCTCATTATGGGAGTGGCGTTTGTTGGCGGGGGATGGGAGACCTTCTCGATGTAAGCCCCTAGCCTTATTTAAAGAGGTAGCATTCCTACTCCTCCATTCATCTTCGGTCCCGAGGGCCAGCAAAGGGCATGGTAGGGAAATGTGCTTATCCTTTCTTTGGTCCCAAGTCCCTCCCCCACTGCACATTGTCTCCATTGGGCCTCTATCCTCGAGTATGTCTCGTATTCTGGGGCCGCTAACCACGTGTACGCCCCACTTCACTTCCCAGAGATTTACCTTTCGCGAGGTGCTCGTCGGGTCTCTGCTATCTCTTGTTTCTCACACTGAGCATGACTCACGTGGGCTTAGTGTGGGCACTGACCATTACAAACACCCATGGGCAGCCTAGAGTTTAAGCCCCACACCCGTATTCTGAACATCAAGGACATTGATCCCTGTCAATTCAAGGTACGTAGGAAGCCTCCCTGAGGTTCAATCCCACAATCTACCTGGACCTCATGTCCTTATTAATGTCAGTTCACTGACTTTTTCCTCACCTTGGGCAGCCTAGAGTGTAAGCCCCATACCCATATTCTAATCTATGTGGAATTTGATCTTTTCCAAGGCAAGGTACGTAGGAAGCCTCACCGAGGTTCAATCCCACCATCAATATATAGCCGAGGTCCTTATCCATAATGGTTCAATGAATCCTACCTCACCCTAGACAGCCTAGAGTGTGTGCCCCATGCCCATATTCTGAACTATGAGGACTCTAATCCTTTCCAGGGTAGGGTAGGTAGGAGGCCTCCATGAGGATCATGCACACCACCACCCAATTGGACCCTTGGTCCACCTTTTCATCGGTTAAATGTCCACATATTCTGATCTATGTGTTCTTTTATCCTTTACAAGGTAGGGAATATATGAATCCTCTACCATGTTCAAGCCCACCACCACCCAATTAGAGCCCTGGTCCACCTTCACATCGGATCAATATCCTCATTTTCACTTGAACTACGTGGTTATTGATCCTTTCCATGGAAAGGTATGTAAGAAGCCTCCATGAGGTTTAAGAACAACACCAAGTTGTCTCGACACCCCCCCGTGTCAGTTCAATAGCCACTTTTCCACTTGAACTATGTGGATTTGATCCTTGACAAGGCAAGGTATGTATGAAGCCTCCACGAAGTTCAATCCCAACAACCAGCCGTTCCCACCCCCTTCATGTCATTTCTCCCCAATCCCGCATGATATTAAACTATTGAACTCATTCCGTAGTATGTCATTATGACTCCATTCATTGGTAAGCCATTTTTATCCCATCAAGTGGCTTGCCATTGTCATCCCAACCAGTGGTAAGCCATTGCGACCCCATACAATGGTAAGCTGTTGTATCCCATCCAGCGGTAAGCCATTGCAACCCCATCTAGCGGTATGCCGTTGTGAACCCATCCAACGTAATGCCGTTGTGACCCAATCCATTAGTAAGACATTGAAACCCCCAATCGGTGGAAATCCATCGTCAGATGAACTATGTGGACTTTGATTCCCGACCATGGGGATATGTAGGAAGTCTCTTCGAGGATCAAGCCCACAACAATCGTCACCCCATGATGGTTCCATACCATTCACCATCCAATTCATAGAACCATCCATCATCTATCCTGATTCTTACATAGGTCGCCACATCCTGGTGGAATCATGCCACCCCATTCTATACTACCCCTAATAGAATTTGGGATTCCACCCATGTGTTGGACCGAATATCGGCATTCCCTCTAGGTGGTTCCTCCATCTGATCCACTCTTGTCAGTGTTCTGATTAGCCCGATCCGTATCCACTAGATGTTAAACATGCGGCAACCCCTATTTTAATCATGGGAAGCTGAGGACAAACATAAATACATTCCCATGGAATACGATTCCCCGTGTTCGATGTGGGATTCCTCGGGCTTCCTCGCCCTCGAGAGGCCCTATAATATGGGACAGAAGACAAACACACCAATCTCCCAATGTCCAGACATGCCAATGATTCCCCACGTGACTACTCATCAAACCGAAGGTTGTTACCCTGATCGGACCTCTGGGAATGTCTCGAAAGAAGCAACGTATTCAACTGGTGTCCATGATGATATGGTGCCATTATGAGTTTCACGAACAACTTTTTAAGTCTATGAGGGAGACCCAGACTAGGTGATGAGTTTCAAGGAGGAATAAATGGAAGGAAGAACCGACATCCCATCATCCCATTACGATCATGGAGCAGACATTCCAAGGTAAGGAGACGATGCCACCCTCCTTTGGAATGTGAGAATGTGGGGCAACAACAACTGCGTCCCTCGTCCCCGAAAAAGACAGACGCGCACACCCAAGTGAAATCCTTGAAAATAACTATTTTCTTTTTTACTTTGGTTTAGTACTTTATTTCAGCTTTGGGACGTGTTTGGATTCTTTTCTAGACATATGTATCATGCATCATTATATATGTTCTCCAGATGCTTATTACATTCAGTTTTCCACTGTTTACTGTTGTATTCCATTATTATTGCTTTCACTATTGTTATCGGTTTCTCTTCTGTTGTGTTAATTATCAAATGAGGTCATAGTTTCCACACTATCTCACCCAAAGACCTCACTGCTAGTTTGTAGCCTCTAGCGTTAGGGGTAATGCGCTTGATTCTTTGTGACCAACCAGGTACGGGGCGCCTCTGGGTGGCTACGAAAACCAGGATGTTACAATTTTCAAGGAGGTTTATCTTAGGGATTTACTCTATTTCCTAGGTACATTTTTCTAGTGGATGGATAGGGACATTATGGGGGGTTTAAAAACCATTTATTCATCTACTTCCTCTCCACGTGTTCTGGGAGGAATTTTTGTGTACTTGATTATTGTGGTACGAGTAATCTGTGGTCGATACATGGAGTAGTTGTTAGTGTCTTGATACCTATTCATTAAATTTTTACTACTTGGATTTCCGAGTTATCCATAATGTGATCGTTTTTTGAAAATGTAAAATGTTATGGAAAATATTATTTGAAATAGATATATAATATTTTGGTTAGAATTAATAAAAAGGGGAATGTTTATCATGATTTCTATAAAAAAATATTTACTTTTTATCATGACATAATTTATTTAAATGATAATATAAAAATTTTTATAAAGGGACTTTTTTTTTGAAAACCTGGGTGGGATCCAATTGAGCCTATTAGCTCACACATTGCACACATCTTCAGTGGTGTGTAGACATTTTCTGGTATTCCATTGTGGGGAAAAATAAAGCCCTACTGTGAGGCAGAAAATTTCATCTCTACATGTTGAGTAGCTCGTTGTGTGAAGGTGGGATTTTGTCCATACCATCATTTGTAGTAGACATTGTCCTTTTTTTGTTCTTGTTATTGGATATGTATTTTTTAGTTTTAGTTAATGGTATAGTTGTTCTGTTTCCACTTGTTTCCCTAATCCTGTGGAAAATATGTTTTTATTCTTATGTTATTTCTATCAATCAATATATATGTATTCCATGTCGGTTTTCAGGTTGGGTAAAATAATTCCATCAGTGTTGTTATTCGATGCCAGGGTGCTTGTTTCCAGACCATGGGGATTGGAAACACCCGTTGGGCATTTTAAATAGCGGGTCGGGTGCTGGGATTGAGGGTCAACAGGTTTAGTTCGTCATAAATATGATGTTTCCAAATATAGAACAAAATTTTAATAGCATATTCCTCTTACGAGTTAAAATCATAGGGACACTAATATCTCTATCATGATTTATAGTTGGAATTAGTAATTTTTTCACTGATGATATGTCTTCATTACTTGTAGGGGGAGTATTGTGCTATATATTAATTAAAATCATGATGTAAATATTAAAAAAAGAAGAAGTTGAATATGTTACCAATATTGTGGGTATAGTTGAAAAGTGATTATGATTTCTAAATACATTACCACCTTGGGAAGTAAAATAAGGTGCTTAGAAGTCTATGTCAAAAATACTATTATTTTTTATCCATGATGGTAAAAATCCAATAATTCCCAAATAAATTTATAACCATTCTTCTATGATATGGTATTGAAGGAAAAAATGATGAATACGAATTACAATAGAATTTGAAAATTGTTCCTATGTTAAACTATGATCATGTTAAACCAATAAGATTCATGAATTGTGTATGTGTTCATTCTAAAGAATAAATAAAAGTGTTTTTAGATGAATCCTAGAGTTCATAATTATGTATTTTTCATCATTGTATAAATATGTATAGATTTTTAAAATATTATTTTTGGTGAGACAACATGAAGATAGATATTTTTTAGTATTTATATTAGTTCATTGTACGTCATAATTTCAAGGATATAAGAATAAAATCTAAGGTATTTTACAACCATTAACCATACCATAATGGAAATGGAGAATTATGACCATTTATTTTATTGTTGCAATACCCAAAACATAAAATGTTCATCACATTATTTAGGTATTAGTAAATCATATTATTAATTCACCAAACATAATTAAAATCAGATATTATCTCTCTATTGATCATATATATATATATATATGATATTAATTTACAATTATTTTATATTTTTTATAGTGAAACATTTTATTGCATCTGATTGGGATTAGAGGATTACCTTGATTCTCTAGAAAATTATTTTGAAAGCACTAGGTATATCATTGAATTTCAAAACTTCATATCACCCTCAGATATATTGTCAATGATATAGGAAAATTATAAATCTAATAGGAATTTTATGATCACGATTAATGTATTAAATTTTTTTTAGTAACATGATCTTTTTTTGGTGAAATTTTATTTTAATAATAGATTTCACTCATAAATTTAGATGATCCTTAGGAATCCCTCTTTGGAAGGATGTGAAATAATACAACGTGTTGGGGTGAGTATGGGGAAAGATAAATAATGGGACTTGATATAGTTTAGTAAATTTAAGAGTATGTTAGATGAATTTTATAGATCATAAGGGAAGCATAGATTTGATGAAAAATCAACTCTGATAATCATCAATGATGTATATAGTTTTAAGATAGTTATAGGGTATTTATTCATATTTCTCCCTCTAATAAGGTATAATATTTTTAAATAAGTAAAATATGTTCCCTAGGTATACATTCCCTTTAGATATTAGTTATTTTATAAGGATAATATCATATCTCTGGGTTCTTCCATGAGATTTCTGTCTATTTCAGGATGTCTTCCATGTATCTTTCCAGGTGAAGTACCTACCTAATTCTTCACATTTTTCAAAACCATAAATTATTCCATTAGAGTAAGATATACTATATTAGTAATAATAAGTTGATATGTTTCATCATATAGAGAGTTATTTTGGAGATAAGACCACTCATTAGGTCATTGTTTTATAGAAAAACCATAAATCTGAGGCAGTTATGTGGGAACCTAAGGATGTGATAAGGCGGAAGAGTCCCATGTATTTTGTATTAGAGTGACATAATTTTATGGGTGAAATACAAATAATGGATATTTAATCGTAGAATATGATATTTTATGATATATTTATTTTTAATATATTTATTTTTTTGTGATAAATTATGTTGCACGCAACCCTGAGTTTAAATGAGAAATGAACTATTACTAAAAAAAATTAGAAATGCGATTGAAATAAAATAACTATAAAAATTGAGAGTTTTATAAATAAAAAAATAAACTATGAAAAAATTATGGTTTTTTGTGAACTCAATATGTACTAAATGGCTATAAATAAAAATTAAAAGCATTTGAAGGTAAAAGAGATCTTTTGCAGAAAAAATATTTTTATTGCCCATAATGTTTTTTTATCAATAATATTTATTTTGAAAGCAATTGGTGAATTATTATTATAATTATATAAATATATATACATATTTTAAAAAAAATTTAACGTCCAAGTAAAATGTTTATTGGAAGTTGATAATAATACTCTTATTTTATTCTTAAAATGATATATTTCTATAAAGTGAATTATATCTCATTTTTCAGAAATATATTAAAATTAATTTAAAACCATATATAAATTTAATATTTATAAATGGATTCCATATTCGAAATGAGGGGGTATATAATTTTTAATTAGATACATTTTATTTTTTTCATTATTAATTGTTAAAGTGGTGATACATCCCACTTTGGTAAATGGTAAATTGAATAATTAATGATAAAATATGTCACAAGCCTTAAAAATTATTATAACCCATAAACTTATCTAATAGGCTGTCTTTAGTTATATTGTTTCAATAGATTTTTCAAAAATGTGTCCACTTTGTTCCATTTTATTTTATATTTTCAGTTATATTATTTTATGTCTAGAAAAAATCAAAGTGTTGATCATTTAAAATTAAACATCTCTTATATGTGCACATAATGATAAAAATAACATTTGAATGATTTATAATAGTCATTCTCATCAAAATAAAATTTTTTATTATGGTAAATTATTTCTTATTTTTAGTGACTTCATAGTTGTGTTAAATTATTTCACAACACCGACACCACATTTATTCAAGCAATGGAAAAATAAAATACATTAGTTTAAAATTAATTAAAGTAATACCCTTTGGAATAATAATTTTGTTCTACTAAATTTAGATATAAATATAAAATATTTTAAATTTTAAATGATTATATTCATATTCCATAATTATATTTATTTCTTTAATTAGTAATTAAACTAATAGTGTCCAAATTAATAATAATGGGCTCTATTAAAACAAATAATTTATTGTATTAATTAAATATATTAAAAATATCATATGAGAAAAATTTCATATTATATGACTTAGAAATCCATCCCTTTCAATATATGAGTCAATTATTATGATATAAGTAATATTATAATTTTTTATGATTGAAAATTTCATTATCATGATTATGGTTAGAATTGGTTAAGGGATTAACAAATATAGAATTTTTAAAATAACACACACACACACACACACACACACATATATATATATATACATATATTATTTTTTAATTATATTTCAATAATATCATACCTTATATATGAATATATTTCCATTTTTAATAATTTATCTTGAGAATTACATAGTCAGAATTTAATCGTTTTTGTAATTCCATTTGTCTCCCATCTATCCCTTCTAAAATACACCCCTTCCCTATTCTATATACCCCAAATTTAGTGTAATACTATATAAAAACAGTAAATTTTTCTTATAAATATTCTTATAAATTTTATAGAACTTATAGTATTAAAAAATACCAAATGAATGGTCTGTGAGAGGAGAAATAATTGTGTTCGGTAGACAATAAGTAATTTCTTTAACCGATCACATTATCTTTATTCTTAGTTTATGTCATATAAATATATGATATTCATAATAATATAATATAATAATTATTATAAATATAATTATATCATATTATGATTCAAATCCACCACTATCCAACCTACATTCCATCAAAGGTAAAATGATAGTATTACTCATTTGTGCGGGTAGACTGCAACCTTCATGAATCAGGGTGATTCATTTTAATTTTTTTTAACATAGATGAGTATAAAAGGAATATTTAATAAATATAAATGATATATATGATATAATAATGTTTATTTAAATCTCAATTTTATGTTACCTTTTTTCTCTATATTTTGAAAAAAATATGTTTATGCATATGTACGACCTACTGTCTCCATGAAAATATTTATGATATTTATGTAAAAAATTACATTATTTATATTATGGAAGCATGATCAATGTAAAATGATTTAATCTATCGAACAAAACCATTAATGAAAAACAAATCAGTTATTTCCCAGAATAGTGATTTTAACAAAGTAATTTCAATCAAAAGGTGTTAAAAGGTTATAATTAAATCATATATTGAATGATATATATGATAATGGTTACATAATTTATGAATTATAAATTTATATTTATTATATAGAAGGATTATACACATACTAAGGAATTCAAACATGAGGAAAGGGTTAACTTCATTGTGTCATCATTATTCAAGGTCTTTCTTGATTAGGTATTAGTTTGTGAAAGTATTTGATATTTATATAATAAACTGACATTTTTTCTTATATTATAATAATTCATATAGATTTATACATTTCCATTCATCTTTTTCTCATGGAGTATTATAAAAAATAAATAATATTTCTATCGAGAATAAAAGTAACTTTCTACATAGTTTGGGATATTTGTCATCGATGGTCATATTTTCCTAAAAATTTATAAAAATATGTTTTAACATTATTGAATGATTAATTATATTCATATTTAAATGTTTTTTTATTTTGAGAAAATTTATTAAAATTAATCAAGTATTTATAAATGAGGTATTTTTTGAATTTTTTACAAAATATTGTATCTAATGTTTTTGACATTTAAAACATGAATGTCATATCCAACGATCATGAATAAAAATTTATCAAATGATTAATTTAAAAAATAATATATTTAGTGAAAACTATTTCATTAATTTTCCTATATTTTTTATTTTAAATATATTATTTCAAAGTGAACATGGATATTTTTCTCATGATTATTTCCATTGATATTTGGAAAGTATTTTCGTCAATATCAAAATACCTTTTTTTATATTATGTTTCAATTAGGTTTTAATCATATAATATCATCTACTATATCACAATGTATAGTGTATTATAATCTTGACTGGGGAATGTATTGATATATCGTGTGATATTTATTCAAATATGACAATTACTTATTTTTATGAAATGATGATTATGTTGTGTTATTTATTCATATGATGAATGAATCAGAATTTTTAAAGGTGGGGTGGGGAATTTAATTTCATTACATGAGAATAATTGGTTGGACTCATGATTGAATCTATATTAGGTATTTGGAAGACGAATTTCTAATTTTTGTAATATGTCATGGAAAAATTTCTAGATGGCAGGATTCTTTTTTTGGTATTATCTTTTACTTAATTATGAAATCAATTATTTATATCCATATTATTTTTATAATATTTAAGATATCAAGGGAAATTTTTTTATCAAATTTTATTATTTATATAAAATAAGTTTATAATCAATTATTATATCAATATTATTCATGCCTTATTAGATTCTATTGTATACATACCCTTTCATGGCATCTGATCTCAAACAATAATTATATTTTCATTCTGTAGGATTCCAAGATGTGTAATAAGGATAATATGTTTAGACATTATAAAGGATATAATGGTATTAAAAAATTACTATTTTTCTTTAATGTTTACATATGAAATGTCAACTTCAAATATGTCTATAGTATTCCAAAACTGAAAAACTATATGGTCCATTTGGATATGCTAACTCATCCCATGTACCAATGTAAAAATGTAACCACTAGCACTGGGATACTGAGGTTTCTATCTTTTTTGTTACATGGTGAACAAATATATTATATCAAATTAAGTAATATTAAATAAATAAACAAATTTATTCCATATAACCAAAAATATTATTCCATGTTTTTGGATGAAATTATTTCATGAATACATTGTGAATTAAATTTTTTCATGATGATGTATTAATGAAATTTTTATTTCATAAATTTTTTATTAGTTCAAAATTATCTAACATAATATAAATTTTTTGATTAAAAATATATAATTTATCTTTTCGGAAAATTTTCTAATGATTTGGAATTCAATTTTAACAAACATTTACTACCTTAAAAATCATGTTATCATTAAATTAAATATTCCATAGTCTTTTAAAATATTATTCAAGATAAATTAAATTTCTATATTAATTTTATAAATAAAATATAAGACATTAAAATAATTTTTGTAACTAATATATAATATTTTTTTAGAATTTTGATTCCATATGTTACATAACAAATGTCACTTTTTGAAAAAAAATTAGAATACTTCCAAAATTTCACTATATAATTATTAGGACATGAAGTCCAAAAATAATAAATCAATATTAAAAAATTAAAATTTTAAATCATGTACATTCAGTATTTATTTAAAATTTTTAGTAATTAATACTTTTCACTAAAAATAAAATACATATTCAAGATAATTACATTTTTTACGTGAACAAGATATAAAATTAAACTTCTCCAATATATTTTTTCTATATTATTTATTTATATATAATTTATTTATTAAATTTTAAATCTTTCAATTCAAATTTCTATGATACTATTTTATTGTCCGTATGTTTTAAATAGCCTATATATAAAATTTAAATCATATAATATTCATTCTCCAATTTTTCTCTATTATATTTTTATATTTTATTATAGAAAAGGAGTAACTATTTTAAAAATTAATTTTTTGATAATATAGTGCTTTTGACTACTTTGTTTATAAGAGTCCCCAACCAAATGTATTTAAAAATTATTATTATTTTGTTGTATTTTTTATCACCCCATTTTAGTTATTAACAACTTGTGCATTGTTTTTGTACTTCATATATATTGTTTTTTAGAAATAATTTAATTTTTCTTTTTATATGTTGTATCTTATTAATTTATAAAATATCTTAATCAATAAATACATTATTTCGTTTAATGACTCAAAAATATGTTATATATTGTTACATTATATAAAAAAAACTGGTGGTTACCCTAGATGAAATCTATTTGGATTCCATAGATCTAAAAAAAATATTTATTGAAAAATATTTCAATGACATAAAAAAAATGGGTTCACTTCGTTCAATTTATTATTTATTATTTCTATTATATATAATTTGTGACACTCAAAACATACATTATCAAACCTATTGATGAAAAAAATAAGTTATATAATGGTTTCAAAAAAATATTTATTCTTATTCATTTCAAACACATAATTATATGGATTGAAATAAATATTTAATTACATACATTAACATGAAATTTTATTTTTGTAGCTATAGAGGAATTCAAAAAATAAAAATGTAAGAAAGCCCATGATTTTTGTTTAAATTAGATCTGATTCCTAACTATTGGCTATGTGTATGGTTGGAATGGATAAATTTAATTCATGTTGGTATTAAAACACATTTTATATACAAATACCCAATATATCCAAAATCTATAATGATATATGATCCAAATTTCTAAAGGAAGGTGGTCTTTCAAGATTATTACCAATGACGCGTAGGAAGCCACATTGCTCCAGAGGATGGGAGGGTGAGCTCATCCAATCCTATTTTTGGGGAACTATATACTACTTTGGAAAGCTCTTATGTATTTATGACATGATATTGAATCATTCCAAAATCACAATATTGTACTGGTTATATTAAAAAATTATTGGGTGTTGACTTTTACTAAAATAAATTGAAATATATGAAAGAGGGAATTTTAAAAATAAATCCATGTGCAAGTATATGAGGTTTTACATATAAATTCCCATTATTATCATGTGATAATGGTATTAATGATTTCTTATGTGATATATATTTTTATTTTCCACTCAACATTTTAATATTTTCTTGGAGGTGTTTTGGTATTGAGATTGATCATCCATGACAAATGATTTATATCCTTGAATATATTTGATCAATAGCCATGTATTTTGTAATATAACAATGTGGGATGTGTAAAATAATGAAGAGATGATGAATATGATGGAATTTATGAATTGTATATAGATAAGAAACATATGAATTTTTTCTATGTATCTATTTTATTCCTAGAATAGTAGACATTATAGTTTTATTGTTACATGAATCTGTATCATAAGTTATTTGATCACTGATATTTGAGTGGGTCATGTGCATATTATACTTCCAAGGGATACCTAATTAGGATAACATACACTTTAGTGAAAATAATATGCCATTGAACTTACACCTAAATGGATACCTATATGGGGTGGGGATTAGTCCATTAATAATGGAACAATCATCACAGTTATCTAAGACCATGTTTGTCTTGATCGATGTGAAAAAATGATTCTGATAATTATTATACTCATTTCATGAGATCATGAGATTTAATTGTGTGAGTATTATACATATGGTCTTCCTAGATTTCTGAGAGCAGCTTTCACACCGAGGATTCCCTTATTTTATCCTCATTATAATGATGTAACATTTATGGAACAATGGATGTTTTCCCGGGTTGAACCTAAAGAGTATGTACATATGTATGGAAATAAATATTCTGACATCAATATCATTTCTTATATCTATGGTCATATTATTCACACATGATAAATAAGAAATTGATGGATATCATATGAATATAATATATGTTTGGGATATACACAACGAGTGTTCCATAATGTTTGAGTAGGGATTACCCATTGAAGATCCCCTAGTTGAATATGATTATTTGTCACATGAAGGATGAATATCTATAATTAATTACATGATATATATATATATATATATATTATTGGGAGGTTATCCCTTAGGACAGAACCCTATGTATCATAAATAAAACAAGAAACAGAGTACATTTACCTTACATATTACAAACCAATTACATGGTATAAAAGGATAACTACACTCAAAGGCATTATATCCCAAGCATCAGGATTTCTAGGGACTTATTCCAATGTTGATTTCTAAGTGTAGAAGAATTTGTATCATTCTATTAATATTATTACCTGATGTCTACAAGACCATGTGTTCCCCATGTGATGTGGATACAAGATATTGTGTATGATAAAAAATTGAACAGTTCATATGATATTTAATTTTTGCATAGATTACACAATGATGCTGAACATAAACTAATGTGAATACATGTCCCTTTTATAATATAGATCCATGAAAAAAGTTTCAATAAATTACAAAAGGTATGTTATTATATGAAGGAAACCCATTTTTTGTGATGAAACAATGGGTCTTAGTACATGAAAAAGGTGTCTCATTTATCTTTCATGTAATATGAATTAGAGTTATGATAGTTCATAAATTCTGTTTTTGAGTGTGTTAAAGGATATTTAGGGACTATGACATTTATGGGAGGATAACGGACTAAGATAGCATGACTGGAACCCTTATGAACCATGCAGTCATACTAGTTATTTATGGTCTTGAAATCTCCAAGGGTCATGCACATCATGTGAAAAAAGGGTGATCATGTCCTTCACTTGTTACCTTGGTTTAATTAAAATGTAAATATATCCAATGGGATTAACCATGAGTGGATTAATTAAATACACATGAACCCTCCAAGGCATAAGGGATGTCTTCTTATTATGGAAGGGTTGTCATGAGATATGTATGAAGGGAAAGAGGTCTCACACAGAGCATGATCCATTTGGAGTCATGCTAATAGGGAAGTATGTGAGGGTAATGTAATTTCATTTCTGATTCAATGATAAGTGATCATATGTCCATGTTTCATAACAATTATGTCATCTCATGATCATATGGTGGAAATGTGACCAATTAGTTTTCCCACAATCGCATTCAAATCATGTTACCAAGGAATTTTAAAGAATATTCAATACTACCTATATCATGTCACTATACCCTTGTCAACACATTACCCTTGTTATTTTCATTAGGTTATAAACAATGCTTTGTTAATTGGAAGTATCTTGCGATCAAATCATTTCTCCTCTCGGGAAAGTTATCTCCCATAATTCTTCTCCCATGTGTTCTCTTGGGTAATGTTGGGTTTGTTATAGGCATCACTATCCATATATCTATTCAATATTTTGTGATTATAATTTCATATACCATAGATGTATCCAATGGATGTTCCTCCACAAAATATTTCAACATATCATATACCTTGAGTGATCAAGAATATAATCATCCATGAGGTCCTTCCAATAACAAATGATAAATAATGAACATGTGATCACTCCATAATTACCAGCAATCTTGAACATGTGACGTGTATATGTTACTACAGATGATAAAATAAATATGTCCATGGGTGAGAGTTTCTTATCCAAGATAGTATATTATTGTCACATGTCATTAAAGATGAACATGTAAAAGGTCCAATGTGTGATCAAGATTACATTTCAATGGGAAATCAAGTGATTAAGTTTTCACTTCAAAGGGCATTCACATGAACAAGGATAATTGTCTATCGTACTTCCTATGATTAGGGTATCATGTCCATGGGCCCCTACATGATCTGTACAATATTTAAAAGGGCCATTTTTTATTAGGATAACATGTTAATGAGCCTTATATTTATTAGTAATATTTTTCTTAGGTACTTCTCATAATTAATCTAATAATCCAAAGGGCCTCTATGTTATCAGGATGACATTTAAAAGGGTCTTAGTGTGATCTGGTTGATAGGATTGTGGTCCTTCAAAGGAACATGTCGACACATCTATTAGAATTTTCATTACCATTGTACTAATCAAATGAACCCCATAGTTCCTTTATGTGAATACTAGTGTAAAATCATCAATGTATGGATATCATCATTTATGGCCTTTATCACATGAATACCATAACAGTTTTACCCTAGTTATCCATCAAGGATTCACCTAAACTATATGGTCATATCCTATGGCCTTTGTTTGATATTGATGACATGGATATGGGGTTTCATTTAATATATATGAAATGTGATAGTGCCTTTGTTCGATGAATATATTTTTTGAAGGTCCTTTACATTAGCATGCTGACATGTCTATGACCCTTTGTGTAATCTGGACAACATAACCCATGGTCATCACGTTATTGATTAGATATTTCTAAGGGGGATTTTTTGATTATTTAGAGATGTTAAAAGGTCTTCATTATATTTTTCTGACATCTCCAAAGACCATTGGGTGATCGTGATGACATGTTAAATGGAAATTACGTGATAATGCTAACCTGTTAATCAATATTTTCATGATCATTTCAAAATTTTCAAGTTCCACCATGTGATCAGGAATACTTTTCTAAGGGTATTTTCCTAATCAATGTCATTATCAAATGTTCCCCATAATACCTTATTAATAATAAACAATGATTATGTTTATAAAATTCAATGAAAAGGGACTTCGTTGTAGAACTACAGTAATAGAAAAACATCTCTATTATTACATGGGACATTGCATCGTGATTTATGGGTAGAGAGATATCGAGTCTTTGGGTTATCCACATGATCAAAAAACCTAATATCATAATACCTATATTCTCTTAGTTTATATTTTTACCTCTATGTGAAATTATACTTGTCTGTTGATTTTTTTCTCCATTTTTTAAATGACCACTGGTGGGCATCTACAAATTCCCAAATCTATAGTAATTCCTAATGGAAATAAAAATATATTTGATTTGAGGATATAAACTCCCACATATTTCCATTTGGATCCCACTATTTGGACATCCATTAATCTATGATTATTTTTATAGAACTTTGGTCTTTCTTGAGATTCCCAATAAATTATATGGAGAATTTTCGATGATTAGAAAAGTCATATGAATTTATTGGATATATCTAAAAAATTCTCATTAATGTAATTTATTCGATGGATTTAATCTCATAATCCAGTCAAAAAAACATTTCATATAATTTTATCGTGTTTTTTCCTCATGTAACCACATTTTTTTGATGGGCTCATATATCAAAGATAATAACTAAAGAAAAGTAAAATACTTAAAAAATGTAATTATTCGATGATTTCGATGTTATATCAAATCATTAATTTGTTTTCACATGTTCACATTATGTTATAGGTAATAATGATGATCTTATAATGGTTATGTGATCTGTATTATATTCAATTGATTAAAATATCCATGTGATCTTCTCAGTCTCAAATGATTTGTATGTCTTAGATTGGGTCAAATGCACTATGTGTTTGTATCCATGTCATGCACATTTTCTTTAATTGTGTTACATTTAATGATCTCAAAAAAATAATATTATGAAATTTTTTCTCTTTATTCATTTTATATGTGTTATCAAAATGATATAATAAAATATAAGTGAATCTAATGGATGTTCGATTCCCGGTGGGGACATCGATCCACATTTCTTCATCCATGCATCTCAAAACAAAATTAACCAGACTGAGAGGGAAAACGATTTTCTAGTTTCCATTGAAAAAATATACAAAACATTACGGATTCAACCTCAAAAATGATAGTCCCATTTTTAAGAACATTCTATAACTATATAACCCACTATGATCCGAAATACCCACTCTTCCATTTGACTAATATTTTCTCATGTGGGTCAACCAATTAGTGAGGATAAATTCTATATATGATATATGTTAATTTATCTCACAACATAATTTTAAGGATTTCATAATGAGTTGTATATAGAAAACCATTTTTACTATTCAATAATGTGGAATTATGACATGAGTGGTAAATTCAGATCATTTCTATTATGGGATCTCTGATCAAGGGGGTGCTTCGGAATGGATTGGGGTTATTTCTTCTAGGTACATCTTAATACTAAATAATTAACTAAAAATTGTAAATATATTGAAATTTATTGGGCTTCCTGAAGTTATCATAACCATACATTCTATAAAATGGTTTCATTGGTAGATTGGTTAGTTGATGGAGTTTATACAAGAATACATTTCATTTTATACAATGTGTGGCCTACATAAATATCTATGATGTTTAGAGAATCCATGGTGTGATGATCTTAGGATATATTTTGGACATGTTTCACTCTCCACCATATTTCAATGATGTAATATGTATATAATCCCTATTTCATGGTCTATGATTATTTTTCCAGGAAAGGTCCTCAGGAGAGTCCTGTTTTTGGATGTGTACATCCCATTCAAGAGACATTCCAAAATCATTAAAATGAAGGTCCTTTAAAAAAAATTTCAAAAAAATTTAATACCGATACATCATGATATTCCCATGAGGATAAATATTCCTATGATCCAATGGATGAATAATGTTTATGTGATAGAAAGTGTATGGAGGCCATTTCCAATGTTGACCAACCTGTTCAGTTAATTTACTTCCTATATATGTAGTTGAGTTATAACTTTTCCCAATCCATGAGAAGTTTGTATTTACGGTCATTAACTTTATGGAGGTGGTATACATCGTTGGTGTTGAAATGTCAGTCTATTTATTCAAATGAAGGAATTTTTACATCTCCTACTATGTTATATAAAAAATTTAAACCCCCATATTAGATCATTTACTCCTTCCATGTGCTAATGGGATGGATGGTGGACCTCCTATGTATATATGAGTATCTGTACACCTAGAATATCCTTGGTACATAGTCTATTACCTTTTTTGAATGTATTAGTGGATTCAATCCCATTATGTTGAAGAATAGTGAAATGAGAGTAGCCTGAATCACTGTGATCATTTCACTCAAATATAATGTGAGGAACCAACTAGTAGAATAAATAATAATGGAATGGTTGACCCAATCTTGACCATATATGATTTTAATTTTCATCGGTATTATCTCCATTTGGATTGAATAAAATATATTTTATTATTGGTACATTTCCTATAAATTGGAGCAGTGATTTCATTGTATTAATCAAAGAATCCATCATCCTACCCACCGTCGGTCAGAAAGGAACCAAAATTTGGGTCGTCAATACAATGTAATTTACACAAGGTGGGAGACCTAGTATCATGTAACCTTTCCTCTAACTTGTACTATGTTGTGCCTTTTTAAACCCTATATCATTGTTAGAAATTTTATATACTTTAATTAGAAAATAACCCTAATAGTGTCGAAGTGCGTAATGTATCCATCGATTATCGAATGTTAATATAATCAAATGACATAAAAGTATCATTCATCAATAAATACAATTGATCCAATGATTCCTCATATTATGGGAAGCATCTAGAGTCAACCATATATTCATGAAAGGGGCCAACTATTACAACTGTAATTGGTGGGGTGCCTGTAGAAGAATTTTTATCCATAATAAAATTTCAAAACACATGTAAAAAATGTTATTATTTGAGAAATGGAACCAATATAACTATAACCGTGGGGTGAGGCCAGAAAAAAAATTCACTATAGGGATTTTGACATGTAACAATCACCCATTGGTTTATCCTTCAAAAATAACCCTACTATGGTAAAGGAAATCATTTTGGATTGTTAAGTGGCAATAAATAGTGTGAAGGGGCCAATATCATTAACATATTAAGTTGTAAAATGTTTTTTCTAAGTTTAATGGTGGTGGATAATGATGTGGGGATCTTAAATAGCTATATGGATGAGGTAAAACTATTTTTATTATATTCCATATATGCTTGAATTACTAATAAAATCATGCGGATTTTAATTTTCCCATTGGAAATTATAGAAAGCTGAATAGATCTTTTCACCCTTAGAAACATGGGAAAATATCCCAGTGGTACGTTCTATGGGGCCTACATATGAGATTAATGAGAGGCAGATGATGTGAGATCCCCTGGTTAGATGGAGATAATTAAAGAAATCAGTACTCACCATAATGAAGTATGATGCACCCCTCCATAGATTCCATCCACATCACCTTCAGTTTATCCAAATACATTATATAAATCATAAAATAGGATAATGTATAGGATAATGTATGAATAATCCAAACATTCCTAATCAGAATAAATAAGTTATATTTTATCTTTGTAGGTACAATTTTTTTCTTACTCCATGCGATGCATTTGTTGCATGTCCTAATATGACTAGTTTGTTTAGAATTTAAATAGTATTTATTTCTATAATAACTACCATTTCAAAATGATAATTTCATTCATAATTATCCTCTAGTGGAAGAACAAATATTGGTCATCGATAACGAAGCGGATGATGCGACTGGAGTCCAAGATAGATTAGACTAGAAAGTTTTTATTCTGCTACCTCAATTATGATGGAGGGATAAATAGGTGATCAGAAGTAGTTTCAAAGACATTAATCATATCATAGAATCTATATCTGGACATATAACATGTGTTTGTGCCTACAACAAATCATAGTGGAATACTTACAATGATCATAGAAAAAATATTAATGATGAAACCATGTCAAATAAAGTAAAAAATTTTCAACTCCTCCCATGAAGGTGGAATTGGGATGAAAGATGTTACAATGAAATGATTGATAATGGTATTTTCTCAGTGGTTATCATGACTATTGATTTTCTAAGAGAATTGTTTTACCTGTCTTTTAGCTAACAATATATTATATTCATTATAATTTTTGTCGGTCTTCAGAGCTCTAGATCCTAGATCAAACTATATTTGGATCCCTCCCAACTAGGATGATAATAATAGAGACCAAATATATACAGAGACTATAGTTCTATGTGAGTATAATTTCATTTCATGGTCACATAGTCCCTAAATATATCCCATTTCTTGAAGTGTTCCTAAGAAGATGTTCGAAGAACACAATATATCATTCGTATTTTCTATTATTAGTATATGGGGGCATCTAAAGTCAAATCATCGATGGACCATTTAAAGAGAAGAATATGTTGGTTCATATCATGTAAATTTTCACCAACCTCTTCTATTAATGGTTTACTATCAAAATATTCAGTCCAATGAAAAGGATAACTCTTGTGTTTAGGTTTCTAGTGCTAGAGGCTTAAGATTCACACCAAACAATTTCAAGAAGATTATCTAAATGACCATTCATAGAGTTTAATATAAATAAATTATCACCAAACATTATTAAATAATGGGAAGGATGATTTTGATAATCACTAGCATCAGATCAACAAACTATTGTAGGATATATCCAATCTACAATATATTTGAAAATCCTTATAAAAAAATTAGTTTAGTAACAAATGATTATTTACATGGTGTAGAAGTCTATTCATAATGTTTTTCTATGGAATAAGTGTAATGACATGCCATGTAGGTGGAGATTGAGTCTCTTAATTAGTTGATCCCATCCATAGTGTCCAAATAATATTAGTATATAGAACTCTATGAATCCCCAACAAAGAGTTGTTTAGCGGTACTTTGCATTTATGATCCTTTTTTTATTTAGGGGTTCATGCGAGATACTATAGGTTATGAAGATTGATTCTTCAAATTGAACTCTATTAATGAATGGATAATTATTACAGGGCGTGTGGTTTTAATTATGTCCAACACTAATCATATGCATTAAATTTTACTGGAATTATATCCTCAATATTATTAGAAAATAATGTAAACATAAATGTTAATATATTCTTTAATAATTATGGACATTTCGTGAAAATTACATTTAGATGTAAATAGGAATAAATTTCATTATCGAGGTTTTACGGTCAACCATATAGAGATCATATAGTAGGAGAAGATAATTTTTTGTAGGTTAATATAGTGGTACATAAAATATTTGTATCTTAGTTTTTTATCCCCAATATTTTTATAATTCGTTGAAGCAGAGTCTTGGTAGGCATGGGATCAAATTTCCCTAAAGTAGAGATTTAAGGTATTTTATCATTATAGTTTTAAGCCTTCTCCATTTCAAAGTGGTCAATGTTTCCAGGATCACATATGATTTATGTATCGTGAGTAGAGATAAAAATAATGTTCAGACCATACTTTTTCAGATTTGTTCTATTAATAACCATGTATCGTGTATTAGTATCTTAATGACCGAGGATCCATACAGATGATGTACTATTGTGTTAGGTCAAACAAAATGGGTCTATTTTTCCTTCTAGTTTACATTTAGTTAAATAAATACTCATTTTTTTATAGATATGTGTTACATAGATCATACAAAATGATTCTATAGTATATGATCATATATTCTTGGATATTCTTTTACATTATTTTATAGTCTTATAGCATTGAACTTATATGAATTTTGATGCTTACTAAATAGGGAAATGTACATTTAGAAAGGGTTTTTACACCTTCAAACATAGTTTTGATTCTAATGAATGAATAGTAATAATGGATTATAACACATTGTGTCCATGAAAATTGGCTAAAATATTTCTATATTTTTGAGGTTTTAATAGATAACATCTATTAAAAAATTATGAATGATGAATATTAATAATTGGTTCTGACACGTTTCATATATTTTTTGTAATTGTAAGGGATGAATATTAAATTAAGGGTTTAGACTATAGACATTATTTATGAGGTTGTGAAGGATATATATACATGAAGTGTTTAGATACCTTTAATCATTTATGAAATTATTACAGTTGGTTATTCAGGAAGTGTTTGAAAACCCAACATCCTTAGTGAGGTTATGAGGGATGCTAATCCATGAAGGGTTCAGATACCCTACATCCTTATCTGAATTATAATGGATGAATATTCATGAAGTGTTAACATACCCTAAATCCATATTCAATGTGAATGGTATATGGTTAAGCAATGTGAAGGATTTCAAAACCACATAGGTAGTTGGATTATAGGTTATGTAAACCATGTATCAAGGTGTTTTAATTGATGAAATTTTAATGGGATAGACATGACGATTTTGATTTCAAAACATTCTATGTTGGGGAGTTCAACTATGATATTGCTATGTCTAATGAGGAATATAACACCGTCCCCGCAAGGCCTAGACGACTCGTGTATATGGGTACATGGTCCTTATGAATATAAAACTCTAAAATAAGTAATTAGACTATTATTTCCACCATTCCAATGGCTATGGAATATTTTAGAATATTTATGTTCTTGGATATTAATGTAGGGTATTGATGATAGACTACACATGTAATGATGTTTCTCCATTGGGGTAGTTTTATTTTTTGGTGTAATACTTGGATCCATATTCTAGGTGATTTGGTGTCACATGATGAGTAATAACAAAGGGGTCAAGAACGAGGTAACACAATATTTTCGTGATTAATGGAACGATATAGTGTGACATAATTTAGTGGATATTAAATCTAATATAATATAATAGTCACAAGACATGTAAACCATGATTTGGTAATATTTTATTCATTTATTAATTCAAATTGGTGGTTATTTGTAAAAACAATTGTCCAAAATAGCCAAGGAAATATCTCAATTATTTATGTGCTGGGATTTCCTCTAAGACAAAAACATCCACTAGGTTGGGATCCTCTATATTAGTTATATCCACTATACAATATGCTATTTAGAATATATGAGAGGAATGATTTATGTCTATGTGATTCCATGATAAGTTCAATAACTGATGGAATCTATGTGTATAAATATTGTTATCAAATTCATGAATGTGAATTTTGGAAAATATAATATTCAATAAGGGTTCAATAACTCTAAATGATTTTTCTACAGATATATTATATGTTATTATAGTGATGGGATATAATAATTAAACACTCTAGATTTTTCATGTACAAGAGGAGTTCAAATAGCATGAATCATCTATTAATAGGGACACAATATAAGTCCCATGATATTGGTTTAATTTTTTTATGTTCAATATTTTTATTACATTATATAGATCAAATGAAGATTTAGTTGGTACATGAATTTTTCTTAGACCTCCCATTTCATGTTTTCACCGTGACAAGTTTTATTTCTAGTTCACTATGGGTTTAGTGTATTTCAATTTGAAAAATCATATGATTTTGTTTATGGTTTTACTTGTTTACTATGGTTCATGATGATTAATGGCATGGTACATATACCTACAATAATGATAGTGTTTCAAAATGTCCTAATTAAGATTCCCATATTTGGGGGTTATTCAAAATCCTTTTCCGAATAGGATTATGGTTCCATAAATGAATGGTCCAGGTCATCAAATCATGCATACTAGTGTATGATATCCATGATGATGAATATTATGAGTCATCATAAGTTTATGAGGTCAAATTTAGAGTTTTTAGTTCTCAAAGTGATTATAGATTCCTCTTACAAAGCTAAGATGCCTATGGTTTTCCAGTCAAAGTCCATTGCTGTGATCAAACCCTTATTTGGTCAAGAAGATGTGTTTTTCTACATTATAAGGTCCATCAAAGATTTAAATTGATCCATTATGATTAAAGTATTAATTGGTATTTATGGTTTTATATTCCTAGATATATAACAAAGGAAACCAATGCATATGTAGACCATAGTCCAGATCCATTATTCTTTTGAGAAAGTGTAATTATGGAAGATGTTATATGTTGTTTAACATCATATTATAGGTAAATTACTAACATTAAATTTAACATCATGATAACAAGATGTAATTGATTGGTATTTGAAATCCATGAAACCAATTTCCATTTCATACAGTTTATAATTGTGTGTAATGATTGAGAATCATTGAGAAATTATGAGATTGAAACATTAATGACACCCTATATTGGTCAGGGTATTAAAAAGTGGGATTAATTTTCATTATATTATTGGATGTAAGGTTGATAGACATATAATGGTGATCATTTTTAATATATTTCATGGATTCATAATGAATATATACATATACATATATATAGTTAACACTCAAACGTAGCAGAAGTGAACACTTCTAATATGAACATTCATAAGAATTTTAAGGTTATTAATAGTTGACAAGAGCCAATGTAATATGGAATTATTATTTATAGGATTTCCCTGGGTATCCTTTTGTATATCTTATTGTAAATAATTTTTTCAAAGATATTCCCATAAACGAATTCCTGCTAATGTACATCTAGCACATACACATAAGCGGGGATGATATATTTTTGTTTTATTTTTCTCATGGGCCTAATATTGAAGGATCTGTGAATCACTATGTGTCATACAAAAATGGGAATCAAGCCCCGCATAGTCTCATATAGATCCCCACATAGATAAAACACATATGTGGGGAGGAGGGATTATTCCAAGATATACATAGTATTTATGATGCTACATCTACTTGGATCTTGATGATGTGGTGGAAATATGAATTATTAACTACATTACATAAGGGGCATATGAGAAGTGGAGTATCATTAAAATTTGTTAGACATTATGATATGAGGTTGAATGTATTCTGATTTTAATTTTATTGATTATACCAGTGGAATGTTATATGAGTATCACTATGTATACTATAGTGATATGAGTCATTTCATACAATGTTCTTTTATGAGAAGGTTCTATTCACTGACCAGACTCATTCAAAGGGATGAGTGAATTTATTTTCATGAATTCAATAAAAAGTACTAGGATTATTAAATCATGGTGTCACTATGTTTATTGAGGCTTTATTGGTCAAGAAACATGTTGTTTTCACAGATAATGTACACTACATGTATTATAACTGTGCATCCGGAAGGGGGAATTTTATTTCTATAAATATGTTTCCTAAGATTATTATAATACTTACAAGGAATTGGTACATATCATTATCGATCAAGAATCAAGACACATGTAGTTATATATAAAAACTCAATATATAGTTCTAGGCCAAATAAAAAGTGTGTACTTTTCTTATCTTCTTTGGGCGAGCCTTGATATCCTTGAAAACTAAATATTCCTCTCTCTATATTGAGACCATACATATAGAAATTGAATTTATATATCTTATACTAGTATAGGGAAGACACATTCAACCATATCACATACATATTGATAGGGAATATATACCCTTCCATAGAACATGATCTCATGAATGAAACGGTCTTATAAAGATGGTCTTCTCTAATTTTTTTGATAATTTTGATAAGGGAACATTAGAAATTTCAGGAAGAATTACTATGTTAGGGAATTTGGATCCCCACAAGAGATGCATAACCTACAATGAAATGGTATAAGAATATGATGTGATAATAATTCTTAGAAAATGGGTTCCAAACAAACATGTGTAACATCAAGGGTATATAAACTCTCATGAATATGTGGTTTATGGGAAATGTAAATAATAACCCAAAAATATCTGATTCAGTAGGAGTTGAGGAATATATGATACATGAAAATACTTAATAATGTTGGAATATTATATCATAAATATTTAGGAAAATTGCTCCTACATTAAATAGGAGCATCTCTTCTAGTAGTAGAACATCCCCAAGTAATAAGCTAATATGAATTATGTTATTCACATGTGAATTCTAGAGGGTTTCCTTTGATTAGCTAATCCCTGGTAGTAATTTTTGAAATTGTAAATCCATTAATATGGGGGCTCATTGTACATGGGGTTCCCAGATAATTGTATCAACACACGGAATTTGTTTGTATTAACTCATATATTGAAGGTGCAAAGGTGGATCATGGGCAATGTAATTTTCAATAAGGGTTTATCTTACCAAAATTCTACTAAAATGTATACTGAAATCATTTTTAGGGTGAATTGATAAAACTTGTGATTCCAAAGTACCATGTCATTAGATGTGATGATCTATTTATTATGAAAACTGTATGTCTTGAAATCTAATATAATGTCAAGTTATAATGATTCAATATGATTGAATAAGATATATCTTAATCACACTAGTCATAGTCAAATTTATTATTATCTAGGACCACATGAGTCATGATCAGTGTGAGAAATATGAGATTTTTAAGAAGTCAATTATAATGTATAAGGGTGATGTAAAATAAACATGTGACAAATTTTAAATTTTAATGTCAAATGAAATATGTATATGGATATGACACTCTTGGAGGTGTATATTTTTGAATGATGAGAATTCATCATTAATAAAGAAACATTATACCAATTAATCTTTATATATCGTATATGAGCGATAATCATGTCACAAATAGTTCTTAATGAGAAAAACCCATGTATAGGTTTTTCCCACACACATGAATGGGGAATTTTTCTTCATATTGAAGATGGTCCCCTAATTTGGGATATATGTGTAACTATGCATCTTGTGGGAATAAGATTTAGGACACATTTGGTTCTCATATATGTTCTCTAATGGGGATATTGATCTCAAATATGGAAGTTGAATTTATTTTCATATAATCATCCAACTCATTCATAGTGAATTATCATTGAATTTTTATTCTAGCTAATGAATGAAGGTAACATGATGTAGGTTTGGAATTCGTGACCAAATTATAGTGGGAATAAATTATACACCTAATGGTTCATTAGAGAAAACTCAATATAATACAGAAAACCCATATACAATAAATATTTTCTTAATATCTATCATGTGTATAAAATAGGATGTATGCTTCATTTATTATTCATGCATTTTAATGTTTATGATCTTGTGGAATAGAGTTATATTGGGTTTAATGTCATGTAGTGAGTAAAAAAAGTATTAAAACATTTAATATCTTGTGATTGGGATGTCATCATTTTAGTTTAACATCAGGTGGTAATGTTTTTTCATATATTTCTTCATCGTATTTCTATGATATTGGTTTCCTTATATTCAATTTCAAATGAGGAGGACTTGCTTTTTTATGCAGTTTAATGACTTATGGAATGGACTTTTACTCATGGTGTTAGTTACAAAATATATTTCTCCAGGAAAATAACATTGTTGGGATGTGTTATTCATTCCTCATCCATTGTGGAAAATGAGTATGCTCTATTGAAATGGATATTATTTACTTTTTAAACCCCTTACCACATGGGTTCTAGCCTTTGGGGTTCCATTCCTTGTGTAATTGAAAATATGAGAACTAGTACCAATTCTCGATGGAATAACGACTAGATGTGAGAATTTATATTAATGGATCACACAATCTGATTCTGAATGACATTGGGATTTTGTAGCATACAAAAAAATACTCATGAAGTCATTAAAACTCACCATGTCTCTTTTCTGATTGTTCATCATCAACAAATTGAATATAGATAGCAGTCCAGAGTGTGAGAAACATGAATTTTAGGGGTCATACTACCTATTTTGTATTTCCAAGAGAGTATGGTTTTTGTTTATAGGCTGTTCGGGTTGTGTACAAATGTCCCCAATTTTTTTTGGGTTTATATAGACATTAGTTGTATTGTTTTCCACTAATTTTCAAGATTATACTCATTACTGTATTATTATATTTTTATATATTTCTATTTTCTATTTCATGGTATAGATAATAATAATTAGAAATGTTATGATAATCATAATACAATGCCCTCTACTAAAACGAACAAATATTAGTTAAATCTTCTATTAGTATCATGTGTGGAACATCGAATCTAGTGATGATAATATACTAAATGATGTCGATGAATAATTTTTTGTAGACATCCAAAATGGGTATGGCCTTCACTGATTTATAAAATAAATCATTAGCAGTAATGATGCACTTAAACTGCTAAGCTCTAGAAAAGATATAGGGGCCCAAAATATCCATTCCCAAAATAGGAAATTTCTAAAAATTCATGGCCATATTTAGGAACCAAGGGGTATGATGGATGATGTTTTTATTGATTTGAATTACATGACCCTTACATGTAAACTATACATACTAAAATATCATTGTCATTTGTAATTGACTATACCTCATACAATCATGGGAATTTTTAGTTTTTAAATTTTTCGAACATTAGAAACCGTCATAAACTTATTTCATTAAAAAGGTCCATAAAATTTTACAAATAATCTGTTAATGATTCCATAAATTATTAATATATAGAGTCATTTCTTATCCTCAAGCCTATACTAAGGGGTGATGTTAACCAAACATCCTTGAATATATTCCCTTTTTGTTATATACAACGTTAATGTTATATTTTGTATGTATTTATTATAAGTATAATCCATCCAAGAATTTATTTTAGATTATCATGCTTTGAAGTAGTGTTAATCAAATTGTTATCCTCAATTTCATTAACTATGACAAGTGATAATACCCATCAATGTGTGATGTGAAATATTACCTAATCATAATCAATATAATCAAGGATATATATATAATTATACAGTCTATATGGATGTTCATTTTGTGATTGTGGTGCATGATGAAATATATATTCACTCTTATATTTCACAATCATCCTATTAACATAATAGATGAGTGGGGCAATCCATTATTATGGATTTTATTTTCATTATTGATCAATATGATCACACCCTATCTCAAATTTGGGATTTTATATATTTTTTCTATAAATATAATGATATCTACCACTGTATGTTTGGGGAATGACATTCTACTTTATATTTATTGTAGCCTCCAGATAGTGAGAAGGGTTCGGGAAAAAAACCTTATCCAGAGAAATAAATAAAACCCTATACCAATGAAGGTTAGATTTAGCTTTCCCATTTATATTCAAATCATAATCTAGGAGGCCATGTCAAAATATATCTCCCATGTTTAGGGGGTGTAATCGTAATTGAATACCCCATATTCTATAAGTTCATTTTAAGGCCCTAGGCTCAAACCTTTAATAATCTTGAGTTATGTCAAGAATTAAAATAGAGGATATTTTCAGGATTATATATTTTGATAATTAGTCCATAAATATTACATTACATATAAAATATAAAAAACTAGACACTTATAATATGTACCCATTTTCCGAAAAATAAAATCTCTTAAAAGAAAACAAGAATTCTTTTCCTGATATGAATCTACTTGAATTATTCCTTTCCCGAACCCTGCCTTATACCAAGTGAAAAGCATTTTGAACAACATGGGATGAGCCTAAAATAACATAGTATGGTTTATAAAATAGATAAATTAATCATTAGTCCAACAATACAATAATAACAGAATCTCTTTAACACACCTCATGAAATCATACGATTTATGAATAACTCATAGAATTCATAAATCGTAAAGGTAACTTGTGGCATACTTATCATACTTGTGTTGTAGATTTCCCAGATATGTAGAGAGTTACAAATGGAATTCACATCCTGGTATATTAACTAAATATCTTAGGAGAAACCATAACGTTTACCTCTGTAATGTTACCCAATGTATTGGAGAGTTATCTAGGGCTCACCAACCCATGGTTTATCCTGGAACCACCCATATATGTAAACAATTCCCAAGAACCATAACATTATCATAAAAAATGGACAACCATAAAGGAAAGATAAAATTTCCACATTGAAATCACAAGATATCTGTTCAAGATATTGAAATAATCAATCCATTATCAAAACAATTTTCAATACAAAAATACATAAAAAGGGTATATTGAATTTATTTTCCTTTTAAAAACAATTTGACTTGTTGAGGATTCCACATATCAAATAATGCTCATGGCGATAGAAAGGTCGTTGTCACAAAGTACATTAAAATGAAAAATTGTTTCTATTTTTTCTTAAAATGATTATTATAGAAAATATTCCTTGTGAATGAAATTAAATGTCAATGAGGTTTATAAACTATATTAATAAAGGTCGTGTATAAATCAATGTATTTCTCAATGAAAAGAGTTTGAGGCGAATTCCCTTACCTCAAGTCCGACATGTCTTGTACGTTCCTTATTCTTCCGGAATAATAAAAATAAGAAAATTTATAAATGATTAAGAACATTTTTCAAGTTTATTATATCATTTATATCACTTATTACCTTGATATAAAAATTTTATAATTATTTTAGTTCATATCAAACATTTTGTCTATTTTCATAACATTAGTAAAAATGAACTTGTTATAAATATAAATTTTACATTTGGTGAAAATTCTATTTTCTCTAAAATGATATTCATGATTTATATGTCATATATATCCATTATACACATTATATATGAATTTATAATAGTCTATATCATTTAGATATTAGAAAATCAAATGCACCGTTCATGGAGACGGTAAGCTGTACATACACTTGAACGCTACTGTCATTTCATTTTTTCATTTTTAAAGGAACTAAAACTAAATGATACATATTTATATTATTATTTAATTAAAATATAATATTCTCTATACATTACATCTGATAATTAACACCATCCATTATATGTTCCATGTATGATATGAACGAGTCATATCACATTGACGGGGAGGTAGTCTGTACTTCCTCAAATGAAATTATCGTATTTATACCACATGAAAAGCATAAAGTAATATTCTAAATGAGAATTACATAAGCATAGAGATAAAATGAATACCATAAATATCACATATAATTAAAGTACCATCATAATGGAGAACATTAGAGGTGGTAGGGGAATATCGAACAATCACCGTTTAAGGAGGTAGTAGTTTGTCATACACAGAAACAATATGTTTTTATCCATTAGATGAAGGTGTGTGTAAGTGTAGTTAGACTAGTTCACAAAAAACTTATTATAGTGAGGATACTGGTGTTATTATATAAAAAACAAAAAAAAATAGCATATGAGGTGGAGAAGGAAAAATAATGGAAATAAACTTGAGAGAAGACATTACCTCAAATCGGGTAATATCTGTTGATTTCAGCCAAATGGGTCTATTTAATTGACTTATTCCTAGGATAAGGAATATATTAAAAAAATAGGGATATGTGGAACTTATTTTTTCCATTTTTGGATGATCCAATGGGCTTGAGGGGTGTGTGTAATAGGTTTGAGGTGGTGTTCTTCTATAAGAGGGAAGAGGGCTCTTTTGGAGAGTTTAAAAGTATTATTTTATTAAAAAATTAATTTCTATTTAAAAAGGTCCAAAAATAATTATATTAGAATATACGATTAATATAAGTCTAAATAAAATCATCCACTAAAAATTAGACATGTTTTGGATATTTTTTAATCCTTATCGTTTTAATTTTCCCTTTGGTAATGTTATTTAACATTTACCTTGTCTTTAGGTATATTCATACATTATGGTTAATATATATACAATAAAATTTCAAGAGAACCAAAATGGATCACTAATGGAAAATTCAGAAAAATATATGTCATTTGGCACGATATTATATTTTTATGACAATTTTATCATTTAATTAAATATTAATTGATTTAAACACAACTTTATGTAAAATTTTATACTATTCATATCATGACTTTATAAAAGACCATAAATACATTATAAATTCCAAAAAAACATTAATTAAAATATAACAAGTCATAATCATCCATTACATTAATTTATGGCATAAAATGATTTAAATAATTTTTTTGATATTTATAATATCATTATTTAAAACATTCATTAATGAGGTAATCATTACATCATAATTGTGTCATTTTTAAATTTATTTATATGATTTAAAAAAATTATAAATAAAATATCACGATGTAGGAAATATTTTTATTCATATAATTACTATTTATAGTCATAAATATCAATTATATAACACCATATTAAAATTGATTTAGCAATACAATACATGTTTATGATTTTTTTTATTTTTACTTTAAATAAAATGTTATTAATGTTATTGTATTACCCAAGTGGCTTCCAAATGCCAAAATTTTATCCCAGGATTTTATTGGTAGGACATGACTCATCTAATAAGTTTAGGACAATGTTAATGTAATTTTATATTATTATTATATTACTTTTACCTAGAATTAACCTTTTTACCCTTAACCGCGGTAAAAATCAAATGTTACTATTCAGGTAAAAATTGTTTTAATCATATTAAACCTCATTTTACTTACTAATGAAAAAAATGTATTTTGGATGTTTGAAATTCTATTCACTAAAGCTGTAGAAGTGGATTTTAATGATAATTTCGGGTTTTTATCTACTATGAAGTGTTTTTTACTCTTCATCTAATATTGAATTTTTTAGAAAAATACCCAAAATTATCCCAAAGCTTATTTTGATATTCTAAATTCAAAAATTATTTCTATTTTACCAAATTATCAAAATATATGTATTATTAATAATTTTAAAATTAATTTCCATTGTCAAAACTAGAATGCCAGCTTTTGAGAAGTATAAACTACAAAAAGATTAACACGTGTTTATGTCCAATTTCAAAGGTAAATTACATAAATGACAAAAATATGATTAAATGGTAAATATATAATCCAATTAAACTTTAAAAACATTTAAAAATATAACTTATCCATATAAATAAATCAGATAAAAAGTCAATTTTTAGATAAAATGAAGTATTTTTCACAATTCATTAAAAATGCTCATTATCAGAAAAATGCCAAAAAGTTAACAAAAGTAAAATTTGATATCCTGATTCTAAAGAAGAAGTTTATTTTTTAAAATTAAACATATAAAATTGAAATTTTTTTTATTTAAAACTATTTATACATCAAAAGTTTGTAAAACTAGATATAAATAATTTTACATTATTTATGCTTAAAATTGCATTCATTCTCATTTTAAGCCACTAAATTTTATTTGATAAATGTAAAATCTTTTAAAAAACATGTTTAATCATAATATGGGGATAATTGTTTTTACATCCAATAAAATTGCTAGGAGTTAACTGTTATTTAATATTATAATATTATATTATTATTTTTTCGGTATGACTCAGCATTGTGGGAAATATAAGACTTTGGAGAAACCCATTGTTGTGTTTCTTTTATACCATCGATCATAGAATACAATTTAAATTAATGTTAATATTTAATTAAGAAATATTAATAAATATGAAAATTCCATATTCATTATTTACCTGGGATGTTACATCTTTCCCCCTATTGGGAATTGAGTTCTGGAAATTTTAAAATTGGGCTCGAAAACGTCATTAAAAGTCCCACTTAGGAAAAAGTGTCAATAGAAATATCACATTAATAGAAATAAAGGAAAGTAATAAGGTCACCCAAGATGACCCACACTAGGATTATATATAGGATAACATGGACATGGAGGAAAACTAACTCTTGTGTTCTGATGGAGAATGATAGAAAACATTATTATGAGAAAGTTAAAAATAAGAAAACTACATACTTGTAAAGAGTTAAATAGTTTTTTATTTGCCAGTAGGAAAAGGAAAAAAAAACATTTAATGTATTTTGTTTTTTGTTCCCTTTTATAATTATGGAAAACTTATTTTTGAAATTAACTATGGAAATAATTTAATGTACTTACTTTTCAAGTAGAGTTTCATCATTTAATAAGTTTCTTTCAAAAAATCATATTTTTTCTAAAAGATGAGTATTCTAGGTGACTTGGTCTCACCTGATGTGCTAGAATAATATTATAGAGAATCACATAATCCATAAAAGATGATCTATATATTTTTCATATCTTTAGACATTATAAAAAAACAAAATATTAAGTACATGATAATATAATCCCAAATATTATAATCTTTTATCAAAAGAAATACCAATCTAAATCTCTAAAATAGAACAAAGAGTACCAAAAGTTCATAACTGACCATTCAATGAACAATTGTACTTAAAATCCTTCAATATAATGCAAACTAAGATTAAAACCGAAAATTCAGATCTATTTGATCACATATTCTTCAAAAAATTGTAAACATTTATCTATAAATAATATCTACTACTCTTAAAGTCTCATACTGAAATTTCATTAACCTAATTCATAATTCTCTATGATAGTTTAATCATTTCCATAAATAACCCAAATCACAATACACCCAAAAAAAACATAGATTTTTCAAATATAAAATTTTAACTATTACTCCACAAATGAGATCCCATAGTGTTCGATTTTACATAATCATTTAGTGTTACCAAAATAGAGAACATCATCCAAAATAACCTTTATCACATAATCAAAAAATCATTTTCCTATATTGAGGATATCCTTTTGATAAAACATTAGTTCACAAAGTCATCTTTTTAATGATACATAAAATCATCTTACTAAAAATAATCAGTCATACTAAAGAGGGACTTCCCCTAATTCATTGGTAGATGGTAAATCCCAATCACACGTTGGTTGTTGGTTTTATTCTCCCAGGTTTTTCCGACATGACGGGTTATCACTTGGACATCATGTTGTCGTTTTTAAAAATTTATTTAAATTTATAACAATACCAATAATGAGATAAATTCCTAAGAAATAAGAATAACATATTTTAACCTATAGGTTATGTAATAATTTTCATTTTTCATCCCAAAATGTAATAACCATTTATCACCTAAAAAAAGATCATATTAAACCATAAGGTTATCCATTATGTCCACGTAAGAAAAGATAATTTTTTCTTGAATAAAATCATCACATATCAAACATTAGAGCTAAAAATACAAGACAGAGTCTTCCAACATAATCCTATAATTAATAAATTTAAATATATTAACATCCCTTGATCTAAAATAACTCTTAAATTCCTAAAATGTAGCCATATTAATCATAGAATATTATTCTTGATCATTTATCCATGTTTTTCTATATTTTCCTTTTATATTTACTTCTTACAAAACAAATCATGCATAATTTTCTATGATTTCATTAATATCCAAACATGATCTAAGAAATAATCCATACATTTCATAGTTCATTTTTAGTTTCCTCATCTTCAATTCAAATGGATTTTGGAATTGGTGACCATATATTTGTGCATTCATGTTGATCCCATTCATTAACCTTATTCATAGGAAATCTATTTTTTATAATGATCATTCACAACACATTTATAACATTCAATTGATTCTTCAAAAATAACTTTCCCATTCCTAGAGTTAACTAGATACTGCCTTTTTGCATGGAATTTTATTTCATTATTACTTTCATTACCACATATATTGCATATTTTGGTCACTTTGAAGCATTTTACATGTTTTTTGTTCCACGTCCTTGACACATATGCTTTGTAATATTATTACATTTATTATTATTACATAAATTTCTTTTGGGATTCCTTTATGACATATATTATTCCATATAAAATCACCAAGGGTTATGTGGCTAATCATGACTATAAATAGTTGGTTGAGAACAACCACAAGGGTTCTAATTGCAGCTCCCAATTCATTTGATTTATTATTCCTTAAACAATCATTGTTTTCTTCTCAGTCATTGTTACCTTGGTGCCTACTAGATCTATCCATTTATGAAAAACAAAAAAATCAGTGTTCATATATATGTAGAAGCATCATAAAATATATTATGTGGAGTGTAAAAACAATGTTAAACTTACCCATGTTATCATAAAATAATTCAATTAGACTAAAATAACAATCAATCTTTCTTATAGACTAACCATTTTGTTTATGTCACTTAATCTTTAAAAACACTCTAACCTCTAATATTATCTAAACTGAACACATATATCACCTGTATGGCCCCAGATATAAAAATTAAATAATCTAGAGTTTAGTCACGAATTCATAATTAGGATCTTTTCAGGATTAATGTTTTAGAGAATTAGGCCATAATTATTAAATATCTTCTCAAATACTATCATGTAGACACTTCTGATCAGTATCATTTTTTTAATAAAATAAAAACTCGTAAAAGAAAACAAGATTTATTTTCATGATATAAATCTTCTTGAATTTGTCCTTTCCCTTACCCTACCGTATACCATGTGAAATACATTTCAAAAAGATGGAATGACCCTGAGAAGCTAATGGATATAGAATAAATAACAAATAATTTTTCTATATATACACACAAACCATAGGCTCATTGATACACCTCCTGAAATCATAAAATCTATGAAAAACATATAGAAATCAAAAATCATATACGTAACTTGTGAAATCCATATAATACATACGTTGTATCTTTCACAGCTACTTAGGGAGTTACATTTGGAATACCCATCACAATATATTCACTAAATCTCTTAGGAGAAACATTAAATTTTTCCACCGTCATGTTACACAATGCATTGGTGTGCTATCATGGGCTCACTCACCGTAAAATTATCATGGAACCACCCATATTCATAAATAATACCCAAGAACCATAAAATAATTATAACACATGAAAAAGAATATAGGATAGATAACATTTTCACATTGAAATCACAAGTTATCAGTTCAATATATTGATATAATCAATCCATTATCAAAAACATTTTTAGTACAAAAATACAAAAAAAATTGTATATGGTATTTATTTTCCTTTTAGAAACATTACTACTTGTTAAAGAATCCAAATATCAAATAAATATCAAGGCGGATGAATAGTCGTTGTCACTGCATAAGTTAAAAAGAAATATAATTTTTCTTCTTTAGTAAAACACTATATAGGTAAATGATTCCTTTCCAGTGAAATAAAAAGTCAAAGGTCTTTATACACCATATGAAATAAATTTTTGTATAAATCAATGTATGCCTCAATGAAAAGAGGTAGAGATGAATCCCCTTACCTCATGTCAGACATGTATTGTATGTAACTTGTTCTTCCTGAATAATAATATTATATTTATTTATACTTGATTAAATACATTTTTCATATTTATTATTCCTTTTATATAACTCATTTCAACGATATAACAAATAGTTAATTATTTGAGTTAATATCAGATATTTTATCGATGTTCAGAACTTGAGTCCAAAATGAACTTCTTAAAATTACAAATTGTCCATTGGGTAAAACATAAATTATATACATAATGATATTCCTGATTTAGATATCATATATATCATATATATTTAGTATATATATATTTAGAATAGTCCATCTCAATTGGATATTTGAAAATGAAATGCATCAATCATGGAGATGATAAGCAGTACGTACGCATGAACACTACATTCATTTAATTTTTTCATCTTTAAAGGAATTAAAAAATGATACGTATGTATATTCTTAGTCTAGTACTATATAATATTTTATATACATTACATAATTTCATTAACCCCATCCTTTATTTGATTCATGAATGGTATGAACGAGTCATATCACACTGAGGGGGCGGTTGTCCGCACATCTGCGAATAAAATTATCATATTAATACAACATTAAAATCATAAAATAATGTTATAAATGATAATTAAGTATGAATAGAGATAAAATAAATATCATAATTATCATATAAAATTTCAGTTCAATCATAAGGACCACCGTACGAGGTGGTAGGGAAAAATATAACCATCATCATTTCGTGAGGTAGTACTTCATCGTACACAGAAAAAATATGTTCATATCCATTAGATGGAGGAGTGTGTAAGTGTAGTTCAAATCATTCTCATAATAAATCTAGTATATTTTATATATTTCTGTTTTTATATTTAAAAAAAATAGGAATAGAATAGGGTGTGGATAAGGAAATAATAATGGAAAGAAACTTGAGAGAAGACGTTAACTCAAATCGTGTAACTTCTTATGATTTGAGCCAAAGTTATCTCTTGAAATGATTTATGTGTAGGGGATGTCTTCTAGGAGGAATATTTGTATTTTTTAACTTATTTTGGAAATGGTTTTACATGAAAAGGGGCATGATATATGTCACTAATGGGTTAGATGTATGTGCTTTTATAAGAGGGAGGAGGGGCTCTTTTGGAATGTTTGATGTTATTATTTTATTGTAAACTAATTTTCAGTTTATAAACGTCCAAAAATCATTAAATTTGAAGATCAGATTAATTTAAGTCTAAATAAAATCATCCAATGTGAATTATATAGGTTTGGATATTTTTTAGACTATATCTTTTTTATTTAACCCTTTGTTAACATATATAATTATTACCACATATTCTTGTATATTTATACTATATGTTTAATATATATACTATAAAATTGAAACCAACCATAAATGGATCATTAATGGCAATTTTAACATCACATAGGTCATTTGACCAAATCATAGATTTTTAGGTCTATTTAATATTTTATTAAAATACTAATTCTATTAAAAACTCATTTATGTCAATTTTTATACTATTCAGACCATGATTTTTTCGAAATCCAAAAAAACATACTAAATAAAAAAAAATAATTAATTAAAATATAAGAAGTCATTTTAATCCCTAAATTTATTTTATGGCATAAAATGTTTTAAAATAAAATTATTTTAATGTTTTACTCTCATTTATTTTAAAAAATAATTAATGAGGTAATAATTACATCATCATTGTGTCATAAATACAATTTTATGTTTGATGTCTAAAAAATATAAATAATATAAAATGATGTAGGAAATGTTTTTTTTCTAATTACCATTTGTAATTAATAATATCAATTAGATAAACCCACATAAAAATTTTATTAGCAAACTAATACATGTTTATGATATTTTTATTTTCACATTAAATAAAATCTTTTTAATGTAATTATCTTACCTAAGTGGTATCAAAATGACAAAGGTTATTACCAAGGTTTTTATTGGTCATTAATGACTCATCCAATATGGTTAGGACAAGTGTTATGGCAATTTTATATTATTAGAATAATTTTTTACCTTGAATTACACATTTTACTTTTAACCACGATTAAAATCCAAAGTTACTATTCAAAAAAAATATTGTTCATCCTACTGAACCACATTTTAAATAATGATAAAAACCATGTGGGTATGATTTTGTAAATTCTATTCATAGAAGTGGTAAAATTAAAATTATATAAAAAATTAGTTTTTTAACTACTATGTAGTGTTTTTCACTATTCATCAACAATTGAAATTTTTCAGAAAAATACATAAAATTCACCCAAAGATAATTTTGATACTCCAAATTAAAAAACAATGTCAATTTTCCAAATTCAAAAAATATAAGTTTCATTAAATATTTTAAAATTAATTTACATTTTCAAAATTAGAAAGCGTGTGTTTAAGAAGTAAAAACTAAAACAATATTGACATGTGTTTATGTACAATTACAAAGTTAAATTACTTACAATGATAAAAAATGGATTAAATGGTAAAAATATAATACAATTACACCTTGAAAAAATTAAAAAGACAATATAACAATATAAATAAATCAAATAAAAAGACAGTTTTGACAAAAAATGTAGTATTTTTCACTATTCAATAAAAATGATCATTATTAGAAAAATACTAACAAAATATACCCAAGGTAAATTTAATACCCTTCTTCTAAAGAAGTTTATTTGGTCAATTTAAATATATAAAAGTGGAAAAAACTAGATTTAAAAGGGTTTCTCTATCAAAAGGCGGTAAAACTACCTTTTAAAAATATTAGAGTATCTATGCTTAAAATTGGATTCATTATCATTTCTAGAGTATAAATTTCATTTAATAAATGTAAAAACAATAAACAAATAAGTTTACTCATTATATGGTTAGTTACATTTATTACTTCCAATAAAACATTTAGGCATTAACTACCATTTAAAATAATAATGTTATATTATTATTATTTTTAGTATGACATAGCATTGTGTGAAACATTATACTTTAGAGAAACACATTGTTGCATGTCTGGTATGCCATCGAACATAGAATCCACTTTAAATTAGAATTAATATTTAATTATTTAATATTAATAAATATGAAAATTTCATATTCTTTATTTACCTGGGATGTTACAATCGTCGTCCACTAGTTTTTTCTAGGGAAGAATGTTATATAATGAAATCTACCAATGACTTACCTATGATTTATTTCTACAGAATTAAAAAAATATTAAATTTTGTAGAATATTCTCCCATTGGGCATAAAATCTAGTTACCATACCATAGAAAAATATATAATTGATCTGGTTAATTGGAGATACTATGTGGGCATCATGATGCATCATGTAATTCATTGGCTTTTTTACTATGTATATCAGCTGGAGGTAGTCCATCCCAAAATTAAAATATCATGTATTTTTATCTAGCATCATTATAAAGATATAATGGATAATATTTTCATTGACCACGTTTATTTTTAGGGTGAGGTGGGTGTCATGTGATCATGTTATGGTGGAAACAAATATAATGAGTGACATTCCTTATATAGGTGGTATTATGATTGGTGAATGCAACATTTACTTATTGAGGGTCCCAAAATCTTCAGGACGGTCTACATCCATCTTTTATGTAACCCATTAATCATCATCTTAGTAAAGGGGGGAAATCTATCTTATAGTTTATCTTTGAAAAAACTTATAAAAATTAGGTTCCCTTAGATCACATTAAACTAGATAATATTCTATAGAGGTGTAATTTTCATAACTATAGTATTATTTATGGATCATCATTGATGTAATCGTGGATAACAAAAAATCTGAAGGATTTCATAGATGTTACTCCAAAATCCCTTATTAGAGGTTTATTCATCAAATTGAGTTTTCACAATATTATGAAAATTTATCAAATATTACTAAGGGATCACAATTTAACTTAATTTTTTACAATTATGAAATTGATATGAAACACTAAAATTAAAAATAGTACTTTTTTAAGTTATAAATCATGGAATGATGATATGTTGCACTGATATTCGTTACGACAAAGTGAATAACCTCGTAAAAAAATATTCCTTACGGTGAATTTAAGAAAGTGGCTTCCTCTTCATTAGGGGACATTATGATCTGATTATACCCTTAATTATCATAAATAAAAAATGGTATTGGAAACCAAATGTGACATCGATCATAAGTTCTATGATTAGTATAAGAAAATAATGTTTCCATTGGAATCAATTAAAATACTTAAAATAAATGAATATCCAAATATTTCTATTCATTTTCATAATTGTAATGATTTTTGAATGCCATTTCATGTAATAAAATATAGAATAATGTTATTTTACATCAAATTGTCAACATTGGATTCTATAATGGTAGTGCGAGAGAGTTTCATTCTATTGGATTCTTATTCAATACCGTGATTGTTAACTATAATGTATGTATGATGAGTAACAAAAACATGGTTCATGTTAGGAATCTCTACATAATTACATTATAATAAAAATTTATACTGTGTCAAAAAATAAAAATAGATAATTTGATCCTAGAGGACTAAGGTGTCTCTAATCAACATAATAGAGATAGTCTTATTTGGTTCCCAAACATGCCTTCTATGTATGATTGATGGTGGTGGATATATCCTCCTCAAATAAAATAGGATAATTTAAGTGGTCATCCTTTTACACATTCATCTATGTAGCATTTGGTTCATCTCTAGGAATGGATTCTAATTCAATGGTATCACATTATTATTCATGGTATGATAGACTTCAATAAAATGAATTGAAATCCTAAACAACCATGAAATTTTTTGAATGACACTAAATATTATTTTTTTCTATTATGATACTAATTGTGGGGTTTTAGATATAGACATAACATGTTTTTAAGGAATATCATGGGGGGTTTATTTATTTACATTGACTATGTGTGGAAACATTAAAACACATATTGATAATTTGTTACAATTTATTTTTAATAGAACATGTCACTTGGCATGACCATTATTTCATAAAAAATGTTCAATGATGTTTGGATATCAAAAATAGGTATTTGGGACAATATATAAATTATTAATAAGTTTTATAGGAAGAATGTAGTCACATTTGTGAAAACTCCTTGGATTTATAGTGGATTTTCTCACACCATTTACAGCGATATATAACATGATTCCCCCATTTGTTGATAATTTTTCTATCTCTATACTATAAACATATCTCCCTTTAATAGGAATAACATAATTCTTAGTTGGATTAATAAAAAATATTATATTGACCTTTCCAGGAATGGGAAATTTTAAGCATTAATGAAAGTTCAATGACAATACAACATGGTTGTATTTTTATGTTCTTCCATATAGGAAATTCTATGTTTCATCTCACTAGATAATCATGAACACAAAATAATTTGAGTTTCCTAAACAAATACATGAAATTAATCATTTCATGGAATTTTTCTCATTCTTATCAAACTCTTGAATGGTTAGTATTATAAGAGACAAAACATCATTTCATTATAAAATATGTTCAAGGGGTCAAATTATGATGTGATTAATACTAAGACCATTGTCAAAAATAATTTTTACTGAATAAACATTATTGATAATTTTAGAAACATAATTTATTTTGTTATAATTTGGAATATCTTGTTCTTAATCATTTGATACACATGAGATTTTGGTATAACATTTTTCTAGAGATTTTATGATCGATAATCCTCAGATGTGGAAACTTTTGTTTCAAAATCCTAGACACTTTGAAATGACTTAATAAAAGCCTATCATTGTAATTTTGAATGGTGGTGTGAATACATGATTCAGATATTTTCCAGGATAAATACCAATTGTTTGAAAATTTAACATTTGAATTCCATTGTTCAACTCTTCCCATTTTGGGGTTTTTCCAAGGCATCAGACATTGGAGATCATATTACCAAGGAACGTGGGACTAATTATTGGAAGGAGGGTGGGTTATATATATTAATTATAATTAAGCTCATACTGGTATACCATTTTTTGGATCATCATACTATTTTACACATACTAGTCACTTGTACTAGAAAATTACGGTTTAAAGACCACTGAGTGAATATAAGTTATATTGATGTTCTTTTTTAGATTTCTAAATGGATTACATATGGGTGTCAACTATATATATGGATTATATAGGGATGTGGCTATGATATAGGGTTTCATCAGAAATTACCCTTCCCCTAGTGAATTTTCTTTTGCAGCCTTGGCCTTAGGCCAAACTATCATTTATATGGAACTCGTATTAACAGTAGTGTTCATCAATAGAGAAATGGTCTATTATGTTAATAACATTAACATAAAGTAAATTATTCAATTTATTCATTTTTTATTTTCTTTGGTGGGACTATTTTCATTCCGCTAATAATGATGGAAATTAATCATTAATAGTCATACCCAGTGTGTCAATGGCTGGTATTATTTTCACTACACCTTCTCTTTAAAAAAACGATCACATATGCCTTCCATATGTAGTTGTAAGGGTGTTTATTTAGGTTCTACAATTTTTTTTCTTCTAAAATTTATATTATACAATTGATTCATGACCTCCATAAATTTTATTTTAGGCCATGATGTTATCAAAATTCTATTCACACAAAAAAATTTATATTTTATCAGCTACCGTACCCATCTTGTTGGATGGTGCGCTCAAAACTCACATGTTTTCATGATCTTCCATGTATCACATGTCAATATTCTACCATACCGTATAGGTTATCTTTTTAGTTGATACATAAATGCATGATGTGACCCATTATCCAATGAATAGTATAATAGAAAGGGTGGCTAATGAGGCCAACCTCATTTGGATTCACTGGATATAGTAACATGAGGAGACTATATTCGATGGATGGATTTGGATTTTTAAAAACATTTATATTGTGAGTGGAATATAATTTATTCCATTCCAGAATTCACGGGAAGACCATTTTTTGTTTAGATTATTTTGATTGTGGTTTTTCTTCTATTACCAATTGTAATGAGGTTTCTTGTGATATTTTTCCTTCCTTGGTTTTTTTGGTAATTCTTATCAGTTTGATCATAATAGTGGAAGATAATTATTAACTATACATATATCCATATTTCATAGGCATAGTTGGATATTTGATCTTTGTTCTCAAAATGGAATATTCCAATCACTTTGTAATTTTGGATAACTCTCTGAATAAACCAATGTTTCTCCTCAGGAATGAAGTTTCTTATAAGCCATCAGAGTGGTTCTTAAAATAAATAACCAATAATTTCTCATGTGAGAATGGGAGACTGAGTGAATATTTGATCCCTTCTATATTGTGTTAAATTTATTGACACCCTCAATATCATGTTTTTTCCATTTTAGTGGTCAAATATCATTATTTTCCATATCTAGGAGAAAAATTAATAGTTGGACTATTGATGATGGTCTTCCCAATAGATGATGGTACTAGCTATAAGGCTTCTATATTGAATTGAATATGGCCCCATGAGAGAATATTCAATGATTCTTAGTTTCATTATTTGTATCTAGTCATTAGGGCCTATCTTTAGGCCTCCTTGGGAATCAAATGGTGTGATATGTATTTCTAGATACTCCATGGCATCAAATGTTGAAAATAAAGGATTTTTTGAATTAAGTGGGGGTATAATATTTTCATTACATTCAGGTTAGAAGTCCCTCGCTAACTATATGGGCGAAAACATTAACTCCAAAAAATCAATCCAAGTATTTAGGGAATCATTTTTGTTAAAGGATTCTAGAAGTATGTCCAACTAAATTACCCCTGAGGATGGAAAATGATGATATTTATGTGATTGACTTTCCATTATCTCCAGGGGATTTTCAATTTGGGTCCTAGATAATTTATCAACCTAATAAAGAGGAGTCTATCACTATAATAGTGGGAATTAATTGTCACCCCCATGATACATGTTTATGAGAACTAGTTAATGGATCTAGAGGTAGCATGATTCATAACTTCCGTTATTGTATCTGGGAAATATCCTTCTAGATGGGTGGATATAGTGATATAAATATCCTCTTTAAGGTGGGGTCTTCTGTAAATATTATCCCAAACTAATTATTAATTGATCCGTCTAAGGATATTTATCAAATTGTACCAAATTTCTATTAACTATTTTGAATATGTATGTTCATCGCTTTTATGTCAATAGTGGTATGTATAAATGTCTTCACTATTATATTTTGATTAATTTCATCAGATAATTGGAATAACTTCCTTTTATGATTCTATGATGTTATTCTTACTTCGATTTCATGCATGTGGAAACAAAATATATGCATAAGTATAACTTGAATTTTAAGGATCCATTTTCACATTTTACACATTAATGTATATCATTTAGTCTATATCATCTTTCATATTGATGGTTTAACATTAATTGAGGAACACTGGGCGATAATGGAACCTCTTCACTCCCCTTCTAGTTGGGTTTTTTATAGTATTCTCTCCATGTATAAATTATATATGGATATTTCATTTAATCCCTAAAATTATTGGTACTTCATAATCTATAATTCTTTCAGGGTTTTGTTTTCAATTATAGGTTCTTCCCTAGTTCTTTCATTTGTATAGTGACCATGAAGATGACTTTGATTATATTTGTTGGTCGATCCCTAAATATTTGTGGTATGTCACGTGTTTGGGGAGTAATTGGTGTGTATTCAATTTTTTTTTCTTACTAATATCGGAGAGGACTAATCACTTTTATGGAGATGATAAAAATACCACCATGACTGCAGTATGGGTTTGATTTTAGGTCACCAATGTGGCTTTGAGATTCAGTTATTGAGAATATGATGATTCAATTGATGGTAATCATGATAAAACATTCAATACATTTTCTGGAAAGGTTTGATTTAGAGATAACACAAATTTCATCAAAATACCTCATTAGATTTGATAACTCTAGGGTGGGATCAGAAAGAAAAACGACCACATCCACATAGGTTGGGGTATCACTAGGATGGCACCTTGGTGGCTTCCATCCTGATATTCCTTATATAGAGTACATTATCCCCTACATGGTGTGGGTTTTTTTGACAATTCCTAATTGGAGTTACATTCTTCAAGGAGCTATTGGGAAGTATGAGACATCAATTACCACATATGCGGTGTCTTACCTATTTTTTTATAGGATATGATGAAGATCTTGTTCTTCTCTCTCTCCATTCTTCTCTCAGTTCTTGTGAAGTTTCATAAAGGGGAAAACTCATTGGATTGAATAACTGGATCACACATTATTGTGTACATTTATCACTCCAACTACTATTAAATTTCCCGATACTATATTAGGGGTTACAGATTATTTTATATATGGCATGTGGGGTAGTTCTCTATACATTTCCCACCTACTAATATAGAAATTTCACCTGGTATCGAAGATTTGTAGTTAGACTATTGTTATTCTATGGTGAAAAGTGTATAAAAGTTTTTTTATATGTATTTATAATATCATTTCTTGAGCCATGAATAATTTAATCGGGTCAATATTAAAAAAATTCAGTTTTCTGGCCTAGATACGACCCTCATATTTTTCATAATGGAGGTGTCCAACCAATAAATGTTATATGGTCTCCCACATATTCTGGAATAGGTATGGAAATAAGTCCTCCTAAAACTCATTTTCGACATCAAAATTGGATTTAAAAAAATGGAATCCATGGTGGGAAGGTTTATATTATCGATATTCCTCCATATACCCAATACACCTTATTTTGTATCAGAGGAATATTCATACACTTGGGTAGAACATGGATGTTTCTTCCCCAAAAGACATGATAACATTTTTGAGGTGTTTCTAGAAGTTTTTTGGATAATATAAATGGTTATCCCAAATGATTTGTGAATCTATAATTATAATTTTTCATTATAAAATAGATTATTTACTTTTCCTTGTGATATTTCACAATAGATAGGTTATCCCAAGAGCATTGCAAGGGTAATATCGGCATACTATATCTCTATAATACAGTGAGGAGGAATATTTTTTGTATAGATTGCTTACTAGTATAGATTATGATTGGGATAAACCTTTAGGTGTTTTATATAATCATTGTATGCCCTAATAAACATTGACTTTGAAAAGAGTAAGAATAGTATACTCATTCAGTGTCATGGTCGGGATATGCTGATCTACTATTTGGGGATGTGCTATAATATATGTCTTTTGCATCGTAGTCATTAGAGTATTCTAGTAGTCATCAGTTGCAAAGTAAAATTGAGCTCAGTGCTAATAATGTTCTAGAATATTCTATTACTGATCTATATTACTAGTGGAAATTTGAAACAACCTTTAATTTTTTTATAGAAAATTCATTTCTTCCATAGTTCAAGCTGGGGTATGAGCCTAATTTCATTTTACCATGGAAATATACTAACATACCTCTATAATGGGATAAAGAATATAGGAATACCCATGTATATCCAATAAAATATTTTGGTGGAATATTTTGTTATCGGTACTTTTAATATATGTATAAATATTTTGGTTTCTAGAATATGAAGAGTATATTCATTTTGAGGAATATGGGAAGCCTCAAAGTGATTTTCAATTTTGAATGATAATCCCCAATCAAAATCGTATTATGAACTATTCATGTGAATTAGGAATATGCCCTTAGCTTTCTTAAATATTTATATGAACTTGTACTAAGGTGATATTCACACTACGTTGGGGATCCCTAGTCTAAACATGAATATTGTTGTTGTTCTATTCATATTCCTTTTGAATAATATAATGATATTATGCCCAGATATGATCAAAAAGTTACTCTTTTTCAATAGTATCCACCTATTTATGTTTATCGTGGTGATATGTTTCACTTCCCATTGGGATAGAAATATGTTTTTATCCATGTGTCTTTTTTGGAATATATTGGTGAAGATTATCCATTATTTCTGAGATTTATTTTCAATTTAGTAGGTTTTTTGGAGGTATATATCCCTATACATTTTCTATCCTTAGTACATATGGATAGAAATAATTTCCTTGAATTTGAACATTTGAACACTCCTATACTCCTTGTTATATCTAAATATGCATATGGGATTCATTCATGGGGAGGGAGAGAAATTTTCACCCAATATGTTTTCTACTAGGATATAAAAGTAGAATTATTCTTAGTGGGAAGGGATATGAACCTACTCACTATATTCAAATAAAATACGATGGATGTATTTGTTAGTGTATGTATGAATATTATCCCACTACCCTTGGTATGAAGCTTTCTATATCCTACTTGATTTATATGGTTCCATAATAATAGTGTCTAGCATAGAGACCTATTTTCAAGTGCCCTCAGAATGAAATTGAGGGGAATTAGCCAGATTATATTGGTGGAGGATGTTTCCAGGATCTACCTAGGAAGATCCAGAACCACGATGTTGTTGTAGAGGACACCTCAATCCACCATCCATTGTTGAGGAAGTCATTGATAGTTACACAAAGTGTATAAGTTCCTCGTTTCTAATAAGTAGTGATATGTTTCACGATCTTCATTGAATCCCACTTTTAGTGAGGTTGGATAATAGGATTTAGTTCTCATGGAAACCTATTTGTTTGCTCAATGGTCAGGATTATACCATGTTGGTGGTATTCCATAACCATCATATATGTGACCTGATACTGAAGGTTTCAATTAAGTGACATTGTTTTCTTCTCAGAGTAGGCCATTTACCTAATTGAGGTTTTGGAAGATTTTCCTAATTTTTCCATGGATTAAGGTCAATGTGACTTTTTTGAAATAAATTTATGTAATGTAAATGGAAATTATAAATAGGTTCTTTAATGCATATAATAATACTTGTTAGAGTCTTTGTTAATCATATCGTCATAGTGATTTTTTTTTCATTTTCTCTTCTGTAGTTTTTATTTTGTTTAATATATATAATGATATGACCTACTATTCGTGATACCCTATTACACTTAATTTTTTAATGACTCAAATCATCTTAATCATTTTTTTAACAGATTCATCAACCAAATGTTAAATTTAGGAATATTATTATTTTTCACAATCATTAATATAGGCAGGGACCATCCATTGAAAAACCAAATGTATGCAATATTTGTAATAATATACCAGAGTAATTTCCAAATGTATGTTATCAATGGGGTATCTTATGAGCGAGACTTAGGAAATCACATTCATTGAGAGGATTGGATATTTGTCTCATCTTCTCCCTTTCATAATAATTACTTCATACTCTATGACTCCATTATTTTAAAATGTGATATATTCATAAAATATCCTCATATTATAGTATAAGACTAGTTACTATAACCTAATTTTCGGGTGTTGAATTTCATGGATATGTGTCCTAGTAAATGTTAGTGACAATCCAATAAATGAAACCATATATATATATATATATATGAGTGGTTAATTATCATGCTCTCTATAATTATTAAGTGATAGTGGATCGATGGGTTTCTTATGTTGGATAAATTATTCTTTAAATCTATTTGATTGGGAACAATATATTATATTTCCTCCAAAGAATGTGATTTGTTTTTTGTGAGTGGGATTTAACATTAATGAGGTGTCCTATATATCCTATAAAAATAGAAATGCAATCCCATGTTGCTGAAGTTTTATTATAGTGTGGAGTTTATTTTCAAGAAGAATAATTGTATAAGACGGAATTGAAGAATTGGATTCAAGGTTTGGGCCATAGGAAGGTTTCTTATATGTCTTGTTCATAATAGGAATCATATTCCCTATAGTTTAACTGTTCTGAGCATCTACATTATAAGGGATACAAAGATAGATGTTTTTGTGAGACTTATGAATTTGATGATTTTAGGGTATGCCTCATTGGGAGTATAATTCATTGAGTGAGGAGTATATGTAATCAGATATACACCTAAACAGAGGCCCATATGGGGGAATCTTCTACAAGCTAATATTTGAATATTTTATAATCTTAATTCCCATATGAGACATGATCAGTGTAAGAAACAAGATATATTTAATTATTAGAAACCTTGCATGAGATATTGAGATTCACTTTTCTGGGTCTTATACAGTGGGTATTCCATAATTTTTTGAGATGGGATTACAAAATGATTTTTTCAAAATGTTTTCCTCATTATGATTATATGCCTTTTATTGAAAAATGTTTGTAGTTGGGGATTACACCAGAGAGGAATACAATATTTAAAACATTTAAAATTCTAACAATATTGTCATTTCATGTCTCCAATAGCACGTGGTTTTGATAAAAGTGATACTAGGATATCAGGTTCATTGGAGATAGGTATGAGATATATGCATTAAGGCTTCCCAGATGGTTGATTTGGGATCACATATTGATGTTTTATGGATGAAATTTGATTAAAATCACCATAAAGGATATTGACCTATATGGAAGGAATTAATTTTTATGTTTTTTATGGATCCCTCAATATAATGGATCATTCGATGTATCCTAGTTAAAATAGGAATCATAGTTCTCATTTCCCCTTATTCATTACCATATTGAGGCTAGGAAAGAATATTTACACTCAAAGGGGTTATTACACAATGTGTTTTGGAGATCATGTGACATTTTAAAATATTTTTTCCCATGATTGGATAGATTTTTATTACGTTATTGATATGATTACTATAGATCTCTAGGTACACATGAATCATCCTCAGTGTTACAAAGAAGATGTAGAATAAGAAAAAACATGTAACCATGGTTTCATGATTGAATTTTTTCAAGGCTTACATACTAAATTTTCCATTAATAAAAGGAAAAGAAATGAAAAATGTTGATAATATAGAACAATGAGAAATTGGTCAAGTGATTATGAAAGGGATTTTATGATCTGATGGATTGATGGAATTTTGATGAAATTATTGGGCATAAACCTCCAAAATCATTTCCCATATATCAAACATATAATACAAATCAGATTCCAAGTAGTTTTTAAATAAAGAGTTGGGAAGTTTATGATGATATTTAAGGGGAATGAACATTATGGTAGAGAATTTCTTAGAAGAGAATTAGTGACACTCATAGGAACCATGTGGAAACTTGATTATCATTCGATCATATAGGAAAAATTGTGAAATATGTTACACAACAAGGATGGGTGATCAAATACTTAATTTTTTCCTTTTGGGATTATGTAAATGAGAATGGATTCAATAGAATGTTCCATGAATGATATATTTAAATCAATGTGAATGTTCCTTGGAAACAGCCACATGAAGGTTAGGTTGTCTCGTTTGTCATGTGACCCGTTTGATGTCACAGAAATAGGAAAATATGAACGTGTTATATAACCACATGACTGATGTGGGGATAGTTGATGATATGGCTGGGATACAGGTCTAAATGGATGTGTTGCAATGATATGGTTTTTGTGTGGACAACGATTAGTCTTGGGATTGATCCCTGAATAATCCATTATACTTCTATTTTCAATAAGCTTACTCATATAGATTGGATAACTTGAAGGATATTTTAGTTTCATGATCCCACATCTTTTGAATGATCAGTCTTGTATGTCTTCACACGTTTTTCCCTTGTGGGAAGAGGGGGTATAGACATTAACACCCTTGTTTCTACACATATTTACATGTTCCTCAAGGGAGGTTCCTCATACTAATATAGTTGATGGACCATAACTAAAATTCAACAACATATCAAGTTATTTTCATGATTAAGACATGCATGATTAGTGAAATCCTTCCCTCATAAAATGATAAACATCAATGGTGTGATCAGTCCTTCATTACGTAAGTGCTTGAACCCATGACATGTCAGGGGTCACATGCGTGCCAATGGGATCACAATTAGAGGATAATGATGAATGTAAAAAACAACATTTAGGAATCACATGATGTTAAATATGGAAATTAGAATGTGAGTTTATGTGATCATGTCGGCATATCTGTGGGTGTTAATCTTATTGGGCTGAAATGTATGTGTACCTTCTCATGATCAAATGAAAATTCATAGGGACATTTCATGATCATGGGGACATGTTTGAGGACATCATATTATCTACCCTGTATTGCATAGGTTCTTCACGTGAGTTGGGTGACATGTCAAATGGTATTCACATGATCTAGTCAACATGTCCAATAGACTTTTCATGATTGTTTCGATATTTCAAAGGGTCCTTTTGTGATCAGGAAAACATATCAAAGGGTCTATGCATGATCTGGTTAGCATATACAAGGGACTTCATGTGAAAAAAGAAAAATGTGTGAGGATTTTCATGAGATCAATGAACTAATCAAGAAAACCGTGTAATCCAATTAATTTAAGAATATATATCATATATCAAATAAGTATCCCATTACATACATCATTTATTACATGGCTCCCACGATGGTTTTCCATAAATTGTCTACCAATGAGTTGCATCATTATTGTTTACATGTTTATGTTCATTCATAAGATTATGTTGAATTTTTAGAATGATTTAATGTGATCATGAATACTTTTTAGAAAACCTTTATGAGAAGGAGTTGACATGTTGAATACCTTTCATGTGATCAAGACAACATGTCTGAGGGTATTCACATAATCTTGTCAACATTCACAATAGGTTTCATGTGGTGTGGAAAACATGTCAATGGGACATTTCATGTCCCAAAATACATGTCAAAGTGTCTTTGTTTGATTTGGATAACATTTCCATGTGCCGTGACAGGATCAATGTTTCATGTCAAAGGGATGATTCATCACCAAGATGATATGATAAATCATATTCAAGTGATTAATCCAACATGTATGAAACTACTTAATCAATACAAAGTGATCCAAATATACCAAAAAATATATACAATGGATGTTATGTTTCACATATCCAGTGTAATTAATTTACAGATAAATATTTTAAATATATATATAAGATTGTGTGAGCTCAAATTCATAGTAAGGGTGAACATAAGAGATAGATATCCTTGAACAAATGTTTAAATAATATGAGAATAAATAATTTTGAATTAAAATAAAATAAAAATTATTATATAATGAAAATTAAATTATAACATATAAATTAATAAGGAAGAAAATAAAAATATTATATGGATAATAATAATTGGTTCCTTAGAAGTAAAATGCATAACATTGGATAGCTTATTCCATGCCATATGACAAGATATCAGGATCATAGAGACCCTGCAAATATTATCAATGCCCTGTGTCTCAGAAATATTTTGATATGGATTGGAATACAGTAGAAATGAACACACAAGTGTGTCTTAGAAGACATATCTTTTAATTGAGGTGATATCTATAATTGGTATCACCTTTCTCTAATTAGGTCCAATGTATTCATTCAATTAACGAATGAATATAATATACCATAATTATCCAAAATTATTAAATAATCTATTAAAATATATATATTAGTATAAACTGTTTTAAAATTATTAATATTTAACAAATAAATTAATCAAATATATTCTAGGTAAGAATCCCTAAAACTAACACTGTATAGAGTAGTGGTATATAGTTAAGTTTCAAATTTTTCTTACTTAATTAATAGAATAATATAATATTTAAGAATGAATCAAACTAAAAAATTATATATTAAGGGTTTATGATTAATTCAATAAATATACATAATAAATAGAAATATATAATCATTGTTAACACTCATTAATTAATGAATGGAAATGTATATTGTTTAGAAAGGGAATTAATGGGATAGAAAATAATGCATATAACATAAGATAATTAATTTATGAAAAAGTTAGTGATAAATTTATATTAGATTATTTTCCAATAAAAAAATGATAATATTCAGAATGTAATCCATGAACAATATATAAACCACAAAAGGTAAAAAAACTAACGAATTCAAATCATATCACATTGAAAACAGTTAAGATATAAAACCCCTTAAAATGTTCATAAAATTAGAATCAATAAAACATGATGGGGATACCATGATATTAGAATAAAATTAAAGGAAATATATTAATTATAATTATGGGTAATAGGGAAGTTAATACACATTATAAACGAAAATATTCTTCATAATATCATGAATGTATCCTGGAATTGAATATATAGGCAAATAAATATGATGACACTAGAAAATGTCATATATACCCCCATAAATGATATAATTCTAACTAGAACATTAAAAAAGATAAATAATTAGATTTTCATGATTTAATATATTGATGGATTTATAGATACACTATTCGAAGGAAAACATGGGGTATAATAAGAAATATTAATCAAGGGGTAAATATTTGAGACACTAAACACTTATCCTAGTTTAGGAATTCCGAAAAATTGATTGTATATATAGAAACAAATTTCATAATCATATATTTTATAACTATTTTATATCTATATAATTTTTAAATTTTTCATTAAATATATATTGTATATTTATATTAGTGAGTTTTTATCTATTATAAAAATCCAATGTTGGAAATATTGAACATTTTAAGCATAATTAATAATTGATGTGTTGTTATTCCTTATTCTCCCAATGGTAATGATTTCAAGATCATACAAGGTTATCAAAAATATTAAATTTAATTACTAATATTATTAATATTTCATTTTATGGGATTTTGTGTTATGCATCATAATGATAAAATAATCATTGGGGATGTTTCATTGATTCTTAATCAATTGATGTTGGTATCTGAATTTAGGCATTTAATAATAGTATAATCATTCAGAAACGAAAATAAAATAATCCTTTACTTATTTATATTTTAAATATTAAATAATAATATTATGAAACTCATCAGTGATATTTTTTTATAGGAGTATTCAAGTTGGTCATTCGAGAAAACCCAACATGAACATTCCATAAATAATGAAAAATTATGATTATTAACGTGCCTTATATTGGGTAAATACCAATATTAATGTATAATAATTGTATTATATATAGTATCATAAAGTTTCTAATCAAATGTGAAGATATTTTGATAATAATAATGAAACAAAATGAAAAAATAAATAAGTTATTTCACTGTGGTGGTAGTATTCACATCACATGTTAAACATGTTCATTTACCATGTTGTGATATAGAATGCAATGGTATTATAATTAGTTATCATAATTATATTATATATTTAAAATTTATTCATAAAATTCACCCTTATAATCATTTCTAGTCGAATTTTGTGAAAAAATAGAATTTATAGCATCATGGTGGGTATTGTTCACACAACTCATCAATAGAAGTTACATTTTTTCAAATTATGATGGTGGAAGTGTGGTTAAAATATATTACCATAGAATCATATAATTATTCCTAAAAATAATACTTATGATATTATATATTAATTATATAATTATAATTCTGAATTTTAGAAATTAAATGAAATATGTTTGGGAAAGGGTACTGAAATTCATGGATTAGGCTTTCCCTCAGAAGACACCTTCAAAATGAAGATCTTAAACCAATATCATATTACCTGAGGGTCATTTAAATATAATAAGATTATAGGGGAGTAAAAAATGGATTATTTAAAAGATAAATACAATTTATTTGTGCTATGTTAAATGGGTTTTGAGCATCTTCTTTTATAAATAGTGATAATGAGATTTTTTGAATAATTCATCTTAATATAATGATTTCACATGTTACATATGACATTAAAAATAATAAATATAAAATACTATAGTGGGGAATGATATAAGTTTGACTATATACTAAACATTCATATGGAAGCATTTTATAAACATTTTTTTAGGTTCTTTACTTTTAGATATTCTTCCCCATCATTAGTTTTAACATGGTATCATGTTTTTAAATAAGTTTAACATTTTATTTGTGTAAAAAATATCACATTATTAAATATTTTTTGTCTAATGATTTCAAATATCAAATATATATTTGTGGTCAAAATTTCTATATGTAATATGTCTATATTTTTACATTTTCTCTTATTACATGTAAACCGACATTTTTTATAAAAATTTAAATTTTAGGCATAATACGTTTTTTCATTGTAAAATTTTCATTGCATTTCATTTTTTTGATATTAATTTTTCTATTATAGAGAAATTCTAATTTATGTGTGTTTGAATGAATTAAAAAACCAAATTTTACCAAAATAATATTTAACAAATTGTAATTATAATAAATGTTTTTTATTTAAAAATAATTCTTCTGTCTCTAAAATGATTATCTTATGTTTTCCAATATCAACATTTTATTTATAAAATATGTAGTTTTACATCATAACATATTTAACCAATAAAATTTTTTTATACACTTCTTGGACATATTTTTATAACTATAATGATATAAAATTTATAGTTTCACTAAAATCATTAAATTTAATGATTCACAAAAAATAACTATTTCAATGAAATTAAATGAAAGCTAATAAAATTATGTTATAAATTTATTTAAAATGAAGTCAATTTGGGAAAATTAAAATACTAATATTTGTTATATTAACATTTAATTTAAATCCTAAATATATAATGAAAACCATTCAAATATGAATTTTCGTATATTAACTATTATTATTATTGTTTTCCGACAATTAGTATTCATGATTTTTTGAAAATGTTATTAATATAAATGATATTTTTTATCTAAAATATATTTAGGATCTAAAAATATAGTTCATGGAAGAAAATTTCAGAAGGGTTTTATTTTAAAGTATAAATTAGTCTAATTGGTTACATAGCAATACTAAATAAATTTTATTAATTCTTTGGCACTAATAGAGTATTTTATTCTAATTTATACATATATGTCATAATTTAGTTATTTTTATTATTCCTCACAAATGTTATGGATAAATTTTAATTATTTTATAATTTTATAAAGTTAGGTTTTGATGTTATATGTTTGGTAAGGTATTGGACCCGTTATGTTTTAAATGAAAATATAGTAATATTTATTATAGTTTACCATTACCTCTTACTAAGTAAATTGATTCCATCGAATTTTAATTAACACTCACTAATAATATTAGTTAAATTTATCTAAAAGATAATCATTACTCATAATTTAATCTCAAATGAGGTGTCTAAAATAAATTTTTCTATGTGTAACAACCCAAACTTTTATCAATGGAATATTTTCACATCTTATAAATATAATATATTGTATAAAATAGATATATTCCATAGATATCCTAATATAAACCTGTTCTAATAAATGAGGATTGAAATAAGTGATGTTTATATAAATTAATGAACCTATACTGAAGGAATATAAACATGACCCTTAGAATCGTAGCACTACCATTAAGAATAGTAATCCAAACAATAGAATATTAACCTCACTTATGAAAGTATTAATAATATTTTTATATCTTATAAATGAAATTGATATTAATTATATCATTATATTTGAAAATAAATGGTTTGTAAATCATAAAATAATTGTTAGTCTTATTTGTGAAACATAATTTTGATTTACAATATTATAATTAATTTAATGATAAAAAATAAAAACCTTTTGTATAAATTAATATTTTTATGTTTTTGCATCAAAAGATAAATTTACGATACCATAATTAAGGTTTAAAAGTGTAGTAAAATTGATTATAATATTAATTTTTTTAATTTATTTAGAAATTATAATTTTATATAGAAATTAAATATATATATATATATATATATTATTGTCTTAAAATGTAATCCATTTTGTAATCCAAATGTTTTAAAAAAATTTAGGCTGAATTTTTAATATTTTTCTAAAATATTTGATCTTTTGGTGTACAGTGAAGTACAATAATTTACCATATAAACTAAATATATTTTTTTGAGTCATAGATGATGTATAAATGAGGTAAGAAATTAATAGAAAAATATCCTTCATTTTTTAATATATTTGGGGATAAAACTCAACACTATTTATAGTCTCGAGACAAAACAATAAAATAAATAATATAATAATAAAAAATACCCCTATCATACCCTATAAATACAACACAGCTCTGCATATTCATACCACACATAAAAAACCAATAACAATTCCCATATTATGTGCAATCATATTCTCAAGACTCTTCCCATTGTCCATGAGATTCTTCCTTCAACAAATTACCAAAACCAATTTCGTTAAATTGGTTCTCACAGAGATGAAATTCCAGAGGTAAAATCCTATTTCATTCTCTTTAAATTTATTATTATTTATTTTAATTTATTATACCCTCTTTACATCCTACATATAATCATTCATGATAAATTAATTATATTATATATATTAGAATTATTTTATGTTAGAGGAATATCCATCATCAGACCCCTTCTCCTCCGACTTTTATTATAATATTGAAAACATCGTCCATTATGCGTGGATATATCACCATTATGGACGAGGAAAGTTAATTTTCCATTATCTCGTTCAATGGTGGAAATATAAAAATAACATTAAAAATATTTTATTGTACATATTATTAGTTATATAATGGTTGGGAACCAATATATTAACATGATATCACTTTAAATGATATAAGTCTATGATGCCTATAAAAAGCCTCCAAAATAAATTAAATCATTTTCATTAAAATTTAATGTAGTGAATCATCCTCATATCATATTGAAAAATGATAAATAATATCATTTTAGATTCTACATGTCTATTAATAACATATAATTTCAGTTATATATAATTATTCATATTTAATATAAACATCCATACTTGTTTACAAGTTAACCGATCATGAAAACCTAGAAAATGAACACTCTTTGAAAAACGAATATGCACTATGAAACTGACATAAAATGTTCATAAATTAAGAGAATAAAATTATAAAAAATAAAATAAAGGTATAAGAGGTACTTTATTAACATTATAATGAATCAAATTTTATAATCCATGATATTGAAGTGAATAAATCATTCAAATATAAGGTAAGAGGATTATTAAACCCAAATGGTTTTCTCTAGGTTGCATCCCATTCAGGACAAATTTTTGTGTGGATGTTAGAATAATATTCCTAAAATATTATCTAATTTCAATATCCTTTTCTTTTCTAGGAGATACAAGTTTCCAATCGAATTCTATGAATAATACTATGATTTTCGCAAATAAATATTTTATAAAAAACAAATTTTGATCCCTCTTAACTTCGTTCATCATTTCTCTAGATTGATAAAGCATATAAAAAATATGTTTTTACACATTTAGTTGTGAACCTAATTTTAATTGATGATTTAAATGATCCTTATGATTCTCATTATTTTATATGTGTTACATCCTGATATTGATTGATATATTCTCTATGTATTGTGTATGATTATATGAATGTGATGATGAAATGTCTGTACTTGAAATTCTATAGCACTCTAATGTATTGGGTATTGTATGTTATCTCATGAGATAATATGAAATATTCCTGAACATAATTCAATTTTTTTCAAAATGATTATTTTATTACTATGCACATAAGTTATGCGTGAAGATTATTTTAGAATAGTTCATAACTTTGTGTGATATTTAACCACTAAGAGATGAGGTTTCATATTTACTCATTTCCACATTCAACACCTTTATTTAATTCTTATGAACATTATTATGATGATGATCATATGATTATGTTTGGATGACTATAATTATTCTCACCCTTTTCAATTTGTTACATGACCTTATCTATCATCTTATTGGTTCTTTACAACACCAATTTCATTGATGTATATCCTTAGCTGACTAGAAGTTCTAAGGAGATTAGGATATTTTGAAGGATGAAGAAGAATATTTTAAATAAATGTTTGTGTTTTATTATGAATATGTGTTGTATTTTTCTAATTATCAAAAATTCAATAAACCCTATCATATTATTATTTTTCTATAATGTTATATGTATTTAAAATGATGTAATAGTTTTATTGGAAAAGTAGCGTTATTATAGTTGGTATCAGATCGTTTTTTAGTTAATTTGTGAATATGTATTAGAGAACATTATTGTTAACCAATAATATGAGACAAAGAATTTTTAATCACCAAATAATAATTTTTTGAGTAAAATAATAAACATATGGATATTTTTTGATATTAATTTTTACTTATTTTTTGGATGGATGTAATTTTTTTTTCAATAATTATTGAATTATTTTTTCTTCCAACAATTAAAATTTTAGAAAATAGCGTGAACTAGGAGACACAATGACAACATCCATTGTGAGGGATAATTTAGACAATTATTAAATGACATCCGCAATTCCATGGGAGGTGGTGTTCAAAATTTCAGGTAAACGATTTACCAAATGTATCAGCTTATAAACAACAAATAGAATTATGTTTAATGCCAGCCATCACCCAAGAGAGATAAATTGCCTTTAAAATATTTTATATGGAATAGAATAATGAAATTTAGTTGATATTCCAATCCACTTATTGTGGTACACTGGGATAACTCAATGGGGAATATATTTTGATTACTCCACTATTATGAGAAGTATACTATCTCATTAACTATCTATCATTTAGATATAGAGTCTGATTAATGTTGGGTGTTGATTAAGATAACCAATATGATAGATAAAATTATAGATATTGATTGGGAATAAACTATGACAATATTTCTTAACAAGTATGTCCCTCGAACTCTTCAAAAAATATGTATAGATAATTCATTGAACTAATGATAATTAATTTTAATTTATCAGGTATTATGAAGCAAACCTCACTAGGTTTGAATGGTATTCCTCTAAATTTGTTATCAAAAAGATATTGAAAAAAGATAGATTATTTATGATTTTAAATGAAAACCGTCCAATATATCTAGATATTCAAGAAATTGTGTGTTAGGAAGAATTTTATCTATGTTTGCTCAAAGTTGAGATGGATTTTGAAAAATGGTCCCACTGCTATAGAGATAAGAAATTAATAATGGTGTTTTTAGAAAGAGGATCTAATGAAAAAGGTGGAATGAAATATAAACCACTCACAAGTCAGAAATGTGGGAAGAAGCATTATCGAATCTACCTCAAAGTGAAATAGTAATGAAATAAGTGTAGGAGATAAGGCCACAAATCTCATGAATGTCTATGTGACATGAATATGTTTACCAATGTGAGGTAGGAATAGAAAGAAATTCCCTTATTTAAATGCATCATCTTTGGGGACCAAGGTCATAATGAAAGGTTGTGCACTAAACCAAGATTCTATGTGGGTAATCAAATTTAATAGACACCAATGAAAAAAAAGGAAGTGAATTATTTTGTCATCACTTCTACTGCTGTGGGGTAAGAAAATTATTTCTTACATAGTAAACTTCATATTCACTCAATAAAAAAAATAATTATAATTTTAATATGGTTCTACACATTCCTTTATATCATTCATGTATTCTATAACTAATGAATTGAGTCCATAAAATGGTGAATTACATATATATTGAAAAATACATAGTAGAGTGATCTGTGAAAGCATAGTGTTGGAACCTTTTCACATTAGAATATATGGGAATATTCTCCAAGTAAATCTCATAATACTTCTGTTAGTATAATTCGACACTATATTAGGCATTCACAGACTATTATTAGTTAAAGAAAATATCAAATTCTTCTCAAAGGAAATATCATTTAAATTATAAACCATCTTACAAAACACTATAAATTAATAGAATACCATTTTTATACCATGGAAGAAACCTCAATTTTTTTAGGTGTTGATTTTCTATAAATAAGCATAACTATATAAAATGGTTTTGTCAAATGAATTTATCAGCCTATAGGAAACTACCTTTGTGAATGAATAAAATGATGTAATTCCTAATGAGTTACTAGAAATTCCCAGAAATCATGAGGTAGTGTCCTCAATAGAACTCATAATCGGAGGTACTCCAATCCCAGAATCTCTATATAGGGTGGCCTCTATTGAACTGGGTGAGTTAGAGATGTTGTTGTATGAGAATTTGGAAAAAGATTTTGTACTACATAGTTCCTTGTTATGGGGGTGTTATAGATATATTTCTAAAGAAAAAAATATGGATCAATGTTGAAGTGGATCAATTAAAAAAAATAAAAGATCCATATATAGAAAAAGAATTATCTTCTAGTGATCAATGGATTATTCGATCAAATACGAGGAAATCGGTTCATTAAAAGGTGGATATTTTCTTATAATATCATTAACTGAAGGTGAAGAAGATAGATATATAGAGTTGTTCTTTCAATATAATGTATTAGAACTATGAGTTTCCATTTATTCACATTAGACTCATAAATTCCCCTATGATATTAATGGATTTTAGGAGTAGAGTCTTTAGATACAACCATGAAATTTTGTCATTGTATCTATTGATTATATAGTCATATACACCTAGTGAATGGATGGACACAGAGAATATATAAGTATTGTGATAGTGAAATTATGGAAGGATAAATATTACTTCATGTTTAGATATACTAACTATTGGATCCATCATGTCACATTTTTTGGAAATGTGATAACTACTAATGGTATTTTTGCGGACCCACCATAATAAATGGTAGTTGAGGAATGGCGTATATTCAACGGGTTACAGATAATATGTGGTTTTCTTGGAATAAAAGTCTAATACAAAACTTTTTTGAGAAATTTCTCATATTTTTATAGCCTACTAACTATGTTAATAAGGAAAAGGGTTAAATATGTATGGATGGAACAATGTGAGGTAAGATTGAATGATTTTAAGAAAAGGATAATCACTACAGTTATACAAACATTTCCAAAAGGTGGAGTTTTTTTGATATACAGAGCAGAATTAAATAAAGCCTTGGGTTTTTTTACTTGTGAAAAATGGTAATGGTACAAAATATGGCTCACAATTTTTGATGATCTCTGAGATGAACAACCCAACACAAGATCTGGAGCTAGTGGCTATGATTTTTCTTATCGAAATCTTGCAGGACTACCTTTATGGTGAAAATTGTGAAATATAAACTGATCAAAAGAGACATAATTATATATCTAGAATAAATTATCTCAACATGTGTTATAGTAGATGGTTAGATATAATCTAGGACTGTGATATCTTTATTTAGTATCATCCTGGGATGGTTAAAAGTGTAGCTCGTGATATTAAAAGAAAAGATCTCGTAACTATATTCATAATGTATATTGAGAAGAATAATATCTTTATGGATATGTATTAGATGTATTAGGAAATCATAATAATCGGGAATATGTGATACCTTCCCCAAATTATTTCCCAATCATAAATCCTCAAGAATGACAAGGTGGAAAAAGGGGATGATTCAGAGCTTCGAATGACATTGAATAGTGTAATGGAAGGGAAGATAAATGTTGTCTATATTGTTGATGATGGTGATATTTGGTTTGGAATGGGGTGGTTTGTGCCTTCATCACCTTATATAAAGATGGAGTTATAGGATAATTCACATAGCTCACCTTAATCTATCCATCCTAGAAGAACCATGATGAATTTTGATATCTAAGAACACGTCAGGTGGGAGAACATGAAAAAATATATTTTGGAATATATTTCATGGGGTTCGGTATGTTATTAAGTTAAATTAGAGAAACATTTTTCAAAAGGGATGATGAATCAATTTTCTATACCCATGTTAAAATAGTATTACATCAATTTTGACTTAATAACTTGTTAACCTTCAATATCCAAAGGGAAAAATTTGATAAGGGTTCTGATGGATAAAATTACCAATACCACGCCCTTTATTGATATTCTATAAAATTAAAAACATGAAAATTATTTCACAACAATTGTGAATGAAGTGTTGAGGTGGCATGATGTTCCTCATTTGATACCATCTGATCATAATCCAGGGATCGTATCTAAATGTGGGAGATTCAGTTAACATGCATTTGGTACTAAACTGAATTTCAAAAAAATCCAAGCACCCCCAAACCGATGACCACTCTTAATGGACTATTTAGACACTCCATGATAGGATTAGGGGAAAATAATTGGAAATCAATGGTTGATTATATCATCATCTCTCAATGGTTGAGTAATTATACAATAACACCTTCAACTATAATATTTTGATGGCATCGTATGAAGATCTATAATGGAATAATTAGAGAACTCAATCCTCTTGAGATGATGTTGGAGAACAAATCTACAGAGACTTGATGTTATAAAAGATATAACATAGATGGTTAATTCCCTATTAAAACATGTCCATGATGCATAGATTCATAAAAAAATAAAATATTAAAACCATTGTAGGGACTATAAGATCGATGATGGGGAAAAAATATTCTTTCAAATACCACCATAGAAAAGATTCATGTAATTTGGAATGAAATGGAATATTATACCATGGTACATTTTCCCCTTTGATATCTTTGATCTCATTTGAGTAGTGGACTATAAACATGAATTTCCACCATGTATGTCTCAAGTTCATGATATGTTCCAAGTATCACTTCTGATGATGTACATAACTAACCCCTTGCATGTATAGAATCCAATGGTGGTCAAACTAGAGAATAACCACTCCTATGAAAAACATCTAGTAAAAATATTGGATCAAAGGGCAAAATACCTACTAAAAAAGACAACTCACATTTTAAATGTGTTGTGGAGGAACCATAATTAAAAAGAAGTGACTTGGTAACTGGAGGAAGTAATGAAGGAGGAATACCCTCATCTGTTTATATAAAACAATATTTAATGGGTGAAATTAAAATAAGAAAGAATAATTTAATGACCCAATATTTTATCAATGGAATTTTAAACCTTATTATTAATATCGTATATGGTTTAAAACACATAAATATAATTCATAGACCAATAAAAACATTATTATCATTAATTATAATTTAAAAAAGTGATATTTAAAGAAATTGAAGAATGTTTAATGAATGAATAATATCTTGAACATTATAATATTGACACGACCATTAGGAATAGTATTACATCTGATAAATTAGTAACCTCAATTATGAATTTATAAAAAAATTAGCATCTAATAAATGAAAATATAATATAATTACGTCATAGTATAAGTAAATAAATATTTAAAAATTTATAAATTAACTATTGTTATTTTTGTGAATTCTAAATGTTCATTTACAATATTATAAATAAATTCATGATTAAAAAAAATATTCCTTAAGAAATCTCATAAATTTAAATATTTTTTTATTATGATTAAAATATAATTTTATGAAAGCTTAAATAATTTTTCAATGTTTTTTAAAATTCATTATAATATTAAAATCATTATTTTTAGAGTAAATGAATATTTTACATATAAATTATTTTTCTAATATTTATAAAATTGTTTTCATAAAATAGAGTCCACATTGGAATACTACACATAAAATAAATTTGGGTTATTTTGTTGGATTTTTCTAAAATAGTTGAAATTTTAGAGAATAGTGAAATGTGATAAGTTGTGATAAAAGCTAAATAATTGAATTTTTTATTCACAGGTGATTTTTTAATGATGTAATACCTTAGCATAAAACCCACCTTCATTATTTAGTATTTTCACTAATATGGTTCATCACTACTGATAGTCTTGAGAAGAATAATAATATAATGAATATAATAATAGAAAAAAACCCCTCTCCTCCCTTATAAATTCCCACACTCAACACCACTTCCACAAACACAACCAATAACTTTTAGAATACCCAAATTATACTGCATCTTCTTCCCATGAAAATCCACCAGTTCTAAAATAAATATATTCTTAAAAAAATAAAAAACCATGTACCTTAAGGTGGTTGTCAAGGAGGAAAAATTAAAGAGGTAAAACTCAATTTCATTCTCTTATAAATTTTTTAATTTATTTTCTTTCCTTATTATAACCTTACTTCCCAAATAAAAATATGCATGATAACTAATGTATATTTTTTATAATTTAATGTTATCATATTGACATAAGATCCATAACATAACCCTATCTCCTATACATTTTATTCTAAAAATGAAATTATCGCTTATGATGTGTCAATTTACATCTATTGTGGACGAGGTGTTTTTATATACCATTACCAATATAAAATATGGTAAAAACAAATATTATCGTTAGATAAGAGTATATTATACAATTTATATTATAAATAATGTTGTGTTAACAATATAAAAAATTATATTAAATTAAATTATATAAGGTTGTGATGTTCTAATTAAATAGCCAAAATAAATTAAATCATTCTAATTAAGATTTCATCTAATGAATCATCCTCGTATTATATAACGAAATGTTATATAATATCAATTGAAGTTATTAATACCTATTAATAATATATAATTTCAATTCATGATAATTATTCCCATTTTACATAAACACCCATACTTATATTCAAGTGAAGTGATCATGTAAACCATGAAAAAGAAAACTCCCAAAACAATGAAATTGAATAATATAACCCACAAAATGGCCCTAAATAAACATAATAAAATTATAATAAATAAAATGCATGTATAATTGGTTATGGATATAGTATTTAATGAATTAAATTTTTCTATATTGGATATTAAATTGAATAAACCATTCATACTTAAGAAAAGGGCATTCTACAAACCAACTCATTTTCATGGGGATTATCCTCATTCAGGCAATATTTTAGTTTATAAATTATTCTAATATTCTAAAATATAATTTCACAGTCATACCCATTTTATTTGTTGTATAAATCTTTTTTCAATATGATTCTGTGACAAATAAAATGATTTTCTTAAATAACAATTCTTTCCAAAACACATTTTATCCCCCCTGAATTGTACATTCTTCACTCAAGAATGATGAATAATATTCCAAATATAATTTTACCATTTCATCCATGAATTCCATGATTATTAATGATTGTGGATATCAATATGAAACCCAATCTTTTACATGTGTCACTTCATGATTTTTATTGATATACTCCGTATGTGGCATGCATGGTTATGTAAATTTTATGATATGACAAGTGCACCTGGAATTATATAGCACTCTAATGAATTGGGTTATGTGATATATATCATGAGATAATATTAAATATGCATGAACATGATGCCATCATTTTTCTGAATAATGATGTTATGATTATTCAAATACATTATGTGTGCATATGATGTTATCTTTGTTTACAAAATTGTGTTGCATTTGAACACTAAGACACGATATGGAATATTTTTTTCATTCCACATTCTATTACAATATATCATTATTCATTATATGATTCTGATGGTTATCCAATGATTATATTATTTTCATGATGATTATTCTCACTCATGTAATATTGATTCATGTCTATGTATATCCTCTTACTGAGATTTTAGCTCCCCCCATTCTTTGGTGTATATCCATAGGTGGCTACAAGTACCAATGAGATCATGAGATGAAATTGGATACATAAGATGATCGTAAATAAAGTATATTGTTTAACTATTCATATGTTATGTATGTTTTTAATTTACTGATGATATTATACCTTTGGATTATAATGTTGTAATAGTTTTATGTTTATTATCTCTAAATAAAAGTAATATTGATGGATGAAATGTACTATTGTTATAGTTTTAATTAGAGAACAATTTAGTTAATTTGGGAATTAGGATTAATGAATATTAGTGGAAAACTATCAGTATGATACTTTGATTATATAATCACATAAGAAGCTTTATTTTAGAGAAATTATAAACCTAGGGAACCAACAAGATTATCCTTTAGAGGTAGTTTAATGGAAAAATAAATTATCTATTAATGATCTATTTTATATTTTTTTAAATGATGGTAACCTAGGGAAACCATGCTAAAAACCCAGGTTATGGAATGTTATTTAATTTAGCAAATTATATACCCAATGAAATAAATGATGGAGTTAAAAAAATCATGGTGATGCTTACCCAACTATCACATTACATGATAAATAAACTGAATAATGTGGAATATATTCCTTTACCTAAGAGCGAGAAACTAGCTGTTAAATAATATATGTTTCAATGGAAATTTATATATAGAGGATCTTATGTTCCACCTATTTAGAAATAATGGGATAAGTCAATGGAGATGAACTTTTCTATGCTATAGTATTCTGAAAATGAAAATAGGACTTTCAATGTTTAACATTTAGATGGAACGGCTGATCAATGGTCAGTGTTGATTGAGACCACCAAGCAGATGTATAAAATTGGAGAGTTGGAGTCAGAAGACATTAAGAAAATATTTCATAAAAAGTATTTCCTTCAAAATTTCATTACAATTAAAGAGATAAAATTCATATAGATGAAGTAAAAGGAATGTAAATCTATCACAAATTAAAAATAAATTTCTACTAGGCATTCATTGTATGCCTTGTTTTTTGATATCAAAATTGATAGAAAAATTTATATATCATTTAGTGATTTAAGAAAACACCATCCAAAGACTCTATATATTATTGACATTGGGAGTTAGGAAAATGTATCTCGATGTGATCTCAAGGTGGAGATAGGGTTTTAATAATGTCCCATTTTCTTTGGAGATAAGTAAAAAATAACATGCTTCATATAGAAGGATCTAATGAAGAAAATGGAAATAATGATCAAATACTCACATGTCAAAAATATGGGAAGAATCACTATTAAAATTACATAAATGGATCATAAAAATTCATCATGGGTGGTAGGGAACACCACTGAGACAATTAATGTCCGAGAAACACAACGAATATTGCCAATGTGAGGGACGAATGAAGAGGGCCACCAATCATTCAATGCTTCAACTCTAAGGAAAAATGGTTCAATTAAATCCAATGAAATATAACTAAATTACTTGTGGTTAAATAGTATCAATGGCCTCCAATGACAAAAGGCGTGGGAAATTATAATCCATAATTACTGATGATATAGATAAATGAAATAATTTTGTACAATGTAAACATCATATTCAATGAATAATGGAAAATGTCTTAATTTGTTCCTCTTAGACACATTTCTTTATATATTGTATGTTTTCTAGACATGTTGAATCGAATCCCTGGTCCCTTCATGTGTATATATTTGTAAAAAAACCATGTGGTGTGAAAATTGAAACACATGTGTTGGACTCTTCTCCATTTTTCTCATGTGGTAAGATTCTTCTAGTGAATATCACTATAATTCCCTTGGTGGAATTTAAGGCTATAATGGGAATGGAGTGGATACCATTAAATATATCACGTATAAACTATTGGGAAAAAGATATTATTTTTAAAATTATTAATCTTCCCATGCTAGTCTATAAATTCTTGGAATTCCATATGTATACATGGAAAAATCGATCAATTGTGTGGGGTTTGATACCTTGTAAGGAATCAAACATGGCTCAAATGGTTGAGTTAAAGGAAGGAATCAACTTAAATGAAATTACCATTATGAGGGAATACAATAATGTATTTACTAATGAGATACCATGAATGTACTTAGATCTTTAGGTATATTTCTCAATAGAAATAATACACAGAGCTACTCATATATCATCATATTTCTATATAATGGATATTGTTGAAAATGATGTGTTAAAGAAGAAGCTGCATGAAAATTTGAGAAAATTCATCACATACAATAGAAAATTTTATTTGGGGTGTGAAAATTATATTTCTAAACAAAAAGGTTGGATTAATGTTGCAATGAATCGATTCTAAGGAACTCATCATGATCACAGTAATGAACATGTATCCAATTCCAAGGATTAATGATTTTTTTGATCAACTACAAGGAGATCAATACTTCTAATAGGTGGATCATCATTTTAGATATGATCAACATAAGATAATGGAATAATAATTCCATAAGACTATTTCAACATAAGTTATATTCCCTATTATATTATATTGATTCACTTTGGACTTACTAATTCCCCTTCAATCTTCATGCCTTTTATTAATAGAGTATTTAGATTCTATATTGGAAAAATATTTGGTGTTATTTATATAAACTATTCTCATAAAATATAGTTGATTTGTGGAAATTATTAAAAATATAAGGATACTATTGTCATCATTTTGAATGGATAAATTGAATTCCATGTTCAATAAGTGTGGTTTTGGATTCATCATGTCACATTCATGGGAAATATGATCAAAAGTAAGTGAATTTTCGTTGAACCTTAAAAAAATCCAATTGATGAATGGACTAGGCCCACTAATGTTTCATAGAGTCCATAGTTTTCAGGATTATAAGGGTTATAATGATATTTTTAGATATTTCTTAATATAATCATTCCTTATTACTAATTTTACAAGGAACAAGGTAGTGTTAATTTTTAGGGAAGAATTTGATGAATGTTTGAAGGATCCAAAAAAGCATCTAATCACTAAAACCGTACTCACATTATTAATAAGTGAAGAATGTTTTTTCATATAACATGTTTATTAAAATAAAATTCTTGGTTTGTGTACTCATGATGAATGAAAAATTAATATCATGTGCCTCTCGACACTTGATGATCAAGGATAAGAACTTCCTGATTCATGATCTGGTGATATTAGGTATGAATTGTTTCCTTCACAATCTGGAGGCTCTGCATCTATGGTGAAATGTGTGACATATATAAAAATAAAAACAACATAAATTTTCATGATCTTAAAATGATATCAATATGATTTTAATGATACTATTATAAGTAATCCTTGACTATTATTTCTCTAGTAACATTCATAATCGTAAGGAAGGAACGGTAGCTGATTCCCTTAGAAGTAAATAACATACTACAATATCCATGATGGATATCAATAAATATCATATATTTATGAATATAAAATGTATTTATTTTGAAACTATAATGTTTGTGATTAAATACAACCATTCCAGATTGATTTCACAACTATCAATCCATTATAAGATCATGAAGGCATATATCAATTATCATAAGAATCAAAAGAAGGTGAATGTAGTAAAAGAATGGAACATGTAATATTTACATATCGATGTTATTGGATTGATTCGGTTTATAATGGAGATGTTTTTTCTTTTATAACCAAACATAATTTATTTATTGGATAATTCATATATCTCAGCATTCTCGATCAATCTTTGCATCACTAAGATGCACCTTTATCATTGAGAACACATTCTGTGGGATAACATAAAGAAAGAGATTAAAAAATAAATCTCATGGTGTTTGGTATTTCATCAATTTAAAGGAGGTAAATAAAATTTCAAGTGTATGATGTATCCATTGCCTATACCCATGTGAAAATGTGATAATGTCACAATTTACTTATTCCTGGGCCTCCTGAAGACATCCAAAGGAATCCATAAGATATGGGTTGTGGTGGATCGTCTCACCAAGACAATTCATTTTATTTCTATTTGAGAATATTTCCCTCTTGAAAAAAATGTATTTATATATGTTAAAAATTTATTGAGGCTACATGGGTTTCACTTTTTATTTTCTATTATTGTGATCAAAGGTTCAAATATGAAATATTGAGAAGCATTCAATATTCTTGGACTATGAAATAGAATTTCAAAATGGCCTATCCCCTCCAAACTATTGACAAATTTGAAATGAATATTCAGACACTCAATGATATGATAAGAGAATTCTCAATGGAATAAAAACCATTATGGTGTTAGTATATCTAATTGGTTTAGTTCTCATATAATATCAACTTACACTCTAGTATGCAGATGTCTCAATGTGAAGATCTATATGTAAAGTAATGTATATTTCCAACCTATGGGGTTCATGTTAGTAAATGAGTGCTACATGGACATGATCTTTTGAAAAATATAACAGACAAGGATAAATCCTTCCAACATAATATCAAAGAATCTGATATTAGGGAAACATATATGATGATAAAAATTAAAGGGACATGGACTTCAATGTTAAAAACATTGTGTTCATTCAAATATTACCATGAAAAAGAGTGATGTGGTTTAGAATGAATGGGAAGCTTGGGAAAAAGTACATTGGCCCTTTTGAGATCGTTGAAGGCATAGGAGTAGTGGACTATCATATTTCACCTCCACTATGTATGGATTATGTTCACAGTATAACATAAATCGCCCTTAAGGGCGGTCTTTTAGCAGTGGTTTACAAAACTGCCGCGAAACTATTTCTTAAAAGGGTTTCATGGTAGTTTATTAAACACCACTGCTCAACCAATTTCATTTTTAAAAGTCCAGACACCCCCCTACCCAAGACGACCCCCAACCCCCCCCCCCCCCCCCCAAACTCACCTTCTCCCCCTTCCCTCGTCGAGCCACAAACCTAGGTCTGCTCCCCTCCCTTGCCACCAGTAACCTCGCAGCCCATCGCCGCTGACCCCCCTTCTCCCCCCGACACCAGAGATGTCGCATTCTACCCATGACGCTGTCAGGTTCCAACCCTAGGTCATCTCCCCTCCCCTAACACCAGTGTTTTTCATAGTGGTAGGTATGATGTTTCTTGTTTTTTTATTCTTTGGACGTCTGTATATTAGCCTTTTCATCTAGGATAATGTTTCTGATTTTTCATGTATATGGGATATTGTTTTTCATTTTATGTCAGGATTATTTGATGGTTGGGTTTGTGATTTTTTTGATAAATTTTATTATGTTATACTCTTCTTGGTTCTTTTACTTTTAAGAAAACTGTTTATTTTTTTTCATGGATGCCTGATATACAGATCGATCATACCGGATTTTTAGGTGGAGTCTATGATGTGGTTATTTATATTTTGATGTAAAAACCATTCTCATTAGTTTCATTTTAATGACCTAGATCATGTTTCAATCCTATGGTGATTAGGATCCCCTTCAATCCTTGTTGTTAGCTTGGTCGGTTGGTGGGTTCGATCAACTCGAGTCAGTTCAGGGAAATTGCCAATTTACTCTAAATATTTTTTTCTCATTGTTATCTATTTCAGGGATATAAATATTTGAGAGTAATTACTTCTTATTGGTATATTTTTAGTATCCTATAAACATAAAAAGATAATACCACTTATTAATACATATAAATAAATAAATATAAAATGTTTCTATGTAACTACTTCCTCCACTAAATTTTTGTTCATATTAATTAGTGCTCTAATTATACTAAATTCTCTGTTTTTGATATCACATGTAATAAACTGAATTCAATATGAAATCATTTATTATCTTACTTAAATCTTGGAAAACTTTTTTTATTTCATAATAATCCCATTTTTATATAAATCAAGATTCAACAACTGACTTTACTTCAGTATGAAACTTCTAGATAATGTTTTGTTGAAAAAAAGTGGTTTCTTAACACCACTTACTGATTTAGGAAAAGACGTGACATGTTTTTGTCATATTTTATATGAAATGAGACATGAAATAATTATTAAATCTCATATTTCATTCATTTTTTGGATTTAATCAGATCTTCCTTTAGTGAAATAACATGTACTTTATTATCACATCTACCCCATGGATCATATCTCCCCATAAATATTTGGCCACTTAAATCAATGGTTAGAATTATTTAATTTAATTGGTGGGGGGATACTCCTACTTTCTTAAGTTGATTAATTTTGTTGGAAATTGTTCACTCACTGAAATCTGTAAATTTAATTCTATTCCTTTGTGGTGGTAATACATTAGATGACACCACTAGTAAAAATTTCTTCACCAATGTTAAATTTAAAATCATCTATGTCCTAGTTATTAGGCTTCAACCAAGTTGTGGGAGTAATCTTAATTTTTTATATTTACTCCATTAATGAACTATGAACCATCCATGAACTCTATGTTATTCTTATGTTTCTATTCATGGCTAATTACACCAGTCTTATTCTCATGCTTCGTAGTTTTGTAAATGAGACCACATAAACTTATTTCTTACAATCCTTCCATAAATTCCATCAAGAAAACATTTATCATTTCAATATAGGGTGAATCCAATAAATTAATGCTCCTTTATTTCATATGTGAGATAGATTCCCCCATTTTCATCATCCTCAAAATTTAATGCTCCTTTAGTTAAAATTTTATTTTTCAGAGGGTTTAGATTCATATTTACATTGCTTGTTTATTATGTTTTATACATCAATGTTATAAAAAGTACTCAATTTACCTATAATTACATCATAAATGATAGGGAGATAAATTTTTTCATTTACAATCAACTATCATCAATATATAGAAACCATCAATTATTTCCAAATTCCCACAGGGGTACATTTCTCGTGTAAGTGTTATGAAAATTTATGCCATACATATTCAATATAGGGGGTCAAAATTTAATATCATGTATTGTAGGGATTCAAAATAACAAAACCCAAATTGGTTAAGTGAATTAAAGTATTGATTAAATTAGAATCAATATGTTGAACTATAACTAATCATGAAAAAACCATGTTAAAATGTATATTGTCTAAGAAAATACTCACTATCTTCTAGTTTCTTCAAGTGATTTTTTAATCACATGTGTATAAGCATACACATGAATGAACATATGTACTTTGGTTTTATAGGGGATGATTTACCATATGTATTTACATAGGATAACCTTAAGTAACTTATTTATATATATTTTTCAACTATTATATATGAATCTCTTTCCCTATTTAGTAATAGTTATGCATTTTTATTTTTTTAATATTTTGTAGGCACATTGTGATCTACATGGATAAATGTGGATCAAATTACTGAGGAACACACTTCGGTATATTACAGGTTTGAAAGAGTTTTTAGATATTTTAATTTCTAATCGATCCATTTAAGGGAGAATAAGATGTCCATGTTTTAAATGAAATTTTATAATATTGTTGAAGAGAGATTAATTTTATGAATATTTAATATTTAAGTATTTCCCAGTTCAATATTTGTGTTAGATTTGGCATAGAGGATAGAATGTTACTGAAAGGTTGGGCATAGAGGTCAATCCACAGAATGACCTCCCAAATTCGTCAACAATGGAACATGAAATAACAAACCTTATAAATGATGTATTTGGAACTACAAGGGACCACCATCAACCAAAAAACAAATTAGAACAAACATATGAGTGTGCTAAAAATAGCAACGAGACATGTGATGTTTTTGAGACTGTAGTACAACCATATCAAGATTGTTACATATCTGTGGATCATCCTATTGATTCTGTGGAGACTAATGTAATATAAAACTTCACTGAGGAAAATATGTTTCATGATTTTGTTGACGATGGATATCAAGAGTTGTACAGTGGATGTTTGAAACATTCTAAACATTATTGTATATTGAAGTTGTACCATATCAAATGTCTATGTGGAATTACAAATAAAGAAATGTCAATGATATTGGAATTTTTGCATGATGCATTTCCTGATGCAAACATCCCTGAGTATTTTTATGATATGAAAAAATTCTTTAACAGGCTTGGTCTGAATTATAGAAAAATACATGCATTTCCCAATGATTGTATTCTTTATTAGTGAGATGATTCATGTAGATAGGATTGTAAAAAATGGTCTTCTTCTAGATGGAAGTCAATGGGTGATGTTAGAAGTCTAAATCAACATACATTCATGAAGAAGAATAAAATGAACCCATGTGAAAATGTTTCTCATTACATTCCATTAAATCCTCGATTGCAAAGATTATTCATATCATCGAAATCCATCGAACACATGATGGGTCACTCTGTAGATAATAACAATGATGGGTTAATGAGACATACATGAGATTCACAATCGTTGATGAATTTTAATTTATTACATCCAGTTTTCTCAGCTAATCCGTGGAATGTTTAATTGGGATTGGATACTGAATGATTCAACCCATTTGGGACTTTGAGTACCAGTTATAGCATTTGTCCTGTTGTTTTGGTCCCTTACAATATGCCTATGTGGATGTGTATGCAACAATAGTCTTTTTTCATTTCAATGATTATTCATAGAAAACGAATTCCTGGAAATGATATTGATATATACTTTCAGCCATTTATTGATGAATTATTGGAGTTATGGAGAAACGGTGTTGAGACATTTGATACTTCTTCTAAGACAATGTTCAAAATGAATGCAGCTTTAATGTGAAAAATTAGTGACTTACCTAGTCATTGGAATATATCAGTTTGGAATAGGTACACGATTTTTTCTTGCACTACTTGTAACTTTGATTTTGATCCCAAACAGCTACCTCATAGTGGAAAATGGTTCTTCTTATGCCATTAATGATTTCTCGATGAATCTCATAGATTTCGATTAAACAGATCAAAATTTAACAGTTTCATTGATCGTAGACCACCTCAAAAATGACTAACTAGTTCTGAAATATTGACATAACATGGAAATGATGAAACAGAATTTGGGAAGGTTCACCATTAGAATGATATCATGAAACTAGTTGGAAGTGCATCCTCAAGAGAAATTGGAATGGAACAATGGATGAAAAAAATTATATTTTTCAAACTTCGGTATTGGGAATTTAATTTGTTGTGGAATAATATTAATATGATGAATATTTTTAAGAATGTATATGAAAATTTGATTTTCACATTGCTTAATTATCATGGAAAGTTGAAGGATCTTCTTAATTCTCACAAAGACATTCATGTAATGAACATAAAACGTGATCTCAGGCCAAATGAGAATGAAAAGTATCCTCCAGAAATTTTGGCAATGAAAAGTAATGATAATGATACATTCCATCGAATTTTGAAGAATGTTAAGGTATCTGATTGGTATTCTAGTAAAATCTTGAGGTGTGTTTACGTGAATAATTATACGTCATAAGGATTGAAAAGTCACGATTCACATATTTTGTTACAACAGTTACAACCATTGGCATTACATACATTATTACTTGAAAAACTTACACCTGTTGTACTCCCATTCTGCACATTTTTCAGAAAACTATGTGAACAATATCTACATCCATTTCGTTTTTACACCCTCTAGGAGAGGAATTTATTGACCCTTTGTGCAATGGATATAATCTTTCCTCCATAATTTTTTACTGTAATGATGCATTTAACTATTTATTTGGCTGAGGATGCTAAATTAGGAGGCATCGTTCATTATAGATGGATGTATCCTATTGAAAGGTACTTTATTTAATTGTTTTCCAATTATGTTAAAAATGTTTGGAACATAATTAAATGCATATTTATGTTGATTTTATTTTACAGATAGCTTTGGTCATATTAAATCATACGTGAGAAATAAATCTCAACCAAAAGGCTCTATTGCTGAAGGATATTTGGCTCAGGAGTGTCTTAACTATTGTTCTAGATACATGGGTGATATTGGGACAATATTTAATCAAGTTGGAATTATTGATGACACATCGACTCAATCTCAAATACATCAAAAATCAAAAATATTTCTTGTTATTGGCTGATCAGTTGGGAGGACCGCAAATGTGACACTAACAGAATTTGAATTATTATAGGTACATAGATATGTGTTTCTGAATAGTGAAATTGAAAATCCACTTATTGATGATTTTAGGATACAAAAAAAGAGTTGAATGAGAGGCCGAACACGAAATGAGAATGATATAACAAAATTTGTTAATAAATAGCTTATAGAATGGTTTTCATGATGTGTATGTTTATAAATATTTCCATAAATACGAATATTAGTTTGACACATATATTTTGTAAATATAATAAAATATATTATTTTAGATCATGAATACTGTTACTTGAGTAGAGGTGTCAGAATATTTGACGTTTCTTGCACGAGGTCCTCTAAATCATGTTTGAATGTTTGACTATTACAACGTGAATGACTTTAGATTTCGTACAGTCAATCGAGAACATGGTTTGAAAACACAAAATAGTAGTATATTTAAATTTGATGAATAGGAATACTATGTATAGTAGAATTATATTATTTAATTAAACTTCCACATACATTTTTTTGTTGTTTTATTCAAATTAAATCAGGTTGATATTATCTGAGGTGTTAAAAGAGATTCATTGCAATTTAATTCTGTGTACATCTCTCGCTTGATGGATGTTGGTGATCATGAACTGCCTAATCCATATATCTTATCATCGTAAGAAAAAATGGTATTTTATGTGAATGATGTTTTCGATGAAGGGTGGAGTGTATTTTCTCACGTATTACATAGAGATTTGTATCATATGGGTGATGAAGTGGGATATTTGATATCTGAAATTGAATCTCGTCAAAATTAAGAAGTAGAATTATTTTTCCATCATGATATAGGAAATTTTAGTCTACCAATGATAAAAGAAGTGGATGATGTAATAGAGTTAGAAGCAGACATGATTGTAGGGGAAAATTATTGTATGCATATTAATTGTTTCATTCAGCAACCACTAATTTCATTTGTACAGTCATTAATTATCATTGTTTTTTAAATTATTATTGTTAGTACTGAGAATCTATTATTATATATAAATTTTTTTCTGCATAATTTTATTGAAATATATCTTATGAAATTAATTTTTTATGATTAAATGAAACGAATTACAAGGAGGAAGCGTTACACGGTTTCATCCACTACTGCGACATATGATGATCTATAGATCTCCCTCCCTACGGCATCTGAGCCACCAGTTGCATGCCCCTGCAACATCACCCCCGTGCACCATTTCTTACACCCTCTTTGAGCATTCCTTTAGATGCTGATTCATTAACTCGCTCTTCAGAAGCCTCATCACTCGAGCGGTGGTGCGCCACTTCTAATTCATCACAGACATACTCGAGGGTCACTGTTATAGGTGAAAATTTTATTAAAAATAAATTTATTTCATTTTTTTATACTAAATGTTTTTCCATTAAAGATGAAAATTTTCAACATTGGAGAAAAATATAAGAAGTTCAGATCTGTAGAATATGAATGGAGTGAAGATAATTTCCCATTTGAATCCTATGGGGTCCCTACAGATGACTCCATGGGATTACTTGGCCAAATTTTAGGCCAGCTGGCAGGGAATGCCATTTTGATTCCTATTTCTTATAATGATTGGATACATATGACTCCAATTTGGAGAAATGATTTTTTTGATTCCCAAATAATTTTAATTTTAATACATAATGGTGTAATTTAATGTCATGTTATTAATATGTTCAAAATGAATTTCTGTATATAGATGTTTTCCAGTTTACTATTGCTGATGTGATTTCACCAATCTGGACGTTGAAAAATCTTGGTAAGAAATGGAAAGAATTCGAATGGATATTGTGGGGTGAAGTCAATGGTACTTTATTGAATGTCAAACAAATGAATGAGAAGCTCCCTAATGGGGTACCCAAAGTACAGTGGAAAGTTTTCGTTGACAGACATCATGATGAGAAGTAGATGGTATTTTGTTATATATTATTTTATTAACCCCATTTTACATTTATACATGTATATAAAGAGGATATGAAATTGAATACATTACTTTTAAATTTCACTTTTTTTATTTCTGGATCTCTCAAGAAAGAATGCATCAAGCTGGGCTAAGCAAGTCATCCCTCACACAGTGGGGTCAAAAATCTTTTCTTGGAACTGATCGACAATGGTTATCTTTTCATTAGTTTAATTATTTATAAGTGGAATATTATATATTTAATATATTAAATTGTTGATTTATCTGTGTTTAATGGTATCACAGAGTTTAGTGCATGAAGAATCCCGAACTGAAGTGTGGTGTGATGTTCACAAAACATAAGATTGATGTTTTGTAAATGATCCTACCAAAGAAGTTGGTGTATGAACTCATTTATTCATTATAGTAACATAATATCAGTTTTTTTACAATGTAAATATATATTGATATTTGATTTATAGGTAAAAATTAATGAACTATGAGATATCAATCCTAGGCAGTCCTACTCAATCTCCCAGGATGACCTGGTTACTAATGTCCCTAGGAAGGTGCATCCTGGAAGAGTGTGTGGGATGGGTTTGGGACTCGTACAATCTGAGGTTTTTGGATGGCCACTAGAGATTGAAATTCGATCTACTCCTGTTTGTATAAAGTCCATACCCGGATATGTTCAGAGAGAGATAGTTTCTCTATGAAACGCATTTCAAAAATAGGTGGATCAGATATCCTCTTTGCAGAAAGCATTGACTGATATATGTAAGCAGATGAGCAGATATTCCCCCGGTGGTACTATATCGACTAGTGGGGAGCAGGAAAATCAAATATATTCAAAATCTTTTAGAATGAAAAAATTAATTAGTTTTATGATTAAATATAAATATGCAACACTGTTTAATTTTCAATATAATATTCTTATAGGTGGTAGGAGGAAGTGGATATGGAGGTGGACAGGGTGACGATATGTGTTCAGCATCAGACATTGATTAGTTGTATTTTTGATATGTTGGAGGTGGAGAGGGTGACTATATGTGTTCATCGTCAGTTTGTTTATGTACCATGTGTGGAACATAGTTTCCACCAAACATTTTCATGTCCTTACATTATCTTCATTTTTCATGTCTTCTTTTATGTATTTTATTGATTTCTGATGTTTCCTTTTATGTCTTGATTTCTTGAGTGTGTTATGCACCATATATGTTGACTCTTTATTATGATGATTCATTTATGATGATTCATTTTTCCTAAATTTAGAAGGTTTGTCGGCCCCTGGCGAACATCCCACATAAAAGCACTATAGACTAGTTATGGGGATGTCAGTCCTATAATGTGGATTTACAGAAGGAATTTCATAGATTATAGGGACATTAGTAATTTTTTTTTGATAAAATGAGAGGCATTATAACCAGCCTTCCATACCAAAACTCCTTGAATACTCAATGAAAGAAATTGATGTTTAATTGATTATGTGAGGAATCATGAATCCCATTTCATATTTAGGACACAATAGCCTACATCAATCCCCTACCAAAGCATTAACAGAACCAACCATTCTCTTTCCATCAAATTTACCATAGTGAATAATAGAGAAAAAATTAGTATATGGGAAGAGGGAAACGAACCTAAAACTGTTAATGGTTGGTATCCCATGATCGAGGATAAAATATAATGAAAAGGGTCCTGAATTCCACTTAGGGATAAACTTGGGTCATCTAAGAATTGATATATATATGATGGAAGAATGTGGGGGATTATGGGTGTTTTAGAATATATAGGTGGTCAAGAAAATAGATTACCATGGTGCAGCCCGATACAAAATTCCAGAGAAATACTAACAAGGGAGGGGTCTATGGACTAATGGGAAGGAGAATTTCATAATGAGGTCGGTCAAGGCATCCTATGAGAATTGCAGTTTTATCTATGATGAAGATACGATAAAATAATAGAAGGGGTCATTATATATTCTAGAGATCTATTTCAGAGTGCACAACTAGGAAGGGGGTCTTATTAAACAATCCAAATCCATGATTCCACTACACCTAATTTGATAAATCTCTAAGCCCCACCCCATCCAAAAAAAATCTCCCTCAGACACCATAATACAACCAAGGTTAAAATTCCTAATCCATGACCAAAATTGAAGAATAATCCAAACTCTCCCTCGAGCCGTATTGTCGTACTATACCAATCCACACCATAGAACTCCATGGTCTATGTTGTGACCCTTCTCCACAATGTAGCAATGAAAAAATGGGTGTATCAAAAAATCCTCTCTAGACCCACCCCCCCCCCCCACACACACACACCCCAACAAACCTATCCACACCTTAGTGTCACTCTTTATGGTGAAAATGATCTCTTATGCAGTTCAATCCCAAGAAAAAATAGTTATTACCTTAAAATTACAGTGAAACTAAAGTAAAAACTCTCATGAATTATTAAAATATAAAAATATTAACCAAGATGTTACGATTCTCCTCATTACATGACTTTTTTACCTTTGAGAAGACATGTGGGAAAAAAGATTCACTAGAATTACCATCTTCTGCATCCCGATGAAATTGACTGAATAGTCCCATCCGGTTCAACTATTTCATGGTTTCTAAAATTTCATATTGTGGAACATTCCTAATAAGTGCATTAGTTGTGTAAATCCTCTCTTCCCTAGGGTGTAAGAAATTTAAAAATTGAATGACTAAAGGTACTCTACCCACCACCTCTATCTGATATTCATGTACTTCTAAGAAAATATATTTCTCAAAGTATTATGATAAAAATTGATCATGAAAATCTCTCTAAATTATTTTTTCTCCAACACATAAGCACATGAATATATGAAGAAATTATCATACTCATTATAGGGGTAATTTTCTTCTTGTGGATAGTGTTGAACATATTTGTAGGCTACAAAACGATGTTTGGTATTTTATTAAAATACATTGCTCACACCACTTGTCATGTTTTTATTAAATATGAATCAAAATTCCATTAGTTGTGCTTAGTTAGGAAAATATTTTGATTTTGACTGTAGTATTTATTATAACTATCTTTTGATATTATTGGAATGGTTTTTTTTAGGGCCCTTGTATAGAAGCTGTAGAAACATGTTATTTTTTTTTTGTAAATATGTTTTTAGTGGCGGTTTTAACCATCGTTAACCGTAACCGGAATAGTTATCCATGGTTGAAACCACCATTAAATGTTGGTGTTTTTCTATTAGAGGTGGTTTTAACCGCGGCTAAATATAACTGGAATACATAGCGGTGGTTTTAAGCACCGCTAAATGTCATAATATTTCTATTATCGGTAGTTATAACTGCCGCTACCGTATTAAATTTTTCAGAGGATATAACCGTAGCTAAAAATTACCATCTTCCACATGTAGTTCGCAGAGGTTATGTATCTTTAGTGGCCATTTTAACCGCTACTAAAAAAGGTGAGGCCCTTCCCCAGAAAAATCACCGCGAAAAAACATCATAACCGCCATAAACGGTGCAAACTACAACGGTTCCTATAAACCGCTGCTAAATGGCATTAACCGTTGATAATAGTATCTCGACACACAATTGAGCAGTGGCTTTCTGAAACTGCTGTAAAAGTATATAGCGGTTGTTAAAACCACCGCCATACCCAAAAATAACCACCACAAACTTTAAATTTTCCTGTAGTGTCATGACATTTCTTATGTGACACTTCTGAGTAAGTAAAAACATATCCACTCACATGTATTAAATCCGGAGGTGGTAAAACATGAGAGTGACGTACCATATGATGAGTAGTTGGTTAATATCATGGACCATAGAAAATAATTACAGTGATAAAAGACAACCGATCATGTTAAAAAGATGTGGAGGAATTATATGTGTAAATAAGAAATATAGGAATTAGAGGATGAAATGAAGGACAAATTCCCTCACCTTTTTTGTAAAATGAAATTTCAATTGAGAAATTTCAAAAGGGGTGATGAATGTAATGACCCAAATATTTTTCAGTAGAATGTTTTTCAATCATAAAAATATGTGATATGGTATAAATTAATTTCCTAGTGTATATATCCTAATAGAATTATTATTCTAAAAAATAAATAATGAAAAAATTGATATTTATCGAAATTATGAAACCTATTATATTGAAATAGAAACATGACCCATTGAATAATAACATGATCATTTGGAATAATAGTCTATCCAATAAAATATTAACCTTACTTATGAAAGAATAAATAAAATATTGGATTTTTATGAATGAAAATTTTAAATAATTATATCATATTATATGTAGGTAATTTTTTTACAAATTTTACATTATGTTTTGGATTTTGTATAAAATATAAATATTTATTTACAATTTTATAATTAATATAATTATTTGAAAGAAAATTTTTTCCCATTCAATTTATTCAATTTTTTTTATATTTATAATATAATCTTATGAGTCTTTAATTAATTTTTCAATGTGTCATAAAATCGATTATAATAATAAAATTGGAATTTTTTGAATAAATAATAATTTTCATTAATTATTAAAAATTTCATATTTAGAAAACTATTTTCATAATATGTACTCAATTTTATATTCTACTTATTAAAAAGTTGTATTGTTGAATTTTGGGATTTTTCTAAATTAGTTTAATTTTTCATGAACAGTGAAATATGATAATTTACAATGTAATTAAATATATAAATTTGTGAATCATGGATTATGTATGGATGATGTGAGCCCTTAATACCATAATATAAATAATTATTTAATATATATATTTATATGGTCAATACTATTGATAGTCGTGATCCAAAATAATTAAATAATAAAATAATAATAATAAAACATGCATATCCCCCCTTATAAATACCACCAATCAACACCTATTCTCCTAACACCTCTAAAATGATGAATCTTTTAAAAATTATTAACAATCCTTTTACCAAGGTTCTCTCCCATGTTATGGATATTTTGGTCTCAACAAAAAAACTAAACCATGTTCCTTCAGGTGGTTCTTAATGAGAATAAATTCTAGTGGTAAAACCCTCTTTCATTCACTTTTAATTTCTATTAATTCTCATTCATTTATTTTCATCTCATTTTTTACTATAAACAAAACTAAATGGTAACTAAAATAAATTATATATAATTTAATGTTATGATGTTAATGTTGTGATAATCATGAAACCCCTTCTCATCTTCCTTTTATTCTGAAAATGATATCATCGTTTGTAATGTATCGATTAACCGCTATCATGGTTGATGAGTTTTCAATTTACATTACCGTATTCAATTCTGATCATAAAAATCGATTTTGGTTAAATAATATTTTATTAGACATAATATAAGTTATATAATATTTCCTAAAAAATAAAAAAAATATTAATTAATATAATATAAGTTATTGATGATCGTAAAAATACATAAAATAAATTAAATCATTTTCATTATTGTTTTTATAATTAGTTATCCTCGTAAAATATAAAAAAATTATATATAGTATTATTAAAACATATTTAATACCATTTATTATATATAATTTCTATTCTTAAGAGTTATTCTCATTTTACATAAACATCCATTAATGTATTCAAGTGAACCGATTAGGAAAACCAACATAAATAACACTCTAGGAATGATGATATTGAACTATAAAACACACCCAAATATACATAAATGTAAATAATAAAAAAATAATAAATAAAAAAATGTAAAATTAGTTCATGATTTATTAATTAAATAAAATTCTTTTATTACTGAAGATATTTATGTTAATAAAGCATTCAGACATATGGTAAGGTGATTCTCGAACCGAACCCCTTATCTTTGGGTTACTCCCCTTTCATGTAATACTTCAGTGTTTATATTCTATTAATATTACAGAAATATAATTCAATTTTTATTACCTTTTAATTTTTTATATTCATATTTCCAATATTATTCAATCACAAATAAAACTATATATAAAAATAAATATTCATTCCTAAAAACATTAGGAATTTTCTTGAGTTGTTTCATATTCACTGAGGAATGATGAATCTTATATTTTTTTTATTTTAGTTTCCCCTTTATATTGATGAGTTATTGGATCATTATGAAACCCATTATTTTAAAATTGTTAAATAATAACTTTGATTGATATACACTCAATGTGGCATGCATGATTGTGAAAATATTATGATGTGATGGGTGCCGCTAAAATTATATGGTGCTCCAATACAATGGGTAATGTGATATATCTTATTAGATAAAGTGAAATATGTGTGAAAATCATTATATCTTAGTTCAAAATGGTGTTTTTATGATAACGAAAAAATGTTCTGTTGGAACATGATTCTATCTTCATTCACAACTATGTGTGGTATTTGAATAATAGAACATGATGTTTCATTATAATACATTTCAATTTCCATGAAATTACCTAATTCTTCATTTCATGATTATGATTATGATCATATTCTAATGTTATGTTGGTGATGATTATTCTCACTCATGTTATAATGATTCTTTTCCTTACACATATCCTTCTAGGATTCATTCATTAGACATTCGTTCACGAATATCATCATGTCACTATAAGTACTAAAATGATCATGAGTTTTATCAGGATAAATATGATTATCATTAAATAATTTTCATTTTTTATTACACCTATGTGATTTATGGTAATAATTTTTCGAAAATAATATAAATTTTGACCATTATTTTGTAATTCTATTGTGTTTTTAGATTTAAAATGATGTCATTTTGATGTCAAAAAAGTAAGGTTATTTTAGAATGACTAAGAGAAAAACCATTTATGCCCATAATGTTACATTATTTAATCATTTCATTGAAAATATTTTCTATATTTCCTCATTTTCCACATTTTAATAATCATACTACTCTTTTGAGGCATTCCCATTAGTAAATTTTATCAAATGTTTGCCTCCATGGAAATTGAATGTTATTTCCTTCATGATTATTATCACTAGGACTTCCATGAGACTCCATTCATAGCATAAATGGAGTGTTTGGAAATTAAATATTTTCCTGATGTTTATAAAAAATCATGATAATAGGTTTTGAATAATCACATGATTAATCAGCACATCTATTCTCCCATTAGATTAATATTTTGACAATATATAAATTATCCTTGATATTCTTTATTAACATGGATTCATATAATATTTTCTTTAGTAAACCAATATGGTTTTAATGATTAGTAATGAACACTATAAGATTAATATTATACGATAAATAAATGAAAAATTCACTGTAAAAATTTATTACTCTTTAAAATTATTACATTTTCTTTATCTTCAATCAAAAAATTATCGGTTAAATATAATATTATTTATGTTGGGTTCCCTCATGTTACATTAACAAATTATATAACACAAGAAATCATTTATATGGGATTTGATAGTGAATATTATTAAAAAAATCATATCCCTAGGGTGTTTCTAGATGGTTGTTGGATCTTATGGACACTAATCATGCACTAGAGTGATGATTGAGTTAGTACTCAAAAAGTCTTTTCACGGTGATTTCCAATGGTTAATTTATGTAACATCCATCTCCACTATCTAGTATCGAAACACAGATAAAATTTATTTGAGAACCACATAATATAAAATTTATTTAAAAAATTTGTGGCATACTACATAAGGTCTTATCATTACTATTTTCAATGTATTTATCTTATCTTAATCCCTAAATAAGATAATATTTTCAAAATTACATAAACTAACCTAAATGGTAATCTATATCTTCTAATGTATGATTAACGATAACTTATTAACAGTTATGTTATCCTCTGAAAACTTCACATGCACTAAATTTATTTAAACCCATATGTGATACCAACCTTAATGCCACGAATCCATACTCCTAGATTTGGTGCTGAAAAAACATACTCTATTTGATAACTACAAAATATTCCTAAACACTGCTATACAGAAATTACATGACATAATAAAAAAATTCATTATATATTATCACATACCCATTTATTTTTATATCATTAGACAGTTAGAATAAATCCTAAATATATAAAGTCCATTTTTTTAACTATTTGATATTTATTTCCTTCATATATGAAAATATTTAACCCATAATAAATCATTAACATATCCTTGAATTTATAAATTGTAGCTTTTCCAATATATATCATTATTTATAAATTTCGGTATAACATTCATAAATGAAAAAATAACAAGTTTAAATCTCAAATACGATGTTAGGGGAAATAGAAATATATCAATCAATGATCATATGTTAGAATTAGAAGAGAATAAATAAAATACATGGAATATATAATAAATTAAAATTTAATAATAAAATGAATCAAAATTAATAATAAATACACATGTATCTATGGATAGATATTATCACATAGATTAATGTAATTGGATTTTTATAGATGAAATACATATTACCAAAGATCTAATTCTATCCCCATAGACAAGACATTATGATATAACCATAAAGGCGTTGCATAAAAGAAATACATTTATTGGGGTCTGAATACCCTGAAATATCTAATTTTGTTTGTCTTTTGAGACAAATAAATTCATCAATTGACTATCAATACCAATCCAAACACTAAACTAATTAGTTAAAAGATATTAATCATATAAATATATGAATATACTATAAATTAAGTGATAAAATTTCTTTACTAATCAGAAAATATAAAAATTGTAATAATATGTATATGGATTTTCATACTTCTTCAATAAATCAATAAAATAACTTTCTATGTAAACATACCTCAAACTAGTATCGTGTGGTGTAATGTTATATTTTTAATTTATTAATTTTTCATAATATAACAATTCATGAATTATTATTTTGGAACAAATACACTAGAAAATAGAACATTAATGAGATAATTTTTGGGATATAAAGTTATGGATACCATTGGAATCCCCTATTATGATATAGTTATAATCTATAAAAAAGAACAGATTCTACAAAAAATATCACTTTAAATTTCTGATTTCTCTTAGATAATAGTAGGCTCTCTCTATTGTTTCCATGACTCTAGGTATAAAGAATCTACTTTCCCCATATAGAAAATTATTACTACTCTTATTTGAATATATTATAATTCAATAGAATGAGATGATGCAAAATATATATTTAGTATAATAGAAGAATCATATTAAATATAAGAAATACTGATTCTATAAGACCTACAAAATGGAATAGCATATAAACATTAAATGAGTATTTCCTTAAAGTGAATTTTAGTCAATGTAGTGAAATGAGAAGGTAATTACGATCAATCCATCGACAACAAAAATAATAAATCCATCATGCATTAACTCGTGGCACATGATATATTAATTTTATGTCTTATGGAATAAATATGAGCCTTCTAGTAGTCCCAAATACTCATATCACTTAATGCAATCAAACCCTCATCTATGAATTTGTGAAACAATGAAAAATTAAATTATGTATGTATGGAAATTTTCTAAATTATTTATACGGATTTGATCTCATAAATAATTGTAGACTTTCAGTATTAATGGTTGGGAATGAAATCCAAATAATGTGCACAATTATGATTATTCTATATGAATAAACACTTAAATAGGAATATGAAACATTGCCTAATTAATTTATTACATCACCTACATGAGATGGAAATGACTAAAATAAGTTCTCCCTTTGAAGTTAGAAATTGATGTTAGCTACAAGATTATACTATATTTATATGGTATAATCCCCTTAAAATAATAGGACAATGAGAAATTATGGGTTAGGTATGTTTGATTAAAATAACATATATTGTAGTTAAATTGCATATTTTTTACATCAACATTGGTAAGAAGTCTTATTTAACAGTTGATTAAAAGCATGTAATTTTTATGGTTATTAGTTTACACTGAATAACATTTATCTGTGGGTTAATAGGGTGTTGATTACAAATAAATTCATGGAATAACAAATTGTTTATGTATCCCAAATAAGAGAGATTGAATATAGGCTAATCTATACTATCTTCCCCTTTATTCTATAATATTTTGGTTTTTAATGATCATTGAGAAAAAATTCCATGAAAAGATGATATAGTAAATCTTTATTTTTTAGATATTTTAAGATGGATAGCCTATGATATAATGAAGAAAACCTTACCAATTTTCATAATAAAATGAAACATCACCATGAATTATAATTTAGTAATAATTTTCAAAATTATTGTCATGATATTTTGAATGAAACATGAGATATATGATCCTAATGATGAATCATTCTAAAATGCAGGGGAAACATATATTATAGTTCTATAAAAGTATCCTAATGATAATTCCCTAATAGAACCTCCCAATCGAGTTTAGAATTCATAGAAGTTATATATTTTTATGCTTCTGAGATCAATTATCTATTTTAGGGGATGGCTTAGATAGAGGGTTCTAAATGGGAAAATGGAATCTCCCTTCATGATGATTATACCATGGGAATGTGTTAAGTGTTTTTTCTATGTCCTATGTAACTGCCTTTATAACCTAGAAAACTAATAATACATGCATCAAAATAGATGAGAAGACATTATTCTCCATGGTAATTATCTATTCTAAGGAGTAAAATATTATTTTCCAGTTGGAGATTAATCTGATTATTATATTATATATACCAATGAAGTGATTAATTACAATTATACCAATGTAATGTGTATGTCTAGGATATTACATTAAAAATTTATGTTTTGGGATTTCATGTATGTACTCATTCTCTTTGATCACCTATTAGACTTATATTGGTAGATTTCTACACATATCCTGTAAAAATTTATTTATTTTGAAATTTTATTCTATTTATATTGAATATTTAATTTTGGTGAGAAATATAATTTCTTCTACCTTTATCTATAAAAATAATATCTAATTTAATGAAAAAGTGATAAATTACTTTGATACCAAACAGAAATCTAAAGAGGTGGGAATATAAATTGGAGATTACATCAGGTTTCTTCTAATAAGATCCTGGAAATGAATAAAGAGGAGAATAGGGATGTTATCATCTTATTAAATGACCTTGATAGATTCTAAAAGATTAATTAACCTCCCATTAATGAAAAGGTGAAGTTAGGTGAATAATTAAATTTTAAGATAATATATGTAAACTAATAAAAAGACATGTTATATATGTAGATTTAAAATTAAAAAAAATCCATCTTATCATCAGAACTTCCAATAAGAATTTTACCGATGACATTGGATCCAAAATCCAATCTATCAATATCATATATCATCCCCACATCGTAGATGATGACCATTGAATGTTACTTTGTTTTGGGAAGCCATTTTATCATTAAAAATTAGTGACCCCAAGTGAATATAAATCATTCTATTGAAAATATTGTAAAATATTATGAGAAAATTAAAATCTTCATTTTAGACTAAATTGGAAAAAATAATTAAGGATATTGAACATTGGAATCGATTCCATGATAGTGGTTCAAAATCTATATGAAGGGGACCTCAATTGTAATAATGTTGAAAGGAAGAGATGAAAACTAATTTGAAGACGTCCCATGAAGAGAAGACACCAGAAACCAAGGAACCTTTAGAGATAGGAGTATTTTATCGGTTGGTGTTTTTAATATGATAAAAAATTCTCCCTATTGTTTTAGCAAAATTATTTAATGATTTTTGTAGCCCTTAATTTTACTTGTTATAGTTTTCCAAAACAAATAATTGTGATTAAAAGATTTATAGCCATCAAATAAACTATTCCATAGGTCCATAATGAACATGGGAAATTGGTAAACCAAAATGAGGATAGTGAAATTAAAATTTCCATATTGGGATACGACATATTGTGTAAATTTAATTTTTTAGTGATTTATTTCTCCTTATGTTATGAATGAAAAATGAAATGTTTCTATAACCCTCCCTTGAATATTTGTTTCTAGAGTATTCTATATCCTCAATTTCTTCTCCCAAGAGAGATTACTTTAGGTTAATTCATTTTTTGAGTGAAATAAATGAAAAAATTATCATTCAAGTGGGTATAAAGCTGGAAGTAGTAATAGTTATTTTTCAAATTTATACCTTGAATAATAAATTGTAGAGATACCTTTATATTTTTCCACATAATTATATCCCCATTGAGAATCAATAGTTTATTAAATAGAATCACCTAAGGAATCCCAAGAATTGGCCCCAAACAAGAATCAAGTTTCATATCACAAAATAACAATGTATCCATCCATTCCTTAATAATAATAATATTCTCTGAATATATTTTATAGAATACATTAGGACAAGAAAGAGGAATGATCAAAATGAGATCGAGATAGTTGTTTAACAACATCATCTAATATTTTATCGATCAATAAATGATTTCCAAAAAATCTTTCCAATCGTCCCCAACATCCAACTATAGTCCAATTTATGATTAATACTAGAAAGATGATTTATTTTATATCCTAGATGGATCATGTTTTTTATGCTAAAAAACAATTTATATCATCCTCATACCTTCTCAAAAAATGACCTCCTACATTCTTCATTTATTTTCAAGAATGGTTTTGATGTTTCCCCCAAGAAATAATGCTTGAGAACCAAGATTAGTGCATGATATAGAGAGACGTAGATTGAATCAGGAAAATACATCATAGATATCACAAACTATAGACAACAGAAATTATGAATGATTCTTATTAACCATGTCAAAAATATGTTTAGAGGAATGAAAAAAAATTCACATATAGATTAATTTATAGAATATCTAGATATGAGACTTTTTAGTATGAATGTGTATACTATTATCCAATATAAGATTTTAAGAAAATCATTAATATAAAAGATACCTTGTTTTAGTTTCAAAAATTCCTATCGTGAAATTTCATTTCTCAATATACCATTGTGAAAATATTTGATCTTTATTAGAGAGAGAAGTCCTCTAGAATAAAAAATAATTGAATAAATAATGATACTGATTCAAGGTAGACCTTAGTGTTAGTGAAAAAATTAATAAATTCCCAAAGAAAAGTACATGATTATATCCAGGAGTCATTTATTATACTTTAGGGAACCCTGGGAAATTGTAATGTTTTCGAATTGTATCTTATCTCTGTTGATGGGATGGGGATAGAGAGATCTTCGTCATGTAATTTTATGACAATAAAACCATTGGTATATTTTAATGTATGATCTTTCTAATAATGTAGAGGATTCCATTGAATAGATAGTACCATTAAACAAAAATCCGCCATATGGACTTGGGATATTAAATTATTAGGTCAAAATGACCATTAATAAAAAAGAGTGGGTCCAATGACAAAGGAAATAGATATGAGAAACACTAATAGAGGATAAGGGATCAGTTAAAAATATTTTAATCAAATTATAATGGGATAGAAGACCTTTGTTAATATTTTAATGATTTGAATGATACATATCACTATCTAGTGTAAATAAGAACCTTTTATCATGGGTTTCATGAGATCTGGTAAATATTCAACATTCTGGTGTAATAATTGAAATGGAATTATGAAAAGGAAAATGTGGATCCTCTACGAGAAGAGAGGATGGATTAAAAACTAAGAATTATGTGTACTAAAAACTCACACTCATATTTGATCCAATTCTAGAAATTTTATTGGGAAATGGTTTCCTCAAATGAATTTCCAAATTACATGGGAGAATGAATAGATGAGGTATCCTTCAGGTTAGGCAAGTAATCATGGCTCGAGACCTCAAAAGTAATCTATTTATGAGGACATTGGATCCTATTGAAGGACTCTTAGGTTTCATGGATAGAGTAGTGGGAGAAATGAACTATATAATGTTAATAATTATGATTTTATAAGTTAATGATCAATATATAGATTAAGAAGAATTTTTTAAGATACGAGAAGGCACATCACGTTCCTCATAGATATGGTCTTCCGTTGTATGATCTATCTAGACTGTGGATTCATCAGCACTTTGAAAACATCGAAGCATATTTACTATGGATTTTAGGGAAAGAGAATCAACATTGGTAGTCCAATTACATGAGAAATAAACACACAATAAATCCATTGTTGTTTCATTTCCTCGATGAGAATCAAGTTGACCATAGAAGTTTAATATACCTCTAATGACGGTAAAAATGCCCCGATATAGCCCATTGAAAAATTAAATTAAATTCTAATAAAAGATGAATGAAAAATGATTTCTTATACAGGATGGAAACTAATCCCACAATAGAGAAGTAAAGATTTTGATGAAGTTGGGTTACATCGTTTGATAAGGATTATCATTACATAACATCCTAAATAAGGGGTCATTTTTGGTAATGGAATACTCCTTTTAGTTCACACTCTATAAGTTTGACTGATGGGAAGGTATCTACTATTTCTAGAACCGTCACATTCACTAACTCTCTTGAATATAATGTTTAATAAAAATAATTATCTTAATAATAGATTTTACAAAAATATTCATATATATAATCTTTAATAAAGTTAAATTATAATTATTATATACATTTATACTTGTCTGTTATTTTATATTTTCAATATCGGTGGTGAGTAGTCTCGACCGTGTTGAACTATTTTCATAATAGTAGAGTTAAAATTAATTCTTATTCCAAATTTCATAACTACCAAATCATTCATCATAATATCATTTATTAATTTTAATTATTTATAATGTTAAAATTTCAATACATGGGAATTTTTATGAAATATAATGATAAATTAGACGATGAGCAGGTTTCTAGGATTTTAATGAATAGTATTTAGAATCTTAATAAATTAATCAATTATGATTACTACCATTCCAGATCGAAAATAAATTCATTATATAGAAATTTATATCATATATTATTGTTAATTAATTTTTTAGTCATACATGATTATATTTAAAATCATCATCCAAGTAGGTAGATTGGAAGACCCAATCATGATTATACTATATTAAATAAAATATTATGAATATTGGTGTCATTTCATCGAGGAATAATATCATAACAATATAATACTAATTATATTTTTTAGTTATTATAATATTTTCAAAATAATTATAATATATTTTAATATACCATAATTAATCCCTATGGAAAACAAAACTTGTTACTTTCTAGAGGTGGTAGTCTGAAAAATAAATGTAAACCATTTCCATTTCATAATGAGTTAGATGAAAAAATTTTGGAAGATAATTTTATAATATTAATATCAATTATCTTATATATATAATAATTTTTATTTAATTTAACCTTTAGAAAAATATTATAGATATTTTGGTGAAAAAGGAAATTTTCCCATTCATGGCAGTGTTAGTCACCACAACACACAAATAATGGTTTAATTTTTTATTAATTATAAATTGGAATGTAAGCCAATAGATAAATAAATTTTATAATAATATTATAAATTAGAATATTATTATTTATTACATTTTAATTTGATAATTATATTTTTGGAATATTCAATGAAAATGAAAATTTTTAGAAAAGAGTACTCAGTTTGAGGATGTGGGATTTCCTAGGATGAATCTATGAAAATAGTTTTATTAAGCCAATATATTTTTTATAGTGGCCTATAAAAAATGTATTGGAAAATTGGGGATGAACATATAGTTACTATTTCAATTGGAATCAATAATATGACATTGGACTTGAAAGGGAGGTGAGAAGCCTCTTTTAGAAGTGGTGAAAATGAAATAATTTTTAATATATCATCTTAATATAATTAGATAACATGTTTTATTTGAAAATAATAATTTAAAATAAAAATAAGTTATTATTGAATTATATAATTTCATTAATAACTCAACCATTAATTTTAAAAAATGCTTAATATATTTATTGTATTCACTCTATACTATTTCCCATTTACTGTTGTTTGTTTTACTATAGTCAATATTTTTATCGTAATTATATAATTTCCAATTACCGAAACTAAAGTGAAAATTGTTAAATAATCTAGACCTAATAATTTAAAATATGAAGTAAATTTTAAAATATAATATTTTTCTAAGTAAGAAAAATCTATTTTAGCATTAGTTCATTTGAGGCATAAAAATGAATATTTTTTATAATTTTTTTTAAATTGAATATTAATATGTCATGTAAAATGATGAATGTCATTTATTTCACCTATATAAATTGGATTATAAATAAACAGTATCATTTATGTGGATTAAATCAATTCTAAAATGCAATTTCATATTAATGCTTAATTATAATTAAATTCCTAAAATATTTTATGTTGGAATATATTATTTACGTATCTAAAATGATAAATATATTTTTATGAAATTATCATAATATTTATGTTATATATATATTTACATATTAAATAAATATCTTACAAATAAATAGGTTTTATTCACTTACAATTATTTCTTCTATATTGAAAAACTCATTAAATTTATAGATTCAGTAAGAATTTTATTTTTCCTCTAGTTACCTAAAAATCATCTTTTTAGTAAAATTTTAAATAATACACTAGGATAAATTTTTTATTGTAAATAAAAATTTAATTCAACTTTTTCGAATTATTATTCTAAAGTTTCAGTGTATATATTTTTATTATAAATATATTAACAAATCAACAGAATTTATTTAAATATATTAAATATTTTAATTCACAAAAGAAATTATTTAATAAATTTTTTTAAAAGTATTAGTCATATAAAAACTATATCTAAACCTATTATATTTAGTTTCTTCAAATAATGATCGTAAAAAATATAACTGTTTTAAATTTTAAAGCATAAACTAGTCTTATTAATTACATTTCAATACTAATTTATTTTTATAAATTAATTAGTATTAAAATAGTGTTTTTTGATAATATAAACATATATCTTATTATTCAATTATCTCTATTCATTCCCACTAATTTTATGGATATATTCATTCATTTATATAATGTTCCAGGGTTCGTAGTGGTTTGGTGTTTTATGTGCAGAAATATATGAAACCTAATATGATTAAATTTAAAATGTTGTATCAAATAGCAGGTCAGTTCATTCTCCCTTATATATAAATTCAATCGTCAAAATTTTAATGAAAAACCCTTAAGAAAATTAGTTAATGGTGTCTAAAATGTAGATTTAAATCATGATATAATTTCAAATGTGGTTTCCACATTAATAACTTAGTTATGACTATGAGGAATATCTCCTCCACCGCATCATGTAATACATTTTCTTCATTTTTCATTTTCAAATTTCGGCTTTATACCATCATTTTCCAAAAACGAAACACCATCCACTGACACTATGGAAGTCCACTTTTTGATTCACCAAAAATAAATACACTGAAAAAACTGAATATTATTTCAATCATCACCTTCTTAACATAGACATCCATAAGACACCATACTTGTAATCATTTTTATGTTTGAAAAAACAACAAAATTCACATTTTCAAACATTATTCCTAGTATAAATTAAAGGGAAATTAATATATATATCCTGCTCTTTCAAATATCAAATATGTTTTTTTATTAGTCAATGTCAAATTTTACAATTTAATCCTATTTCAAATGAGTTTATTTTATTATTAAACCATTACAAAAACAAAAATAAGTTAATCATGAGTGATGAACACTATAATAAAATTATTTTGTAATAATTACATTTAAATTTAAATAAAATTTCTTAATATTTAATATTATTACATTATATTTTTAGTAATCATAAATCACACTTGGTTTAATAATGGTTTCCTTACATTAGGTTTTATAATATTCCAAAGCATAGTAAAACCTACATAATATATTTCAAATTGAATGAGATTAAAAAACATCGCATCCCATAAATTTTTCTCCATGTGTGTAGTCATTGTACAACTCATCATACTACTATGTGAATATTTAGTAAATAATCAACAATACATTTTCCTAGAAATGGCCACAAGGTTAATTTCATCCAAATATTCATCCACATTCCAAAATAAATACAATGGTATACTTTTTTAAGGAACCACATAATATATAAATTACTAAATCTGATGGATATTATCATATACATATACATAGCCCTTATAATTATCCTTATATTTTGAAATAATGTTCTCATATATTATTTCCAAAAAAATATACAATTTTCCACAATAACACAACTAACCATCCATGAAATGTATCATCAATTCATGTTCCAAAGGAGTCATCTCATGAATTAATATGATCCTTACAATATTTATCTAGGATTCCCACTTAGTGGGCAGGCGACATTTGGTATCATGGAGAAAAATAGTTCATCCCATCCCGTATGGCGGTATCAATGTTAGGAGCCTTATCATCACTATCCTCTATATGTATGAAAAAATTTCATCGGAGGTCTTGGAGAAAAGTTAATTATGGGGGAATGTAATGTCTGATCGATCATGTGGGATATTGGATTGGGATGACCACTTTGCATATTCTTTATGGACCTCGATTATTTCCCAAATACACGTTGTTCATCCCTACACATGGGGGATTGTATGGAATTGTGTCTTATCTTTATAGAACAAAAAAAATCTGGAGTTGTAATTGGTATTTTGTTTTGTCTTATCACTTATATAACATTCAAGGAGGTTTCCATTCTTCCATATTTTACCTGATATGTTTCTTTAAAATATTCATAAATCTTTACACGACTTCACAGATGTCAAAGAGGATTTGAATATGTGCGTCTTTAATCTGAACACCTCAAGGGCCTTCTCAAAAATGGACTTCCATTGGTTATTGGCTTCCTAGGACACTTCAAATCGATAAAATTACAACCTGTTGTGCCAGAGGATTCCAACTATATTTTAATTCATCATCCATAAAATAAGTAACAATTAAATCCCCTAGAATGACAATATCAGATGATGTGGTATTGACCTAGATTTTATGTGTTTCTATTGTAATGATCCTCTTGAAGATAATGTGGATCATATATTCTTTGAAAATGAATGGGTAGAAAACGTCTATATTTTTGTTGGAAACTTTACTTCTTTATATTCCCATAACCTACCGGCTACTACCTTTTAGGATAATTAGCTTAATGGATGGGTTGACTCGGGTATGGAGAAATTGTATCGGACTATGGAGCATCAATTGGGTCATTGGTGTCTCTGGCCATCTTAGAACAAGGGGAGAATCAAGGGAATACAACCATATGTATAGTCTATCATTGCACACACCCATAACCCGATAATCAATATGTTTAGTCTCTTTAATGGTTAACGTGAAGCCCCTAACCTTCTACATTTTCTTCCCAATAATCCAATATCACTCATAGATAGTGATGTATCAAGGTCCCTTTGGGTGTTGTGGGTACCACCTACCATAGGTCTGAAGAATGAAATTGATGGTTTCTATTGTTTTAGATTAGTTAGAGGTGGTGGGGTTGTTGATGACTCTCTGGGATTGATCTTATTGGATTTCTCCACTCACCTGGGAAGTGGTTCTTTTATACAGGTGGAAGCCAAGGAATCCCTTACGAGATTATCCCTATACAGGCAGAGAAACAACATTATATATGAAGTGGAGAATAACTACATGATTCTTCTTAATTAATTGAATGGAATTTGATCTATCCCTTTTTTGAAATCTTACGCCAAAAGAAAATGTCAGGTTATGATCAATAGAAACATCTATGTGCTTCATATATGGAGTAGAGGTAATAAAGTGGAAAACCACACTACTTTCATAGCCAAACAACAATCCAATATTTCATGCCTTCTCGGTGTGGACCTCTTAAAAAAGATGGGGTGAACCTAATTAGAATTGATTTTCTAAGGTTGCATTACTTTTGGACTTCTTATGCCCATCCTTGACCTGGCCTTTCCCCTAGAGGTGATTGTACTTCTTTTTAACATTATCTTTAACACATAAATAAATTATGATGGTGATTTATGAAATTAAATAAAAATTCCATAAATAATTATATAATTACTAACCAATGAGAAAAATTGGTTACCAATGACATCAAGTATCTTTTTAGGAAAATATCATTTAATCCATAAAATGAATTATTCTGTATTAAAAACATATATGAAATTGATATTTATTTATGAAAATATATATCCCCACTAAATTAATGTAACACATCATTGTGAACTCCTTTCAATCAAAGAAATCAAAAAAATGATGCTCATATAGGAGTTGAATTTAATGAATGATCAGAATTACATACTAAAAATGAAGAGTTAGGAAAAAATTGAAGTGATGGATCATTTTTTCATAATATATTAGAATAAAAATACATATATCTTGAATTAATGTTTATGATCACTTTTCAAAAACATTCTCGATCAAGAATGTGAAATAACAAATGATAATGAATTAAATGAAAAATAATTTTAACGAGTTTAAAAAACCATTGGAAATATGAAATATTCGTGATCATATGAAATTATTTAAAAGTGGTTTTATTTAATCCCGGTTGAAACTATATTTACTTTAGAAATAATAAATATATAGATAGAATGTTTCGAAAACAAAATTGAAAAGGATGAAAAAAATTCATTCCCATGAAAAATTGTAACCGAGATCATTTTTTGAAACCAATGGCACATTTAGAAAACAATATGTAATAATTTCGAATAATATAAAAACAAGATTAATTTAATTGATATAAGTCAATATAATTTATTATAAAGGAATATAGATATCTAAAAAAATCCAGATGTTATCAATATATGTAATTCACTTTTTAATCATCATCTATTAAAAATAGTACAAGTTTATATTATTACAAAATATATAATTTTTATAAAAATTATTGATAACATTAATATCATCATGTATAAATATAGTAGAATAATATTAATTTGATATTGCAATGAAAGTATATAAAAATTATTTAGATTGGATATCATATTTTAGAGGAATAAATTTTTGTAATGTGGTTTCAAATAGAAACCTTATAGATTGATTGATTTTCAAATAAAAACCCAGAAAGGGGACAGATCATGAAAATAAAATTAAAATATATTTAATTAGGGATATTTGTAATATAACATATCAATTAGATATTATTTAATCCACTTGACATTAATTCTGTGAAATATGGAAATCATGTTCCAAGGATATGAATTTGAGATAAAAAACCTTTAGGTTGGCCTTGGTTCATTCAAAACAAGCACAAAATGACCTAAATAATTAAATTAGTTTTAATAATTACATATATAATAACTAATTAATAAATATAAAAATTTACAATCTTAATTAATAATCATTCATATATATATATATATCTGTATGTTTTTACATATTTCCCCATATCAGGTGTTTATAATTTTAGTGGTTTGTACTTGTTTCATAGAATGGGTGTCGATATTTACTCTCATTTCAACATCCATATTATCCAAATATGTAATTTATGGTCATGATATGATTTTAAATGATTTCATATATTTATATTTCCTTTAATTTTTACATTATTCATTATAAAAAATGACGGCGTCAATTGAAAGAGTTTTTTGGTGAATTTTATCTTTAAAATGATATTTTTATAGTGGATAAATTAAATAAAAATGTATCATTTACATAATCAAAAAATGTATCATTTATATATTTATATAATATTATAATATTATTTATTTTTTAAAAATCATCTATTATATATTAACTTGACATTGATCAATTTTGTTATCACACAGACCCAAACATGAACGTAATATGATTGATGGTTGAATATGAAGTTATTAATTTATAATATAATTATAAAAGTACCATAATGGTATAAATATATTTATTATTATATTTATATATAAGATTAATTTACAATTACTTGATTAATTAATTCATAGGAAACTATTTCTTAGTATGAATAAATTATTTTCCTCATAATTTTCTTTTTTAAGATGGTTAATTTTATAGTCATTGTTAACCACTCATATAATTAATATGATTAATCAATTATTAATATTTTTTTAATTAATATAAATAATATTTATATTTTTAAATCCACTATCATTCATTTTCATGTAAGTCGGTGATTAAATGAAACATTGAAACAAATCATTCGGTGGAGATGGTAGACCATATGTTCATATGATGACTTCATTTTCTGTAAATGGGGGAAAATGTAATATGGTTAAAATGATTAGAATAATTATTATCAAAAATATAATTATTATTTATGAACTTATAAATTATTTCTAACCTTTTATTATTATGAAGAAAAATGAAACATGTTGCGTCGTTGAGGCGTTAGTTTACACAATGCTTGATTCATGTTTTCTTTTTTCATAATGGAAAATTTGAGGATAGTTAATGATAGAATCATTGTTTTTGGAAAATAAAAGAATAATATCGATAATTTTTTGAAAATTATAATATGGTGAAAATAATTTTTATACTGAATAAATGAACATAAAAATTAGAAAGAAGAATGGAATGTTTAGAGATTATAACATTATTCTTTGATTATCTCTTTTATGATGGGAATTAAACCTTGTAGGGTTATTATATTGTGAATACCAAAAGATTACGAAGATGTATGTCATGGTTGAGGATAGGTTTTTGATAATTTTAAACAAATATTTGATGTTTGTTTGGGAGTGGAATGGATGAGGAGAGAGCCGCTTTTATAAAAGAAGATGAAAGAAATTTTTATAAAGGCCAATAACCTCTAAATAATGTAAGTTTATATCAATGAATTTAACTCCAAAAAATATATAATATATATAAGACTTGATAAGATCTATAAATCCATAAATAAAAATTTCCACAAATGATGTGATCATATTTTTTTTCAAGTGTTCTTATTTTTTTACAATAATAATTTCATCTTTTAATGTGGTAATTAGTTTTTACAAATAGTGAATTAACTTTTACGAACAAAAACAATATTTCACTTGAAAACACATTTTGAATGCAGGATTAATGATATTAAATGCAAAAAAATTGATTAAATTTATATACATTACATAAATTATATAATGAAACTAAATGTATAATATTTTAAAAAACCATTTTTGGAAAAATATAAATCATGTTATTAAATGCCAAATATGGAATTGTAAATTAATACTCATATTTTTTTTTAAAATTAGAAATCATATTTTAAAATATATAACTAGTTTTATAAAAAAGTTTCCTAAATTTTCAATTCATAATTATAAATTAATAATGTCATGAAATTTATTTCATTTATAAAAAATGTATTCTCAACTATTCATTTAAAATCACTATTTTTTGAAATATACTAAAACAATGTGAATATAATAATAATGTTTGAAAACCAAAACATGTGTTTATCATAATGAAATTTATAAATTTATAATTTTCAGTTTATAAATAAATAAAATCTTTTAATTAATATAATTTTACTTAAAAAATGACATTTCAAAATATTTATTATTATTATTATTATTTCATATTTATTTATAAAAAAATGAATATTTATATATACATTTATTAATATATATTTTATCTATCATGGAGTTTTTTACTAGAATAATTTTAATTTATTAAAGTAAGAAACATTACAGTTTTTAAATTGTTATTAAGAAGACAACATTTATAATATATTAGTAAAAGAGAATAAAAAAATATAACAATTTTAACTGATTATTATACTTTTATAAACTATTTAATATCTTATTATCATCATTTTAATATGTATTTTTTCATTTTAGTCATCTATTTTTTTGATGTGTTACGTGTGAGTCTATTTATTGAAGATAATATTTATTTAATGGATCCAAAATCATGGGTCATTACATTTTCCCCCATAAATAGTTATTTATTATAATTTTTTATTATTAACCACTAATTAATGTTTGGGATTTTATTATTACAATATTTATTATTCATTATATTATTAACTAATAGATCATATAATCATACTCTACTCAACATGATTAAAAAAAGGGAAACATTTCCCAAAATATCGTGATTTATTTATCAATCCCATGGTTACCAATACCGTATAACATAATTTTTCAAAATCAATCCTCTCTTTATTACATCAATATCAGTCATTTATTAAATTTAAGAGTTTTCAAAACATCAATAATGTGTTCTAAGAAAGTTATCTTTAAATATAAAAGCATTCCATGAAATAAATTTTCTTTCTTATTGGTTTGATTTAATATATATGTCAATCCCTTTACAATATATTTACTTAATAAAGAGGCTTTGAGGATTCATAGAACTATCAAAACATTTACAATATACAAAAATAACATTGATAAATTTCATTCAATAATTTTAATAATAATTATTATTTGAAATTAACTTCTTTTATGATATTATTATCATCGCCTCAGTTAATAATGGAAATATAAAATTCAAAATCATATTTGAAAAAAAAAATATTCTCATCATTATATGAACACCTATTTATTTAGATAAAATAAATTGTAGCGAGGTCTACTGTGGGTGAGGTCCTACTATGGTGATGATCTATGTTTTTGGATTTATATCATTTTTCAGAATCTGGATGTGTTGCAGTTGTGGTTCATTCATGGTGGCGACTTATTTGTGTTGGTTATTCCAACGTGATTCCAACTATAGTGATTCTATTGATGTTATGATGGTCTCTGAGTTGGGTAGATTCGGTTTGGTTATGGCGGTGGTGTAGATTTTTGCATTTAGATCATTCTTTTCCGTGTTTTTTCAACATGTTTTTTTATAGGATGATTTTGTTTTTATATCTTATTGAGATGGGTTGTTATTTTTGGGAACTTCTTGAATAAATTTTTGATTGATTCTTCATATTTTGTTGCACTGATTTTCTATTTTGGATTGAAAGAAGGTGAGTTTCGATTCGCTTCTATTTGGATGTGTTGATTCTAACCTCTTTAGATTTTATTGAAAAGAGGATGGATAGGTCTCTTTGGAAATACTGGAAAGGATGATGGATTTGGACTTGGTGGATCATGGATCAAGGGATTCTGCAACCATTTTCTTACAAGTATCTACTCCAGATGAAGTTATGGGAAAGGGTTTTTAACTATTTTAGGGCTTTTCGGAAATAGAAGTTTGAGAGGGTATGGCTTTCGCTATCTGGACCACGCTCGTGCTATTTGGAATGGGACAGTTATCCAGGTTGTGGTATGAAATTGGAAGCATATTTTAATGATATTATTGCTAGGAGGTGTTAATTTCTTATTGTGAGGGATTCTTTTGATATTGTGTTTTGGTCTGTTGTAGCATAGTTTATTGTTTATGGCTTTAAGTCATGGGACCCCATTATTCCATTAAAATGTGGTTTCATCATAATAAAAAATATGATGTCCTTTGGTTAGTTGGATGAAATATAGTGAATCAAGTAACATAGTCTGTGTGAAAAGAATATAGTAATAAGAATAAGTATAAAAATATTATTTTATTAATATTATATATATATATTATAAGGAACAAAACATTAATGAGACAAACCACATGATCCATTTTTTTATAAAAAACTAAAAAAAATTCTTAAATACCAATATTATGAGATATAAACTCATGGCCAATGCATTTGTGGGTGATATATGACCCCTCCCATTATCATCCAAACATATGAGGGCTGCTTGAAATAATTCACATAACAAATCAATATGAATATTTGGAAAATGAATGTGTTTTATAAATAATTGAAACTAAGAAGAATTTAATTTAACTGAATAAATAATCTTATATAATGAAAATCGGTTTTATTAAACATATAATAATGAATCCAGTGAAAGAAAATGGGTTTCATATTAATTCGCATAAGAAAATCATTAATAACTTCATAAATTATTATATAATGGTAAACCAAAGGAAAATAAATTTATAACCAATGAAATAAAATATAAATATTGGTAAACAACATTTAACCAAGGAAGTGGGAATATGGTATATAAACTATATAGATAATGGAAATATTGTCGATGAAATAATTCTACTCAATCAATCGATGGTGGATATCTGTGTTCATACCCCTCAATCAGAAAAATAAATAATCTGACATACAATGAGGAAAAAATATGATAAATGTTGTGATTAATAATTTCCCCAAATGAAGGAAATTGTATAATTCATATAGAGATAGAATGTGGAAGGTTACTTGTAAAAAATGCTATCAAACAGTCATAAGATATAAAAAATTCATTTATATTGACAAAATATCATTAAAAGTGATTAAAAATATCAAATTTGGAATTAAGAAACATTTTTGACTATTATATATAATTTTAAAAGTAATATTATATAAATTTATAAGGAAAATAATTTTCTGTTATATAATATGAAAATATATATGTATAATTTCAATTAGAAATATTTATAGAAATATGTATTCATATTGATAATGTTACAAGATGTCAGATTTCTAGAAAGTTACCCATACAAAAATAATTGAGGTACATTACTTAAAAAAATTAATGAATAACAACGTATTTGAATGTTATCTTTCAAAATTCAAAAATAGAAACTCAGACATGTTATTAGATTTTGGAATTTTGCATTACATGTAATTTCCCATTTAAATTATTTTTTATTGATAACCACTTCACTTTGACAAATTATAATCCATATTCTTATTAACATTATAAGATGAAAAAAAATATCACAACGGTTATACCTATAATAATAAAATGAATGTGATCTCATAATAAAATATTATAAAAATTTCCATGGTTTGTTATATTATTTTAGGGGTCTCAATTTTTAAAATGAGTTTCAAAATTTAAACCATATAGATTAAGTGATTTTAAAAAACATAAAAAGGGGAAGAATGAAATTGAATATCAAAAAAAATAGTGTATTTCAATATACATAATATCAATTAGCTATTATATAAACATGTTTAGTGAAATTAGGATCATAATACAAATATTGTTGCAATTATTTAAATTTTAGGTCAAAAACCCTTACATTGACAATTATTTATTCAACAAATGAACCAAAATCATAACTAATTAAATTATGTTACATAATTACAAACCAAATATTCTTAATTATAAATTAATCCATTAATTATCCCCATTTAAAACACACACATATATATATATATACACAATAGTTTGTATCTACCTATTTTCAAATATTAGATATCAGTAATTTTAATAGTATATACTGGTTTCATATGAGTTGTATCAATATTTGTTTTTATTCTACATATAATATTTCATATATAATTCAATTTAATGTATAGAATTATTTATAATTATTTATTATTTTTAAATTTCATTTCTAGAGTAAATCATTCATATATATTATTTAAATATTTATAAAATATTATATAATTAATTTTTTTTCTTAATCATACATGATATAATCTCATTGTGTTGTTCATGTTGGTGGTGAAACCGATCAAAACATGAATATATCATGATTAATGTCTAATAATGTGGTATATATGTTTCAATATCAAAATAAAAATTAAATATTGATATTATTTATTTTATATTAATGTGATATAGTATAATTAATATTAATTACTATAATAATGGATAGATATGAATTGATTTCATCATATGAATACATTGTTTTCAACTTAGTTTTTTAATATTATAAGTTACATTTTATAATGATTTTTTTGTGTTCATATAAATAATATGATTATTAGTTCTTTATTTAAAAAATTTATTCATATAATAATCATTATATTTACCCTTTTTAAACCATTATTATTACTACACATTAAATTAGGTGGTGAAATGAGAAAAGAAAGCTGAACGTTCCATAGTGGCGGTTGTAAAAATGTATGGCTGAATGGTAACATCATATTCTGTATAATAGTGTGAAGAAGTAATATGGTTTAACATTTTAGAATGAAATTTATGTAATAAATATTATAATTATATATGAACATTCATATTAGCATCATCGTTTTATGTTGGTGAAGCTAAATGAAACATGTGGCATCAAAGAAGTAGAAATATGCACAACACACGATCCAATTTTTTGGTTTTTTTAATTGAAAAGGGGAGGGTTTTAATGAGATTAAAATATATTCAATAAGAAACTTGTATAATGAACATCATAATTTGATAATTATAAGATGTTGAATATAAATTTTATCATGTATAAAGGAACATAAAAAAATTAAGAGTTTAGGAACATATCCCTCACTTTTTGGATAATCTTCTTTGAGAAGGGTAGTAACATTATAGTGATGGTAATGGGAGAACGAAACAACATTCTAAATACATATATATAAATTTTTAGTATCTGTTTGGATATATTTTGGTCCTAAATATTGGGGGGGGGAGTGAGGGGACGTGAGGATATGAGAACTCATTTTATAATGGCAATACAATGGAATTATTATTAGTAAAATATATATTAAATAATTTAAAGTTACACTAAATGGAATGAGGATATGTAGTTGATAAATAATGTATTATACAGTTATATGTTCATTAAAGTCCTCAAAAATACATTTCAATAAATGTTTTTTAAATATTTGATGACTTTTACTGTTTGATTTTTACTTTTTCCATCACCATTTTTTACTATGGTAACTACTTTTTAACAAAGGTTACATATCCATTATAATAAAGAATAAAATTGAACATATTAAATAATTTGAACCTAATTATTATATATTTATAATTCATTTTTTATTATATTTCAAAAAGTGATAAATATCTATTATATAAATTAAATTTATAATTTATAAAAAATATTGTTTTGAAATATATAACTAAATATATAAAATGTAAAAAATGGTATTATAAAAATATAATTCTTTTTTACTACTATAAATATAATTATAAAATACTTATTTAATATTATAAATAGATTTACGTAATTTATAATTCTTTAATATATACTAATAATTTTACAAATATCAGGTTATTTGTAAAAACTCTTTAATTCACTCTCCACATAAAAATAAATTTTTTATAACAAAATTATATTAAGGTATTATTGAAATATTTCTTAAAAAATAGATTTTTTTTGTGAAATTAAAATTATAAAAATTTATAAATTATCTTTTAAATGAATGTAAAATTTATTATAAAAAGCAACATCTTATATTAAATTTCCATTTTAAACATCAAGTGATTTTAATTATATTTCATATATATTTATAAATAATTGAATATTTATTTATTAATTTAAAAAAATATAGAATATCATGATATTTATAAAAATTGATCAATTAAATATATTATTTTAAAATACAATACACTTTTTTAAATTGGATCCTCGTGTGGTAACCTCTGTAAAAGAATTAATCAAATATAATCATTTAATATAATCATTTTATTGGATTAACGATTTTTTGTCTACTAATTATATTATTATTAAAGTATTTTTAATATCTTGTCATTAATTTTATTCATATTTTTCATTCATTGGGTGTTGTTTGTGAAATAAGATTTGATGGTGGTATAAATTTAAAGTATCAAAACTATCGAGTTGTTATATGTGAATCTCTGAAGATTCACTCCATGATCTAGTGCCAAAAAACACAATTTACATATATTATTTGATCCCAACTATATATTTCAGGACCTAAATATAAAATTATTACATGTTTTAATGAAAATATATCATTACATACATTCCCAAGATCTTTTTTGTTTCGATATTTAAACATTTCGAAAAAAATCCTAAATTTAAAATTTCAATGTATTTCACAACTAATAGAATTTTTTTCCATAATTTATGTATATATATATATTCTACAATAGGTTCTAAACATGTGAACAAATTATCTACACAAGATATTCTCTTAGAAATATAACTTGCAATACATATCTTCACTAGAAATGAAAAATGACTCACTAAATGGAGGAGTTGAAATGCTCAATAAGTTAAAATATAGTACATAAAAATAAATGAGAATAAGTGAACATAATAGGATAATAAATAATATTATAGTAATTGATTAAAAAATACAATTCCATTATATAATTATTGTAAAAGGATAATATATCATAGACAACAGTGAAAATGAACAGATTGCTTGGATAATAATAACTTATTCCATTCTGATATAAATCATAATTATAGAAAATATATTCCATTACCTGTACCAATAAATCGTTATCTTACTCACCATAATCTTACTAAAAATATACTACATCTGCGAAACATTTTTTTCTAGGTAGTCATACCATAACATACCCATGGTTTGTTTTCTTATGTGACCAATTGATGCATCAAGGTGTTATCCATTCATAGCCCCTCCAATTGAAAATTAGTTCAAATTAATTCATTACATGAATGAATTCATATACTATACAATAAATAAAAAATATTCCTTAATAATTAATAATAATTTAAATTTCAATAAAATGTATACATATTTCAAATATTTCATCAATCAACATATGTAATAACATTATATGTACGTATCCATAAAATTAACATTATATTAAGTAAAAATATAGTTTAATTTCAATAATTTTCCATAGTATATTAATTGAATATATCTCTTTGTAATATTCCCTCACACTAACTCTATATTTACTAAGGGTCATATAATTAAGTTAAAAAAATACACAATCATTTTATAGATAATGTAGATGATAATTATTTTCCAGGGGAATAAAATATATAATTTTCTTAGAAAAATGAATTGTAAGAAAAACTATACTTTTAAGGGTTGATTATTTTTGAAATATAAATAGAATAATCAGTTTACATAATATTATTACGCCAAAAAAAATATTTTTATGGGTTTCATAATGTAAACATGGTCCAATATATTCAACCACAAAATTGAATTAAGGGGTAAATATAGATTATATCTCAATGAATATTGATTGATATGAAAACACACGTATGTATTTGTAACATAAGAATCAAAAGGATAATGTAGGGATATAATGAAATTAAAATATAATGAAATTAATTATATTCATTATTATTTGTGGAAATATTGATGTCAAAAACCATATAAAATGATGTTTGGTGTAAAATATTAATCATGGATCATTGAATTAAAAAATGAGACAAATAACACATTCCACTTTAGAATCATTCATATCTAGAGCACATAATGGATAATATTTTAAAATTGTTATAAAATAAGTTTTTTTCTTAAATGATCATGAGAAAACAATAATGTGACTATATATACATCATTCAAATGATATCATGGAATATAATAATTATATGTTTCATGGGGAGAAAACATGAGACAAGAAACCCATTCCTTTATTACATAATTTTACTAAAGAAATAAAATCACATGAATAACAAAAATACTAGCCTAATCATCTATTTATGCTCTATATACATATCTATAACATTTTATAATATTCTTTTAAAATTATTCTATATATTTATATTTTTTAGTTACTACATATTTTCAACTTTGCGTGTTCGTAATATTGATAATTTTGAAATTTCATCTTAGTAAAAATTTCTATCTTCATTATTCTCCCAATGATCACCATTACTCATTCATAAATTGTTATAGAATTTAGGAATTTTAATAAATTATTATTTTATACTTTTATTCTATTACAGTTTTTTATTGATTGTTAAAGTTAAAATTAACAATTATCATTTTTTGTGATTCATAACAAACAAATGTTATCATTTTAATTAATGAGTTTAATATTTGTATTGTCGTTATTGAATAAAAAAATAATTAATTACATATCTATAACAGATATGGTTAGTAATAAATTTTTTACTAAACAATGATATTATTTTAGAGAAAGTGTCATGTTGTTGGTAGACGGACCCAGAAATATTAATAAAAAATTATTGGATAATTTTGTTTAGTAAACCAGATTATTTTGGGAATAATGTCAAAATTAAAAAAGTATAATTATATAATTTATATAAATTAATGTTAGTGACTAATATTTTAATGGATTTTAATAAATAAAATCAAAATATATGAAAAATGATATATGTTACTTCACAGGGGTGGTAGTTTTGAGAATACAGGGTTAAAGATTTAATTTCACAATGAGTGAGAGGGAAAGTATGTGATTATGATTTGTCTCTTAATAGTAGTAATTATATTATATATTTCACAATGATTATTCAATTTCTCAATCCTATAGAGAAAATATATGTTTTGTTGAAAAATGAAATTTTAAATAATGTTGAAAGGGTATTCCGCCCAACACATGAATGAAAGTATCATTAAATCATTATAGAAAAGATGAATAATGTATAATAATTTTTCCATTATCATGATATCATTCATTATAAAAAATAATATTTAAATTAAAGATACATTATAAAATATAATTTTGTCAGGAATAATTCTAAGGAAAGAATTTTTGAAAAAATTATCATATTGAGGACGTGGGACCATCCTATGAATTATTCTTATAAATATTCACCTTAAGGAAATATCTTATGAATATAGGCTCATAACATGTAATAAGATTATAGTGGAATAAAAAATTGTTTAGTTTAAAGGGGATACCAAATTTTCCGATTTTTATTAATCGAGTGGTGACGGGACCCATTTATATGTGGTGATAATGACATTTTTGAAAATATTTTGATAGAATATAACAAAATTATATGTTTCTGCAATCAAACAATCCTAAATCACCCATTCTATGATAGAGTGTCAAATAAACACATATACCCCTCTCCATATGTATGAATATATTGAATAATATTGTGAATTGGAATGATGATGTATTGATACTATACCCCTTGTAATAATAGCCACACACCAGAATCACAACAAACAAACCAAAATAGCACAGTAGAAAAAAAACATAATATCATCACACTATGGTAAATGGAATCAAGGAAATATAATATAAACAAAAATCATATATATTTTTCCACCAATTCATTATAACAAAAAAAAGTTAAAACATCATATCTATAGACTGAAGACAATCCTGACATCTCCACCATCCTCTAAGATCCACCTTCTCTTCTACCTGATGTAGGAAACCTTCCCTATGAAGGAACCATGACTTGGAAACCTTCATGAGAATGAATAATACCATGTATAGTGTGAGTATAGATAAAATATTAGAGAAAAATTAATCATAAACATATAGTACACATATATATAAAGTATTACATCATTTTGGAAAGTAAATGCACCAATAAGAGAACATTCTTATATCATCTTATGATTCAGTAAAAGGATACCACAATCCCCAATCGTACATGAATAAGATCCAAGCTGGGAGTAGGGTCTCATATTTCATTCCATATCATATAATGTTTCATGACCACCACATTCATTGGATGGAATTGTATAACATATCGATTGTAGGACCCCGAGGCACCCTGAGAGGGGAGGGGTGAATCAGGGCATCAATTTTTTTTAACTGATGGATCTTGTTCGCACATTGTTAGGAACTAGTTAAACCAATATTATGGATATGATCAATAATCAAATATTCACTTCTAATGAAATGATGTAACACTTTTACTTAGTCAACTATTATGGCCTACGTACAAGGAGAATGAAATAATTGGTTTCAAGCCATACCGAAATCCCCTAATCTTTTCTAGCCATGGATTACAAAGGATCGAGTTCAGTCACTTAGTCCTCGGAACACTTTCTATACAGAGGATTAGGGATAGGTTAATGTTTCTCATGGGTCACTTCTGTTGTCTCCCCATGGCTCACTCCATTAGGAGAGGTATTAATTATTTTAACGACATGATTTTCTCTTTAATGTTTTGGCATTAAATTATTTATCACTGACTTATCATGGGACCCTTATTGCACAAAATACCTGAATTTATGTACATGAATGCACTAAATGAAAAAAAAAGCTATCAAAATTTGATAAATGATCCATAGTTCACTTTCATGCAACACCTACTCTAAAACACATGATTTTTTATTATTCAACTAAGACGAATTTTACATAATATATGTTTTTAACGCAACCAAGATATTTTTCACAACCAATAAAAAATGTCCGCGTGGTATTTATATACTAAATGAACATCACGAATAAAACATTAATTCCCTCTTCACCATTCACATAGAAATATTTAATCTGTTATAGTACCCAGATCTTCATTTAAAATTCACGAGACTTCCATGGGGGTATTCTCCTGTTTTTATGCCTCGAAGACCCTGTGCACTAGTTTCCAACGCGTCTTCTTCGGTGCACATATGATTCTTTCTGAACACATAAATCCCTATTTTGATGTATCATTGAGCGCATAAGTTTTTTGTGTGCAAACTCGTCTTTCATGAACTTCATTCCTTTTCCATTTTCACAATTCTGATAAAAAAAATTCCTTGCTCTCATGTTTCCAATTCCGCTTTAAACATGCATGCAAAAACATATAATCCATGCACATTCCTAATATTTCACCCATATTCCATTACCAAAAACAACATTCTCCATTTTCATATTTTGAGGTCCAATGATTTGGAAAACAAAAGGAAATAACAACAAACAAAAACCTTGATCATCCCAGTGTGGATTGACAACAAACTCAAACCCTGATCAACTTAGTGCAGATTGACAACAAACAGAAACTGAATTCCCATTTTCAGCAATGACTATCCTTGGCACCAATATCAATCCCCTATAGAGGGGATTTAGAAATATCACCCTGGTCCACCCTTGGGAAAACCTATAAGGTCTTCATTCCTCTTCTTATAATACATAATTAATATAGAAATTCATTACCCATACTCTGTCATAAATTAGTCCACAAGGTCATCGTACACAATCCTCTATCTGAGGTATGTCCACATTGCCATCATAGAGTTTCCTTTTTTCAGAGTCCTATTATCATCATCATAACCATGTTGAACCAACCCATGATCCCTATTTAGTGGATAACCAATACATGATTATCCACCAGTTACCATAATTATAGACACAAACCTCCCCATCCAAAACATTCACACAGTTCTTGGCATAACAAATAAGATCAAAATCATATCACACAATGCATTGGTCTTATAATACACACACATAATATATGAAAAACAAAATAATACTGTATAACAAAATGGTTATAATGTCTATGATCAAAAAAAAAATTTCAATCATTCCATTTAACACTATATTGTGGTTTTATATTTTTTTTGTACTTCCTAACTCTGCTTTATCAATTCAAATTTTCCAAGAGTGAAAATTGAAGCACAATTATGAATGAACAATTCCATGAACCCATCCAAATTAATAACAACTTGGATTCTTGAATAAAACTTATATTATATTATCATAACATTGGTATTGTGTTTGATCCCAATATCCAATGATATTCTCACCAATGGAATATATAGATCCGATTATGTGGGGATGGTATTTCTCAATATCTAACATCTATATATTAAAAAACTATTAATTCCCCATTATATTATGATGGAATCTATAAAATTATAAAATGTTGCATATATAAATGAGACATATAATGATATTAAGAGGATTCCAGATTAAACGAATGAAATAAACCATTTAATATCCAATAGTTCAATCCATGTTTAATACAATAGAGAGAGGGTCAATAGATTGGCAGTAAAATACAGAGGTAGAAACTAGGGTCATTATATATGAATATGGGTTGATCATCGGGATATATAATTAAAATAGACATGTTAACGTAATATTTAAAATTTTCTCATAATGACTAGGCTTTCTTGCAACTACCAGCAGGCTGGTTTCTCCATTTTTAGGCATGTGTTATTCAGTTGGTCGAGAAAAAGCTATATTTATATGCCTTGAATACCTACCCATCCACTACCTTGATTGTGTAAATTTATTATCTAGTTGTGGAACCCTAGTAATTTCTACGATTCTTCTACCACTATTATCTAGTATGTGGCACTATACCGATTAGCTGATGGCACACCAATAACTCCAAAAAACTAGACATTTCCCCCAATTTATTGACCTCCTATTAAAAGGTTGCACAATATATAAATAATCCTCAAAATGATTACAAGCACACCCAATATATTAAGAATATAACCACTATATACCTTGTAATTTATATGTTGTTTCAAATATCACCCTTGGTGAATTATCATCATTAATAAGTATTACTTGAGGACCTTATTAAAACACATTTCACATTTTTCATAAACTTCCAAATATCACTTGTATCCCACCTCTTGTATTAATCCATATATAATTAAGTACTAAAATTTGTTTTACCATCATCCCACTCATCTAATTATTTCTCAGATACATATTCTATATTGGCAGGTACATAATTGATGCATCTATTTCTATATCCACATCCTAATAGTCAATCACATTTGATAGATCATGATCATACCTCCAATACTATGACACTTGAAAGTCACTTCACAAACCATGATACCATGGATGGAGATCCAATCAATATGATAACATAATGATATGTTTGATTATATCACGAGGCCCTAAAACCCATTAAAGAAAGTTTCACCAAAATCCACAAGAATATAAAACCAAACCTCAATAATCATACATAACCTGGCCGAGGGAACACTTGTAAAAAAACACTATTTCCCACAATGTACATTAACTGTTGTCTCCTCCAACGAATATATGATTGCTAGATACAATGAGTGGTAACAAAACCTTCCAAATAAACTTGTCTTAATTAGATTTATCTAATAAGTTAATCATCCTAATAATAACAATGTCACCTACCTCATTTCAACATATTGGTGGATTACATGATACATCAAGAGGATACATAATTTTTTCAATCAGTATAATATATATTGAGTATAAGATATAAGGAAAATATTCCACATACTGATGATTGTACCATTATCTATAAAGTTTCTGGAGTCATGCTTGAATTATACCCTAATAAATATTGATCTTCTATAATTACCATAACTCATTCTTATGATGATATTACATACTCGATTCAACTGATTTCACATCTCCTCTGAATGAAATTAGAATAATATTATGTATAAAGTATTACTATATCCAACAAAATAATAAATTTTACTCTATATGGATATAAAATCTCAGAAACATAGGTTTTTTCAAAATTATCATTGTATTTTGTTTCATGTATCGTCATGAAATATGACATTATCTTCATCCAATCAACCACACACATATTGTATATTGACAACTATGGTTTCAGGGTAAATCTATACTGAAATACATCACCACCACATATAATATCTATAAGGGAATAAAAATAGAATTAATCAATACACCTAATCACTACTACTCAGATTTATCCAACACAATTTTAAAATTTAGTTTATATGGATATAAAATCTCACAAACATTGGTTTTTTCAACATTATCCTTGTAATATGTCTCATGGATCGGTATGAAATATGAAATCATATTCACCTGATCAACCACAAATCATATTTTATATTGACCACTAAGGATCTAGGGTATGTCTATACTGAAATACATCACCACCACATCTAAAATCTACAGGGGAATGAAAATATGACAAATCTATAGACCTAGTCACTACTAATTGGATTTATCCCTCTAATAGGATATAAAACATGAGACAAAATATTCAATGTCACTCTTCATAACATGACACAATATGTGTCTTCTAATATCACTATACACCTTCATTGATTAAGGTAGCAGTACTCTATAAAAAGAATTAGAGCCACTCATCATGTCTTCCCTCATTGAATCATGGTCTAAAACTATCATTTGAATCTGGATCATGCTATCTCTATTAAAAGGCCATCATTGAACTATGTTATTCCCCTAAAAAAATGTCATCATCCCAAATAACCTTTATCATAACCCTATGAAGATTTTACCCAGTCTATCATGAAAAACATGATAACATGTGGGGAAATTTCATAGCCCCATTATCCATATATTCATCCACCAACTATTCAATGGGAAAGCACATAAATACCAATATATTATTATAAGGGTTGTATATGAGCTCATGTATCAGGATACTAAGAGAATATGTAAAATAATAAACCTTTATAGAAGTATAATCCATCTCAGTATAAAATTTTATTAGATACATATCTCAATTCCTCATCATGTAATTCATGTCCCATTAAAAAAATAAATACACTATTATCATTTCACCCATATAATTATAAAATACCTCTCTAAAATGATTATGTCACCAATGTTTCTAGGAATGTTGCACTACACCCAACACCAAATATTTTTTAATATCATTTCCTTCAAGGGGTCGTATAAGGTGATACATATTAAAAAATACATGTTCTCGTATCAAAAATTAGATCCTAAACCAACAGATGAGGCATTATATTATACTAAATATACAATCACCAACTCAAGTAAGACCCAAATTGGAGTTGATTTTAATAACATCTTCATCACAAGGAAGACTTATTCATTGTAATATGTAATCAAAAAAGCCACCCTATTGTTGGTAAGACATGTTACATGTTCTACTAAACAAAAGAAATCCTGATTGAAATATATTTAATATAAGGAAAGACATTGGCAACACTCGATCTTGAACACATTCATAGAGAATGATAAGGTAATCATTAACTATACCTTATTCATATCAAATATGATTAATGGATCGATAATTTGATTCACATGTAAGTCCATATCATTTATCTAAATTTTAAACCATTAATGATTAACAAAAATCCAAAGATGTCAATGAATACTCATGTTGATATCAAGGTCGCTAGTTTGTATCTATGGAATCTCTACGTATATCAAGATATCATAAAAAATAAAAATAAAAAATGAGTCAATATATTGATATAAAATTAAGTTCACGGGATCCATGAACACTGATAGATAATTTATGAACCCAGAAAATAGTACAAGAGACTCATATTGGCTATTCTGTTCCCTAAATTCTCTCTTAGGTATATCCACTTCTCTGACCGAATGTTTGTGGTAGCTTGATGACATATCAATCTTAATGAATCATTATGCTCCACTGATATAATAAAATAATTCATAAATACTTTTAAAGGTTACATGTTATTTATTTTTAAATAATTAGATTATAAAATTTCATGCACAAATTAATTTTTCTGTATTCTAATGTTGGGATAAAAACTAGAGCACCCTAAGTGGAAGTGCTTGATGTAATTATGAAATTTTCCACTAAATCACCACGATAAACCTTTTGTTCCATTAAAATGATTAATGTTATGTGATATAGTGGAATTGATATAATAATAACCACTATAATATGTTTTATCATGAATTCAATTCCTATATTTTGAGGAAATCATATGAAATTGTTAAAAAAATTCATGGAGTTGTTTACCATTAGAGGAATGTATGGGAGGGGAAAATCTAATTTCCCAAAAAACCATAACCATTACATGAACCACAATATCTCTAATATGAATTTGGCTTGATCTCGTTCCACCTCTTCCAATATCCCATTATATAGTGAAAAAACCATTAACCCCATAAGAGTATTAAAAGATACTCATCTCATAGTGTAGTCAATTGTTGGCCAGTAATAAGTAAACCAGTCCCTGATGAAAATCCTATAAAATCTATTCATCACAATGATAATATGATACATCAATATATATAAATATAAACTAATATAGGATATTCTGTATATCTAGGTATATAATCTTCATTCTTACCAAATGGGTATTAAGATAAAACAATTTGGAAGACAACCAAATTGGAAACTCCCATGCTAATGACAAAAGAATATATAAACGAATGGGAATATTCTATTTCATAAAAAGTTATAAAGATTATATTTAATGAGAAATAAATGGCACACTATATAATGTCCTTTTTTCTTATCTTTTAAATCAAATTCCAGGACATTACATATTCTGACATCAGTTCCATGACTCGATACTCAATATGTCCAGTATGATTGATTCGTTGTGACCTACATAATTGTGGCTTACTACTAGGAACCCATGTTGTACCATGACTCAATGATTGTGTCTTCTCAGAAATATAATATCCCCATATTTATTAATATATATTATTCAATTCATAGATTATTTGAAATTTTTCTCTTTAATAAAAACATAATGTAAATGAAAACCATGACACACTTAAATAATAATTTAAAAACTAAATATAATAATTAAAACAAAATAATTATGTATATGACTTGAATATAGGAAACTGCACTATGAAATATTCATATAATGAATATATATTCTACTTTTAATAAAAATTAAATTCATTTAGTATAGCTAAAACAACTATGAAAATGATTTTATGCTAAAAAACATTTCCTTGTAAAATTGTTCTTTATTTTCTGTAAAATAAGTATAATATTATTAAATAAAATAATTTATTTTTAATATTTATAATTTATCATCTCTAAATTAATTACTAATTCATATCAAATAAATATAAGTAATATTTATCATTTGAAAAGGTTGTTTTCTAATATGAATAGTTATCCATTATATTTTGGGATATTATATAAATATAAAATTATAAAATATAATAAATTTTATTTTATGAAATGTAAATAGTTTATTTATTAAAAAAAATATAGTAACAAAAAAAAACTTTAGGAATTTTTAAAGATAAATAATTTTTAGGTGAATAGTAAAAACACTTGTTTTTGAAAACACCATGGATTTTATGTTATCACATGGGTATTTGGAAAACCTAAAACTTAGGATGACACTTTATTAAAAATATATATTTCATTGATGTAATATATATATATATATATAATATTTTTTATTAACAAACCTGTATAAGAAATTTTAGAACATTATAAATATTCTCACTAAATTTCTATTGGATATATTATTCCCAATTATTTTAAATTAATTTTTTATCACATTCATAAATAGAAATAAAAGAGTATGATTTAAAATTTAGGAAAAATGTATAATAATTACCAGAGATTTAATATTTTTATTTATGTAATAATGATTAAGATACATTAGGTAAAAATAGATTACTATATTAAAAGATAAAAGGGAAAGCCCCATAATTCATGGGGTAAATAGTTAGAAACCTATTAAAAAATTTATTTGAGTTTTTGAGTATTTGATTGAATTTATCACATTTAATATCTATTATTTTTCTATTTTGGTTCCACTTTCCTTTAGATTATCTTCCCAATATTGAAAATTTTTGCGTAATTAGAAAAAGGTTACACATTATTATTTATTAAAGGGACACTTATCTCGTCTTTTATCCTCCCACAAAAACCCCTTAAGTTTATACCAACCCATACAGTTGTAATATTTTTATAAAAGGAACGAATTCATGTAGTAAGGTATTGATTTATAGATTATCTTACATATTTTATATTTCTTTATATTTCTTTCTACTTCGTTGAATATAATATCACCATATTATAATGAAATCATATTTATTATTATTATATTGTTATTGTAAAATAATTAACTAACCACCCCATTTACTTGACTAAAAATGAAAACATGAATCATTTGTTGTGTGGACTACTGCCTCTAGGACACAATGTGTTTAATTTTTGTACACCACCGAATTTATATTTTCATAATTTTTAGTTTTGGTTAAAATAATTATAATTACAATATATCATAGATTCTTAAATTAGAAGACATAATATTTTTCCCCATTATATGGAAAATTTCATCATGATAAATGTATACTAATGATCCACCACCCCCATATAACAATAAATTTCTAAATCTCATTTCTTAAATGTTTAATGTGGTCAACAATGATGATGATTTTAATGGATACACCTAATGGTTATTAGATGGATAATATTCCATTAATAAAAATATAATCTCATTATTATGATATGAATGATAAAAATACAATGCAAAATTAACCATCATAACCAAGAGAACAATGATTAATAAATAAATAATTTTTAATAAATAATTTTTTACCCATACAGCATTCGCCCAGATATTTAAAATTATATCTTATCACTATAATTTACACTATTTTACATAATGTTTCTACTATTATATTGGTATTGATAATAAATCACTTTATAATAGTCCATTTATCATGGTTTGTTAATATGGGGGTCATCTTGACAACCTACATGATTGATTCCACAAAATTATACAACGAATATCTATGGAAACAAAATTAGTTTTATAATATGATATTAATTTTAAAATATAGACTTATTTATAGGTTTTTAATATGTTCATCTTTATGTAACCAAATATGTAAGAAATCACCTATCATTGGTTTAGATAATCATATATGATTTTATATTCTCAATTTCATCATCAAAGAGAAAGGTATAAAAATATTATATATGGAAATTAAAAAATTATAATTAATTATACGTAATCCATTATAGTAATCTTATATAACATTATTTCATGGTAATTTTATAGAAAATCATATACTTAAACCAATACTTCTAAACTAGTACAAATTTTCAACAAAAATGTAATAAAATAAGTAAAACTAAATAATTTATATGTATAAAAATTTAGTAAATGTAAATTATATATAATTTTATGTGTTACTATGATGAAACATTTAGTTATTTAGATAGTTATACTGTTATAAAGTATTATTGATAACTTTTTAATTAATCTTGATTAAAATCAAGTTGTTATTTTTCTTATTTTCAAAATCATGGGATATGTGAGATATGTTTCACTCCAAATTAATTTACATTGAGTATTTATTACCCAATATCATTAATATATCATTATATATTCCACTTATGGGTATTATAATTTCTATTTCTTGATCATTCTCTCAATATCCTTTGATTCGTACATTAAAAAATACATAATAGTTTTTATGACTCAATTTCTGATTCGTTATGTCACAATCATTTTTAAATAAACATACATATCATGTTTTATTTGTTCAAAAACATAACAAACATTATTTTATATATATTTTTTATACATTTAAATTAATCCCCATTATCAATAATTATTATTTTGGTAAAATGTTTTCATATATAAAAGATTACCATTGATTATAAGACCTACCACCCCTTTTCGTGATCCTTTTCCTTCATGTCCACATATTCCTTTCCATATATGAAATTATATATTATTGGTAAAGATAATTTATATTATTTTATATGATTATAATAATTTAATTTACAAACTTTCTTAATTTATTTTTAATACATTTCATGAGATGTGGTTTTTCCAAAAAAGGTATTCCAAAATAATAATGAAATTGGATTTCCTTCCCTTCACAATCAAGTGGTATAACATAAAATAATTTTTTTTGTAACTATTATGTATTTTAATGTAGATTTTATTTGGATAAAATTATATTAATCTTTTAAAAAATATCATTCCGGCATGAATGTGTTTTTGAATGTAATGTTCCATTCATTTATATAACAATTTCTTAAGGGTTTTCTGAAAACAATTGTGTTTCCATTCAATATATCCTCTAATTATTACCTATCATGACGTAATGTTTTGATCATACAGTATATATTACTATGATATAATTCCTTCATTGAAAATTATATTATTAATACCCTATTATCTCTAATTTTTTGTTCTATGACATATTTGTAATATTTATGATGTGAGTTATTTTTCAGGGGTTAATTAATATATTTTTACAATTGATTTTAAAGGGAACATATATCTATGAATAATTATTGGTGGGGTCCTATATCATAGTAAAATTATTTGGTTTTTCATTATGTGATTAAATTCTTACCTCAGGGATCTATTATAAAAAAATTATATACAAGATTATGTATCTTTAGTAAAATTGTTACCCGAGAGGTTTTATATAATGCATATGGGTATATGAGAGTATGATTGAAAGACAAATAAAGTAAAAAAATTTATTATCCATTTATACTATATGATGAATTCATTGGTTGTTAGCCTTTCCATTTTATTAATATGATTTCTTTTACACACACTTTTAATCATAATCTTTTGTATATGGTTATTCTCCTTGGACCGTGATTAATTTATCTTGATTTCACACATTATTTCCTGTGTATAATTTTATTTGGTTTAGATTAAATGTCATTTTATCTTGACATAGAAAAAAATCTTTTTATACCATGATATTTATCAAAATAAATTTCATCCATAACCATTTTTTCTCAAATAATTACTGTCTTACCCTTGATGAAAAATTCTTACTATTTCCCTTACATTTTTGGTGCTCAACATTTTCTTATGTTATCCTTTCCCTTGGTTATGGAGATATTTAAAACACATATAATTTCTATATGATATTTTTTATGAGTTTTTTTATAAATAATTTGTTTTATATTACGATGTTTGTATAGATAGTCTCTAAGACAACAAACTATTAGGTACATTGATTTTTATAATGTTAGTGATAGGTATTTTTTAAAGTTTTTAATCAGTATAATATTTATGAATATTAATTGTGCAAATTATTAGTTGGTTTATGATATCAGTTTAGTTATTTAATGGATTATATTATATAATATATTAAAAAAACCTAGGGATATGTTTAAGGGTTATATAGATGTATACGATAACATTAATATGTTATACTAAAATAGATATTATATTTTTCTCCTAGAAATCACAATCCTATATAGATACTAAGAGATGATACATTCATTGAAGAAATTTCCCAAGGTAATAAAACTAAAAAGGGCATGTTGTTTATAAACTTAATCATTACATACTGTAGGAAAAGAGTCACAACTACACACATTGCCTACAACTTTGAGGGGTATGTTTTATTTATCCCAAATTATCGTTATGAAACCTTATCTATGATTTAGATAAGAAACATGTTTAGATAAAAAAAATTGAAATGTGATAACCATCATATACATAGATTAAAACTTTCATATTTATAAGATATGTTATATATATCCATTTATGTGTAATTTCTCTAACACTAATTGTTTTTATTGAAGTTATTTAATAATTCACCATTTTTAAAATTACATTATATAAATTATTTATTAGATCCTAGAAAACCTTGTAAAAATTTATTGTAATGGAACATTGTGATGTTTTACCAAAAATGAACATATGGGACTTGAAATAGATAGAAAACCTTAATTTAAATGTTATACCATTTTATGAATAAATATTAAAACCATATAGATCTCCCAAAATCAAAATGGGAAGAATTTCAATAGTGTTTTTCATGTGTTGTCAAATATCAATACTGAATTTGTTTCCTAATAAACTAATTACTGAATAATGAATCAATTTTTTTTAAAATAAATTTTATATTTCTAAATAGAGTATATAATTAAATGGGTTTTCTATATGTTTATCACTTGGATGTTGATGATAATAAATGGTGGAAACTAATTTTGAATGTGGGGAAAAATGAAGATTTTCATTCCATAACATTTTAACATTCAAATAGATATTCAATAGTAAATACTTTCCTTGAATAAATTCTAAAAAAATAGTGTGATAATTCAATGGGTTTTAAATAGGAATATAAATACACTAATACTTAAAATTTTAACATACAAACACATCAATGAAATTTCCATGGATTTATAATTTTCCAAGAGAGTATGGATTACTGTTTCATTAGTAGTTTAATAGTGAGTCTGCAAAAATCATTGATTATAACATATTTTGGAATATGATAAGATATTATTATTATTTTTGGAATTATAGTAGAAATGAAAACCCAATACTCTAAATATTCTTATTTTTTATGATATAATAAAAAAATGGATTTCCATTGAAATTCATGTGATAAATATTGTGTATGAGTAAAAATTAATAATTAGTCGTGAAAAAATATGTTGGAAGATATAACTTACATGACCTAGTATACTAGAAATTTACCTCTCTAAACTCAAAAAATTCATTAATAGAATTTCCAATTAAAAATATATTTTTTGATTTAAATAAATTTTATAAATCAGCATCTACCAATGATAATTTTATTTTTTGACAAATGAACAATTTTCCTTCCACTATGGTCGAAAATTGTTAATCAATAACAATAATTTAATATATTCCATATATTATTATCATAATATATAATTCAAGATATATCATAAATATTAATTATCATCACAATCAAAGAAAATGAAAAAATAATAAATAGTGACCATATATGCTTAGTAGGTGTAAACATTAGAAAAAATAATCAATGATCGTAGATGAATATATAATGAGTTTCAGTGAATAATAATGATAACAAAAAAAATATTAGATAACAAATAGTGAAATAAATGATGACATATAGTAATACATGATTCAAAAGAGTTATTCAATAAACAAGATCTGTGAGAGAATAATAAAATAATAATTTCAATATGACTAAAACATGAAAAAAAATTGAAATGTGGAACAAACATTTTTTTAGATAACAAAACATTCACAAGAAACACTGTCATTTACCATTCTTATTATAAACTAAAAAACTCTTTTTAATAACAATCTAATAAAATATAAAATCTTAAATACTTGAATAAAAAATGTTATATGACCCTAACCATCTTACTAAATAATTAAGAGTCTAACATGATGATAATCACTTATCACAACATAAGGAAACCTTATATATAGAATAAGTGTTGTACAACAATAAAAAAGAAAATAATTCACATTTAAATAAAAATACATCAAGTGGATAGAAAATTGGTTTCATTTGTATTAATATAATGAAATAATTAAAAATTATGTTAATAATTATAATATCATAATCCTATAGAAAATAAAAGTGAAACTACTAAAAACAATTAACTATATGTCTAAATGAAAATAAATAATGAATAATATGGTATTCACAATTGTAACTTCCCGAGCCTGGAGCCCCTCCACTGGTGCCCCGTACCCGGTTCGCCACATGACCTCAAGCGTGTTTCCCCGAACGCGAGAGGCTGCCGACTAGCAGCGAGGGCCTTGGTGAGTCGGTGGGGAAACAATGCCCTTATTCGGTAAGGTATACAAGGTAAGGAAACAAAAATAAATAGCGGAAGAAGTAAACAACATGAATAGCAACAAAAACCAAACAGCGGAAGCAATGTAGATATATAACTATGATGTCAATGATGCAGTAGGTACAAGTATCCAAGAAAACAACAAACACAAAAATGTGCTGAAATACAATTGAAACCAAGTGCAAAAGAAAAACAAAGTAAGCTCCTCAGCATCACGAGCCACGGCTCGGTCCCATGCTTCCCAGCTCCGGGTGCAATCAAGATACTGAAGTAGAAGGGTGATTGCCCATATCTATAACTGCACCCACATAGTCTTCTTGGGCCCAAAAGCATGGCCCAAACATGGTGTGAGATACAATCCCAATAGGCAATCATCCAATGATTTGTTCCTAACAGTGAATGAATACATGGAAGTAATAAAACAAGAAGCATTAAATAGAAAAGCACAAGCAGCTACAATCCACATTTCTGGCAAACAAAGTACACTAGTAAACATTCAGCAATAGGAAGAAAACTGGTAACCCTCTGGGTAGATCTCATAGTCTAACCCCTATGGTTCAACCTCTATGTACTAGTAGCCCTCTAGGAAGCACACATAGTCTCACCCCTCTGGTTTAGCTATGTAATTAAGCAGACTCTCTGGGGAAGCACTCACCGTCAATTCCCCCTATAGTCTCGTATCGTGCTAAAGGTTCTCTGGGGAAGAACCCAACATCAATTCCCCCTATGTCCCGCGTCGTGGATCTATAGACTCTCTAGGGAAGCACTCAACGTCAATTTCCCTTGTGGTCTCGCATCGTAATTTAAAGACACTCTGGAGAAGCCCTTCCGTCAATTCACCTTTTAGTCTACTAATCAAAGTTCTCACAGTCCTGAGTATAACTAAACATGATCAGCACGCGTGTAACATCCATGTAAACCTCATGAACTACTTGGCTATCAACTAAGGCTCAACAATAATAATAAAACAACAGTTCCACTATCCTACAACTATGCATGGAAACTAGAAAACACCAAATAAGAAGAAAAAGCGTGGCAAGGAAATCTGAGCACAAACAAACTACTCTAATCACAAGAAATAACCTCTACTAAAGAAATCAAGCAGTGCAGGCAAGCAACAAGGGAAAAACAGGAAACACGCAATACCCTGTTCAGGGTTATGGGTGGAATTGCAAAAAATATTCATCAACATTATACGGAAAGGCACAAACCACCTACCTCGATCCTATGAGATTGATATACACGAACCTTGACGACAGATTCCCCTTAGAACAACGTAGATCTGGGAAAAGGCACAAAACGTTCATACCATGATAACATGTAAACGTGGAGGAATAATGAAACAAGGCTAAAGAAGAAGGAAGAACTCACCGTTGCGATTCCAAATCAACTGACTGTGCTTGAATCGAAGAATGGACGACGAGGTAGGACTCCGTCAAAGATCCGGTCGTACGGTCGCTCTCGGACAACCAAATACTGGAGAAGAAGATGAAAACAGGGGTTAGGCGCAACCCCGGTCCATTTAATGAAATACAAGAATGTACACGGCATGTAATTCTTGAGTACACGGTGTGTACATCAATTTTTCCGTACTCCGAATTAAATGGCCTCCACCTTAGCCTTACACACCGTGTGTGTGGCCCAGACACGGCCAACACACGACATCGAGCCAAAACAGAGTACACGGCGTTTACTTCTGAAATTTCCAGAAGATTTATTTTCCTTAAAAACTCCAAAAAAAAGGAAAACATACCTGAATGAAGATCCAGGTTCTTACAGACATTCCCCCGTAATGAAATTAGTCCCCAAATTTCCCTAACGAGGTGGAGAAGAAGAATGCCTGAGCAGCACCAGCCATTGCGATCGTACATCGACCTCCCACTCCCGGATCTCATCCTGTACACGCCCGTGCTGCCATATCACTCGTACCAGAGGAACAGACAGCCCGCAGAGAACCTTCGTACTAAGATCGACAATCCGGATAAGATGCTCCTCGAACGACGCATCCGGTTCAAACTTGACTTCCTCGGGATGAATGACGTGAAGAGGGTCTGAAAAGTAACGTCGGAGCTGAGAGACGTCGAAGATATCGTCTATGGCCCGATACCTCTGAGGTAGCTGCAACCGATAGGCGACCGAGCCCACTTTCTCCAAGTCCTCAAACGGCCCGACGTACCTCGGTGAAATCATACCATGTCTTCGAATCCTTTTGTGTCCCAAACTCGGTGCGACACATAGAAAAACCTGATCACTGACCTCGAACTCCAGAGGTCATCTCTGTTGATCAGCATAAGACTTCTATCGAGACTACACAGTAGCCATCCTTTTTCGAATCATCTCTATCTACTCTGAAGTCTCCTAAACATGATGATGTCACAGCAAACCTACCTCTCCTGCCTCTAGCCAGCCTAAGGGTGATCGAAATAGCCTACCGTACAAAGCCTTTTATGGTGCAATCTGAATGGTCTCCTAGAAACTGTTGTTGTAGGCGAACTCCACCAGTGGAATATGCTTCTCCCAATAACCGCCAATGTCAAGGATGCAATCTCAGAGCATATACTCAAGCACCTGGATCGTGTGCTCGGACTGGCCATCAGTTTGGGAATGGTATGTTGTACTAAAAAGTACCTGTTACCCAAGGCCTTCTGAAGCCCATGCCATAACCGAGAGGTAATGCGCGAATCTTGGTCTGAAACAATAGAGCGCGGAACTCCATGAAGACAAACGATCTCTCTGATGTAAAGTCGTCCCATATCATCAACACTGAAGGTCTCCTTAATCGACAAGAAGTGAGAAACCTTCGTAAGCCTGTCAACGACAACCCAAACAACATCGTTCCCTCGATTCGACCACGGAAACCCGGTCACGAAATCCATCGCGACATCGTTCCACTTCTACTTCGGAATGGGAAACTACTGTAAGAGACCTGCTGGTCGCTGATGCTCTTCTTTCACCTGCTGACAAGTAGAACATCTCATGACAAAACCATGAACATCCTTCTTCATACCTGGCCACCAATACTGGCATTGAAGATCTCGATACATTTTGGTGACGCCAGGATGAACTGCCCAAACTGAGGAATGGAAATCCCGCATCATCTCCTCACGTATGTCTGCTGGAACCGATACACGTCCTTGGAAATGCAAGATCTCATCCTCTCCCCCTGTCCATCGAAGAAGATGTTCCCCTCCTGACATAGTCTCCCGCAAGACTAAGCCATCTGGGTCTGATAGCTGCCTCATCCGTACCCGATGAAGTAGCGTGGAGGTAACTGCTACAGAAGAAAGAAAGGTCAGTCCCCGTCTATTGTTCACATCCAGATGCATCTCAGAGAACAAAGCCATCAGCTTCCACTCACTACTAGCCTCCTGAACTGCCTGAATCTGAGTTCTCTTGCTCAACGCGTCTGCCATAGTGTTTCCCTTTCCCAGCGTATAGGAAAGCTCGATGTCAAAGTACTATAGATAATCAACCCACCTGCGCTGCCTCAGATTCAGATCACACTGAGTGAAGATATACTTGAGAATATTGTGGTTAGTGAAGACCAAAATGTGCTCTACCAAGAGATAGTGTCTCCAACAGTACAAGGCATGAACAACAGCTGCCAACTCCAGATCGTGCGTAGGGTAGTTCTCTCACGTGGCCTCAGCTGCCGAGACCCATACGCAACGACTCCATCTCCCTGCATAAGCACAGCTCCCAGCCCGATACCCGAAGCATCACAGTAAATAGTTTATCTCTTTCCTGGCTCTGGCATGACTAGTATCGGTGCTAACGTCAACCTCCCTTTCAACTCTTGAAAGGATGACTCACAAGAAAATGGCCATAATAACTTCACCCCCTTCTTAGTCAGACCCGTCAAAGGTGATGCTAGACTAGAAATGTCTGGAATGAAGTCTATGTACTATCCATCCAGCCCTAGGAAGCTCCGTACCTCAAAAACATTCTTCGGCTGCTCCCAAGAAACTACATCTCTCACTTTCTCTAGGTCCACAGATACTACTACCTCCGAGATGACGTGACACAAGAAGTGAATCTGATCCATCCAGAAGTGGCACTTCAAGAGTTTAGCATAAAGCTGATAATATCTCAGTGTACTAAGAACGATCTCAAGATGTGTGGCATGGTCATGTCGAGTTTGAGAGCACACCAAGATATCGTCCACGAAGACCACTACGAAGGAATCCAGGTAAGGATGGAACACTTGGTTCATCAGTACCATAAAAACTGTAGGTGCGTTAGTGAGTCCGAAACGCATGACTGTATACTCGTAAAGACCGTACCTGCTCCTGAAGGCTGTTAGAGGTTTATCTGATGGTCTAACGTGAAACTAATGATAACCGGACCGCAAGTTGTCTTCGAGAACACCCGGTATCTTCAAAGCTGATTGAAAAGTTCATCAATCCTTGACAAAGGATATCGGTTCTTGACCGTCAACTGGTTCAATTTCCGATAATCCACACAAAGCCGAAGTGTACCGTCTGACTTCTTTGCAAACAGGACAGGTGAACCCCAAAGAGAATTACTAGGTCGGATGAAACCCTTAGCATGTAGATCCTCCAACTGCTTCTTAAGCTCCTGAAACTCAGGTGTGGCGATCCAATAGGGAGTAATGGACACTGGTGCCACTCCTGGCACAAGCTCAATATAGAAGTCTACCTCATGCTCCGGAGACCAACCTGAAAATTCCTCTGGAAGGACATCCCTGAAGCGATCCACCACTGGAAGAAAGTCCAACTGTGGAGTCCCCTGATAATCCAGGTAAAGGCTACAAATTTGGGTTGTCATCCCTCCTAGCCCAAGAAGATCGAGTCCTGCCCGACTAGCCCAAACGTCTCATTCGCCTCTATGAAGGAAATATTCAGCTTCTGGTGAAATGAAACTTACTCTGCAGCGATAATAGTCAACAACTGCCTGGAAGGGAATCAACCAGTCCATGCCGAGGATGAAATCATATCCTGTCATCTCTAGGACATAGAGATCGCATGAGAAGTGATACCCTGCAACCTCGAGAGGGAACTCTCTGCAATTGCGTACACTAGATTTCCTTGTTCCCAAGGTTGTGTATAGTGTCAACGAGTCGGCAAGAGAAAAGATGCAGAGTCCAAGTCTTTCCACAACCGTAGTATAGATACAGCTATTCGTATAACCAGTATCGAAAAGGGTTGAAGATAAAACTGAGGCTACTAAAATCGTATATCAAACAGTAGAAGGGCCAGGATCCTACTCATGATAACTCTACTCCATGGCGAAAGACTGGCCTGCACCGCGGACCTGTGCCCCTGACAGACCACTCTGAGCTGAACCTCCCTGCTGGTGTTGAGGGACTGGTGGCTGACCGACACGACCTCGACCTCCACCTCAGCCCGAACGGCCGGAAGAACTCCAGTTCCCTAACTGGTGATAAACTGGTGGGGCTTCTCATGAATGAGGAGTCATGGAAGAACCCAGGTCACCTGCTTCTGGTGAGAAAACCTGGCAGAAACACTGAAGGTGACCCATCTTTCCGCAAGATCGGCACTCCACGGGGTCCCTCTGGCACTGCGGCCTCGTGTGCCCTGTCCAACCACACTAATAGCATGTCACTTAGCTGCCTGAAGATGCATCTCTCTTCCTTGAATCACCGTTAGTAGGATCCCTATGATGCTTATTACTATCATATGGAGGAAAGCTAACTCTTGAATCAGAACCGCCCTAACTCGCAGCTCCAGAGTCTCTCAGACTGCACTCTGCAATCATTGCCCAGTTGACGATGGAAGTAATGGAAGTCAGTTGGAAGATGTTCTCCTGCGAGAAGATCTCCCGCCTGAGTCCATCCTCAAACTTCTTTTCCAAGAACACCCCACTCCCATCCCGAAGGGGTGTAAAACTCTACAGCTCAGTGAAATGAGAGGAATACTCCATGACGGATAGAGTGCCATGCTCTAAGCTCATGAACTCCCGGGATCGATCGTCCCTCAAGGTCTCCTGGTAGAAGTAGTCGTTGAACACGCGCTGGAACTCCTCCCAAGTCATAGCCTGCTGCTGACCCACCTGTGAGATCACATCCCACCACCTCTTGGTGGAGTCTCGGAGCATGTAGGTGGCGAGATTGACCCGTCTCTCTGGAGGCGTCTCCAGATGCTTGAATATAGTCAGCATGGCTTCCAACCATGACTTTGCAGCCTGAGGTCTTCCCTCCCCCGAGAACGTGGGAGGATGCTGATGTTGAAAGACCCGCGTCAAGTCTGCCATAGACGAAGCAGGAGGCAGTTCTCCCTGGATGTCCTGTATCATCCTCATGAAACCCTCCCTGAACTTCGCATCAACACCTGGAACTGGAACAACAACCGGTGCCAAGAATGGTTCGGCTGGGGGAACGACAAGAAGTCTCTGATCAGCCCTTTCTGGCATCTGATCACTTCCTGATGACAAATGTACGACCTGAGGACATCTTAGAGGCATAACTCTGAAAGATCAAAAGCACACCTTAGATCAGGAAAACAAGGACAAGGAACACAAGAGTACAAAACGGGAACAGGGGAAGAAAACACACAAGATTGAAAAACACTACTACACGACGTGTATAAAACTACACAGCATGTCTTCTTAAACCACTGACATGTGCGTGTACTCTCACCCTACAAGTCTTGTACACTTCAAACTACACGGCATGTTGACCCCCACACATGGCGTGTACTTGAAAACTATTCCCCTACCCGAGTTTCCTTACACGGCTAACCCACACGGTCCCACTCAACCCGAGACTACACTGCGTGTTCGAAATAAACACGGCGTGCACTAGACAAGGCTTCGGCGGTCCGTGTTGTTGAGTACACGGCAGTCTACATGGTTGGACCTTACCCGGCGTACTCCGAATAAACACGGCATGTATAGGCGAAGGTGACACCGTCCCTTGTTGTTCGTGACATGGCCGAGTACCTGGGAAAGATTACAAGGCATGTCCCGAATAATCACGGCGTGTGAAAATGAAGGTAACGTCATCCCGTGTTGTTTGTGACACGGTCGGGTACCTGGACAGGAATACACGGTGTGTTCTGAAAAAACACGGCGTGCGGAAAATAAGTTCATGCTGGCCCGTGTTGTTCGTGACACAGCCAGGTACCTGGATAGGACTACATGGCGTGTTCCCTACGGACACGATGTGTTCTACACGAGCTACCCTGGCCTGCGTTGTTAGTGACACGGCCGGGTACACGACTCCAAACTCACACGACATGTACCACTGGGACACCGCGTGTTTCTGAAGATACTCCCACGACATCGTGTTCTTCTCACACGATCAGTGACATGGCCTAAAATCTACATGGAATGTGCCCAAAAAGTACACGCCATGTATTCTGGGTTTTTCTATGCAGTAGCTTAGAAGCTACGCAGAATTCCAGAAACAGTAAAACAACGAAAAAGATGCTGAATTCCTATCCTGGAGGGCCCATAAAACCTCATGAATCAAAATTTGGCATTCATTTTAAGAAAGTAACAAATCAATAGTTTTCTAACACAACAGCAGAGAGTCTATCAAACAACTATTAGAACAGCATGCATAATCTACACAAAGTCTATCACAATAGCATGCAATCGCTAATGCACCCTAGATGGCATGGTTAGAATGCATGACATGTGATTTCTACAAGTGCCTATATGATGCATGAGATGGCATACCCTCATCTCATCGGGTTGCGATAGAAATAGAACTGAGATATCAAAACAATAACCGCACAAGTCATACAAATCACTCTAGGTGAAAACATACCAACCATAAAATTTCAAAACCAGAAAACTGTAATTAACGAGGTAGTATGGATTTTCCCTATACACGGGTTAGCTACTCCTGGGAACAGCTTAACACCATGTACTGAATCCGTCCTATCCTTGGCTAAAGTCTCCAAACAGTAAAGCAAGAGAAAAGAACTCCTTTGATACCACTTTGTAATGTCCCGAGTCTGGAGCCCCTCCAATGGTGCCCTGTACCCGGTTCGCCACATGACCTCAAGCGTGTTTCCCCGAACGCCAGAGGCTACCGACTAACAGCGAGGGCCTTGGTGAGTCGGTGGGGAAATTATGGCCTCATTTGGTAAGGTATAGAAGGTACGTAAACAACAATAAACAGAAGAAGCAGTAAACAACATGCATAACAACATAAACCAAACAACAGAAGCAATGTAGATATATAACTATGATGAAAATGATGCAGCAGATAAAAGTATCCAAGAAACCAACAAACACAACAATATACTGAAATACAACTGAAAAAAAGTGCAAAAGAAAAACAAAGTAAGCTCCTCAGCATCGCGAGCCACAGCTCGGTCCCATGCTTCCCAGCTCCTGGTGCAATCATGATCCTAAAGTAGAAGGGTGCTTGCCCTTATCTATACCTGCAGCAACATAGTCTGATTAGGCCCAAAAGCATGGCCCAAATAAGGTGTAAGATACAATCCCAGTAGGCAATCACCCAATGATTTGTGCCTAACAGTCAATGTATACATGGAAGTAATAAAACTAGAAGCAGTAAATAGAAAACCACAAGCAGCTACAATCCACAGTTCTGGAAAAAAAAGTACACAAGTAAACAATCCACAACATGAAGAAAACAGGTAACCCTCTGGGTAGATCTCACAGTCTAACCCATATGGTTAAACCTCTAATTACTAGAAACTCTCTGGGAATCACACACAATCTCACCCCTCTGGTTCAGCTACATAATTAAGAAGACTCTATGGGGAAGCACCCACCATCAATTCCCCCAATAGTCTCGTATAGTGCTAAAGGATCTCTGGGGAAGAACTCAATGTCAATTCCCCATGTGGCCTGCGTCATGGATTTACAGACTATCTGGGGAAGTACTCGACGTCAATTCCCCATGTGGTATCAGATCTTAATTAAAAGACACTCTGGAGAAGCCCTTCCGTCAATTCCCCCTTTGGTCTACTACTCTAGGTTCTCACAATCCTGAGTATAACTAAACAATCTCAGTGCGCATGTAACATCCAAGTAAACCACATGAACTACTTGGAAGTCAACTAAGGCTCAACAGTAATAATAAAACAATAGTACCACTATCCTAAAACTAGTCATGGCAACCGGAAAATGAAAAACAGGCAGAACAAGCATGGAAAGGCAATCTGAGCACAAACAAACTACTCTAATCACAAGAAATCACCTCTACTAAAGCAATCAACCAAAGAAGTCAAGCAACAAGGGAAAAACAGGAATCACGCAATACCCTGTTCATTGGTATTGGTGGAATTGTACAAAATATTCGTCAAATTTCTACGGAAAGGCACAAACCACCTACCTCGATCCTAGAAGGTCGATATACGTGAACCTCGACGAAAGATTCCCCTTAAAAAAACGTAGATCTGGGAAAACGCACAAAACGTTCATCCAATGATAACTTCAACATGAAGAGGAATCAAGAAACAAGGATAACGAAGAAGGAAGAACTCACCGCTGCGATTCAAATGCAACTAACCATGCTTGAATCAGAGAACGGACGGCAAGGCAGGACTCCGTCGAAGATCCGGCCATACAGTCGCTCTCGGATGGTCGAAAACTAGAGAAGAAGATGGAAATATGGGTTAGGTGTGACCCCGGTCCATTTAATGATAAAAAGTAAAGTACATGGCGTTTACTTCTTGAGTACAAGGGGTGTACTTAAATTTTTCTTTACTCCGAATTAACTGGCATCCACCTCAGCCTTACACACCGTGTGTGGGGCCTGGACACGGCCAGCACCCGGCTTCGAGCCGGAACAGAGTACACGACGTGTACTCAAAAATTACATGGCGTGTACTTCTGAAATTTCTAGAAAATTTAATTTCCTTAAATACTCCAAAAAAAGGAAAACATACTTGAATGAAGATCCATGTTCTTACAACAATATATTATTAAACGATATATAGTTAAGAAAACAATTCTCCCTAATCAATCTATAAACCATAGATTGGTGATAAGAATTCAGTCAATGAGATCAATAATATTGTATTCATAAGAGAATGACATTGGAAGTAAGATTAAAGATAAAAAATAAAAACTATTGGGAAATGAAAAGGAAATGATGGATTATTTTTAAAATAGATATGTACATTATATATGTAATCCATATAACTTATGTTGGTGGTTACTTTTTGAAAACCACCCATATCAATAAAATTATATACCAAGGGGAAATAAAATAGATGGAAAATAATTTTAAGGAGTCTTGAATAAAAACCACATGAGAAACAATAAATATCCATGATATTTTGAAAATATATTCAATGATATATTTTATAAATATAATATATAAATATCATATTTTCAATTTTGTGAAATAATTGATAGATTTTTCAAAAAAAATTAAATGGGATTTTATAAAGATGTTTTTCTTATAAAATTGACAAAGGATACCATTTTTTGTAAAAAATAACCCATATATAAATCTTTAAGAGTTATTACATTAATAAATTATCAATGAATATCGAGGTATTTGTTAGTTAACCTTTTTTTATTTTTGAAATAGATATATGGATTTCCCATTAGATTTGGATTTAAGCATAAAAATAAATACTATTTTGTAAAAACAATTTCTGCCACCACATCACATTAAAATATTAGAATACATCATGTATTATCAGAGTTAATGTAGATAAAAATGACACATTGGATAAAATTTTCTGAGTAAAATCATTTCATACTTCTAATAAATTATTATAATAATTTAGTATATTTCAAATCATATATGATTTGTCCCTACTTCTAAAATAATGTTTGAAATAGAAATCCATATGACTAAAGTGGAATTCAAATTGAAACTCTTAAGGGGGGAGTATATGGAATTGAATATAAAATATAATTAATATATTTTATTTCTTGATAAAGCATCAAAATTTTGAATTATATGAAAAACATGAATAGTTTTACATGCATAGTAGAGACATATCTCAATTAGTGAAATTTGTGATGAACAACCCTCATTTTGTTCCTAATACATTCTGGACTTCACCCAATCATCTTCAATAATTATGTTATGTATATTAATTACATAATCAAGAAAATTAATTATAATCAAATAATTTTATATAAGAAATTAATAATCATTTGACAGACATAGACATTCATATACAGACATACATATAAATATATTAGTTTTTATTTTCCTATTTTCCAATACGAGGTGTTTATAATTTTTATGGTTTATACTTGTTTCGAAGGAGAAGTGTCATTATTTGTTCATATTACTAGGATTATCAATGGAAAATATTTAATTACATATTAATTTATAGTTTATAATAAATAATTTTTTTTAAATTTACTATGTTTTGTATTTGATTCTCTATCATTGATGTTAAAATAGTCGAGGATATTTTTTCGATGATTTTTAACCAAACAATTATTTTATTAATTAATGAGTCAAATATTGATGTACCCATTCAATAATAAATTAAAACATTATTTTTGTAATTATAATATTATATGACCATTTATTTTTTTATTATCATCAATGATATTATTACATAACACTTCCCCAGTCAGTAGTGAAACCAACCAAAACATGAAAATACAATGATTAATGGATGATTGTGAGGTGATTAAGTTACAATGACATTATTTAAGTTGAATAATGATGTTATCAAGTGTTTATTATAGTAATATATTTAAATTATAAATAATTAAGAGAATAATTTATCGATATGAAATAATTTCATAGTATAAATAAATTACATTAAATTTATTTCGCATGATTAATATGGTTAGTTTTAAAAAAAATTATTTATCATTCATTTAATTAAGTGTATTATCAAATATTAATTACCATAAAATTAATAAATTCATTGAAATAAAATTTATCATTTAAAATAAATTCTCTGGACCATCTATACATGATATTTATTAAATAAAAAAAAATATAGCCTTCTGTATAGGCATTAATCAATTCATAAGCACTGTAGATGGTTTTTTTTCATAGAAAGGGTAAATGGAGTGAAATGGATTTTCATTTATAAAAAATAAAAACATTATAAATATTAAATTGATATAGTAATTTTATCTGACAATACCATCATGGTATAGTGGTCACAAAAAACGAAACATGCTGCATTATTGAGGCAGTAATCCCCACAATTAATGATTCAAGTTTTTTTCTTAAAAAATAGGTGTGGGTGTCTATTTATTTTACCTTATTTATAATATATAAAAATATAATAATTATAATTATGTTATAGTTATAATATTATGAAAATAAAATTCCGGAAAAATAAATTCACATTATGGAAAATAATAAATAATTAGAGGTTAGAAAGATATACCTGACTTCATCAAGTAGCTCCTTTGAAAATTGAATTAAACCATATAGGTATGGTATTGGGAGAATAAAATTTTATTATTAAGGTGTTATATACTTATTATGATAGTTTTTTAATATTTCAAGGTGAAATAATTGTTTTTTGAGTTATAGGATGTCAGTATATGGGATCCCCCTTTTAAGTGAAGGGATTTCATTTTTGTAAATACATAATAGAATTTATAAATGGGAAGTCTCTCACAAGGTAAGTGGCATTAAAACATTTATATAGTGTACATAAGAAGTTATAAGGTTGAAAAAGGAGTCAAATAGAAATGGAAACTCAATTTTTAAACATGTGTGGTGAATTTTACTTCTATATGTTTAAATTTCACAATTTTTTATTTACCATGGTTACCCATTTTTATCTAGGGTATCATTCAATTATACATGAATATAAAATGGAAAAAATTATATAATTTTAACAACATATTCTGAAAATTAATTCAAATTTATTTTATTCAATTAATAAAGGTTTAATTTTTTTTAAATCTAAATAATAATTTATTAAAAGCAATTTTTTAAAAAATATTACATATGTTATAAAATTTAAAAATGGGCTTCTAAATTAAAACTTTTTTTTTGAAAATATTAATATTATTATAAAAACATATTATGTCTTATTTAAATATTTCATTAATTTTCACTTCATACATATATAATAATTATATCATAAATTTGATGTTATTTTTAAAAACAATGTTTTTCATAGTGTACTGAAATATCATATATTTTAGAAATGTCATAAATTTTTTTCCTAAGAAAAATTTGGATAATTAATCCAAAATTGAATCTATTTTTGTTAAATAAAAATTATAAATATATAACTAAACATTAAAATATAATAAAATATATTCTATAAACCATTTTTTATTTGAAAAAATAACTTTTAAAAATGATTATTTTTTATACATAATTCATAAAGACATATAAAAAATTAAATATATATATATATTCTGAATATTACCTATTGTGATAAAAATTTGACCATAATAAATTTAATTTATATAGGAATACAACAATAAAGTTTCTTTGAATTGTTCCTTTAATGGAAACAATTTTTTAATGATAATCAAAGATAATAATAAAACTAATATATAATTATTAAAAATATTTATTATTAATTTTTATACTAATAACTATGTTATTCATGTATTTTTATATTATCATGATTCTTTTTTAGAGTAGTTTTTTTATTTATGCCACATGTAACATAATCAAATTATGATAATATTAATTTAAAGGATAAAAATTATCTTGTTCTTGAATTATACCTCCTGAAATGAATTATACACTCAAAAGATTAGTAATGAACAACTAATAAAAGTATAAGAGGGTGTTCATAATAATTTTTTTTCATTCTAGAAATATATTTCAATGTGAAATCATCTATACTATTCTAAACTAGATCATGATACTTATATTTCCACATGTATCATTAATTATTTGTACCATATTCATATCATCACCATTGTAAACCGAAAAAACCATTTGAATCTCCATGAAAATAAAATATAGATTAATCATATATTCATCCAATTATAACACTTATAATCAACTAATAGTAAATAAATTTCATCTCATTATTTCATTATCCTCTATAATAAATTAAACATAATATTTTATCATGCCTCAGTCACTTGTTTATCTTTAGTTATCCCCAAAACATAATTTTATCCCAAAATTAAATTTTAACAGCACTGAATCCATTTAATATATTGTTCATTAATATTAAAGTATAACAAAGAATTAATAATCATTATATGATTCATATAATTCGCATAACAAATTCAAAATACCAAAATACCATCGATAAATATCAATCACAAATGAAAATGGAAATGAATAATGGAAACTAACTTTAATTATTGTATCAATTTCACTGCTTTATGTATGTATTGTAAACCCACATTTCCTAAAATACAAAACAAAATCACTAAGATTATTAACAATTATAGTATTCTACCTTTTTCAGTTATAAGATATAGTATTTATTGGATACATACAATTCTCATATTCATATTCTTGATACTATTTTATTCAAATACTAAATTTAATATGGTAATGATAATATCCAAAAGAATCAGATTATATGTATATAGATCTACAATCCTAATTTGTCTTAACTAATAATACCTTCATTTATACCTCTGATACTTTCATTTCAACTAGGTTACACTTCTTTAATCTTATAACAAACATTATACAAATTATGATACATTAATTTGTGTTCTCTCATATTTATTTACTAAATAACCTAATGTAAATATGACATGAATAATTCTATAATGTTATTAAAAATAATATGACTGACCAAATCATATAACCAATGAGTGTCCAACCAGGTGTTGAGTTAGGAATATTTATCGTGCACAAAGAATTGGTTGATGTAAGGCCACTAGATTATTTTTGGGGGTTATTACATCACAATAAAACTTTTCTGATGTGTACATACTTTTTTCTATATCAATATATGGATGTATTTTCTTATAACAATAGAAAATCACTAATTTAAAAATTTATTTGATGTTATTACATACATAAACACATCCCTTAAAAATATACCTCGGGGTTTTCTCTAATGTTATCCTAAGATAATCCCCAATGTATTACCTTAATATGTCTTAATGTTTATATATATATATTGTGTTTTAATAAACCATTATGTGTTTACATTTGATAACATTTTTATCTACAGATTTACCCTAATAAAATATAATCATATCCTCCAAAGTGATCTAAAATTACTATAATACCAAATATATAATCCTGGACCCCATCATTTAGTAATTACATGCCAGGATGAAAATATATCATTAGTAACATATAAAAGTTATCATAGTTTTTTATTTTTTATTGAGTTCAGAAAAAAAAATTAAAAACTAAAACTCATTTCATATTTACCTAATGGTCATATTCCCACCAACTATAATAGAAACATCTAAATCCATAAAAATTATTCAAAATCTCCAAATAATTTACCTTATAATATACCCTTATAGACACATAATACAAATTAATTTGTATCATAACGTTGGAGAATGAAATATTTAAAAATAGGGGGTCGATCAAATTCTTAGTAATGGAAAACAAAATATATAAATAAAATATCCAATATGAGTATATTATGATTATATAGTTATATTCATGATAAAAAATAAAATTACACCCAATAAATCACATGTCATAATTCCTTAAATATAATTTTGAATAAAATAATACATGAATCAAGGGATTCAGTCCATAAATACGAGTCATTAATGAAAAATATAGTCTTGAGAATAACCATAAAACTATTTACAATCATTCATATAAAAAATACATTAATATAGGGAACATGAAAATGATGATCATCCCTATCAGTGACAATTAAACTTACTAACTAAAATATATTCTCTATTACCAAAGTCATGATATATAAATAATAAAATATAATTAGAGGGATATACAGTAAAACACCAATTATTATCTATACATATGAGTGCCACTTGAAATCAATTACTTTTGCACATTATAAAGAACACATGATTATAAAATAGTTTAAAAAAATATTCCTAATAACATTAATTCACATTAATTGTATTACAATTACCCTGGAATGAAAATGTTGTCCATTCATCATATCATAAAGAAAAAATGGAAGGGAAACAGGTTTAATAAGGATTCACCTTAGGAAATAATTAATAATTATATCAATAATCAAAAAATTATAAACTCATATATAAGAAATTATAAGTCAAGGATATCAAAACGCATTTTATATTAATATTATTCACTAAAAACAATTAATAATACAATATTTTAAAAAAAATAGATAAAGGATATATGGTTTGGTTAAAAAATCCTAATTAATAAATGTGTGGTATCTTTGTGAACTGCCTTTAATAAATGGAATTTGGAATAGTGGATTCATTAATGAAATGAATTGGATGATTGATTAACATTACACATGAACATTTTTATATTAGGAAAAAGTAATTATTCAATTATTTCTATAAATGATAAGAATATTATAATATTTATAGAGAGAAATAAATTGTATGGTATCATTTGAATAAAATTCTTAATCAATCATAATATATTCCAAATAAGAATGACCTAGATTAAAATTTCCTTTATGGATTCAAAAAACAGTTCAGAAATAATTAATACCATGGGTCATTTTTACAAGTGACATTTTAAAAATATATTACAATAATAATTTTCATTTATAAACTATGAAAATTAAAAAATAATCTATTGGATAAAACTAAAAAGGTGGTGTGATGAAATATTCCCAATGAAAAAAAATTTAGAGAGATACTTTTCTATAAAAAATTCCACATATGGAAAAAAATATTTATTTACCATTATAATTTTAGTGATAATGTTCAATGTATGTAAAAAACCATATTATCTCTAAAAATTGGTACGAGGAGTTCGTAAAAACATGGAGTATAGAATAAATTGGAATTCTATTTTTAAATTACATCAATTGAAAACCATATCACATTAAAATAATGTAAAAAATCCACTTTAATATAAATTAATAATAAGAAAATTAAATCCCTTGATATAAAATAAGATATTAAAATGATTATGATCTAATTATATAATAATATCTTATATTTGTTCTAATAATTGAGATAAATCTATTTTTAAAATGAGATTTGAAATATAAAACCATAACGCTTGAGTGAAATTCAAGTCAATATCCTTGAATGAGAAATAGTGGAAAATTGAACAAAAAGTATCACAAATATAGGTTATTTAACCCTAGACATTCTTAATTATGTATTATATAAAATAGTTAATATATATTAGGTGCTTCATAAAAACATGTCACAAAGAGGGGAATTTGAGATAAAAATCAATTACCTTAGTTCTCATTTATTCATAAATTATACTAAACATAATGAATAATTAGATTATATATATTAATTACACAATTATGATCATTAATAATATATAAAAATTTTAATATAACCCAAAATAATAATTCCTTATATATATTAGTTTTTTTTTACATAATTTCCCACATTGAGTGTTTATAATTTTTATGGGTTATACTAGTTTTATAGGTGTTGTCTTAGTATTTTTCTGATTTTTTAAATTTTTATCATTCTGAAATAATAAATTTCACCATGTTGATTGATTAATAATGATTAATTATCTGTGAATAATATTTCATGTGTAATTTAGTCTTTAATCTATATGATGAAATCATCAATGTTCATTGTTTTGTGATTTACAACACTCGATGTCATATTTCATTATTAATAAGTATAATAATGTTATTTTAATTAAAAAATAATTATTTAACTAATTATATATTTTTATAAAATTCATTATTTATTCATAATATCAAATTATTTAATTTGATAGCGTTGTTAATATAGATGGTCAAAAATACCAAAACCTGAATATATCGGGATTAATGGATGATTGTGATGTGACTAATTTCAAAAATAATTATTCTTCTAGGATAATGGTAATATTTATTTTTTATTAGTGTTAGATAAAACATTATATATAACAATAATAATTACATTGGGATATAAAACAACATCATAAAGGGAATAATGTTTTTCTTTTTAGTTACCATGTCAGTTATTATTAATCTTATAATGATTGGTTACCCACTGTATCATTAATTATGCTATTAAATTTTTATTACCAAATGTTTTTAAATAACTTATGTTATTTTTCATCTCAAAATGATTCTTATTACCACCCATATAAGGCATTTATGAAATAAAAATGGAAAATCGATCATTCATTGGAGATGACAGTCTATATAAATGCATGGATAATGATTTTTGATTTCCGTGTTACACAGAAACGTAGAAATATTGGTTTCATAATATAATATAAATTATTTAAGAAATTTAAAAATTATACATTATCTTCTCAATTATAAAAATCCTTGAAATAAGACTAATTAAAAGTAAACATGTTTTTTCATGTAGGTGGTAGTATTAAAATTCACATATTCATGTTTTCAATTTTCATAATTGAAGAGTGGTGTAAAAATTAATTTTAGGTTGAATTGATACACAAACTTATTTATAAAAAAGTATGAGATGTTAAGAACTTATACCTCACTCTTGAAATATCTCATTTCTGATGAGTTTTAAACATTTTAGTTATGGTATTTTTAGATGACTAAAAACTTTTTAATGTATCCCTAATTTATGAGGATAATATTAAGATTATTTTGGGTTTAGATATTTTTATTTTGTTATGAGTGGATTTGAGGAGAGGAGAGACCCTTTTATTAGAGAAATGAGACTAAATTTTTTGTATACACCAATGAATTATCAAGAATGGGATGTCACCCCTCAAGGATATTTATTAATATAAATAATATGTTATCAAGAATATCATTTCATAAATAAACATTCATGTACATTTTTTAGATATTTTTTTATGTCTTTTACTGTCATATTTTTGTTTTTCTTATATAATCCCTTACTATGGAAACTTTTTTTTGACTAGGGTAACATGTCCATTATGAAAAAATAGGCCTTATTAGAAAATTTGGTTTTAATTATTTTAAATTGTAAATGAATGTTATTTTATTAAATTTCTAAATTTCTAAAATTTAATTTTAAAAATAAATTTTAAATTTTAATATTTTTTAGAAAATATATATTTTATTATATAATTTCTTATATGGGTCTTTATATTATAGATTAATTAAATTAAAAATATAAAATATTTTATAAAAACTCATATTGGTTTTTTAAATGGTTTCCTTAATTTCCAATTCAATATTATATGTTAATTATGTATTAAAATTCATATTTTTGTTAATAAATAATTTTTCAATAATCACTAAAAATTATACATTTCAGAAAAATAAAAAATATTCATCCTAAGATAATATTTATTGGTTTAGAATATAATTTTTTTTCCAAAATCAAATCCATAAATTTATAAATTATATTTTATATTAAAATATATATATTAAGAATATATTATTGTAGTAAAAAAGATCATTCTAAAGAAAAATAAAATAGTATTAATTATAACATATTTCTATATAATGTAACATTGATATATTAGTTCATAAATCTAATTATTATATATCATGATAAACTTTAAAATATGAATAATTTAATATGTGAAGGTAATATATAGAAACCATTTTATAAATGGTTCCATCAAAGTAAGAATTTTTCAAATTTTATTGAATGATAGTAATAACATGTATTTATTTTATTTAATTATTATCATTATATCAATTAATGATTATATTATTAACATATTATTATTATGTTGTGGTTCACGTTATTCGGGTGTTTTCTTTGTTAAATATTTTGTGTAACCCAAGCAATCAAATAATCTATTGATTTTAATGATATAAAATATTAATTCTAACAAAAAAATAAGAGGTTGTATTAACTGTATGAAAAAGGAATGTGATTCCCATATGGAAGATAAGGTCATAAATAACCATAACGATGAAAGTACATAATGAGACCATCTAATGATATAAATTGAGTGAATTACATGTTTAATGTAAAATCCTTTATATAATGTATCAATTGTGTCGAGTAAATTGATTATAAAAAAGATGTGCATTGAACCTCAAATAGATGGAAATAATAAACATTTACCTCCACATAAGATGGTAGAATAATTAAAAGACTATCCAATTCCGATGACTGATGTAGATTATGATTATCTAATGGATCATCGTAATTAATGAACACATATCCTGAACTCTAGATTAGTGGATGTATTTTTGGATTCTAGTTTTTGAAACTCTAGAATATCTGGTATGTTTTCTAGAAGAATGAAATAATCACCTCAATTATCCGATGATAAAAAGAAGAAAACATCTCATATTATTGTTTACCATACTAATTTTTATAGTATTTTCTTCATAAAAATTTTATTTTCACACTCATAGATTAATTTTATGTGATTTTATAAATGTAATAAAAATTTCAACATATAATCCTAAATGGTATTCATAATAGCAAAATCACATTTGATATTTCAAAACAATCATATTTCCATGTGTAATTATAATAATTACTCTAATATCTCCTAGAAAATTATTGTATTATCGGATATATGATAACTAATCATGAGGGATTCCTAGAACTTTTTTTAAAAAAAAAATCAATATTATGAATAATTTATTGGGATGGAAAAGATATATTTCTTATGCCTAATGATAATCATATAATTTTTACCATTCTTAAAATAATTATCTTATATTCCATAAGATAATTTTACTATTATGTTATAATTGAAATTTTAAATAACTATTTTTTAATGGGAGATAAATATAAAACAATAAATTTATTAAATATATTTATTTGAAAAATTACATTGATCGATTGGTTTCTCTTCAAGATACATTGAACATCAATTAAAACCATGATTCAATTAGATAAATAAATATTTATTTAATATATCTATTAAAACATAGAAATTGAATAACAAGGGTTGTATATGTGTTACCACATTACGAAATATGGTTATAATGAAAATAAATTCAAATTTTAATATGAATGAAATTCAATTATTATAACAAAAACATTAACAAAAATAATGTTCATCTTAATTATATATTATCCTAAAATTAGTTTTTTATTTCAAGAAAAAACATATATTCGAAGAAAATAAAAGTAAAATTTATTGTTAATAATAATAATAAATTACATTTTTGTTAAAATTTAAATAATTAAAAATTCCACAAAAATAATTGATAATATAAATGTTTTTTTGAAACCAAATAGTTTTCAAATATATTTTGAAATTTTATATAAATATAATGTAATGAGTGATATTTGATGGGACATTCTGTACTGAAAATCTAGTGTTTAAGTGTTATGGCAGAAAATGATGGCTCGTTTCAAGATTTTACAAAATTTCTAATTTTTTATAAGTCGGTGACTAAGGGTGTGTGTGTCGACATTTTAGTGTATCGGCATGTCAATGTGTTGACATGTCAATGTGTTGACAGGTTAGTGTATCGCCATGACAGTACATCGATATGTCTGGGGTGTTAGCATCAGTGTGTTAGGAGTGTTGGTGTCTGTAGGTCAGGGAATCAGTAGGTCGAGGCGTCAATTTGTTGTTGTGTCGGTAGGTAGTTGTGTTGGTAGTTCATTGTCAGTAGTTCAGTGTTGGTGGATTAGCGGGATGTGTGGTATGGTTTAGGCCTAGCTTTGTTCAGGTGGGATGTGGCAGTGTGACTTTATTAGGAAGGGTTATAGAGTCAATTCATTATCGGTTAGGAATGAGTAGTTAATTTGTGGGAATGTGGTGCGGGGTACTTAAATGGAAATTTTTTTATATTATTACTTTTAATTGACTGGTGTTATTTGGTGAGTGATCCTTGGTGAGGCTGGGTGGGATAGTATTCCTAGCAAGGTGATTGAGATTCTACTATTTTTCTCAAAAGGTAGTTAGTATGTTCCACCACTTGTCCACGTATGGCTTTAGTTTTTCTACTATGTATTCTTGTATACTCAAACTTTGTGTGTAAGACTATTTCCCATGTTTCCAGGAGGACATAGAGGATTATTGTATATATTTCTAGGTTAGGTGTCGGGGCAGTTTCAATGTAGCTTCTTATTCACATATCATTTAGTACCTTACATTGTAGTTTTCGTTTTACATTATATTATCTTTTCCTCTGTGAATGCATATGGGAATGGATATTGGATTTATATTTATCTTTAGTTTGGGGATCCTTGGTATTTACCATATTATCTATGGATCATATTTTCATTAAAAATGGTAATTCCATCAATTTTGTGTGAGAATCTATACCCTTGGTTCTAGTCACCCCTCTAAGGCCCATTAAAGGAGGGACTTAGGGGTTTATTCACTCTCTTTCATCATGATGAAGGAAGGTCATGTCAACGTTTTTTCCATCCCTCTTATTGGAGAATGTGGGTCGTGATAAAGTGGTATCAAAGGAAGTCAAATGATAGGATGGAATTTAGTGTTAGGAATTGTGACGATTGCATAGTTTGATAGGGATAAAATTTGAGGATATATAGGTTTGTGAAATAGGTCAGCAAGACTAGCTAGGCCGTGATATTTTATTGCACTGTTATCCGATGTCACGACACTAGATCAACTGAACGACCAACTGAATGACCAACTGAGGACACAATGATTTTAGGTTAAAGACCTTAGGGAAGGTATATGCCTTATAATGTCTCATTTTATTGTGTGTATTTTGTGTTTGGGGAACTTCAATTAAGTAATCTATTTATATAAATCATAAAATTCAAATTTCCATACTACCCATGCTTAGGATATCCTTGTTTACCCCTTTTCAGATATGGAACATGGATGTCACCCACATGTGGTATGGGGTGTTGAGGCCCTGCATACTGACCTAGTTGATTAGTGGAGGGTCAATCAAGAGAAGGAACATGACTACTGGTAAAAGAAACTTCATTCTTTCAAGCCGCATTTCATGTAGGACTGGAGGTCGTTCAAGGTATGATCAGTCCCTTTAGATCTATTTCTTGTGTTTTGTTTGATTCATCACCATCACACTAATTTGTTTTACCTAGTATATCCCATGCTCTATAGGTTGAAATATATTAAATTTCCATGCATATGGTTTTGAGTACGCTGTTTGGAGATGTGGAAAGGTTGTTTGATTCATCTCGGGGATGTATTCTGATGTTGGGGGTACATCAATCTAGTGGTAATATTTTTCTGCTAGAGATGTAGTTGTTTGATGTCATCATAGGAATCAACTGGTTGATTTTGTGCACGTTGTTATCAACTGTTTCTATAGGAGAGTTATGTTTTCATGTATTAATGGCCAGTGTATAGTTTTCATGGGTGCACACAGCTATCGGTTGGGAAATCGGTGTGTGGAGACCCTTCTCTATTTCTCAGAAAAGTTGTCAGTGGGATCAGTAGACATAGGGACGTTTGAGGTTCTGTTGGTTTTCATAGGTTTTCGGGATGTCATTATGGATACAGTTTTGACTGTACCCCCTTGACGCAATATAGAGCTTAGAATAAACATGCAACCTAGCGCCCTTTTGATTTCAATGGATAAAAATCATATAGTTCCTTCCCAGTTACATGAATAGAGAATTCAGTTTGGTGACATAATGAAGAAAGGTTTTATCAGGCCATGGGTGTCATCACGGGGTGCTCCAGTCATGTTCATGATGATAGAAGATGGTGGTCTAAGACTACGTATAAACTATCAGAGACTGAACTCGGTAAAAATAATTAACTAATACCCTCTTCCAAGAGTTGACTATTTTTTTTACTAGTTAAAGAGAGCAAATTGGTTATCTATGATCGATTTATGGTATGGATATCACCAGTTTATGGTAATGTTGGATGAAACCTCAGACTACTTTAAGATGGAGGTATGGGCACTTCATGTTCTTGTTCAAGCCATTCTATGTCCCAAATGCACCAGTTGTGTACATATTACACATGAAATATGTTTTCCATGTGTTACTAGATCAGTTCATCGTCGTTCTATTCGAAGTCATCCTGATCTACTCAAGGCCATATGAGGATAACACTGAGCATCATATGACTGTCTTAGAGGTCCTCTGACACCACTATTTCTATCGAAATTTGTCCAAGTGAATGTTCAGGACATGAGAGAAGCACTTCATTGGACACCTAGTATCTCAGAAATTGATTATGGTCGACCCATCAATGGTCGATACGGTTGTTTCATGGTTAGAAAAAAAGAATGTGGTGAAGGAACACATATTCCCTCATATAGTAGGTCATTAACGGAGGACTGTACCGAAATTATCTCAACTAGAAGATCAGTTGCTGGATCTGACAAAAAAGGACCCAGCATTTTTATTGAATGAGTACTGTCAGACAGTTTTTAGCTACCTAAATGGGAATCTTGCCTATTCCCTAGTGCATAGGTTTCTAGAATAAGGGGAATCGTTCGAATATTTATATGTTGCTTCTGATATATGATTGTGATATCTACTAATTCATTATTAGGGAGTAATATATTATGGATCTAGGTAGCTATGTACTTATAAATTTAACTATTCCACCCATGATATGGAGTTTTGAGCACATATGTTTGTGCTGAGGTTGTGGTGGCATTACCTCCTCAAAGAGCGCTTTATGGTATTCATGGATCATAATATCTTGTGGTCTATCTCTTCTCAGCAAGAACAAAACATGCTGTAGTGAAGGTGGATATAGTATCCCCAGAACAAAATCAATATGATCTATTACACCTCAGGAATGGGGAATGTGGTGGCTGATGCCTTAAGTATTAATTCCGGGAAGTAGGTAGTTCAAGAATCCATAGATTCATGGAAGGAGATGGTGGAGTTGGCCACATTACATCTAGATGTGATAGTGGATGGAGGAAGGGGATTTCTATTTCAAAATACTGTGTAGTATTCCTTAATGTTGAAGGTATATAAGTTTTAGTGGTTTGTCTCAGAGACTAATGTGTTTCATGGTAACTCTATCTTTGGTGATGCTCTTGACGGATGGTCTAGGATATTCATAATCAGATGATGTACACATTGATGTTTTTTTCTAGAGTGGCAATGAATTATGGAGATCATTGTGAGTTTCATAGCTCACTTCTGGTGGTGCATCAAGGAGTCTTTAATATGTACTCATGCTTGAGGGAATAGTTTTGGAGGCCTGGGGTGAAGCAGGAAGTGGCAGATTTTGTGTATGGTCCCAAGTGTGTCAGTAAGTGAAGGAAGAGTGCCATGTTCTCAGCGGCTAGTTGCAGCCTCTAGACATTATCGTGTGGAAGTGGGATGAACTCTATGAGTACTTCATCACCTGATTTCATAGGTCTCTGGGTTGATGCGATGATCTTGGGGTTGTAGTGGACCCATTGATGAAGTCAGCTCACTTCATAGAAATCAAGGACCTGTGTGTAATGGACGCCTTAGCAAAGAGTTTTTTCGATATGGTGGTGCGACTACCGGGAGATCCCTGATACATTTTTGCATACCAAGATTCACATTATACGTCACGTGTATGGATGGGATTTTAGCATGCCATTAGCACCAAGTTATGATTTATCCTTACTTTCACCCTTATACGGATAGGTAGGTAGAGGGGACCATCAAAATGTGGGGGGACCTGTTATAGGCAAGTTTTCTATACTTTAGTGGGTCTTGGTTGTGAAATATTACCTTTAAATAATTCTTATACAATAATATATATCAATCTTCCATTACTATGTAACCATTCGAAGATCTATTTGGTAGGTCCTGTCATTAACCCTTGTGCTAGACTGAAGTTGGGGAGACATCCATTCATGGTCTGAATGTGTTGAAAAGCATGATGGAGAAAGTTCAGCTTATGCATGAGATAGTGAAGGTGAAACCTGACCGATAGAAATCTTATACTAATCATAGGACGAGGCCATTAGATTACGAGGTTGGAGACAATGATTTTCTAAAGGTTTCCCGTCGACATGGGCAGTAGAGGTTTGGTAAGGGATTCAAGATTTCACCATGCTTCATAAGAGCTTTTGAGTTGTTGGGACGAGTTGGTGAGGTTGAATATTAGCTAACATTTCAACCACAATTGGAGAAGATCCAAACTTTATTCCATGTTCCTCAACTCCATAGGTATCCACATGATGACCCTCCAAGTCTTTCACTAAAGAGTGTTGGATATCAAGGATGACACGACATTCGTGGAGAAACTAGTATGAATCAAGGATCATGAGGATAATGTGTTTCATGGAAATACATTGTCTTTTCTTTAATTATTGTGGATGCATAATGTGATCAAGGATAATACATGGTAGTGGGAGGTATAGATGTGTGCCCAGTACCCAGATCTGTACTATGTTTTGTTATGTGTTTTACTATTGTGCTTCATTCTATGATGTAATGATTTACATTGTTCATTATCATATGAGTTGTTTACCATTTCTCTAAATACATGTCAAATTTCCTGTCTGTGGGGATGGTTAGACCTAATACCAAATCTTGACACAATAATAAGGATATTATTAATGAAATGATGGAAAATTAGTGCCACCAAAAGTGTAGAGTATCTGGCCATTGAGGAAGGAGCTCAAAATCCATGTGTTCAGATGGTGTGGCTTTTCTGGTTTCATGGGTTTTAGGGGATTTGAGGATATAGGGTCTGTAAAAAAATTTATAATATTGATGGAAATAAGGGGTTATTGGATTTTAGGGTTTTAACATTGGGTTTTGATCAACACAAGGTGGTCTTTTATTAAGAGGTATCGCAATGGATGACTATTCGGACCAGTTTTCTTCTGGGTTAGTTTTGAATTATCAAGGAAGCGAATATTTTGATAAGTATTAATGTAATAAATTTGATTTCTGTATGTCTTTCCCTAGTGAAAATATATTGTATTAGGTGTTCTGGGGGACAATGGTATCTCATTTCAGGAGTCTACCAAATTTCCAATTTTTTTGTCGGTGAATTAGGGTGTCAGAATTTGCATGTTAGTGCCTCTGCATGTCAATGGATCAACATGTCATTGCATCGGAATGTCAGTGTATATGTGATCCAGGGGGTCACCATCGGTGAGTCATGAGCATCAATGTCAGTAGGTCAGGGCATCAATAGGTTGAGGATTTAACAGGTCATTATTAGTATCATAATAACTATGGCTCGGCTTCAGTATGTAATGTTGGTATATCACCCATCAGTGGATCAACGTCAGCAACACACCCATCAGTAACTCATTTTCAGTTTTTCTTGTTTTCCCCAGTTTTCTAGTTTCACCCCTCTTATGTCTTATTTTATGTAAACGAAGATTAATTCATTTTTAGTAATTTTTAAGGTTATTTTAAAAGATATTAAGTATATCATTAATTTCCTATATTTTTTTTATTTGTGATACTCCAACCACATGATCATGAGAATGATCGCATTGTTAATTTATTTATAAACTTTTTATCTTATAATATATGATCTGGATATTTAATGAGGGGATCTTACATTCCCAATATTTTTTCTATTCTCTCTTTTTTCACCTAATTTATTCCTCCATAGACATGTCATGCTCCTATGGGAGAGCCCCTCCTACTGTGTTGTCTTGGAGTCCTATCCAACTGCTCACGCATTCCCATGTTCTTGATGGAAAAAGGATCATTGGTCAGATGTTGTCCATGTAGGTATTCTTTATCCTCTCATTAATTGTGAATAATATAGGGTGGGTTTACTAACAATTATTTTTCAAGATTATGTGAATTAATTTCTTACAAAAATAAATAAATAAAAAGTAAATATGATCATAGATAACAGGGTAATGAAATAATAGGTTGGGATGGGAATGAAGTTTGATGGTCTGTTTTATTCGTTATCAATATATGTATATGGATTGATTATTGTTGTGTAACTTCTCAAAATAATAGCCTTTTGATTTCTTTGCTGGTGCACTAGTGGTGTTTTTTTTAATACTGTTGTTTAATAATTGACCGTAACATGTAATCTAAAAAATAATGTATACCATGTTTAATGAAATGGATTCCCCAAGATGAAAACCCTTGTGTGATTTCCCTTGTCTAGAAAAGTGGATTAAAGAATATAATTTGTGAAATCTGATTATATCATGTTTAATAGGTGTAGCTATGTACTTTGTTCTATGGGGTTCTAGACTTGTGTAGATGGTGGGTACTGGGGCAGATAGAGGAGTTGGTTATGTGAGAATAGAGTGTTATGTGTATGCAGCGTGGTTTTTGTTTAATGGTAGTTGTTGTGGGATTTGTGTGTGGGGTTGTGTGGGTGCTATGTTCGTATCCCAGTTTGTGAGATTGAATGATTTTTGAATAGATGGACTTGCATAAAGTGTGACTGCGTTTGTTGGGCTGTGGTTGTCGAGCGACATTGTGCAGTTGGATTGAAATCATGTTTTGGAACTATTGTGCAGTGGGACTACATCTTGGTTTGCTTTTTGTTTTGATATGGTTATGGTTGGTAGTTTCTAATTATTGATGAAATTAATTAATGTAAACCCTTTAATTAATATATGATAGAATGGTTATGTAGAAAGGGGATGGGTTTATTCTTTGGAAGTGGATGTTCGTGTGGTTATGCATATAGGAGAAATAGAAAATGTGGTTCCATATGGATTGGTTGTTTGTTTTTGAACCTGTAGGTTGGGTGGAGTTTTTGATTACATAAATATAAAAATTTTAGTTCCCTTTTATTTCAATAAGCACCCCACCCTTATTGAGCACGATGTTCCATACACCCCCATTCATTGTACATGGTGTCTTTCCCCAAATCCTGGTGGGAGGATAGATATATGGTAAACACCATCTTCTAGTTTTTACCACGCAAGCACATCCATGTAGGCTATAATGTATTAAAGCTTTCCATCGTCCAATATCCTTTGGGGTCTTTTTTTGGATGAAGGGCTCAAGTGTTTTCGGTCCAGAATAGTTTTCCCATGTGTATTCAGAATGAGGCCCATGTTTCATTAGGTGGGAGGTGTGGTTTTTGAATCTCAGATGTCTGTGGGTGAGATGTGTGGTATGGTTGGGGCCCAGGTGTGGGCGGGAGGGTTGTGGAAGTGGTACACAATTTGGAAAAGTGGTAGTGTCAAGACATTAACCCATTAGAAGAAGTATTTAACCAGTGGGAAAATTTTTTGGGGTACCCAAATGTAAATGTTATTATACTGTTACATTTACTTAAATTGAATTATTTGGTGGCTGAGACATGGTGTTGTTGTGATCATTAGTATTCCTTGGATGTTTCATGATATTATGTTGTTTTTATCAAAGGGGCGTTAGTATGTCCCCCCAATTGTGTTGCAGGTCATTAGTTTTCCTACCGAGAATAATTGTATACTAACCCTACATGGGTAAAAATATTTTTCAAGTTTCTAGGATGGAAATAAAAACCATGATTTACATTACTGGCTTGTGTAATGTAATATTTGATGTTTTTTCTCAGTACCTTTCATTTGTTTACCTTACTTTAGATATTTCATTGAGCTGTGTATTCACTTTTCAATTTAACATGCATATAAGAATGGATTTTAGATTTACTTTTATCTTTTTTTTGGAGTTTCTTGGAATTTATCATCATATCTCCCTAAATGTTTTCATTAAAAATTTAGTTCCTTCTATATTGTAGGATATTCTATACCTTAGTTGCTAGTCACAACTACAAGCCCTATTGAAAGAGGGACTTTGGTGTCATTTTATCTCGTTCATCTTGAAGAAGGAAGGGAATTGAAAATTTTTGTCCCTTCTCTCAACAAGGGGAAGGCGGGTTGTGACATATAGAATTCTAAAATTTTAGAAATATCTTCTGAAAATTGGATATAAATATAGGAATATAAATAGTAATATACTATTACGATAAATTTTGGTATTTGATTACAATAAATAATTTTTATCTGAATAGTTAAAATAACTTCTTTGAAAATACCTTGGATTTTGTTGGATCACATTGACATATAAATAATTAATTCATTATGAAATCATATTCCCCATAAAATATATTTATTTTATGTATCATTTTGTATTTTAAAAAATGATTTTTAAATTAAAAACATATATTTTATATTATATAACCTAAGTAATATTTTCTCTAAATTTGTTTTTCATATATTAAACATTATTATTTTAAAATTTATTTCATTGAGTTTAATAATTTGAATAAAATAAAATGGATTTAAATTTATAATTTATAATTTAATTTTATGCATTGAGGCCCATTTTATATTTATTCATAAATATTATGTTACAATAGTTAAAATCATATTAATATGGAAAATGCAGAAATGGTTAGAGTTATAATTCAATGGGTAATGGGACTAAATCCAATTAATAAAAGGATATAATTGAGTGTTTAGGTGTGGATAGAACTTCTATATTATCCTATCCCTCATTTTTATATATTTGAGACACATTACTTGATATTAACTTTAAATTTTTGAAAAGTTTTAGGTATTTAAAAAAATGGAATCCCTTTCACTCATAAAAGGGGCACTCATCTCCTCATATAACTTATCATAAAAAAAATATAATGTTCATCCTAAAGATAACCTAAAATAGTCCTCAACAATACTAGTTACCACAAATAGGATATGATCTTCCCAAATATAATCCATATATACTTTAATCTCTTTTGTGATGAAAATAATCCATGAATCATGATAGAAATTTCCAGCATCTTCTCCCTCTTTTATATTTTTATTATGATGTTTTATTCTTAACCAAGATTCAAATACAATTTTTGTATATTGATAGAAATTATATCATTATAATACATGTATGTTATCATAATTATTGTACAACAATTAAACACCCTCCCATTTTATATGATGAATATTTTAATGTGAATCATTTATTGTTTGGACTACCACATCCAAAATGCATCATGTTTTATTATACTTCACCACCTTGAAATTCTTCTCATCATATTAAATTTAATTAATATTTTTTATATTTTTGAAATATTTTATATTTTCAGATGATAAATAATATTTCACCTTGTCCCATTTCATTGGAAAATGAAATCATCCACCATGTTTAGGTTTGGACTACCGCCCCAAAAGAACAATGAATTTCCATTATTAATTTCATCAATGACTTATATGTATATTCATGAGAATGAACTTAAAGGAATACAGTTTTTAAGGATATGAATACTTACTTATAATAAAAATTGAAAAAATATATTAATTATATAAATGATAAATACTTATTATAAAATTAACCATCCTAAAGAAGTGAAGTTATATATAAATAAATTTTTTAATATCATATAATGGTTTTATACACTTAAATTAAAGTCATAAATCATTATAATTATGATACATAACACAAACTACCACTACATTACAACATTTTTCTATTCATATAATTATATTGTAACTAAATGACCACAAAGTCATCTACTAATCCTGGTATGGTCATTTTTTGGTTATTTTTACCACTTACATGAATTACGCGACTAAATCATATCATTGATAACTTTGAATCCATAATTTGGGGTATAATATGATATTCTTTTTTAAATAATTATTTAGTGTTATTCTATTATAGACTGATAAATAATTAACACATTAATTACGAAAAAAAATTTCATTGTTTATGGAAATCACTAATGTGTATTTTTTACAGATTTCATTTTTATGAATAAAAAATAAAATACCTATTAATGAAAAATTAAAACATAAAATATAATTATATGTTATCCATTTCACTATATATATATATATATTAATTATGATGTTTTGGGGAAAAAGATTACTAATACCAGTCATGTGAAACTGGTATAATTGATTGTATCTATAGACAAGCGATAAAGTAAAATATGTTATAAAATCTAATACATACAATGATAATGATTATTAATGAAAACTAATATTACTATGAGGTATGAATATGGTATGAATATTAATTATTAGTAGTGTAATGTTTTTTAATGAAGTGTGATTCACTTCCTATGTAATCATTAGTAAATATAATAGATTATATGTCTCATTTTAAACTTCATGTGATAATTATGATATCGTTCACAATTATGTCATTTACATGGTTTATTCATAACACAATTATATCATCATATGAAAAATAAAATCCATTTAATGTGAATTTATTGTTCATTTTATGATTTTCCGTTCATTCTCATCTGATTTTTATGATATCAACTCTGTAATTATTTCATCTATTTGATTTTTAATTCATTGGTACATAGTCTTCCTCACATAAGTATACATTAAAAATTTCCTATGATCCATTCAATTACATAATTTAATTTTAATTTCATGATTACCTTTTGGGAAAATACATCTCATCATAAATAACCAAAACATTGAGAAAGTGTTTTTCATAATAAATGTTCACTATTGGTTGTCGTAACCCTCATTAAAACTAATGAATCTATTATTCCATCTATATATTATCTATCCCAACCAATTCCATCATATATTTTTAGGAAATATAATATGGGTTATTTTCTAGGATTTTAATAATTCTAATTAAACCATGTAAAAATTAGTGTTTAATAATATTTTAATTATTTAGATTAAAAAAAGGTAATTAAAATTATTAAATTAATGTGTTTTTAATTATGATAAAATTAAAAGATCAATCATACAAAAAATTTAATTTAATAACTGTCAGGTCCTCTCAAGGATATTTAATTTTGACATCATTATAAATTTATATTCAATAATATTCCACAACCCTCCTGAAAAATGTTTTTTAATTTGATTTTCTATAAATTATTATAATAATTTCTAAAAGTATTTGAGAATTTTTTTTGACATATAATTTTATTATAAGTTTTTTCTTTTATGAAGATATGTATTGATAATTTTCAAAAAAAAATTAATGATATTATTCCTTTTGTGATATGATTTTTTTAAAACCATATAATATTTTATGTTTTTATTATGAGATGTTATTGGAAATTATAATAAAACAATTATATTTCTATGGTATATTTAATAAAATGATTATGATTGATTTTGGGAGGAACAAATATGAATGAATAAAGATGGGTTGGGTCTTTTATCACACTATGATGAATTAGTTTTTGATTTTATGAAAAAATAGTACACATGACTATTTATCCCACACGAAAGGATAAACGATATGAATAATCCAATCCCATCATTGTACAAGTTAGTATTAATCCCAAGAACAATTGTAAATGGGAGGATTAACAAATACCAAAAAGTTTAATAAGTGGTTAGAATAAACAAACACAAGATTAATATCTTTGTGTAGATCCAGAATATATTATTTCTATGCTTAGGTTTATACCTAACTATTCTAATACAATCATGTGCCTCAGCTAATGATACGTGAATTTTTTAAGTTTCAATAGATTCCAAAAATTTATTAAATGTTATAAGTTTGTTCATTTGATATTACATAACCTTCTATAACGAATTATGGATGAATCTTACTATTCCAATTTCAATTTTAAAAAATAATATCTCATTCACATTTTACTCATTTTGTTATGATCAAACCATTAATGAAATTATGATATGTTGTCACCTAATATGTATTTGATCTAAAACAGATCATATTTTTCCTTATCATAGGTTATAATGAAATGTATAAATTATGGATAATCTAGATGCGATCCTAGTGAAGTTCAATAATAAAAAATTATATTAGATTTAGATTATTAAATAGTTAGTCTCTAAGTAACAAAACCATTGCGTCCTTCAGATATGATATTTTTTTGCGAGATGTATTAAATAATCCATGATATCAATGTGATATTTATTTATGTTAATCTTCGCTAACATTGATAACCTCTATGAAGGCACACCCACAATTCCCTCAAACATAAACATTATAGATTACCCATATTAGAACAATAATTACACACCAACTGAGATTAAATGGAAAAAGGTGGCACTATCAAATATTTACATAATTGAAGAACAAAGTGAAAACTCATTATTTAGATGGTACTAATAAAATCTTACATTACAAGTTTTACATATTTTCACCTTGTCACACCTTCTCAGTCTTCCTCTTCCTACAAACATATAAGGCTCAAACAAAAACATAAGTAGTTACACTCGTTAGTAACATAATAGATAAATGACGACTCACTAATTTTTCATCTATTATACGCATCGTGGTCATAAAATCTTTACATAGAACCATAAAATACGTCATTACATAAATGATCTGGATCTAGAGCCACAACCTTTTCCTAAGTCTGATCTCAACATTTTGTTCCTTTTTCACCTCATTCCCATCCAAAAGCTGTGAGATGTTGAGAGACTATATCGAATGATCATAATTGTCAGATACTATCATTTTCTATTGCTAAACCTTCATAAATTTATGAGATTGATCCATATTAACTATATATATGAAATAATTAAATTAAAGATATATGAGGGAATACCATGTCAAATGGTCAAATCTCAATACACATTTCATGACACCCCATTATTTCTTTACAGATCTCTAAAGAAAGAAACAAGTTTTCTTAAACCTTTTTTCCTCCAAAGAAAACAAAATATTAATTATTTCCACATTAACATCAATCAAAAACACTTTATCCTATAGTCTTATAGTATCTTATCCTTATTGGAGATATTAAAGTAGAAAATCTCAAGGATAATTGATTATCATCATATGCTCCCATATAAAATGAAAAAAAACTATCCAAAATAATCTTTTTTTAGAGTAGTTCCACTTTTTGAAACCATATAAAGAATAGTGGCTCTTTCCCAACAAAAACCACCAACTTTTCAGGAGGCACATCATGGGCTTCCTCAATAGATGGGTTTTTCTGACCCTCTTCCATTAATGGTCCTATAATCTAAAACCATGGTGGTATTATCAAATATTCATAAAAAATAATTTAAAATTCCCTTAATATAATAAAGAAATATAAAATTCGTGAAATTATATGGAAAAAATAAGATTACTAATTAATGAAACATCCTAAGAGGCTGCCTATTTTTACAAGTAACGAGACCCCATAGCACTTCCCAAGTCTGAACCATAATATTTAGTACCTTCATAGAAGTTATAAACATATACATATAAAAACATAGGATTTTGTACTATAAGTAATTGATATGTCAATATTGATATATCACCAAATCATAGAAAACATCTTACTATAGACTTCTAGTTAATTTTTGTACAACACATGATATTAAAAAATTATTACAAGTGAACCTATACTCGTACACATGATGTATGAATGTGAAAAATCCAATATACTGTAAAATCAAAATTATAACTAACTTTAAAATTGAAAAAATACAAATTATTATAATATTAAATAAATATCATAAAAAAAATACCTAGAGTTTATTAAATAAGAGATATCCAGTAAGTTATATTACTTCCATACTCTAGTTCCATAGAGTCAATATCCTTTATATAATTCACTATCACAATAAAAAGGGATGAAATGAATCGAAAATATTCTTATATACCACATTGTGATTCACATACCAAAATCCTCTTGTTGTGTATAGAGTTTCACCTAAACACATCCATATATCCCCTTATGAAAAAGGATACTAACTAGTGGAAAGGTCCTGAATTATACTTTTGGGAGACTACGTCCATGGTGATAATATTCATACACCAGTATCAAAATAATAATCATTGAAAACCCAAGTAAAATATTAATTAATATCATCAGAAAATAAAAAATAAAATCCATGTCATAAAATCTATACCAAATGATTCCCAATATGGTATGTCAACCAATGAATCATACACCATCAAAAATAAACGAAAAACTACAGTAATAGTCTGAGCTATATCTTTATATCACCTTCATCCTCCAAGATCCACCAGTTTTAGCTCCCCAACATTGGGCCCTTTCCCTTACCTATATGATTGAACATGATTTTTATATGAAAATAAATATACTCGTGTAAAAATTAATTAAAAATGAAATAGGACACCCATAATTAATACTTAATAAAAAGATCACATGTAAGGACACTAGATATTGTATTTGAGACTTGGTTGTTATTATATTAAATTTTCATAATATTATAGGAATCACCTCCATATACATCGAATAGATTAGTTGTCTTGTGATAGTAGATATATACATTAAATTTACATTGAAATTATATCCAGAAATACAAAAATTATATTCTTTGAGTACACTATTACTTTCCTTGTAGTATCTATTAATATTAATCACATAATAGTTCAAGGGGACCTAGGGAAAATAAATCATAATAATGGAATGAGATCAGATTCTCCGTATGGGTAAGATAATAATTTACTATATAGTCAATAAATATAAAAAATCAATATAGAATTATTGATAACTGAAACAAATTCCATTTAAATAATTACATGATGATAACATGGATGTTATAAATGATGATCTAATATAACCATATAAATAAATCCTATATGAATGAAAATTAAACCAATATATTTTATCTAATCAAATAATCACATCGACAGAAGTAACTAATGTCAAAATTATGTAATTCATAATTTTGTACATTTGAATCTGAATTTGAATACCTTTCACAATTCATTTTAAATATATTTTAAAAAAACAACTAATTTTGGAAATTTATTTGTCTCATGAGACCTGTTGATGCAACATATAGATAATTATAATTGGTCCCCAACCATCACATACTACATCATATGAATTCTTAATATAATAGGGTTTAATAATAATAAAAATAATCATTTATACATAAATAATAATATAATAATTGTAAGTATATACCCCAATAAAATAATCACAATCATAAACCATCTACATAATATGGTTATTTGTGATTACATTGAATATCCACAGTAAATATGAATATAAAACTAACCAAAAAATTACAATAATGTTATCAATACAACATATCCCTACAGTAACATATGTTAAATAAAGGATTAATGTATTTGATGAAATTAAATCCGATAATAATACCATTTAAATAATTTTGGATGAAAATAACAAATTAAGATTAAATATAATTTTTTTAAAAAAAATTATTTAAAAAAAATTAAAAATATCCTTTTAATAAATTTTATTTGCATGATGGAGGAAAAGTACATTCATGTCAAACACGTTAAAACAATTATTCTATTAAAATATTATGTAAAAGATAAATGAACATTTTAGGGAAAATGAGATGATTTTTCATTTTAAAATAATTTTTAAAAATATATACCCATAGTAAAAATATAATTAATAAATTATTTAGAATATATCAAAATCATATTGGAATTTTTTTTGAAAAAACGTTTTAGGAAGAAAAAATACTTTCGATTGAAGAGAGAAATTAATTTGGATTTTCTAAAAAACCTATTAATAGGTATTTTAACAACCATATAGTGGGAAAATGTTACTGTTACATGAATTATTCATGAACTTTATATATAAATTAAATCTATTTATATTATGGTTTAATTATCAAACAACTTCCTAATGAAGGCATAAACATAAAATGTCCCAAATAATGACTTGATTATAAAATAAACCCTTACCACGTTGGTGAAATTTGAACCATAAGCCCCATTAAATAAATATAATTGAATAAAATAATAAATAACTTAATTATTGACATATTTATGATAAATAATATCAAAATTTCCATTATATACACCATAATAATAAATAAGTGTGGAGTATATCATATGTCTTGCGAAACATCAAGTAAGGAAAAAACGCCAATGATCTTGATCAATATCCTTCTAATGGGTCTTAAAATCAACTATAATTAATGCAGGGTTATTATAAATATATTATAGATCCCTAATTATATATATCATAACAAATATATTTACTTATTATATATTATCACACAATTATTAACAAATCATTAATGAAATTGCGGTTTTGGGTGATAATTGCTTCATTTTCATGTGTGTTATAGTTGGTAATTTTGGATCTTTTAAGTTCATCGTGGTTAGATCATATACATGACATTAAACTTTATATAATTATCTAATATAATAAATATATTATAATTTATTGTAATTTATTAATTTGAAGCATAGAAAATGTATTACACCATTCATGGAGACAGTTGGCCATACATACAAATTAATGTCGATTCCATTTTTTCAGATGGAACAAAAGGAAAAAATATTGGTTATCTTATTACAAGTGATTATTAATTAATATTGAGAATTTATATCAATTTAATACATCCTTATTACCATTTATGTAAAAATAATATTAAAAAACATTTAACACCACTACATGGAGGTGGTAGATGAAAGATAAGAATGAATGAGATTATTTATTAACAATGGATTGGAAGGTAAGAATTTAAATGTCAGGTTATATTTAAATACCTATTTAGATCCTAAATATCACATATATTGACTAAAATTAAACATTTTACATTTAATTTAAGCACTATGAGAAAAATGAATCACATAGTTACATGAGGTGTCAGTCTGTCAAACAGACAAGCGATTTTGTCATATCCACAACAGAAAAAAAATGTAAAAACGTATATCTAATATCATTGTTACATAATTCTAATAATGTCATAAATATCATATAAATATGTTAAATCAATAAATATATCCTTCTTTCGGTAAACCCAAGGCCTTCGGGCCAGTTGATTCTCAAGGACTTCAGGACACCTTAAGGCCTCTGGCCACCCCAAGGCCTTCGGGCCACATAAATGTAGATGTACCCGTCAGACTATAAGGGGAAAGGCTTCAGAGGAGGATTCAGGTCAGGTGCCTTCACTGGAGCAGATCTAACCTGAATTGGAAGAATGAGAGGTTATGGCTTTGACATCAGAACCCAACCTGTGCGACTTTGCATATGACAACTATTCGACCAACCATGTGAAGGTGGAGTGCTGATATCATGACTCATGATGGGGAGGAGCAGTTCCAAGTTGTCTTTTCTGGGTGATTACCTCGATGACCTACAGGTCTTGTATTGTATTTGAGTCTTTGGGCCTTGTAAGGGTTCCACCTCATCCCTTGAAAGGTGGATTATCGAAATAATTAAAAAAATGAATCCCATTATATGAGTGATTAAAAATCCACATATAAAATCAATGATGTGTTGAAACAAATAATTATGTTATTTAAATAGGTATTTTTTTAACAATATGGAAATGCAATCTTGGATATAGGAGGATAAGGGGTGACATTTTATAAGTGTGTGAGAGGACAAAAATAGAATTTTCGAAAATATTGACTTATAACAACATTTTTCTCATGAAAAGGACTTCAAATAGGTAATTATATATCCTTATAGGTTATAATATATTTTTATTGTTATAAAAAATTATTCATACTTGTTTTTAGTGATTTTTTCACATATATATTTTGTTTACCCCCCTCCCCACCCAGTAAACCCATTTTTTCCATAAACATATTAATTAATTATTACGATTTCAATATTTATTATGTTAATTAGTTATGTGGAGATTATTGGATTATATAATTTATTACTATTAAAAATTTTGAATACATTTTATAGAATTTAATTCAAATAATTGGTAGACATCAATTTAATATGATTACATACATTTGATGATAAAGCGATTTTCTAAATTGAAAATTCTAATAATTATAGAATGTTTTGTTAATGAAATTTATTTTTAAATTGATTTAAATGAAATACATTATTTTATAATAATTATATTATATATAATTTTAATTAAAAATAATGTTAAAAAGTAATTTATCTATGTAAATATCTTAAATTAAAATGTTGTTTTCAATAAAAAAATTTATTTTATACTACTTATCAAAATATTATTATTTTCAGAGAAAACTCAAAACATCAGCCATGAATAATTATGACATGCTTATTTTAAAAATCAAGTATATTATTTATACCAGATATTATAAATTCTACAATAATTAATTTTAAAATATTTGATCAAATGATGACTAATATTCCTTTAATAAAAATGTTTTTTTAGAAACCATTTTTTCTATTTAAAATGGTTCTAATTTTATTTATAATAAATAGATACCCCTTGATATTTTTTTATAAATGTGTAAAATAAGTAATTTTCCTAATTTAGTTATTAATATTCATGCACCATGTGACATCCCAAACCAGATGCCACCAAAAGGTTCTGCATGCCGTTTGTTCATAGGGCCACATGTGTGCCACATCGTTCACTAGAGGCTATTGAAAATGAGAAATGGACTTTGTAGTGTCCATTGGGAGAATATTATTTCAGTTCAAAGAGGAACAGAATTGATATATATAACTACAGTTAAATATCAAAAAAATGATACTGGTGAATAATCAGTGTAAAAAAGAAATCAGTGTCAACCAGTAACAATCAAGTCAGTGATGAATCATATACAAAAGGTTGATTTTATATTACATGTCTCTACAATACTAAAAAACATATATACATGGATTCAAAAAATACAATCTATAACATAAATAAAAAACTATCCAAAAAATATTTATCTGATTGCTTTCTTATTCGTATTCTACCACGCTCTCATGCTAAATAAAGAAAGAAATTTACTCCGGTTAATATAATGGGAAAATTCCCAATATCGAAATATGTATACATATAATCATCATAGGTACCAATAACCACCCAAATTTGGGGTGATATAAATATCTGTAGTAAACCACCAATAATATCTATTAAAATCTATTCATGGAATATAAAATTATCAGTGTGAAGATATATATTAATGTAATGCAGTAATGATATGAAAACAAACATTACCTTCCCTAGAGTTATATATTGTTTGATCATGTATCATTTAATTAATTATTTTCCAAAATATAAAAATAGGCCACTTGAAGTGTGAACAAAAATAAAATTTTATCATCATAATAATAATGAAATATGATCCAAGGTGTAACCAAAGAAACATATAGTGATGGAAATTATATATGAGGATCCAATGTGAAACCCCAAAATCTGTGACTATACGAGTCATTCAAACTCAGTGATAACATGTAGTCTAGATCTGAGGGGTATGGGTGTAATCCAAGTCGAATCACCATTGGAATTAAATAGTAAATTTTTATAACAAGGTCCAATGATCTCATCCAAGGTAAACATGGGCTATGAATAAAATATCATAACAGGGTTAGTCCATGGTGCCCCATGTATGAAGACTTCATGTAGGATACTAGTAGTGTATAAAATGAATTATAATATCTGAAATATAGTAAAAGGATCCAATTGAGTCATTTTGGGAATATGATAGTCAATAAGGACCATGTTCTATGGTGTGTATCACCCTTGAAAAAAATCTACATGAATCATAATGGAATCATATGAGTTATCAAATAATTTATTTTGAAATATATTGGTGAATCATGTTTGGACGCTCCAATTAAGATGAAAATGATTATATGAAATTTCCACTTTATACTTCTTCATATATTAAATTTAGGACACGTAATACTCATTCCATTGAATAATTCAAAATGTTTTTTCAATTTCCTTTAATACAAGGTGATATGGCTAAATAAGTAATACAACCATTTATTACATTAATTACATATTTATTTATTAGTTTCATTATTTTACATTTCATAAACACAATAATGATGTCTAAGGACAAGAATCTAATTTCCCTTAATTATATTTATTTTTTATATTCATTCAGTTTCTATTTATTAATCATAACATCTTAAATCAAGAAATGAAACCAATAAAATTTATATATTTTATTGAAATTTGATATATATAATATAATAAACATTTATTATTATATTAACTAATCAATAACACTTTATTTATAAAGGCCCTGTCCAATTTCACCTGAATAGTGTAGTAGATAGAACAACATTGGTCAACATGGTGGAGAATAAGAAACACCCTACATTGGGTGTATGTTATTGAGATCAATACCCACAAAAAAATCAAGATCATGTATAGAAATATCTCCAGAACCAAATCCCTTTTATTATTTGAATGGTGTATAAATTTAATAATAAATTCTCAATAATACTGACATTCATATTAATATAATGGTTTATAAAACAATGAGTCATTGAGAGATGATTAATATACCACCTAAATTTTTTTTAGCACTCACCATATCCAGTATCATCCATTACATTAACGTATATCATATGAAAACTGAGGAATATATCAAATCCTAGAAATTAATACATCTGATCCTCCATAAAAATTATGTCGCTGAGAGTAAGAAAATTAAAATGTCTATGGATAATAGATATTTCCTAGAGGAATAAATCTTGATGTTCTGAAGCTCAAACAATCATCAAACGTATTATATATCATGATACATAGGTTTTGACAATGTGGAACACTCAATGTGACAGAGAATAGAATTGAACACTATAAATGAATAAAAGGGATGATGTGATTAATCATATAACTCGTTGAGGAGTAAATAATTATTTTTTCCAATTTTTAGGGGTCAAATGGTTTGATATCTAGATGGAAAAACAATTCACCAACCATGATCCAACTACTACCCCAAGAGGTGACCAACAAGGTTCATGCACAATATTTGTGAAGCCATTCACAAACCATATGTTTTGGTTTTAATAAGAACATATAGATACTTAAAAGGGTATGTGTCCCTTGGGCATGGTTAGGAAAAATGTACATCAAACATGGAAATATGAAATTGATGTCATAGTTATGAGAAACTCTGGGGTCTGGGTTTCATTGTTTCTGCTAATCTTGGGACCATGTGAATTATTCCATTATTCAGCGTTTTGATATCTAAAATAGACTTGAAGACCCCCTTACACATCTATTGAATCATTTGGAAACTAGAATAGTCACCCCTTAAAGGAACTCATCCCCGAGATTACCTTCCAATGGTGGAAAAAATCATCTGAGAACAAAGCTGGACATTGAACATGTAGGCCAGCCTCCCAATCCCACATCTCATCATGTATATAGCCACACTAACATAACACCCTCACTAAAGGGACTCTCCAGCCATAGAGTGACATCATGATCTAGTCAATGATAGGTATAAGATACCCCTCCAATGAACCATCAACATCTAACTTGACCTCCTTGGGATCAAATGTATTAAACAGATCATCATGATAATGGAAAAACCATTAAATGTGGAGAATTTCATTCATGTAAATGTACCAACAAGGTAATAGAATATAATATATTGTAATCTGGACACTATCCATAATATTAAACGGTCCTATATAATGGTGTGACGGCCTCCAATACCTCTATTTCCATCCATTCCCATGCTTGGGAAATACACATAGAAAACCTTATCCCCATCCACAAACTCCAGAGTTCATTTACTGTAATTATCATAAGATTACTATATATGATGAGTAGTAGAAAAATATTTCATGATTAACTAAATCACATATAAGTTACTATACATGATATGAGGAACTAGTAGTGTTGACTCTCTTACCTTTGACCAGCCCAGGGGTGAAAGACATGGACTACCATATTGGTCATCCAAAGGATCTATCTAAATATTCACCTAATAGATATTATTGTTGGTGGGCTCAATGATAAGGATATTCTTCTCCCAATAACAATTGAAATCAGTGATATATTCTCAGATCATGTCCGCTAACACATGTATCATTCATTTTGATTGGCCATCGTTCGGTGGTGAAACGTTATACGTAGAAAAATTAGTGTACCCATAACCCTCAATATATCCTTCTAGAACTATGAAATGAAATGAGAATCATAATATTAAATGACAATACACATGAAAATTTTTAATTGTGTAATCTCATTGACATACAGTCATCCCATCTCATAAACTAAGATAGTCTTCCATATTAGAAGGAATTGGGATACATTAGTTAATCAATCCAAGTCTACCCAAACCGCATTTCTGCCTCTAAGAGACATTGGATAGATTACTAGAAAACCATATAAATATATTCATATTTCCATTATGAGACTAGAAACAATTGTAAAAATTCAACAAGTCACTAGTGAAACAACTTAACTTGATGATAGGTGGATCACCTATTGATAATCCCTACTGTCTGCTGTTCATCATGGGACACCAATACTGGAGATGCATATCTCAATACATATGGTAAATTCCTAGATGATATGGCCAATAATAAATGTTGTACATTCTAAATAGTTCCTACCTCAAATCTTTATATACACAGAAATTTTGATTTATATGTAAGATGTTGTTTTCATCAACAGAACAATCATGATGGGGTTCCTCATCTTAAATTATTTCCTACAGAACCAGGACTTTATTATTTTAAAACATCATACACTTTAATCTATCGCGAATGGATGATTTAACATTCATGGATGTAATACAATAATTATATATACTATCATGAAACTCTATATGTAGCTCAGAATATAGAGCCTTCAATTCCCATTCTCTATTATCTTCATGTATGACATGTTCTTTATTTTTACATAATTGCATATCTGCTACCAAATTTCCCTTTCAATTCATATGTGCAAAATAAATTACATTTTTTGAATGTAATTGTCAAATATTCACAATCTAGGGTTCAACTCACACTATATAAAGACATATTTCGGGATATTTTTGTTTAGTAAATAAGGATCCATTATCACTTTTCCATTCCTCTATGTTTTTAAAATCAAAAAAACATTTTCCCTATGGAAAATTATCAATATCTATGGATTATTTTATTAGGGAAAATTTGATTTCTTTATGAAAAGTTTTGTCATGTATTTTTTTATTCATTATTCAATATCTTCTCAAAACTGAGTCTATCCATTTTCTAACTATGTCAAAAATTCAGATCCAGATCAAAATCCTTGGAATCATATATTTTCTTGGATATCAAGTCTATATTTTTTTAGTCACCAAATTCTCTAAAATTCAGACTCGTAATTCTCGGAAATTTACAATATTAATTCTGTGAAATTCAGACTCAGAATTATTTAGAAATCAGATTACGAATTCATTGAAATTTGGACTCTTAACTCTCTAAAATAAGACTCCAAATTCATTTAAAATTTAGACTCCAATTCTATGAAATTGAGACTTTGAATTCTCAGAAATTTATTGCTTGAATTCTTTAATATTCGTTCTCTGAATTCCATGATAATCTGAATCTAAATTCATTGAAATTTCATCTCCGAATTCATGAAAATTTAGACTCTATATTCCTTAGAAATAAGAATCCAAAATAATTTTAATTTGGACATCAAATTCATCAGAATTTAGACTCTGGAATCATCATAATCACACACCACAATCTAGTGAATACTGACATCAAATTCTCTAAAAATAGAATAATAATATACATGTTTCTAGAATCTTATAGTTTATATTTTTAGTATCTAAATTATATTTTCCTTTGATTCTGGATATACATTTATGGTGAAACTACTTCAATTTCCCAATACATATTTTTGTTACAATGTAATGATGTCGTACAAACTGCTTCTAAATAACCATTGATTGAGTGAAACATGTACATGTCCCTCTCAAATTCAATGAAAAATTGGACCGTTGGAGGAGGTGGCTGACTATTTAATCCTTTCCTAATAATAGGAGCTCATTTTAATGAGATCAATATACTAAAATAGATTAAATTCTATGATGTTTTGAAGTCATTTCTAGAGAGAGAATCATTCGTGCCTTGTGTGTTTTTTGAACACCTTGTTCAACCACGAACAACTTGTTCACCTTGCTTTGTGTGACTCCAAATGGTTTTGTTTACAATCGAGGACTTCCAGGGAAAGGAAGAAATTGGATCCGACTACCATAAAGTTTGAGATCTTGCATGGATAGAAAGATATATTTTGATATTCTTATCGAGGTATTACCCAGGTGTGGGTAAGACAGACATTCTAGAATGTATAAATCATTGGACCATTATTAAATATTGTTGTATATACTACTATAGGAGTTAAATTATTTCTTACTTTTTACTTGTTCTAGTTTTAGGTTTAATTTCTACTGTATTTTGAAAAATAAGGAAATTATAACTATCTTATACATTGTTGTATATTTGATTTCTCTAATAAATAAAATTCTATATGCTCTATGGTAGAATAATTATCTATAAAAATTGATCTTGTTATTTTTTTATAGATCCACCATTCCAGACCCCATAAAATTTTGTTTCATTGCGACAAACCCCTGAGGGTTTGGGAATTTATCTAGTTTATGTTTGTTAAACATATATTTCATTAAGGTCAAAATAAAATGTTTTTAAACCAAATTTTCACCCCCTCTTGTAATTGAGAATCTACATATGTTATTTAGATCTTAAAATTAGTATTTGATCAGGTCTCTGAAATAATTATACTGAAATTTTATTTTTCATTCTCATGTTTTCCTTATTATAAAATTTTCATTCTTAACTATTCTTTTTCATGTTTTTAATGAAATTTATCTTTGTTTATAAATCATTTTTCCTATTAACTTTTTTTTGTGGAAAATATATTTTCATAAATAATGGTAGGTATTAATGTTGGTTAAATTGAAAATATAAACCATACTAGACAACTAATTTTATGATGGTAATGATAATGATTATTGGAGAGGTACAATGAAGAATTTTTTCCATTACCACTGTAGTAGAAAATGTTTTAATTCTCAATGGGGATTACAAAATTCCAAACATGGAAGTCAGATCATTTACTAATCAAGAGAAATAAGAATATAAACTAAATTACATAGTACACAATACTCTTTTGTGATGGCTTACCGATAATATATATAGTCAGATATCTTCTTGTGATGATGCCAACTTTATTAGGAAGAACATTGAAGATACAAATTTTAGTACCTCTAACGTGATAGAAACTAGAAGAGCTAGGTTGTGTTCTGAATATCACGGATTCATATTTCCTTATGGAGAAACTATTTTTAATGTACAAAAATGATTTATAACCATTTTCAACAGTCATTAATCGGTGGGAGAGAAATAAAAGTATGATCATGTTCTTGTGGAAAATATAATTGATAATAAACCCTAAAAATAGGAATTTAAATAGAAAGATTTGGATGGAAATAGAAAAGTATCTAACATTAACCTTGATGAGTTATTTGGTAATCATCTCAGCATGAAACCATAATAAAGAGAGATGATGATTAAAAAAATAAGAACAATAATGGTAGTGTAACCTTCACTACTACATCTAAAACAAAGACTCTAGAACGGGTAACTAGATATAATGCTAAGAATGTTGTTGTTATATCTAAATCAAGTTACAATGATCATACAAAGAATAAATTATCTAATCGTTCTCTAATGATGAACATGATTGGGGGAAATTAACACTTTAGTATAGAAATTAGAAGAAAGATAAAAAGGAAAGAAATATTAAAAATAAACATGCCATGAATATAAAAGGTCTGAACACATTATATGTGACTTTCCAACGCTAAAGAGAAATGGCATGAATGAAAAATCATTCTTAGAGAAATGGAAAGAAGTATTACAAATATATGTCGATGAAAGTATTAAAAAAAATTACACATGGAGTAATAGTGGCAGTGACTCATCAGATGAATCTTTAAAATATAAATCTTCTCTTTAGAAGAATATTGGTATTATATCTAGAGTACCTAATGAAAATAATTTCCTTATAGCTAAGGTACACCCTCCTGAATCCTTAAAAAATAAGTATTTAAATGAATTATTTTAATGATGAATGTTATAAAAAAAATGATTATTCATCATCATCAGAAGATAATAGTTTACCTTTATTTAATGACATCTATAGATTTTATAAACTAATTGATAATGAAAACTCTAAGAGAAAAAAAAGCTGGAGAAAAAAATCTAGAATTTCTGTTTTAACTCAATAGATATCAAATCTATCTAAGGATCTTGATAAATAACATTTTATTTTTAAAGTATTTATAAAAACCTTAATGAATGTAATTTTAATAATTATAAACTTTTTAAGGATATTGAAAATGTTATCTCAAATAAAAATATTTTATAGAATTTCCCGTGTTCTAAAACTAAGGAATTTGTGGAAAATAATATTTTCATCACACTAAAAAATTAATTTTTGTCATTGAAGAAAATTTTATCAAACCTTAACTCTGGTAAAGAAAACATTAATAAAATATATTTACTAATTCTCCCACTTATAAATAGTTTTATATTTGGTTATACTCATTCAAAACCACTTTTTAGTCATAAATATTTTATTCCCCAAAAGTTCTCACTTTTTCTCTAAGTGTCAATGTGGTGGAAATTGGGAAATAGATTTGTCTCTAAAGAAAACCCCATCATTAGGTTTTCATAAATCTAATTTTTTTAAAGAAAATGTGGATTCCTATGACATTACATTCTGAAATTTTCAGATCCATACATGTTTGTATTTTGAAATTATATCGTTTTAATTTTCATGATAATCACATAATTTATAACAAAAAATACATAGTACACAGATAGTGGAGGTTCATGGCATAAGACTCGTAAAATATACATCATTGAAATGATTATCAAGTTGAAAGGTGCAAAAGTTACATTCAAAGATAATGATTAGGGGGAAATTTATGGTATGTGTAACATTGGTATTCTTGGAATAACATTAATTTAAAATATTTTATTTATTAAAGGTCATAAGAAATACTAAATAAGAATATGCCAATTATGTGATGAATGTTACCTAGTGAATTTTAGGAATGAAACAATTTGGGTATAAAATTCCAAGGAAGAGTTTATTCTTTCTTCCCATAGGCATAAGAATTTTTACAAACTATATATAAAAGATCTTAGTATCCAATACTTACCTTCTCTTAGTGTAATTGATGATCAATCACGGATAGGGAATAGAAGACTAGGACACTTAAACCTTAGGATCATATTAAAACACTCAAGGAGAAGACTATTTAAGGATCTAATGAACATTAGAGTTGATTCTTCAAAAGTTATTGATCCTTTTAAATATATAATGAATCATAAATCATGTATTAAATAAATCGGCGAAGTCTCAACATCTGAGGTATTACAGTTTGTGTATATAGATCTTTTTAGCCAAAAAGATATTGTAATTATTGAAGTTAAATACTATATATTTGTTTTAGTTGATGATAACACAATATTTTCATGGGACTATTTTCTGAAAACAAATATTAATCCAATTCTTCTTTTAAAATATTCATATACCATGATAACAATGAATAAAGGATTCATTTATAACTATAAAATTTGATCATGGAGGAGAAATTCAAAATTAATAGTTTTGAAAAATTTTGTAGTATGAAAATAGGTACTCATAAAATCTCAGCTCCAAGAACTCCTCTACATAATGATGTTGTGGAAATAAAAATAATTGAAATATTCAAAAGGTAACTAGAACCATGTGGAATGAGTATTCTATTTCTAAACACTTTTGGTATAATGCTGTAAGTACAGATTTTTTTATTATAAATCATGTTTTAATCGACCGTTTTATCAATAAAAAAACTTATGAATTGTGTACTAGTCGAACACTTAGGCTCTTTTACTTCAAAGTATTTAGTTTAAAAGTATTAATTCCAAATACTAAAGATAACTTTCCTAAATTCACATCCATGTTCGGTGAAGTAATTTTCATTGGTTATTCTACTACCTCGTAGGCTTATATATTTTATGACAAAAATTCTTGTACTGTTGAAGAAATAGTGCATGCTAAATTTGATAAAACATATGCACTTGTTTTTAGACAAACCGAACCTACAACCTCAGATGTGTTTTCAAAAGCATATTATCATCCTTTGATAGAATATTCATATAATAAGTAACATAATCAAAAAAATGTTTCTAAAGAATTTACCTAAAAAATATTTTATATATTATGTTTAGGAACATGTTTTACAAAACCCAAATCAGTTTTTTCTTAAAAATCATCCCAGTGATAGTATCATTGGTGATGTAAATCAACCTTTAAGGACTAGAAGTTCTCTAGGAAATGAATTAAAAATATAGCATTCCTTTCCAAATTAGAACAACAAACTCATTGATGGTGATTTAGGTGGGGATGATTGGATTAAATCCATGCAAGATGAGATAAATTAATTCCAAAGGAACAATGTCTGGAACTTGGTTGAAATACATAAGGAAAATTCTGTAATTGGAGTAAAATGGGTCTTCAAAAAAATGCGATGAAAATGTTGTTATAGTATGAAATAAAGAGAGGTTAGTTGATAAAGGATATAATCAATAAGAGGGAATATATTAGGAATAAACCTATGCTCTAGTATCTAGACTTGAATTTATACGCATTTTACTTTCCTTTGCAACATTCTTTAATTTCAATCATTTTCAAATGGATGTAACTTTTCTTTCCATAATGAAAATGGTGAAGATGATGTATATGTTGATAAAACTCCTATATTTGATGACAAAAATCATCGTGAACATGTTTTTAAACATACCAATGCTTTATGTAGACATAAACAATCTCCTAGATCCTAGTATGATAGGCTTACAAGATTTTTGTTACAAAACTATTATGTTATGGGAACAACTGATCAAACTCTTTTTATAAATATTGATAAGAAAAATGTTTTTATTTTCCAAATACATGTTTATGTTATTATATTCAGGTTATCTTCAAAATCATTAACTGATTCATTTTGAAATATAATTAAATATGAGTTTGAAATGAGTATGATTGGTGAGTTAACATTTTCCAAAGGTTTTCAAATCTCTCAAAAACCCGAAGATACTCACATATCAAAAAATATGTTTTTTAAATCTCTTCATAAAATTTAAGGATATGACAACACGAAATGCTTAAGAACTCTTATCAGTACATCAAATTCTCTTAATCTTGAGGATGCTGGGAAAACATTATATCAACCATATTATAGAGGTTTGATAAAATGTTTGTTATATATAATAACTAGATGTCCAAACATAATGTTTTTTGTATTCCCATGAGAATGAAATCAATATAATCCCAAAGAATCCCATTTAAAAGTAGTTAAAATAATTTTTCACTCATTAAAATGAAACATGGATTTTTTTTAGGTTGGGGCTGAAGCCTCAATTTATTATTTAAAGCAAAGAACTCTTTAGGCTGGGTAGAGGAAAATCCATTACATAGCCCGAAGTCCCAAGGCCATGTGACTTGAATACTAGGCATGAAAGCCCATTTTTTGGCTCAACGTTCCCCTCAGTGAATAGTACTGCTATAGTACCCAGCCTGCTATAATGCATGCTATAGTACCTTCGTCGCTACAGTTCCTGCTACAGTGCATCCACCGCTAAAAAACGGCTACCGGTTCCCTGCTACAGCGCTGCTACAGTACCCGAAAATTAGTCCCTTCCTGGATTTGATCTTGGGTATTTTTGATGCCAAGCAGGAGCCTATACCAATAGGGTACCGGATCGTTGGCATTTATTAGTTTTATATTCTTCACGAAATGATTTGGTTTTTTTAAAAATAATCTACTTATTTTTATGGATTTAGAATGAATAAAAAAAGTAAATCTGTAACTTTTCATGTCTTAGGAGATTCATTAGTTTGTTGTTCATGTAAGAATCAACATTCAGTTCAATTCCTAGACCCCAGAAGCCAAGAGTCGGTGCTTTATTATGTATCATTGGCATGATCACAAAAGATCAAGTCTTAAAGGACCAATTAGTTTAGTAGCCTTGGATGTACTAGATACATTCAAAAGGTTTACATTACATCGTAAAATGAAAAACTACCACAACATTGTTTTCATTGAAAAAACTGAGATCCCAAGAATATCCCTACAGGTCAGTCATAATATAATTTTTCGCATCTTGAGAAAAATAAAACCGAGAAAGTGGTGAGATCAGATGCATAGTAAGTATAACAATATAGCAGATACATTCATAAACAAGCATACACATTTAAGGTAATGTATAAGACTAAAACAAAAGCCTTTTAAACATGAAATTAAACATAATATGGAAATCATAAAATGAAATAATACTATTAAATTATTCATATGGATATTCTACTGGTCAAAATATCGCAAGCAATATCAATAGACACATTCATAATTATGTAATGCATAATTCTAGACTTTTATAACCACATAGTCAAGGCCTTGTTCTAGGACTACAAATAAGATTTTGTCAAAGCCTTGTTCACAGACACTAGTTTGTCTCACGATAACTACTAATGCATCGAGGAGCTATAGCAGGCTCCACCCATTACTTACTAAGTCCAATGCATTCCTCATATTTAAATTTTTAAACATAACATAAACATTCATATTAATAATATCATACGAAATATCAATACATTATCCATAACCGTGAATAGCATAAAAATAACACATTCGTAGTCAAAATATCACAAAAACTCCAATAAAATATATAAATAATTGTTATTTAATTATACTAAATTCATATACATTAATATGACATCATATATATATGATCTCTTAACATTTCTTTGTTAATAATATCTTAGTATTATCGTTGTTTCAGGTGTTAATTGATTTATTTTCCATTATATGATTTGTTTCATAACAAATGTTTGTTATGGATAGGATGTATATTATTCATATTAATAATGATATTAAGTCTTTAAACATTATTTTTAATCTTCTAATGAAAATTAGTCTTGAATGGATTACGATGGTAATGAATATCATCGCGTTCGGGGAGACGGTAATCCGTACGTACGCACGAGTGACAATATAATTCTTTTGATATTAAAATAATATATAATTGGATGGTAAATCATATATAAATAATAATTACCATGTTATATTTATTATTTACATCAATTACTCATAATTATTATACCCATCCATATAATAATGTATTTAAGAACAATTACACCACGACGTGGAGACGGTAAGTGGTACGTATTCACGTATGGTGACATGTCATTAAAAGGATGGATAAAATAATGAATATGGTTATACCATATTTATAATAACATCAAAGTATATATAATATACTGGAGTTATTATTTTATAATGGAAACTACAATGAAAGTGGAAGTGTACGTAGAAAAGAACGTGAAAGAGGTGATGAAATATTTACCTCTTCTTCGGGTTCTTCCTTTATATTTGATCAAATGGGATCCATAGGTTGTCTTTAGGACTTAAGGAAGGCCTCTAGGATGAATGTATTATAATTGAAAGGGTATTTGAGTAGAGGATGGCGGAGGGAAAAGGAATTTAATGTGCAAATTTGAGGTAAGGGTGAGTGCCCTTTTATAATAGGGGTGAGGGGAACCATAGGAAAAGTTAGAAATGTTATTTTATAATAAAATAATTTTCGGTTTATAATGGCTCCAAAATTAATTTTTTAAAGGATAAGCTGGGTATGGGTATAAAAACACTCATACAATATGTTTTAGATAGCTTAGGGGAAAAATATTAACCTTATCATTTAGACTTAACTCTTAGATAAATAGTTTGATATTTACAATGGTTCTTTGAAATTTTATATTATATAATTAATAAACATACTATATACTTCCAAGTGAACCCCAAGTAGTTAATTAATGATACACCTATCATTATATAAGGTTTTGGCCTATCCATACAATTTTTCAAAATAGAATATCAACTAATAATATAATATTTGTTTTAAAACCTCTTTTATGTCAATTTTGACACTATTTGGTATTTTGTTTTTTCTAAATTTATAATAGCATTATGAATATGAAAAAAATTCATCTAAAAACCCATTAACCTGAAATATTAACCTATAAAATTAGTGGAATTCATAAAAGAATAAAATTACATTTATTTGGATATTTATAATATCAAATATTTTTATATTTCATTAATTAGGTAATTACTGCCTCATCATTGAGTCATAAATAAATTAAATTATTTAATGTCTAAACTATATAAATAAAATAACATTATGTAGGAAATATTTTTTTTCTAATAAATATTTATAGTCTAATTTATCTTATGTGTAACCCTATATAAAAAATGGTTTAGTTATTAAACATTATATTTAACACTTTTAACTCTTCTTTGAATTAAATAAAAATAAATATCCTTATCTAATCCAAGAGGACCTAAAAGATCATATTTTGTTCATAAGATTGTTTTTGGTCGAATTAAAAATATCTAGTTTAATATGTACATGTGTTAGGGTAATAATAATATAATTTTTACCTTTAATTACCCTATTTACTGTTAACTATGTTGAATAAAAGTCAAAAGTTACTATTCACCAAAAATTGTTTTCATATCATTGAACAAAATTTTACTTACAGATATCAACCGTGTCTCTCAGATTTTATAAATTCAACTCACAGAATCAGTGAAATTATGTTTTATGTAAATTTGCAAATGCTCATAGGAGATGAGTAAAAGATGGTAAAAAGTACAATAAAATTTTTATATATCTAAAATTATTATAAACTAACTCAAATGAATTACATTGAACATATATAGGTATTATGAATCTATTTTGACCTAAAATATATTTAAATAAAATAAATAATTATTTAAATAAAATTTTGGTTTTAAACAATAACTTAGTGCTTTTCACTATTCATCAAAAATTGAATGTTTTCAGAAAATTACAAAAAATTTACCATAAACTAATTTAGATATTCTGAATCAAAAAATGAAGTCTATTTTGCGAGATAAAATTTTAAAAATTTCAAAAGGTGGGTATTACTATTCATAGTGGCTAGTTTGATTGGTTGTGATGTCTTAGAATCTCGAAGTTGCGTACAACGGAAGCTATTTCATTATTTAAAGGGAAACATACTATGGAAGCATGGGGTTTCACAATCTCTCCTCCTTCAAAATATTTTCATCCTCCAAATTTCTTGAATATTACTGCAAAAAAAAATTGACTGGTTCATCATCATATGTTCCTTTGGTTCCCAAGATGCCTCTTCCATATTATGGTTTCTCCATAGAACATTTACCAGACGATTCGTCCTGTTTTTCAACACTTGTTCTCTTGTATCAAGAACCGTGACATGATCTTCACAATAAGACAGATCAGGTACTAGTTCTAATTCCTCATAGGTAAATACAAGTGTTGGTCCAGGCATGTATTTTCTCAATAGTGATATGTGGAATACATCGTGAACTCTAGAGAGAATTGGTGGCATTTCCAAATAGTAATATACATCCCCAATTCTATCTATAATTACAAAATGTCCAATGTACCTGAGACTTATTTTTTTCATTCATACCAAAACGTTTAACACCCTTCCATGGAGATACCTTCATGAAAACATGAACTCCTACTTGAAATTTCAAATCCTTCATTCAGTTATCGACCGAGCTATTCTGCCTACATTGAGCTTCTTTGATTTGGGTTTGGATAACCTTCTCCTTTTCCATCATTTCCTCAACATGTTATAGGTGTATGAGTTTTTTCCAACAACATCATCCCAACAGGTTGGTGTGCGACATCACATTCTGTATAATGCTTCATATGGTTCCATCTGAATACAGGAATGATAGAAATTGTTATAGAAAAATTCTTCCAGAGATAAATATTGATCCCACTTACATTGAAAGTCAAGTGAGAATTATCTCAACCTGTCTCTTAAGGTTTGAATAGTCTGTTCTGATTGTCCATCAGTTTGAGGGTGGTAAGGAGTGCTCAAAAAAATTTCAGTGTCGAGGGATTTCAGAATAATTTTCCAAAATATTAATTTAAAACATGGATCAAGATTAGAAACAATCAATATATGTACCCCATGAAGTATAACAAATTTATTAATATATAGTCTTGCGAGACGTTCAAGTGTTAAATCTTCTCTTATAGAAAGAAAATGTGATGACTTGTTCAGAAGATCAACAATGACCCATATTGCATCATTCCTTCTAGGAGTCTTTGGTAGTCCCATGAAAAGTCCATCATAATATTATCCCATTTCCACTTAGGTATGGGAATCGGTTTCATGACTCTTCCAGGTTGTTTCCTTCCAGCTTTCACTTATTGACAAACCATACATCTTGACCCAAAATCAGCAATCTCTCAATTCATGTTGTCCCGCCAAAAATTTTCCTTCAAATAACATTACATCTTAGTGCTACCAATGTGTATAGAGAAATTGTAACTATTATATTCATCCAACAATTCCCTTTTTAGATCTAGTAAATCGTGAATACAAAGTCTCTTCCCAAATTTCAAAATTTAATCATCACACACAAAGTCACTCAATCTCTAATCATTAATAGGTTTAATCGTTTTTTGAAATACTTCTTCATTGGTGTGAGAACTCTTAATCATTTCTTCTAATTATTGTTTGACAAACATTTCAAAAATCATCAATGTTTCACCGTGCATGGTGATCCCCATATCCATCATCACTATATCTAGGAAAATAGGATCCCTTTCAACACTCATCTTGTTCAAAACTCCATGATCGTTTTGGCTCAATGCATCTGCCACCTTATTTTCCTTCCTCTGGTGGTAGTGTATCTTGGTATCATAATCCTTGAGTAGATAAAGTCATCTCCTTTGCCTCATGTTGAGTTATTTCTATAAGAAAATATACTTAAAACTCTTGTGATCGGTATAAATCTCACGTTTTTCACCATAGAGATAGTGTCTCCAAATAATCAAATCAAATATTACTACTGCTAACTTACGATCATGAGTATGATAGCTTTTCTCATGAATTTTCAGTTGTCGTGATGCATCAGCAATTACTCTATCATTCTTCATAAGGACACAACCAAGTCCTTTCATCGATGCATCACTATAAATAACAAACCCATAATTTTCTGATGGTAGAGTCAATATAGAATATTTGACTAATCTTTTCATCAATTCATCAAAAAATCATTCACACTATTTTTTACAAAAACATTTATCCCCTTTTAGTCTGATCTTTGTTAATGGGTTATCTAATCAGGAGAAATTCTGGACGAAATGCTGATAATAACCTGCTAACCTAATAAAACTACGTACCTTAGTTATACTCATCAGTGCTGGCCATTCATGGATTTCTCTTGCATTAAGAGGTTCAACATAGATTACATCCTTAGATATGATATGTCCAAGAAAATAAATCTCTTTATGCAAGAACTAACACTTGCTAAAATTCCCATATAATTCATTTATTCTAACATTCTTCAGGATAATGCGAAATTTATTTTCATGATCTTCATAGATTTTAGAGTGTACCAAGATATCATCAATAAATACCAATACAAAGTCATCGAGATATTCATTTAAAACCCGATTCATTAGATCCATGAAGACAGAGGGTGCATTATTCAATCCAAAAGGCATTACTTTAAACTCATAATGCCCGTAACTGGTTCAAAATGATGCTTTCGGAATGTCTTCCTTCTTCACACACAACTGATGATATTCAGATCGAAGGTCAATCTTTGAAAAGTACTGATCTCCATGAATTTGGTCAAATAAATCATCAATGCAAGGTAGGGGATACTTGTTCTTTATTTTTATAGATTTGATATCTGTGTAGTTAATGCTAAACCACATTGATCCATCAATATTATTACCAAAAAGGACAGGGGATCCACATGGAGAAACAGTAGGGAAAATAAATCCCTTGTTACTCTATTCCCTTAGTTGTTTCTTTAGATTCACTAATTCCATAGTGGCCATTCTATAAGGGGTCTTCGATATAGGCCTTGATCCAGAAATTAAATCAATGGAAAACTCAATTTCGTGTTCTTGAGAATGTCCATATAAATCTTCTGGAAACACATCAATATATTCTTTCACAATTGGATTATCCTCTATTTGAACATTCCTTTCCTCAAACATAGTAATATCATTATCTTCCTCCCCAATAATTCAATTTAGTTGATCTACATGGGCTGGATATAGATAATAATTAGGTGGTGACAATTCTGCTCTAATGATAAGGTGATGTACATAATTGTCATCAAAACTAGCAACCTCCTTCTTCTTACAATAAATTTTTGCATCGTGGTCCGAAAGCTAATCCATACCAAGGATTATATCAAATTCAATCACGGGTATGATTATGAGATCAACAGATAATGAAAATATATATTCTCTAATGGGGACTAATTCACAAAACTTTTTGTAATGATACTTCCCTTAGGAGTTTTGACTGACAACTCCCTTGTTAAATCAAATTGGAAATATCTAATTTTCTTAGCAAACTAGGAAGATATGAAAAAATGAGATGAACCAGAATCAAGTAAAGATTTTTCTATACTTGAAGAAACCATTAAATTACCTACCACTATGCCTTTCAGAGTTTCAGCCTCAGCAGTAGTGATAGCATAAGCCTGGCCTTGATCCCTTGCCCTTTTCTGAGGTAAGTTCCTATGACGATTAGGACATTAGTTCTCATAGTTCCCCCTTTCACTACAATTGTAGTATTCAACATGGAAAACCACTTTCATCCCCTTGCACTAAAGAGCATGGTGGACTTTTTCACCACACTTGTAACAGACTCCCATTCCCTTTAGGCATGTTCTAGGGTGATTCTTCCAACATTTTCTGCACGTTGTATATTCATTTTTCCATTCTTCCCCATATTTACATTCCAGAGTGTTCAATATATATCTTCTTCTCTTTCATTTCATTAATGTCTTAAGGATTAGAAAATTCATTTTCAGTCTTGATAGCACATGAGACAATATATTCGTATGATGAGAAGGATTGGGATACTAGTGCTCAAAGGATAAATGGGTTTAACCCATAAAAGAAACGATCAATATTACTTCCTGGGATACATATATAATCTGCAGCATGCCTCACTAACCTTTTAATGTTAGAATCATACATTGTGACATTATCATCCTCCTTTTGCCTCAGACTTATAAATTTTCTTTCTATATCTTCTCGATGATCATGAGGAAAGTATTTTTCTATGAAAATTTCATTAAACTCCCTCCATTCCATATTTGATACCTCATCATATTCCTTTGTACATTGAATCAATGACCACCATTGATCAGCATCTCCAGTGAGGTGGTAAATTGCCATGACAACTTTTTCCCTATCACTACTCAACATGGCGTAGAATATTTCCTTTATGGAATTTATCCATTTCTCAGCTACTAGTGGATTTATACCACCATTGAATGTTGGTGGTTGTTGCCTCATGAAGCGATGTGATAATGATCCTCTATGTAGCGGTTCAGGGTGCTCAATAAGGATAAGGTTATTATTCATAACTTGAGTGTGTTGTCCCAATATAGTGATAAGCTGATCTGTACCAGTTGTATCCCAAGCTCCACTATAATTTTCCCGAGGAGTAGAGAAATCCCTACATAGAGTACGTGCAATGATACTATTTCCATTCATTCCACTAGGCATCATTTTTAAACAATAACATAAACTAGATTAGTTTATTAATCGAAATCCATAATTCCAAACTAGTAAAATACTTAACATAAATTGAATAGTTTATGGATATAATCCATAATCATAAAAAATGTTTTCCTTAAGGAAGTATATACTCATAAACCCTTCATAATGGTTTGTAATGAAAATTAGAATTATCCTAAGCATAACCCCCGAGAGTGTCGTAACCAAGAGTGCATCAAGGCTCGATGTCGTACACCAGTGCCCATTCGAGTCTAGATCACAATGGTGTCATCATGTTTTATCCCTAGGTACATTTGTTCCAGAGCCGTTTCCACCTACTCATAACCCGATATATAGGTCTTTCATGGAAAACTCACAAAATCTCTACAGTACTAATATTTTAAGAAGTTCTTATGTACTAATCCTCAAATTATATCATAGGGCTATGTGTTGTAATCATAGTTTATCTAAATCATGTTTCCATGGTTTGTACTAAACATCCTCTGATACCTAATATAATGCACCGACCCAAGAAGGCCAAATACGGTGCATTGTTACGTATCATTGTCATGATCACAAAAGATCATCTCACAAAATACCGATTAGTTCAGTAGCCTTGGAAGTACTAGATATATTCATAAGGTTTACATTACATCATAAAATGGAAAATAGTGAAAACATTGTTTCAGTAGAAAACAATGATATCCCATAGACTATCCTTGTAGTCCAGCCATAATATACTTCTTCACATCGTGGGAAAAATAAAAAATCGACAGGGGTGAGCTCAGATTCTCATTAAGGATAACAATATAGCAGAATCTTTAATAAATAGGCATAAACATTTAAGGAAATGTATAAGACTAAAACAAAATCGTTTAAAACATAAAATTCAGAATAATATGGAAATGATAAAATCATATAGTTACATTTACGTATTCAAATGGATATTCTACTTGTTGAATAATCACATGAAATATCAATATCCACTTTTATAATTATGGAATGCATAATGCAAGACATTCATAACCACATTGTCAAGGCCTTGTTCCAAGACTACAAATAAGATTTTGTTAAGGCCTTGTGCCAAGACAGTAGTTTGTCTCATGAGACCTACCGAGGTATCGAGGAACTATAGCATGCCCCACCCGTCACATACTATGTCAAATACATTCCTCGTATGAAATGGTTTAAACATAGCACAAACATTCATATTAAAAATAGAATACAAAATGTCAATACCTTAACCATAAGCATGAATAGTGGAAAAATAAAACATCCATAGTCAAACATATCACAAAACCTTTAATACAATATGGAAGTTTTGTATCATAATAAATCAACTTCAAATAAGCATAATATCTATCAAAGGATGTTGACATAGATGAAATCGAAACATTTTTTTAGAGAAATATCACTTTCTATTTTGAAATTATTTAAGAGTCGCATAATTATAAAGCAGACATTTATTTTGAAAATATTCTTATAATCTTTTAATGAAACCTTCAATGATGTTATAATGGCCAAAAATAGCCACACCCGCCATATAAGTTAAAAAAACATATTTACCTTTATTTTGTCAAAAAGGTTATAAAGTACCTTGTTTGGAAATAGACAAAAAGATTCCTTTAATAACATATAAGGTAAAATAAGGGTATAAATGGATTTAACCCATTGTCTTGTAAAGAGTAAAATTGTTTGGAAATAAAATTTTAAGAATCATAGATGTAGATGATAAAGAGTTCCCAGTAGATACTTACATAAAAATATCCTCGGATAATAAAGAGATTGTGAAATTAACCATTAACATGTACTTTTCCTTGGTCAAGGGTAGGTTAACGTCATGTATAATGGTGACAAAAATGTTATTAAATTTTAATAGAATAATATATATTAATATGATATCATATTTGGTCTTTTAACATTTCATTGTTAGTAATATCTTAGTATTATTGTCTTTTCAGGTGTTAAGAAATTCATTTTCCTTTATATGATTTGTTACGTAAGTAATGATTGTTATTGATAGGATGTATCTTATTCATATTTAGAATGATATTATGTTTTTAAACATAATTTATAATCATATAAAAAAAATTAGTCTTGAATGGATTATTATTGGGAATGAATCTCATCGTGTTCGTGGAGACCCTAATCCGTACGTACGCACGAGCGACAATATCATTCTTTTGATATTAAAATTATATATAATTATATGGTATATCATATATAAAGTAACATTATCATGTTATATTTATTTACATCATTTAAATATCATTATTATACACATCCAAATAATAATGTATTGAATAACAATTACACCACGATGTGGAAACGGTAAGCCATAAGTACGCACGTATGGTGACATGTCATTCAAAAGATGGATAGAATAGTGAATATGGTTGTACCATATTTATAATAAAATCATAGTATATATAATATACTAGATTTATTATTTTATAATAGAAATAACCATGAAAGAAGAAGTGGATGAAGAAAGGAACTTCAAAGAGGTGATGAAATATCTACCTCTTCTCCGGGTTCTTCGTTTTGATTTGATCAAAATGGCTCCATAAGAAGGAATTATGACAAAAGGAAGGCCGCTATGATGAAGGGAGGATAGTTGATAGGGTATTTGTGTAGAGTTTGGCCGAGCCAAAAGGCATTCATGGTGTGAATTTGAGGGATGGGTAATGCCATTTTATAAGAGGGGTGAGGGGCACCTTATGAAATGCTAAAAATAGTATTTTATAATTAATTTATTTTATGTTTATAATGGATAAAAAATGTATTATTTAAATTATAAGGTGGGCATGGGTTGAAAAACAAATCAACCAATTTGTCTTAGATAGATTTGAGTTACTATTTTAACGTTCTCCTTTAGATTTAAGTCTTAGTTAAATAGTTTGACATTTACCAGGTCTCTTTATATTATTGTATTATATGGTTAATAAGCGTACTATATACAGCCAAAATAACCCCAAGTGGTTCATTAGTGACCCAACTATTATTAAATAAGTCTTTTGGCCTATCCTTTGTTTTTTAGGAATAGAATATCAATTAATAATATATAATGTTTTTTTAAAAAATATTTTATGTCAATGTTGATACTATTTGGTATTTTTTTTCTATACATATAAAAACATTATTACTTCGAAAAAAATTCATCTAAAAAACACTAACATGTAATGTTAAACTAAAAAATTAGTGTAATTCATAAAAAGACTAAATTACTTTTATTTGGAGATTTATAGTATAAAATATTTTAATAATTCATTAATTAGGTAATTACTACATCATCATTATATCACAAAATAAATTAAATTATTTAATGAATAAAAAATATAAATAAAATACTATTATTTAGGAAATATTTTTATCTTTCTAATGAACATTTATTGTCGAATTTATCTCATGTGTATCCCTATATTAAAATTTTTTAGTTATCAAGCTTTGGATTTAACACTTTTAACTCTTCTTTGAATTAAATAATAATGTATGTCCTAATCTACTCCAAGTGGTCCTAAATATTCATAATTAAAATCTAAGGTTATTTTTGGTCGAATTAAACTTATCCAATGGAATTTGGACATGTGTTAGGGTAATAATAATATCATTTTTACCTTTAATTGCCTTATATACTTTTATATGTGGTAAATAACATTCAAAATTAAATATTCACCAAAAATTAGTTTAATCTCATTGAACAAAATTTTACATACTGATATCAACTATGTATCTATGATTTTTGAAATTTAATTCTCAAAAGTAGTAAAACTATGTTTTATATAAATTTTCAAATGCTCCTTGGAGGTGGGTAAAAGACGGTAAACAGATCAATAAAATATATATATATATATATATATATATATTATTTTAAACTGACTCCATTGAATTATATTGAACATATATTAGTATTATGTATCTATTTTGAATTAAAATAAATTTTAATAAAATAAATAATTATTACAATACAAAGTCAATTGGAAACAATAACTCAGTGTTTTCCACTATTCATAAAAAATAGATGTTTTTAGAAAAATACAAAAAATTCAGCCTAAGCTAATTTCAATATTCTGAATCCAAAAATTAAGTCCATTTTAAAAGATAAAATTTATAAAACATAAAAAAGTGGTATTTCCATTCATAACGACTAGTTTGATTGGTCGCAATGTGTTAGAATCTCGCAGTTGCGTACAACATATGTAATTGCATTATTCAAAGGGAAACGTACTGTGGAAGATTTGGGTGTTACATTATCCCCTCCATCAAATAATTACATCATCAAAATTTCTAGAATATTACCGCCTAAATTAATTTGGGTGGTTCTTCATCCTATGTTCATCGGGTTCCCATGTTGCCTCTTCCATCAAATGGTTTCTCCATTGAACTTTTACCAGACAAGTCGTCTAGTTTCTCAACACTTGTTCTATTGTATGAAGAACCTTGATAGGATCTTCCCAATAAGATAGATAGTGTTCCAGTTCTAATTCCTCATATCTAAGTACATCTGTTGGGTCATGCATGTATTTTCTCAACTGTGATACATGGAATACATTGTGAACTTTGGAGAGACATGACGACATTTCCAAATGGTAAGCTACAACGCCAATTAGTTCTATAATTTTGAAAGTATCGATGTACCTGTGACTTAATTTCCCATCCCACCAAAACGTATAACACAATTCCATGATAATACCTTCACGAAAACATGATCTCCTACTTGAAATTCCAAATCATTCATTCGATTATTGGAATAGCTCTTATGCCTACTTTGAGCTTCTTTGATGTGGGTTTGGATTATCATCACCTCTTAAAACATTTCCTCCACAAGTTCTGGGCCTTCTAGTTTTCCTTCACCAACAACATCCCAACAGGTTGGTGTGCGACATCGTTTTCCATATAATGCTTCATACGTTTCCATATGAATACTTTAATGGAATCTATTGTTATAGGAAAATTCTACCCGTGGTAAATATTGATCCCACATACCAAGAAAGTCAAGTAACCATGATCTCAACATGTCTTCTATGGTTTGAATAGGTCATTCTGATTTTCCATTAGTTTGAGGGTTGTCGATAGTGCTCAAAATAAGTTCAGTATCCAGGGCTTTTAAAGATTTTTCAGAATCGTGATGTAAAATGTGGGTCACGATCAAAAATAATCGATATGGTTACTCCATGAAGTCATAAAACTTCACTAATATATAGTCTTGCTAGACATTCATGTTATTAATCATATCTTACAGAAAGAAAATGTGCTGACTTGGTAAGACAATCCATAATGTCCCATATTTCATCTTTTTTTTCTAAGAGCCTTTGGTAGTCCCATGAAAAATTCCATCATAATTTTTTCCAATTTCCACTCAAGAATGGGAAGAGGTTTCCAAACACCTCCATGAGGTTTCCTTCCAGCTTTCACTTGTTGAAAAACCATACATCATGAAAAAAAATCAGCAATCACTCTCTTCATTTTGTCCCACTAAAAATGTTCCTTCAAATCACTATACATGTTAGTGCTACTACGGTGTATAACGAAATTGGAACTATCAGCATCATCCAACAATTACATTTTTTATATCAGGAACATTGGGAACACAAAGACTCTTACCAAATTTCAAAATTCCATCTTCATACACAAATTCACTCTATCTCCCATCATTCACAGCTTTAATATTCTTTTTAAAATCTTCATCATCAGTCTGAGAACTCATTATACTTTCTAGTAAATATGGTTTGGTAACCATTTGAAACAACATTGATGTTTCACGATCCCTGGTTATTCCCATATCCATCTTTACTAGACCTGTGAAAATAGGATTTCTTTCAACTCTTATATTGTTCAAAACTCCCTGATCATTTATGCTCAAATCATCTTCCACCTTATTTACCTTCCCCAGGTGGTAGTGTATCGTGCAATGAAAATCCTTGAGTAGTTCAAGCAATCTTATTTGCCTCATGATGAGTTCTTTCTGAGAGAAAATATACTTCAAACTCTATGATCAGTATTAATCTCCCATTTCCACCATAAATATAGTGTCTCCAAATCGTCAAAGCAATGATTATAGATGCTAACTCACGATCATGAGTAGGATAATTTTACACATGTATTTTCAGCTATTGTGAAGCATAGACAATAACTCTATCATTCTGCATAAGGACACACCCAAGTCCTTTCTTCTATGCATCGCTATAATTGAAAAACCCATCATTCCCTGATGGTAGAGTAAATATTGAAGAATTGACTAATATTCTCTTCAATTCATCACAAAAATCATGAAAATATTTTGTCCAAAAATATTTAACACCTTTTCGTGTGAGCTTTGTTAATGGGTTAGCCAATCGGGAGAAATTCTAGACGAAACACCGTTAATAACCTGATAAACCAATAAAACTACGGACCTCAGTTATACTAGCCAGTTCTGGCCATTATTGGATTGCTCTTGTCTTGGAAGGATCAATATAGATTCCATCCTTAAAGATGATATGGCAATGAAATGAAATCTATTGAAGCCAGAATTGACATTTTTTAAACATCCCATGTAACTCATTTCTTCTAAGAGTCTTCAAGACAATGCACATGTTATTTTCATGATCTTTGTATCTTTTGGAGTATACCAATATATCATCAATAAATAACACTACAAAGTCATTAAGATATTCTTTTAAAGAACTATTCATTATACCTATGAAGACAGAGTGTGCATTAGTCAATCCAAAAGGTATTACTGCAAACTCATAATACCTGTACCTAGTTCGAAATTTTGTTTTCGGAATGTATTCATTTTTCACACACAACTGAGGATATCTAGATAGAAGATCAATATTTCAAAATTATTGAACTCCATGAAGTTGGTCAAATAAATCATCAATGCTAAGTAGTGAATACTTGTTCTTTATTTTTATAGAATTGATCTCCATGTAGTCAATGCACAACCTCATTGATTCATCGTTCTTCATAAAAAAAGGTCAAGGGCTCCCCATGGATAAATACTAGGTAGAATAAATCCCTTGTTACTCAATTCCTCTAGTTGTTTCATTAGTTCCTATAATTCCACAGTGGCCATTATATAAGGGGTCTTCGTTATGGGCCTTGATCCGGGAATTAAATCTATGGAAAACTCAATTTATCTTTCAAGATAATGTCCGGGTATATCTTCTAGAAACACATCAAAATATTATTTCACAATACTTATATCCTCTATTTGATCATTCCTTTCCTCACACATAATTATTTCATTCTCTTCCTCTATATTAATTGAACTTAGTTGAGCTACTAGGGGTGGATCTAGAAAATAATTAGGTGGTGACGATTCTCTTCTAAAGGTAAGGTGTTTTTTATCATCGTCATCAAAAATAGTAAACTCTTTCTACTAAAAATAAATTTTTGCATAATTGTCTGAAATCCAATCCATATTGAGAATTATATAAAATTAATTCATGGGTATGACGATGTTATCAGCAGATAGAGAACATTTATATGCCATTATGGGGACTGATTCAAAAAACATTGTTTCAATGATACTCCCCTTAATAGTTTTGACTGACAACTCCCTTGTTAAATAAAAATGGAAATATCATATTTTCTTTTCAATGTGGGAAGATATGGAACAATGTGATGATCCAGAATCAAATAAATCTTTTTCTAAACTTGAGGAATCCATTAAATTAAATGACACTATGTCTTTTGGAGCTTCAACCTTAACAGTAGTGATTGCATTAGCATGGCCTTGATCCCTTGGCCTTTTCTGAGGTATGTTCCCCTGATTCTTATGAAATTCATTTTCATAATTCCCCCTTTCTCAACAATTGTATCATTCAACATGGACATCTGTTTTCTTACCATTGCAATCAGGATCATGGTGGACTTTTTCAAAACACATGTAACAGAATCCCATTCCCTTAAGAAATTACCAGGGTGTTTCTTCCAACTTTTACAGCAGGATAGAAATTCAACTTTTCCCTTCATCCCCAAATTTCCATTTTCAGAGTTTTCAACAGATCTCTTCTTCTCTTTCATTTCTTTAAAGTCATAAGACATAGAGACAAATTTTTCTATCTTGACAGCACATGAGACAATATTTTCATTTGATGAGAAGGATTGTGAGACTAATCCTCAAAGCAAAATGGTTTTAACCCATCATAGAAATGATCAATATAACTTCTTGGGATATGTATATAATCTGCAGCACTCCTTGCTAACATTGTAATGTTAGCTTCATAAATTACGACATTCTAATCATCCTTTTTCCTCATACTAAGAAATTTACTTTCCCTATCTACTCGATGGTCATGAGAAATGTATTTTTCGATAAAAATTTTATTAAACTCCCTCCATTCCATATTTGATATTTCATCATCATCATCTGTGTTTTGAAAAAATAACCACCATTGATCAGCATCGCCAGTGATGTAGTAAACTACCATGACAAATTTTCCATTTTGAAACTCCCCATGGCATGGAATATTTTCTCTAATGAATTTATCCATTGCTACGATACTAGTTGATTTTTATCCCCATTGAATATCGGTGGTTGTTTCCCCATGAAGCGGTCTAAAAATGATCCTCCACGCTGTGGATTAGGGCCCTCCTTTCAGGTAAGATTGTTATTCAAAACCTATGTGAGTTGTACCAATATCGTGATAAGCTGATCAGTACCATTTGTATCACCAACTCGACTATATTTATCATGAGAAAGAAGGAAATCCCTACATGGAGTGCGTTCATTGATACAGTTTCCAATCCTTCCACGAGGCACTATTTCTAAATAATGGCATAAACTATATTAGTTTATGAATTGGAATACATAATTCCAAACATGTAAAATACTTAACATAAATTCAACAGTTTGTGGATATAATAAAAAATCATAAAAAACTTATTCCTTTAGGAAGTATATACTCATAAACCATTCATAATTGATTTTAATGAAAATGAGAATTATCCTAAGAATATCCCACGGGAGTGTCATAACCAATGGTGCTGCAAGGACCATTGTCGTACACTAGTTCTTGTTAGAGTGTAGCTCAAAGTAGTGTTTTCGGGTATTACCCCTACGTACATCTGTGCCAGATCTACCAATACCTACTCATATCCAGACATTGATTTATTTCTTATAAAACTCACAAAATCACTACAGTACCAAAATTTTAGGAAGTTCTTATATATTAATACTCAATGTCTATCTTTGGGATATTTTATCTTATCAGAATTTACCTAAATCTAGTTTCCCTGTTTTGTACTAAACATCCTGTGATACCAACTGTAAAGAACTGACACCAGATGCCGAGAGTAAGTGCATTATTACGTATCATTGTCACGATCACAAAATATCAATCCTCAAATGACCAATTAGTTTAGTATCCTTGGATGTACTAGATACATTCAAAAGGTTTACATTACATCATAAAATGGAAAACTAAAACAATATTGTTTCCATAGAAAACACTAAGATCTAATAGACTATCCTTTTAGGTCATTCATAATATACTTCTTTGCATCCTGGGATAAATAAAACATAGAAAGGGGTGAGTTCAGATGCTCAGTAAGGATAAAAATATAGCAGAAACATTCATAAATAAGCACAAAAATATAAGGCAATGTACAAGAATAGAACACAAGCCTTTTAAGCATGAAAATAATTGTAATATGGAAAATATAAAATCAAATAATTCCATTTTTGTAGTCACATGGATATTCTACATGTCAAAAATTCACATGAAATATCAATAGCCACTTTCATAATGATGGAATGCATAATTCCAGACTTTCATTACCACATAGTCAAGGAATTGTGCAAAGACTACAAATAATATTATGTAAAGGCCTTGTGTGAAAACAGTAGTTTGCCTTCGGAAACCTACCGAGGCATCTAGGAGCTATAGTGGGATCTACCCATCACTTTCTAAGTCTAATAGATTCCTCATATGAAAATGTTTAATCATAACATAAACATCTATATTAAAACTAGCATATGAAATTTCAATAAATTATCCATAACCATGAATGGTGTAAAAATAACACATCCATAGTAAAAAATATCACAAACCCTTCAATACAATATGGATGTTTTGTATCATAATAAATAAACATCAAATAAGCTTAAAATCCATCAAAGGATGTTGACATAGATGAAATCAAAACCTTTTTTAGAGAAGTACATCTTTCTATTTTGAAATAATTTAAAATTAACATAATTATAAAGAAAAAATTTATTTTCAAAATATTCTTATATTATTTCAAGGGAAACTTCGACGATGTTATAATGGAGGAAAATACCCGCACCCGCTGTATAAGTTTTATAAAACATTCTTACCTTAATTTTTTCGAATTGTTCATAAAGTACCTTGTTTGGAAAATGAAAAAAAGATTCATTTCAAAACATATAATGTCAAATAAGGGTATAAATTAATTTACCTAAATGTATAGTAAATAGTAAAAATGTTTTTTAATTCATTTTTAAGAAACACGAATGTGGATGAAAAACAGGTCCCAACAGATACTTATGTAAAAACAACCTATGATATTAAAGAGATTATGAAATTAACCCTTACCTAGTACTTATCCATGGTCGAGGGTAGGTTAACCTCCACTATAATGGTGAAATAATTGTTATAAAATTATTTTAAAATCATATACATTAATATGATATCGTATATGATCTTTTAACATTGCTTTGTTAATAATATCTTACTATTATCATTGTTTCGGTTGTTAACTGATTCATTTTTCATTATATGCTTTGTTACGTAAGTAATTATTGTTATGGATAGGATGTATCTTATTTATGTTCAGAATGATATCATGTCTTTAAACAATATTTTTAATAATCTATGGAAAATTAGTCTTGAATGGATTATGATGGGGAATTAATCTCATCGGGTTCATGGAGACTGTAATATGTACGTACGCACGAGCGACAATATCATTCTCTTGATAAGAAAATAATATATAATTGGTTGTTATATCATATATATATAATCATTAACTTGTTATATTTATTATTTACATCAATAACACATCATTATTATACACAACCAAATAATAATGTATTGAATAACAATTATACCATGATGTGGAGACGGTAAGCCGTACATACGCACATATGGTGACATGTCATTCAAAGGATGGATAAAATAATGAATATGGTTGTACCATATTTATATTAACATTACAGTATATAGAAGGTACTAGTGTTATTATTTTAGAATGGAAACAACAATGAAAGTGGAAGTGGTAAAAGAAAGGAACATAAAATCTGTGATGAAATATTTACCACTTCTTATGGTTCTTCGTTTTTATTTGAATAAAAGGGCTCCTTAAGATGTAATTATTACTAAATTAATGCCTCTAGTATTAATGGAGGAAAGTTGAGAGAGTATTTGGGTAGAGTTTGGCTGAGCCAAAAGGCTTTGAATGTGTTAATTTGAGGGAAGGGTGAGTGCCATTTTATAAGAGGTGTCAGGGGCACCATTGGAATAGCTAATAATATTATTTTATAATAATATAATTTTTTGGTTTATGATGGCTCCAAAATAAAATATTTAAAATATATGGTGGGGATGGGTCGAGAAACACTCATCCAATAGGTTTTAGGCATGTTTGGGTAACTATATTAACCTTATAATTAAGATTTAACTCTTAGTGAAATAGTTTGACATTTCCCATGTCTCTTTGTATTTTTATATTATATGGTTAATAAACATACTATATACTTCTAGGTGAACCCCAAGTGGGTTTTTAAATATAAACCTATCATTATATATGTATTTTGACCTATCATTATATTTTTAGAAATAAAATATCAATTAATAATATAATATTTGTTTAAAAAACTCTTAATTTTCAATTTTGTCACTATTTGGTATTTTGTTTTTTATAAATTAATAAAAGAATTTTTACATCAAACAAATTTCATCTAATCAAACCTAAAATAACATATTAACCTAGAAAACTAGTGGAATTCATAAAAAAGTCTCAAATTACATTTATTTGGATATTTTTAAAATCAAATATTTTAATATTTCATTAATTAAGTAATTACACTATCATCATTGTGTCATAAATAAACTAATTTATTTACTATCTAAAAAATATAAATAAAATACAATTATATAAAAAATCTTTTTATATTTATAATGAATATTTATAGTTGAATTTATCTTATGTGTAACCTTATATTAAAAACGATTCATTTATTAAACATTGGATTTAAAACTATTAACTCTTCGTTGAATTAAAGAATAATAAATGTCCTAATCTAATCATATTGGACCTAATGGATCATATTTTATTCCTATTATTTTTGTCCATAGAATTAAAAATATCCAATAGAATTAGGACATGTTTTTGGGTTATAATAATATCATTTTTACCTTTAATTACCCTATTTATTTTTAACCGTGGTAAATAAAAGTCAAAAGATACTATTCAAAAAAATTATTTTCATCTCATTGAACAACAATTTACATACTAATATCAACTTTGTCTCTTGGATTTTCATTATTAAACTCACAGAAGCAGTAAAATTATATTTTATATAAATTTTCAAATGCTCCAAGGAGGTGGGTAAAAGACAGTAAAAAGTTCAATAAAAATTTTATATATCTAAAATTATTATAAACTGACTCTAACGAATTACATGTATCTTATATAGGTATTATGCATATATATTGACCTAAAATATATTTAAATAAAATAAATAATTATTTAAATAAAAATTTAGTTTTAAACAATAAATCGGTATTTTTCACTATTAATCAAAATTGAATGTTTTCAGAAAAAATACAAAAAATTCACCCTATGCTAATTTCGATATTCCGAATCCAAAAATGATGTCCATTTTGGAAGATAAAATGTATAAAATTTCAAAAGTGGGTATTACTATTCATAATGGCTAGTTTTATTTGTCGTGATGTGTTAGAATCTCGAAGTTACGTACCACACAATCTATTTCATTATTCAAAGGGAAACATACAATGGAAACATGGGGTGTTACACTCTGTACCACTTTCCACTACTAAATCCAATTATGTACCAGCTGGATGTTGTTTTACAGAAGATTCATGGATGAAACACACACTCTATAACTATGGAATGTGTTTTACAATAACACAGATAGTCTAAGATAATACAATTTCCATTTCCCTAAGAAATAACCATGCACATCACACTCATGAAAAAAATAGATATTAGGAATCAACTTCTAAGGGATCACACACTCAATAGATATATCATTCTTTAGTTTATCGAAACTCTATATCAACTTGATGATATTTTGAAAAAATATTTACCCACCAATATATTTTGAATTCATTAAAAAAATTTATGAATTATAACTATAAGATAATAATCATTATTCACCATTAATTGAAATGTATCTCCTTAGATTAAGAATCTAATTTTCATAAGGGTAGTACATTTTATTGTTTAAAAAACATTAGAATTTTCAAAACCAATTTTTTTTCTTTCATTTTTTTTCAAAATCAAAATTCCAAATTCAAAACATTCCTTTCCTTCAAAAATCCACAGAATCTAAGAAGAACCTTTTTCATATTTGATAATTCTTTCAAAGGAATCATGTAGGTATGTTTCCATACCTAAATCTACGTAATCATATTTTCTACTTATTTGTATTTTTATCTTATATTAAGGAAGCTCAATCAAATTAACTTTCTTTAAATACAAATTTTATTTAAAACATAAAAAGATAAAAACCAACCAAATCCTTCTTTGACATTCATCTCAATAGTCAGATCAGATCTTTCTTATTTCAATTGTTGTATCAAATAAGGAATTCTGTCCGTTGCCTAAAATCCTATATTAAGGCCCCCTAATTTGTGCCCACATAAGATTCATGTCATTTTTCACTAAAGTTCAACACCTATTCAAAAAGAAAATTCAATTTCCCAATGTTTCTAACATTATAGATGTCATTTCATGTTTCCTTACTGAAACATATGTCTTTAGCTAAGAAAATCATATATTGTAAATTCTACCGAGAAAGTTTTGTTGATCCAATATTATTGTCAATGTGTTATTATTTGATTAACAATCATATCAAGCCGTTTGGATGGGAATGTGTATCTATAGAAATTCCAATGAGTCAGCATCATATTTACATAAAAGTTATTATATAATTTTATGATATATAATTTTTTATGAGGAAAGTGAATGGAGATTATTACATTCAATATATATGAAAAAAGCTATTCTCTAACATTTTAAATGGTGAAAAAATATTCATGGAATTCTATATGAAGTTGATGAGTTTTTTTCTTCACACAAATTTCTAATCAGTCTGAATGTTTTGTGAAGGAAATGGAAATTGAGTACCATTGAATAAAATGAGTAAAATCCTATAATATCATCCATCAAGCAACAAATTTCAGGATGTTAGAGATGTGGGTACATGGTTGTCTGATTATGAGAAAACAAAACAAAGTCTCTTTAAATAAAAGTGATATCTTTATATTGGAGTTTTAGTTTAACATGAGAAAGCTTATTCTTATCATGTACATCCTTATGAAAATCACCAACATTAATAATAAATCTCTAAAGACTCATATTATCTTGTATCCTATGATCTTGTCGAAGATCATAATATTTTTCATATTATACGTCAAAAATACCTATAGTTCTATACCAAGAAACATCAGGATCATGTTTCTGGGAGATTATAATTAGGGGAGGATGAAGGTCAGGTTCAAAACAAAATTAAGATAATTTTACAATCTTCCCTGAAGTGAAGTCCATTATTTAGTTAAGAAAGCGGAAGTAGGAGAAACATTCATAAAAATTCAGAAGAAAATGAAAGGAAAGGATCTAGAATCCAATGAAAGATCTACATTTTTGGAAACATAGTCTGCTCCTCAAAAGAAAAATAAAACATCCCCAAATGAAGTTTTAGTGAAGTGGAGGTACCAGAAGATGAACATGAAAGAATAAGTTCCATATATTGTTCATGATCATGTTGAGGAAAAGTCGTTGAAAATTCATGTTTTTGAAGAGTTTAAAAGGGAAGATAAATATAAAAGATGAAAAGGAAAATGTATGAAGTAAATATCATTCAATAAACTCTCAGGGATACTGAGAAATCCTCAAAAAATATTCAGGTAGATGAATCTTTTGAAGGTTCCGCACACAATGGAAGCGCATGGTTGGATGTGCCCACTTGACTTTTTGTCACTAGCAATGATCAGTCTGGGATCAATACGACAATAAACACTAGTCTCCACGGAACGAATCATAGAAAAAGACAAGGAATATGGTTTGTCCTGAAACCACAAACAAGGATCGTTACAGGTTGATTATAATTAATTTAATTAATTATAAAGAAATACCTTTTGGGTGTTCTTTCTTCGTTGATGTTCTTGATCATGTTTTCGATGTGATCCGTCGTTGCATCGCATAAGCCATGTGTAGAATCCCTCTAGCGGTGATCCACACATGTACCTCGTATCTCTGGACATCGCCAAAGGATTCTCCGGGTGCTAGCGTGGAGAAGCCTTTGATGGCGTTGTCTGCCTTAGATTGTCTTGATCTGATGGAAGAGGATCTCTCTCAGTCTTGAGAGGATTCTTGGAGGAAGAGGTTCCTTTGTCTTTGAAATAATTCTCCAGAGATGTTGTGCAGAATGATTATCTTGTGTAGGTAAAGAGTTGGGGTTGTGAGGATATTTATAATCGAGTTTGAGGATGTAGAGTTATGACAACAAATAGATGCGTTATGCATTACATTTATTTAATTAACTCTTATTGAAAACCCCCCAAGTAGAATAATTCATTCCTTGACATGCAATCATGCTGATTATAGTAAATATCATTTAATAAAACGATATTATATCCTCAAAATCCCGAATGGAAAAACTACATGGCGTTAAATAATAAATACATGGCATGTACTTGTTTTTCATTGAAAACTACACGGCGTGTATATTAAATGTACACCGAGTGTATATCTTGTTTTCATTTATTCATTTCCTTTCCAAAATAAAAACTACACGGCATGTAAATTTAATAATACACGGCGTGTACTTGTTTTATTTTATTTTTCCTCCATCATTTAAAACAACATAGGCTTCCTTGAATAATTATTAAACCACGTATGGGAATAATCTTTATTCAACTTGAGATACTTGGATACACTTAGTGTGTGACCCTCTAGGCCTCTTTATCATTGGAATTAGGCGGGATTTCCTAATGTACAAGATTACTATCTAGCAACGGGTCAAGGAAACCAAGAGAAAGAAGTTGACACCACATTGACTTATCACCTCAAACAAATGCTTACAGTGTAATTTAATCCCTTTGTCTCAATATCTCATCAAAAAGGTTAGTGTCATAATCCAATATGCTTGATCCTTCGTTCTTTGACAACCTGAAATAAACTCATCGTTTACACCATGGCCATGGAATTTAATGCGATAGTTCTATTTCAATAAAAGAGATGAGACACAAACTTCCATAAATGGAAGGGGAAATTCTTCATCGAATTAGCCATTAACAACATGTCACTCATGACGCACCCAACATGCCCTACTTTCTGCCAATTGTCTACGTGAAGGTTTTCATCAGTAAATATAAGTGCGCGATTCATGACATGAGTTAATGATAATCTTCTAGTCTAAGGACCACTACACACGCTCGCAGATAGCAATATATGATGGCACAAAGACATGCAGAATTACTACCGGCGGGTCTGTTATCATAATCTCCCATCTTGGTGATTACCAAGTGTGAACTCCATGAGAGAGAGTCTTGTCTTCTTACGAGTACTCGCACAAGACGGTCTGTATAATATGTGCATTATCATAGTATGTCATCCTACAACAGAACATTATTTAAGTATATTGTTATAGAATTTCAAGGTTCTCATCATAGAGGGGATCTACTATTACCTTATTAATGTAACAAATATTCCAGGACATTATTATATTATAGTCATGTAGAACAATAAACAATACATAATACGTGAAAATTCATGTAATCAAATTACAAAACAGTTGGCTCGGAGGAAACCAACCCTTACAAACTCCCACTTGGACTAGAGCCAACTTCCTATGACTTTAGTCTCCTAGACCTCACATGATGATCATGTTTTTACTGAGTCAAGGCTTTAGTAAATGGGTCCTCCATGTTGTCTTCCATGGAAATACTGCTCACTTCAACTTCACCTCTCTGAGAAAAATCCCTCTAGAGATGACACTTCCGAAGTATGTTCTTTGTCTGGTGATGTGACCTTGGCTCTTTTTCAAGTTCCACCACTATAGTATTATCACAATAGAGTGTGATAGGATCTTTAATACTCGGTACAACATCCACCTGTTAGACAAAGCTTCACATCCATACTGCTTCTTTAGCTTCCTCAGAAGCTGCGATATACTCAGACTCCGCTGTAGAATCTAACACTACACTTTGTTTTGAGCTCTTCCAGCTCACTACACCTCCATTAAAACTAATGATGTATCTAGTCTGCGACTTCATGTCATATTGATCAGTCTGGAAACTAATATCTACATGTCCTCTGATGACTAGTTCCTCATTTCCTCCATAAACCAGGAACATATCCTTAATACGCCTCAGATACTTAAGGATGGTCTTGACTACAATCCAATGGTGGTCTCTAGGATCATCTTGATATATTCCTACCACACTTAATGCGTAAGCAACATCTAGCCTTGTATATAGCATATCATACATGACTGACCCAATCGTGGATGCGTAAGGGATCCCTTCCATCCTATTTCTTTCCTCATGTGTCTGAGGACACATTTTCTTGGAAAGATGAATGCCATGTGAAACTGGCAACAATCCCCTCTTGGACTGTTCCATACTGAATCTCTTCAGTATCATGTCAATGTATGTACTTTGACTCAGGCCCAACATTCTCTTGGATCTATCACAATGGATCATGATCCCAAGAATATATGCCACCTCACACAAGTCTTTCATGGAGAAGCATTTATACAACCATGCCTTAACTGACTGTAAGATAGGTACTTCGTTTCCAATTAGCAATATGTCATCAAAATATACTATTAGGAAAACGATTGCACTTCCACTAAACCTTTTGTAGACACAAGGCTCACATTCATTTTTAACAAATCCAAATTTCGTAACAGCTTCATCAAAATAAATGTTCCATGACCTTGATGCTTGCTTTCATCCATAAATGGATTTCTACAACTTTTATTCCTTGTTGGAATTATTTGGAGTCACAAAACCTTCAGGTTGTGTCATGTAGACATCTTCCAGGAGGTTACCATTAAGGAAAGCTGTTTTGACATCCATTTTCCAAATTTCACAGTCATTGTACGCAGCAATGGCCAATATGATTCTGATGGATTTCAGCATCGCAACCGGTGATAAGGTTTCATCATAGTCAATTCCTTGACGTTGTCTAAACCCTTTTGCAACCATTCGTGCCTTATAGTTGCTGACTTGCCCCTCCATGTCTACTTTCTTCTTGAATACCCATTTATTACCAATAGGCTTTACATCAACTGGAGGATCTACCAAAATCCAGACTTGGTTTCATTACATGGAATCCATTTTAGAATTCATGGCCTCATTTCACTTGGCAATGTCTGTTCCGTCAACTTCTTCTTTATAGGTAAGAGGATCATCATTGTCAACCAATAATGAGTCACCATCCTCGGTGACAAGAAAACCATATCGTTTTGGTTCTCTCACCTCTCTCGTGCTTTTACGTAGTTCTTGTGTCTCTGGAACAGATTGTTCTTCTACGAGCCTTTGTGGAATCTGTTCTTGTACCAACTCATGTGTATCTTGAGCCTCGACTTCATCGAATTCTATCTCGCTCCAACTATCTCTTTTAGAGATGTGCTCCCTCTCAAGGAATATGGTGTGTCTTTCCACTGTAACTTTTTTCTATGAGGGGTTGTATAGGTAATATCCCATTGTTTCATTGGGATATCCTATAAAGTTCCACTTCGTGCCTCGGGGCACGATTTTGTTACCTGAAGAGGCCTTAATAAATGCTTCGCTACCCCACACATGTAAATTTGATAACATGGCTTTGCATCCACTCCATAACATGTATATAATACCATTTATCGATTTAGTTAGTACATAGTTTAGTACGTGCACTACTATTTGTAATGAATATCTCCAAAAGGATAATGGAATAATCGCATGACTCATCATTGATCTCACCATGTCCAACAGGGCGTAGTTCATCCTTTCACTTACACCATTCAACTGCGGTGTGTAATGATGAGTGATTTCAGATAGAATCCCAAACTCCCGTAAGAAATCAATGAAGTCCTGATTAAGATATTCTCCTCATCTGTCTGAGCAGAGTTTCTTAATCTTCTTACCAAGATGGTTCTCAACTTCATTCTTGTATTCTTTGAACCGATCAAAAGAATCTGACTTATACCTCATTATGTAGATATATCCATATCTACTAAAATCATCAGTAAAAGTTATGAAGTACGAGAACCCACCCCTTGCTTCAACTGGAAATGGTCCACACACATCTGTGTGAAGTAATTCTAGAATCTCTTTAGCTCTTTCACCATTCCCACTAAATGGGGCTTTGGTCATTTTCCCTTGTAGACACGCATGACATACACTAAGTGGTTTTAGTTCGAAAGAATCTAAATACCCATCTTGATGTAATTTTTTCAAACGTTTCTCATTGACATGACCTAGCCGCTGATACCATAGTTGGGTGTGGTATGAGTCATGTAAATTAACATTGTTATCGATTTCCATTACTTGGTTTGTGTATTCTAACACATAAAGGCCATTATATAAATGTGCCCTACCAAAACAAATGCTATCTCTATAAAAATAGGAACATCCACTTCCAAACATGAATATGAATCCATCAGTATCTAATCTGGATATTGAAATAATGTTTTTGGTTATAGAGGGTACATAATAACATCCGTTCAAAACCAAGACCATCCTCATAGGCAATGTGAGGTGGTAGTCCCCGACAGCTACAACATCAATTCTGGATCTGTTGGCTGCTCGTAGATCTTCCTCCCCTCGATCAATCTTCCCAAATCTACATGGTTCCAATATTTGGATATAGATGTGAGCACCACAAGAAGTATCTAATACAAAATTAGTAGAAATTGATAGATTGCATTCGATAACAAACGCACCTGAAGCTTCCCCTTGCTTCCATGGCTGGGTGCAGTTTTTTTCTAGTGGCCCTTCTTGCCACATGCAAAACAAACAACATCTTATTCCTTTGCCTCCCCTTTGGTCTTCCTTTTCTTGGAAGGCATTGAAAAATCTTTGGGATTAATGCTCTTATCCTTCCCTTTCATTTTATTCACCATGAGGACATAAGTCATTTCACACTTCATGTCATTGTCCACTTGGCGAATAAGGATAAGAAGATCAGACATATACCTCTCAATGTTCTTCATGTTGAATTTCACAACAATGTTTGAGATGCTCTGGGGGAGTGGTGCGAGAATGAGATCGGTACCCAGTTCTTCAGGGAGTTTAAAGCCTAGAACCTCCAAGCGCTCAATGTAGCCAATGATCTTGACTACATGAGGCCCGGCTGGGGTACCCTCTCAATGCATGCTCTGAAAAAGAGCCTTGGAGATCTCAAACCTTTCTTGTATTGATCTCTCCTGGTATAGACCAAAGAGGTGCTCGAGCATGCTATAGGCATCCATGTCTTCACGAGACTTCATGATCTCACTAGACATCGATGATAGCATCCAACATTGAACATTGAGAGCGTCGTTCAAATGTTGATCATAGACCAGGAAATCTTCATCACTCAACCCTGGGGCAGGAGAATCATGAAGTGATGACTCCAGCATGTAAAACATTCGTTTGTGGAGTAGGATAACCTGAATGCGCCTAAATAATTCTTGAAAGTTACTACCAGTGAGGATATTGTCTTTATCCAGAATTGATCGTAGAGAAAATGTGGTTGATGAGTTTTTCATCTTTATTCTACAATTTAGAAGAGGAAATTTAATAGTAAATTCATGATAACATTTTCTGGGAAATAATATATGAGTTAATTAATTCTCCCACTATTTTATCAAGTCCCAATGGCCCTCACCATTGAAATCGGAATGTCCAGTTGTTTTGTCATTCTAGTGGCAAGGATCCATATTTCCCTTTGCATAACCCCAACAAGGGTTGGCCAAGCTATTTGAAGGTATATAGGTAGGCAGTTCTTTGCCAACTTTGAGCTTACAGTTCCTCGATCTATGGAGTGGACTCCCCAATCCTGAAATCCAGACTTGGATTTCCTCAACTCTTGCCTCCAATATTACACCATGTCTAGCGAGGGATACTTCTCTTGATGTAATATGGTTAAGTCAACCCGAAACCTTTCATAAGGGCTTCCTTTATAAAATTAAGTATCCCAACAAGGGTTGGTCAAACACATAGTTTTATTGAGTCTTTCCCTTAATCAGGTAACAGAAGGCTTGGTCTGACTTAATATGGTATTGAGGGATTTTAGTCCTTTAGGTGTAGTTTCACATTATCACATGCTTATTAATTTTAAGTGATCCTTTCTTAAGTGATTAACCATGCTTCGATAATGATTACGCACAGTCCGGTTTTTTTTATTCCATCTTTTCATGCTTGTTCATTTTATTAATTATGTGATCACGACAAAACATACATAATAAATAAACCATGCAATCAGACAGAAATAAAATAAGATTGCATGATCATGAGCTTCTATTGGTTAGCTTATATAGCGGTTTTGATAAGATAAACCTAACCTAGGGAAAACACATTGAACCTGTTGCTTTGTGTTTTGCATCTCCCACCCGTCCACCTTTTTATCTTCTTTCATAGGTTTCTCCTCGGCTTTGGATTTTTGAACCATCTCCTCCGGCTTGGGAGATCCTCCGTTACATGGGTTTACATTAAAGAAACCATGGCCACACAGACCCTATATTTTATTGGAAAAAGGCTCGTAGGCCAACAAATTTAAATTTAAAAAAATTTAAATGAGACCATACACACATACAAAGGGTCTTTGGTCTATCTCATGATCATCCATAGCATGAAATGACATTTATGCATATTTAGAATTCACGTTCTCTTAATTGTTCTTTCATTTATGATAAGTCGTGCTCGAATTAAATTAATTATGATATTATAATTAATCAATTATTTATCATAAATTCCTTTCTTAATTTCCTTGAGATTCTTCTCATCCATATTCCTTATACGGGTCTTTGTAAATTAGAGGAAACCTGGTGAAATTGCATTTCTGGAAAGTACACGACATGTAGTTTATAATTACACGGCGTGTATTTCTTTTCACCCTTTATCCAAAGTACACGACGGGGGATTTGGAGTGTTTTCTGTACTTTGGAAATTTTGGAGTACATGACATGTAGAAAAATAATACACGACATGTACTTCCTTGTTACGCGGTAACTAGCCTGGAAACCCCGTATACGCGGTACACAGCTTATCATTGTACACAGTTTCACCTAGGCCGGAATGGACTACACGGCGTGTTGCTCCAACATACACGCTGGGTATTCCGGTTTCCATGCTCTGTTCAATTATGGTCAACACTGCGTGATTAATACTTTGGCATAATCAATTCACATGGCATGGTTTTGCGAACCAGTGCCGGTTCGTTGAACTTAATTACACGGCTTGTAGTTTTAATTACACACTGTGTAATCCCTTGTTGTACATACAGAAAGAGAGGAACCTCTGGATGAGTTCCTCGTTTTTATTTTAATCAAAAATTAAAATTAAAAAGCCCGTTTCTGTGATATGAATCGAGAAACGAAGAAGGATGAATAGATCTCGTTTATTCATATTTAGAGAACGATTTATTTTGAATTGAATCAAATACAAATGCGTAAATTATCAATGAAAATTAAAAAACTATAATCAATGTTGCAACCTCCCTCTGATACCTTTTGAAGGTTCTGGGCGCAGCGGAAGCGCGTGGGTGGATGTGCCCACTTGGATTTTTGTTATTAGCAATGATAAATCTGGGATCAATACATCAATAAACACCAGTCTCCACGGATCGAATCACAGAAAAAGAAAAAGAAGATAGTTTGTCTCGGAACCGCAAACAAGGATCGTTACAGGTTGATTATAATTAATTTAATTAATTATAAAAAATACATTTTGGGTGTTCTTTCTTCATTGATGTTCTTGATCACGTTGTCTATTTGATCAGTCGTTGCGTCGCAGAAGCCAAATATAAACTCCCTCTAGCGGTGATCCACACGTGTACCTCATATCTCTGGACGTATCCAAAGGATTTTCCCGGTGCTAGCGTGGATAAGCCTTTTCTTGCGTTGTCCTCCTTAGATCATATTGATCCGATGGATGAGGATCTATCTCGGTCATGAGAGTTTTCTTCGAGGAAGAGGTTCTTTCAGACTTGAAAGAATTCTCCAGAGATGTTGTGCAAAATGATTCTCTTGTGTAGGAACAATGTTGGGGTTGTGAGGATATTTATAATCGAGTTTGAGGCTGTAAAGTTATAACAACAAATAAACGCGTTACACGTTTCATTTATTTCAGTAACTCTTATTGAAAAACACCATTTCGAATAATTAATTCTTTGACATGCGCTCACACAGATTATAATAAATATCATTTAGTAAAATGATATTATATCCTCAAAATCCAAACTGGAAAAACTAAACGGTGTGTAATAATAAATACACGGCGTGTACATGTTTTTCGTTGAAAACAACACGACGTGTACATTTAATGTACATGTCGTTTATATCTTGTTTTCATTTATTCATTAATTTTCGAAAATAAAATCTACATGGCGTGTACATTTAATAATACACGGCGTGTACTTGTTTTGTTTTGTTTTTCCTCCATCATTTAAAAAAACTTAGGCTTCCTTGAATAATTATTAAACCACATATGGGAATATTCTTTATTCAACTTGAGATACTTTGATACACATAGTGTGTTACCCTCTAGGCATCTTTCTCATTGGCATTAGGTGGGCTTGCCTAAAGTCCAAGATTACTGCCTAGTAATGGGTCAAGGCACCTAGGAGAAAGACGTTGACGCCGCATTGATGTATCACCTCATACGAATGCTTACTATGTAATTTAATCCCTTTGTCTCAATATCTCATCAAACTCGTTTCATGGAAGTGTCATAAACCTATATGCTTGATCCATCGTTCAATGACTACCTGAAATAAACGCATTGTTTACACCATGGCCATGGAATTTAATGCGACAGTTCTATTTCAATCAATGGTCCGAGATATCAACTTCCATAAATAGAAGGGACAAATCCTTCATCGAATTATCTATTAACAACATGTCACTCATGACGCACCCAACGTACCGTACTTTCTTCCAACTATCTGCATGATGCTTTTCATCAATAAAAAAAGTGCACGAGTCATGACATGAGTTAATGATAATCTTCTAGTCTAAGGACCATTACACACGCTCGTAGATAGCAATATCCGATGACACCAAGACAAGTGGAATTACTACTGGCGGGTCTTTCTCATAATCTCCCATCTTAAAGATTACCAAGTGTGAACTCCATGAGAGAGAGTCTCGTCTTCTTACGATTACTCGAACATGACGGTCTGTATACTATGTGTCCTATCATAGTATTTCATCCAAATGCAGAACATTATTTAAGAATATTGTTATATCATTTCAAGGATCTCATTATAGCAGGGATATGCTATGACCTTATTAATGCAACAAATATTCCATGACATTATTATATTATAGTCATGGAGAACAATGAACAATATATAATAAGTTAACATTCATGTAATCAAAGTACCAAAAAGTTGGTTCTAATGACACCAACCCTTACATATTTTTTCCAATAACCATTACTAGTGGAAACCCTGAGAATGAAAATTCCAATTTTGGAATCTATTGTGGAAGAAGAGGTATTTTAAGTTGAATAATTTGATGAAGAACAAAATTATGATGATTTCGAAAGTGATTATGTAATTTAAAATGTGGATGAATACCATGAGAATGAATGTCTTTCATACAATCATTCAATCTAAACATCCCATTATTATTCAACCATAATAGATTCTAAATTGAAAGAGGATGATGGATAGAAAGAGGTTGATAATACTTCTGATGATGACAATAGCAACCATGACTTCATCCAACCCAATGAAGTTAAATAAGATTATGAGAAGGCAGAGGATGATGAAGATAATATAGTTCAACTCTCTAATAGTGAGCTTGAGTCCCCATGGGCTGAATAATTTTTTTCCAATGCTAATAAAGGAAAAAAGGTGGTTGATGATACACCTAAAAAGGGATTTATTTTTTATTCAAGGAATAATAATGATGGATCAACTAAGAGAAATTATGAAATTATACACAAAGAATCCTCTCGTTCAAGGGAATTAGATTTTGAATCTCTATCTTCAACGGGTCATGAATTTGTTGTTCAATCATTGAAGAAGTTTTTAAACACAATTACCATATTTACAAGTATTGATTCATGATGTCACTTTCTTTATCATTATTTCGATCATAAGTTATATTCTATAATAATGATCATGGAAATGTTTAACAAGATTGATGAATATTTAAAAACCTTTTATATTGTTTATGATGCTCATAGGATATCATGTAAGTAAATAACCAAATGGTATAATATAATTATATATGAGATGAAAATCATTGATGAAAACCATGATTTATTAAGAAAATAATTTTAATAAGTCAGATTCAATAATAAAAAATCATTTAACATGTTTTTGAGAAATAACAAAATATTGAGCATGTATCCCCGAAGCAAGTGGATAAATATCAGAATGGGAAGTTAAATTCAGTTACATTAAATTTAAAGGGAGAAAGAGAACATAGGTAAGAGTTTTAAGAAATGTTAAATCAACAAGAGGAAGTAGTGAGGTGTCAGGCAGAAATCCTAAAGTCTCAAGTAGAAGAAATCAAGGCATGTGAAAAGAATAATCGATATTATTAACAGTTGCTCAGGTGTGTTGAGAATGATCATAATGATCTCAAAAAGATTAAGGTCTCCCTAAGAAGGATCATGTAGAATGAAAATAAGGATGAATACCTTTTCATGATAATTGTATCTTTTGTCGTATCTATTACTTCTAATAATTTTTTCAAATCAGAATGAAAAAACATTTTTCCTTCATGTGTTTTGTATTTTATATCATTAATATTTTATGGACATTTTAGTCATTCCATCCATTCTTTTTTGAAAAAATAAAAGGGGAGAAAAGAATGATCAAAATAATACTTGGTATAAATAAGATAATTACCTAATATAGGGGAAAATTAATTAAGGGAGAGTATTCTTAATGAATTTTTTCTTAAAAATGATAAATCCACTTCTCTATGAAAGACATGCATACGAACCTTAGGGATTTCAAATCATAAGGGGGAGTTAGTCGTATTCCTTATGGATCGTAAGTAATGGGAGATAATTTTTTCTTTCAAACTAAATAATCCATATTCTTTATATTATTTTTCCAATGGTTTCTTGTTCCTTCCAAAAACGGGGAGATTTTAAAGTAAATATGGTTTCATTTTGAATTTTCCATTTCACTATGTTTTGAAAATCACAAACACGTTTTTCCTAAAAAAAATTGTCTTTATCTAATGAATATTTTACTATGAAAAAATTTCTTTCTTTAAGAAACATTTTATTTTCACATTGTTTTTAATGCAATATTCAATGTCATCTCAAAACCAAGTCTAAATTTGTTTACTATGGGAAAAAATATAATCCAAGTCAAAATCATCATAATCTTATAGTTTCTTTGATATTGATTCCTTCTACTTTCATACTCTAAATTCTATGAATTTCAGACTCTGAATTCTGTGAAAATTGAACTCTGAATTTTCTGAAATTCAGACTCCAAATTCTATGGAATTCACACTCTTAATTTTCTAAAATTAATATTCTAATTTCTAAGAAATTTATATCTCAAATTATATAAAATTCCGAATTCAAATTATTTGAAATTCTGAATCCAAATTCCTTGAAATTCAGACTCCAAATAAATAGATATTCAGGCTACAAATTCCATATAATTATGACAAGGAATTCATTGAAATTCAGACTCATTATTCTCTAAAATTCATACACCCAATTATCTAAAATTAAGACTCTAAATTCACAGAAATTCAGATACCAAACTCCATAGAATTCAGACTTTGTATTCCTCAGAATTCAGACTTCAAATTCATCTAAATTAAAACTTTGGAATATTTAGAATTCATAATTTTAAATCTATTGAATTCTACACAAAGAATTCTCAGGAAAAAAAAAATCTAAATATCATTGTTTTTTAATTTTATTGTTTATATGTTTTGACTTCGATTTCTATTTTCCCCAGATTTCGAATATACTTTATTGATTAAGCTACTTAATTTTCCTTACACATGTTTTTATTACAATTTAAAAATGATGAATAATCTATTTCTAACTAACCATTGGTTGAGTGACATGTGTACAGGTCCATCCAAAATTCAAGGAAACATATGATCATTAAATGAGGGAGAAGATCAATTAGTCCTTCATAAAAATAGGATCTCATTTGAATGAGATCAATACATTGAAAGAGATTACATGATAGAATGGTGTGTAGTGATTTCTCGAAAGAGAATCTCTCAAGACTTGTGTATTGTTTTAACACCTTGTAAAACCATGAAGAACTTGTTCAACATGCTTTATATAACTCCAATTGTAAATATGTAAAATTCAGGATTTACGGGGATAGGAAGACATAGGTTCCAACTACCTTATTGTTCTTGGGCTTTCAAGGATAGCTAGATAGATTCCAATATTCCTATCGAGTGATTATCCTAGTGTGGCTATGACAGAATTATATTTATGTATAAATCAATGGAAATTTATCCATGGTTTTTGGTTACCAAATTCATTGGGTTAAATTATTTCCTACTTGTCACTACATCTTTTTTCATGTATTATTTCACCTATATTTTGATAAAGAAAGATATTATAACATACTTCCAATTTCTTTTACCTTTAAAAACACTAATAAATAAAATTATATATGCTTTAACGTAAAATCATTCTCAATGAAAATTGTTCTTATGATTCTATTGTAGATTCTTCTTTCTAGAACCTATTAATGTTATTTCATTTTCAAGAAAAAAAGAGGTTTTTTGAATTTACATTGTTTAACATTGTTAAAAATAGATTTACTTAATGATACAAGTGATTGTTTTAAACCTACAATTCACCACCTCTTACAATTTAGCATCTACATATATTATTTTGATTCTAAACCTGTAATATATATACACCATAAATCAATAACCCATAAATAGCATCTCAATATGTTTATGGATTGCACAACATATACTAAATTATGTTTTTATATTGGGTAATTATGTCGTTGAGGTCTAAAATGGTGAGTCTGGTATGTAATTACTCGATCCTATATCATCATCACTAAAACTATCTTGATTCATGATCATTTACAAAGAAAATTAATGTCTTTTCCAGGCTTTGGTTGAATCTTAATATCTTCCCATGTAAGCCATCCTTTTTTCTCCTAAAAATCCTTCTCGCATGCTTATGAAAACATGAACTTCACACTCTTAATTGTTAAAACATCAATATATATATAGTCTTGAGAAGTCTTGTATGATATTATTGTAATTTAAAACTATACCTATAAAACTCTGTATATCAAAACCTTTATTGGGATTTTCCCTAGAAACCACATCACTCTCCCTATCTAGGTCAAAATGTACTCTTAATTTTTAGATAATACGACCTAACAAGTGAACTTTTTTAAATCAAAAAGTGGAACATAAACAAATTTTCTTATTGTTGCTGGTATCTCATTGATTTCAAAATGATCTCAACTTGTCTAACATGGTTCTATGAGTATGAGAAAACTCCAAGATGTTTCTAGTGAAAACCACAACATATGAATCCAGATTGGGATTAAAACCCCTATTAATCAAATAAATGAATACTGAGGATGCATTCATAATTCTGAACCACATAAAGAGATACTCAAATAAATTATATTTAATTAAGAATGATGTGTATGGTTATCTAAAGGAAAGAATCACACATGATGATAGCTTGATCCGAGGTTGATCACCATGAATACGCTAGATCTTCAGATCTGTTCAGATATACCATCTATTTGAGTTAACAGACACTGATTCATTACTGTAATCTAGTTAAGCAATGTGATCATTAGTTATTGGCTATAATGTTTTAAAATTAATTGATTCATGGGACATTCAATAGATGGACTACCAATGCGTGACTCATTTTCTAGTGTTTATTATCATAATTCTGGATACCACATCCATGACCTCCTCATTGGATTCTCTTAATTGTGATCCTAAAATACTATTGTAGAAGAGGTGCAAATGATCCTTCCATTGAATGTATTGTTTTTTTGGGTCCTCTTCTGCGTTATATATATTGAAGAATCTGGTAAAATACAAAAAGATTGCAGATTTAACTGTAATAGAAACACTTAAGGGTCTATTTATCACATTAAGGATCCATATTTCCCTACAGTTTACCATGATGCCAAATAACATAGTTTTCAGTGTTGATACAATTTCCTCCTCTACGTTGATGAGAAACATGATGTCTACACTTATGACCACCAAATGAACTATGACCATATAATGGAACAAAATCTATGTTCATGGTACATTAATATTGTCTCCATTTTTTCTCAATCATAAGTGCATGAATTGTGATTTTATATAATGTTTTTAGGTGAAATAAATTCACCTATGAGAGGTTGTAATGTGTGATCCCATCCGAAAAAATTTAAATCTTGCGATAGCTCGTCACCCGCTAAAATTGGTGAAAAGCATTGAAGCTATAAAAACATTATGAATAGTCCATAATAGACATTATACCCCACTTATGGTGCAATAACTCATTGAATTGTTCCTTTTGTTGTAACTAAGGGAATATGTAATCATAGAAGGATGTATGGAAGTCATCCTAGACAATCACCTAAGGATGACTAGACAAGGTATTCAAATCATACAAGTAATTGGAAAAATCATGCAATATATAGTTGGATATATTAACCATCCTCTCAATAAGGATTTCTATATTCTCAATGATAGATAGAGTGGAATTTATCCAAGACATAGTATCCTAAAAAATCTAATCCCTCAATAATATGGTGTGATGATGCTACTAGATCTAATGAGTCGGATCAATCATAGGAGCTGATGGTCATGGATCATTTTACAAGGGATGTATCAGACATAGAGAGTCTATCGAAGCTAGGAATCAGTTCCAAGTTCAAGGACAACTGGTGGTTCCACAAGTAGCACTGTCATGGGTAAGGTGAATGGATATGGGCCAAACATCACTGAAACATGGTCGTTTACACCCTCGAAGCATATTAATCAATGGAATTGTGGTGATATAGCTCTAAAGATTAAAAGAAAATACCATAAAATAGAAAATAAATATATAGATGAACTACTATGAGTAGAAAATAACACTAATTTCCCACTAACCAATGTAAAAAAACCTAACTACCTACCTATAAGTCTAGGGTATTAGTAAGTGTTTAATAACTTATTTACTAAAGTTCCCATAGATGGAGGGTCAATTTATCATTGCCTCTTAATTTACTGGAAACAATTTCTTTTTATAATGCTGTAATAACATTAAAATATTTTAATTTAATACATACACATATATATATATACATAATGTTTTCGTTAAATTGATCAACATTACATGGTAATAATGGCCCATACATTTTATAACTAAAATCACACACCATTTAATTTTAATGAGTTATAATGGAATCAAACTCTGAATGTAATAGGTAATATAAAATCTATTGACTCAGTAAAATACCCATTTCAATTCATGAGGGCCCTTAAACCACTAAAATTAAAACTCGTAGTCACTCAATTTCATCCTATGACAAACTTAGGTAACAACAGGCATGTACCTAACATGGTTAAAAACATTTTATTTAGGATTCCACCGTCATTCTAAAATAGAATACACTATTTGGATTAATGATTAAACAATATATAACCAATTACCATACCATAAAGAATATGTTAGTAGTGAAATAATATATAACAACCATTCCTCAATCAATAATCACAAGAAATGTAGGACATACAAGTAGTGAAATTAACCTATATAGAATGAAATTTTCATGAAATTTGAATTACAGGTGTATATAATGATGCAGAAAAAATGATCCTTGTGTTATCTGGCCAATTCAACATTCCCTAAAGCATAAAAAATACTACAATTCATGTTCCTAAACCAACATGAAATTTATATCAATTGTAACAAGTGAAGAACCGAGAAAGAATTCCCACTGATAGGAAACTTGGTATTTACACAAATCATAGGTTACATAAGCTCAGGATTGTATCATGACTGTGTTCCAACATGTAAATTTCTCAGGTCCATATTTTTAAAAAATATAGATGATAAGAAAAATTTCTAATTCATCTTTGTGATGTCCCAACTCGATTTTTACTAAATGGTTCCCTAGACTGGTGGGCCATATTACCTCAAGCATAACTCCTAATATGTTTGAGGATTCTAACAAATAGGGATGTCCTTGGTTGTGTCCATGGGATGAACAATAACGAATGTTATAGGGAAGAATATTAGATATATATAATAATAGGTAAATATTAGAAGCATTATACCAATGAAAATAAAATAAAAAATAAGAATAATAATCCAATTGTTATAATTCAATCAATGTTGAATCATATAAAAAATGAATATGTTTTTTATCATTCCTAAAAGACAACGGTAAAATGGTATACATAAGAAGTATACAATACATTCTATACAAACAAATCAAAAAGGAGAAAAAAAATTCATCCTTCTAAGGGATAGCTCTAGAATCTACAACCATGTTCCCATCTTAATGAAATTGTGTAATTCAGGTTTGAAATGTGGGCTTCTACCCATTATCAACACCTTAATACATATAATACTCATGAGAACCATCGACGGCTTAAATATAATGTGATATAAATATTAAATGGCCACCCACAACAAGATTTTTAAAATCTATTCTATTAATATTAAATGATAACTATCCATGTATTTATAAATGTATAGAAGTACAATAATGACAAAATTCCCTGCATTCTATAGCCTTCGATAGTGTTTGATCATGTAACTTGTAAATAATTATGTTCAAATTTATACAAATAAATCATGTGAAGTGTAAAAACCCCAATAATTATATAGTAATTATAATAACAAAATAGGATCCATGGTGTAACCAATGAATCATATAATTATGATAATAATATATGTGGATTGATGGTTAAACCAAGGAATCTTGGATATGAGTTGTTGATCCAACTTAGTTATAACATGATGTCTAGGAAGATGTTTTGTGTGTGTGATCTATGGATAATTTCCCAAGGAATTATAAGGTAATTATTCGATCCAATCCAATTATTTCAACTATGGTAAACATGAGTTATGGATTATTTAGACTAATTGAGTGAATCCCTAGTGCCATCCGTCCGAAGAAATCCTACTGGATCAACTGAATTTATCCAAAAGAATTTTAATATTAATAAGATAGTGAATGGATCCAAATGAGTCATTTTAGGCATACTATTTTTAATAAGGAACATGATTGAGTGTGGTAATCACCCTTAGAAGATGGATCCTTAAATAAAAATGGTATCCTCTAAGTGCTGAAGAAATTCCCTAATGAATCCAAGGATAGATCAAGTATTACCACACCAATTATGTGAAAAAGAGACATATTTAATATGATCCTTATACTTATTATATTATTTAATTTAGGCCATGTAATACATATCCATTAAATAATTCAACAGGTTTATTTAATTTACTTTCATACTATGCGACATGGATAAATATTACATGAAAACATGTATTACATTAATTACATATTCATTTATAGGGTTCATTAACTTACCATTCATAAATATTATAATGAGGGATAATGACATGGAAAAAATGTCACTTATACCAATTCATTTCATATGACCATTTAATTTCCTTTTATTAAAAATATTAAGGTAAATCTGGATATGAAAACATCAAAATTTATATAAAAAAGGAAATGGTATATAAATAATATTCACTCCATTTAATATTTTATCATTTAATTTATAACACATACCATACCAAGTAATCCTCCTTAAACACATGAACTATGCCACTTATTGAGCCACATGGAACACCAAGGATTATAATAAGAAACAACTTGTATTGGGTGATAGGTGTTGAGGTCCTAACCTCAAAATAAATCAAGTAAAATTCTCTAAATGGTTCTATATTATGGGTTAATTGTTTATAGTAATGTAATATGAATTTAACAATCAATTTTTTGTGATAAGAGTATGTGAAAAAAGATTTTAGCTTATAAAACTGTTATACATTGAGGGATGAATCAATGAACACATACCATATTCTTGTAGTACTCTACTTATCTAGTATGTGTCATTAGTATTTCATGGATTTAATGAAAAATAAAGAATGGTTCAATTCCATGAATATATGGAATTTGATATTGAATAAAAATATAATCATTGAGATGAAGACATATGATTAACAATGTCTACATATTTTAGAGCCTACCTATAAGAATCCAATGTGATTACTGTATCCTCGGTCTGAATATGGATGAAGATGATATCCTGATACATTGTCTATTGAAAGGTGGGGGTTCCAACATTATAGATAAGAGATTATAACCCTATGAATGAGAAACAATGATGAGGGATTATAATGTATAACTCATTAATAGAATATATTAATATTTCCCAAATTTTATTCATTTTACTATTTGGCTACACTATTGGTAAAACCAAGCTCTACCCGTGTGTTGGGTACTATCCCAAGAGGGGAACCACATGGATCATTCCCACATTTTTCCAAACCATACAAAAAAAATTTAGTTTTTTAGCTAAAAACTATATATAAACAACATGTTCTTGAATCCTTCAATGCATGGATTGGTTACATCATGATTCTTCTATAGATCGTTGAAATTTAATGCATAGTTTGGAAAGACCATGCAGGTTGTTTTACATAGATTCTATTTACAATGCATTATAGTGATTTATTACACCAAACATGGTTTTGAGTTTCCAACAGTACTTGAAGACCCCATGTATCATCAGTGGTAACATTATCCACCTCTAATATGTCCAAGATAATTAATTAGATAAAAAATTAAATGATTCATACCTCATTAAAAAATATAGTTCCCAAACCTACTATATTTATGATCATGTTATTATGGTTGTAACAGCCCTAAATTTTATCACTAGAAATTCCCTTTATTATGATTATGTAATATAATATAAAAACAAATTAAATAAATTTTATAAAACAAAAAGAACATTATAGATGAAGAATGAATGAAATAAGAGGTATTTTTAGAAATTAATGACCCAATAATGATGGAATGATAACTTGATCTTTGGAATAGTAATGTTACCATTAGGAATAGAAATTAAACCAATAGAATATTAACACCATATTTTTAATTATATATAAAATATTTGCATCATATATATGATAATATGATATAATTATATCATTTTATATTTAAATAAATTTTATAAAAATAAGTAATTAAGTGTTCATATTTTTATAAAACATAATTGTTTTTTTAAAATTTTATAATTAATATAATTATTTAATAGAAAATTTAATAGAATAAATTATATTCATAAATTAATAATTTTATCCTTATTATTATAAGATAAATTTATGAGTCCTTTATTAATTTTTCAAATTATTATAAATACATTAGAAATTTTAAAATGATTATTTTTCAACTAAATGATGATTTTATTTATGAATTAAATTTATTATATATAGAAAAGTATTTTAAGAAAATGTATTTTATTCTTTAAATCTACACATTAAAAAATAGTTAGTTTTAATTATTGTGATTTTTTTAAATTGTTTATTTTTTTTTCTGAATTGTGAAATATGGTAATTTATAGTAAATAAAAGTACAAGTTAAAATAACCAATTACTAATCCATGGAAGATGTATGAAACACAATCATGAATACATATTCTATATTTAATATTTTTATTGATATGTTTTATACTAGTCATATTCTTGAGATAAAATAATAAAATAATAAAAAAATAATCCAGAAACACCCCTATCATCCCGTTTAAATACTACCCCTCACCCACTCTTCTCTTAACAACTCTAAATCATTGAAGATTTTCTAATTTTTTAACTATCAACTTCTCAGGATACTCACCAATTTATGAGATCCTTTTATCTCAAATAATCACCAATCTTATATCCATGTGGTGGTCCTCATTGAGAATATTTAAAGAGGTAAAATCCTCATTCAATTTCTTTTAATTTCTTTTCGATTACTTTTTATTTCTTATTATATACTCACCTCCCCATATCCAAGAGAAATGATAAATATAGTAACTTATTTATAAAAGAATTTTATTTTTTTATTGGAAAAATTCATTATCAAACCTCTTCCCTCTACATTTTATTCATAAACAATTAAATCATCATTTTAGAAGTATATATTTACCACCATCATGGATGATTCATTTTCATTTTATTTTAGAACGTATTAGTATGGTAATAAACCAATTATAATTGTTGAATTAGATTAAAAATTTTCATTATATCCTATTTATTTTATGTTACTAATATATATAAATATATAAATATATATATATTAAATTATGAAAAAATGACATCGTTCTGATCGAAAACCTCAAAAATTCATCTAAAAGATTATCATTAAATTTTTATCTAATTAATCATCATAATATTGGGAAAATTAATAATTTATAATACCAATTTTTTTAAATAAATTTAATAATTAAATGAAATTTCTATTCCGGATAATAATCCCCATTTTTTATGACCTTCCACACATGTATACAAGTGAACTGATGTTGAAAAATAATGAAAATAAACACTCCCGAATAATGAAATTGAACTCTATAACTCTTAAAAATACCTATAAAAGAAAAAAAATTATAAAAAATAAAATATCTGTAAAATTGGTTCTATTTTTATTAATAATTAATATATTTTTTTTGTGAAATTAAAGTGAATAATGTATTCTTGCAAAACGTTAGGGGATTCTCAAACACAATTACTTTATTTGCGCTATTCCATATTACATGGTATGGAAGTTCATATAAGGCTCATTAAAAGATCTATCCCATTTTCTGTTCAAGGAAATACATGTTTTAAATATTGTATTATAATAAATACAATTATTTTTCCAAAAATAAATCTTTTTTCCAAAACACATTTTGACTCATGTTATGTTTTTTATTCTTCAATCATGAATATTGAATCTCATAGAAAATATGTATTTATGATTCCAATCATGAAACACTCATGTTTATTACAGAATTTATTTTATATGAAATGAAGCACATTTACTTTCGATGGGTTATTTTATGTATATAGTTTATATAAGATCTAAGTGGAAAGTCTGATTTTTAAAATTTAATGATGTGCTAGGTGCTCCTGAAATTATATAGAGCTCTAACGCATTGGACATTTTTATGTACATCAGTAGATAGTTTTCAATATTCATGAACAAGATTCTATATTTTCTCACAATGATATGAATTTTATGATTATAAAAATATGTTATTCTTGAACATTAACTTAGATTTAATTAAAACAATGGGTCTTAGATGACCACTTTAATATGATGCTACAATTTTATGAATTTTCACATCAAAATTATTTATATAATGATTCCTCTCAATATTATGATAATTCAATCAATATAATGTTATTATGAATTTTATTATTCTTTCATATGTTATATTAATACAAGTATGTATCTGTCCTTTTACTGGGATTTTACCTCACCCCTTTCTTTGATGTATATCCTCAGGTCACTACGTATACTAATTATTATACAAGGGCCACTATAAAAAATGAGATGAAATAATTAAATAATTTTTATGTTTTATTATGTAAATTTTTTGTTTTTTCCAAATTATCTTGAATTACTAAAACACTGTTTCTTGGTTTTGTAATGATTTTTTGTTATGTATCTTTAAAATAATGTTATAGTAATGAATGAATAAGTAGGGTCTCTATTGTTGGTTCAATGAATAGTTTAGTTATTTTGGTAAATTGTATTAGGGAACATTTATGAACTCCAATAGTATGAGTCTATGTTTTTTAAAACACCTATGAAAATTTATATTAGAAAAATTATAAACATATGGATCCCACAAGATATAGCTTTAGAGTTAATTTTTGAAAGGAATAAATAATTTATTCACGAATTATTGAATAATGTTTTGTTCATACCTTTTCTATTTTTTAAAATGGAATGATCTTGGGGATGCGATGATAGATTAGTACCCGTATCTATTTTTAACTTAGATTGTAAAAAAATTGAGGGGAAAAGTTTATGAGGTAGGAGGAATTTAATGACCTAATAATTCTTTAGTAAAAATTCAATTCTTATAACTTTTTCATATATTATAATCCACATGAAATAACATTTATAACACAATCAAAATTTTAAAAATTATTAATGAAGGATATAAGAGGTATTTCAAGAAATCAGGGAACTTCTATCGATGGGACATTATCTTATCCTTTGTAATAGTAATGTGACCATTACGAACAGTAATTCAACCAATAGAATAGTAACCACATCGTTTAATGTATAAATAAAATTTTGGAATATTATAAATGATAATCTAATATAATTTTATCATAGTATAAATAAATGAAAATTTTAATAAATATTAATTATGTGTTGGTATTTTTATAAAACATATAATTTAATTTATAATTTTATAATTAATATAATGATTTATTAGAAATTTTATTTTCCTAAAATATTTTCATTAATAACTATTTTTTTATTATGATTATAAAATATTTTTTGTGAGACATTATTTATATTTTCAAAATGTTTGAAAATCACTTATAATTTTTAAATATGTATTTCCATATAAATGATGATTTCAATGAAAAACTAAATTTATCATATCTATAAATTTTTTTCTTGAAATTCAGTTCATTATTGAATAATAAATGTTGAAAAATGGTTAGGGTTAATTTGTATAAGTTCTATATAATATATGATTTTTTTTGAATCGTGAAATACTGAAATTTATGATATAAAATAGTAAATATTTATATCATTATTTCCATAGTCAATGATGATTTAATTTGATGCATCGACACCAGATTCCAATAAACGGGTGCCACGATCCCTGTGGGACATGTGGCCTCAAGCGCATTTCCCCGAACACCAAAGGCTTCTCACTAGCTGAATTCACCCATGGTGTGTGTGTGTGGGGAGACTATACCCTCATTACCAAATTGATGTGCAATAGGAAAAAGTGGATGAAATGTATCTGAAAAGAATTCAAATGAAAAAAATAAATTCAGTAGTAAAAATAAATTGAATAATATAAATAACATTCCATAACTGAATATAAGTCATGTCACATGGAAACTACAAATCATGAATAAAAGATAGAACACATAACATGTTCCACATAAGTATAATTGAAATAAAAGTCTATCCAAAGCATCCTAAGATCCAGATCAGTCATCTTCTACCAATATCCATACTAAAAATAAAGTTATAATTTTTTTTGAATTCATATTTTTTCCTTTCTCAACAACTACAACCATGTAATCAACACCGGGTACCAAACGAAAACTGGAGAGGGTGTTAGATAAATCTCATTTGGCCACCACCAATGGTATCTACAACATCTAGACAATGTAAAAGAAAATGTAAAAATGTGCAATAAATCATTTATAATATAAGTTCGTAAAATGTAACTAAATACTAATGTTCCTTCTTCATCCCTCAGCTAGTGTATCAATCTGAACCAGTCCATTAATGTATTATTACCAGTTTATAAATAAGTAAATTCGTATTAATGGTAAAATGTCCACGTTATGACAAGTAAACCTATAATTTAACTTAACAATGAAGATCCAAGGTAATAACAAAGGGTTCATAGACCTCAAGGGTTTCCGTATCAGTATTAAATATTTCTTGGCTAATCATAAGTGTGTAATTAAAGGAGAATATTCCAGGGAATTTCACAATAAGGTTCCTATTTAATCCTAGGTGGTCGTCTAAGGTAAGATGGGTTTATGTTGATATATGTCCCTATGGGATATAACTGTGGAACATACATGTCAATGATAGATCCCAGGAGGGTATCCATGGCATCATAAAATGATATGAAGGGATAGTATGGTGTCATATTGGGAATCTAAGAATAGACCTGGATCAGGATCTAGGTGGGTCTCAACCTATGAAAGCTGTATCCATGAATCTGAATGTGGTTCTCAAGGGCTCATGGAATTATTTGATCAGATTCCATGGAGATATCAATTCAGGACATTCCTATTTGATTATGAATTCATTTAACATTTCATATTATTCTATATTTTTCTTTTCATTAGTGTGACATGATCCATTAGCATGCAACCTTTGGTTCAATCTTTCCATTTCATTAGTGTGATAAGGTCATGTAGCATGAAACCATTTTAATTTTACATAAGCCACATTCAAGGATTTAGTTTCATTCTTTTACCTTCTATTTACATGGAAAGGGGTGTATGGAAATTCAACCTATTAATCATTCACATTTAATCTGCTCAGTCATACACATAGTATACTTACCAATTTCCTTTTCAAATTAAATTTTCAATCTCAAGAACATAAATTAGGTGCGAAAATTTCTAATCATTCATCGTTTATTCCATTGTTAAATTCAATAATTAATTCAATTTATTTAATATTTTAATATGTACCCTTAACTTGTTTAATCCAAGGCACACCGGAGTAGTGGCTCAACCTGTCAAAACACTAAAAAACAATTTTGGAATAACCTTTGACATAAAATTGATGTAATTTTGAGTGTAACCACTAAAAACTGATAAAATATTTAGAAAGATCATAACCATATGGTTCTAATGATTATAAACATGGCATATAAATTTTAAAAACCTCACCCAAAGAAATTAGTGGGCCCCACATGTGAAATCCAAAATCAACAAACACAAGGGATGAGTAATAGGACACCAACATAAGGCTTGTACTATCCTCATGCTCTAGTATTAGCAGTTTATTTGGATTAGATAAAATTAGATCGATGAAAAGGATAAAAATTATCACCCTTGATAAATAGGTCGAGAGAAATAGTGGAGAATAAATGCTTAAATATACTCAAATACTTACTGTTGCACATCTATCTTGATGAAATGAATCTCAATTGGATTATGGAAATTGTATATCTCTCGATTCCTACCTTATATCATCAAAGGGGCTTAATATTTGAGATAAAGTGGTCAATACTATTGTTTCCCATATTAGGATGATGAAGGATGGTTAATAGATCATTAATGGAAAAATTGTAAAATTACCTAGAAAAATGGAATATGAATGGAATTTCCACATAGTTTGAAAAATTGTGCACAAAACATACACAGTTAACTAGGATGAAGAGGAACATGAATGATTCATCCGCACAACCATGTTCCAACTATGAAAAAGTCGCCCGTTCTGGAAATTTCAATCTACACGGTTAACCAAACTATGTGGAAACTATGCTCTAACTCTATGACATGGAATGTATCCCAAAATATATTGATTTTGTGCTTTGAAATTTCCCCAGACACCCCTGAATCTATTTATAACTCATTAGGCATCTGTATTAGGTCCAATATATCTTTTTAGACCAGTATTTAAATGATCCACACGATAGTCAAAAACATGGTTCTTACATTATTCCCTCCTTAAAAGAACATAAACCTTTTCAAACCTAAAAAGATTTAAAAACAACATTCTAAGAAAAATCATGGCCATTTGGCACATACGTCGGCCTCCTGATCTCGTGTCTTATCCGGAACATGGTCATACTTCAATAACACCAATACTAGTGGGACAAACCAGTCTCAGATATCCTTCGTGTTCCATTAAAATATGTGTACTGGATAATTCTCAATGGTAGAATCAATGTCTAACTCAACTTCATAAGGATCAAATTTTATAAATTAGATGGAAAGATAATGGAAATGTTTCGAGATGTGGAAGATGTCATGCATAGAACATAACCGTTGAAGTGGTAGAAAATGATTGGTTTCCAACCATACTCTCTCCAGAATTGAAAATGGTATTACATAATGAAGAGACATCATTCCTTATATTTGTAACTTTATATTCCCAATAATGTTAAAAACCAAAAGGAAAACATGTTCCTCAACCTTGAACTAAAGAGGTCATCGATAGAGATCGACATAAGATTTTTTTCTAAACTATGCAGTATTCAAATACTTTCTGATTAGTTGAACCAACTCTAATGTCTCCTCAATAATATGAGGACCTCAGAGGGGAGCCTCACAAGACTTTATCCCGAATATGGGTGAAATAAATGACATACCACATAAGGCCTCAAAAGGATCTATCTAAATTTTCAACTAAAGATGTTTGTATAGGTGTAATCATTGATAGGGATATGTTTCTCCCAAGAACCACCAATGTCAAGGACACGTTCTCAAAGAATATCCTCAAAAAGTTTGACTTCCATTAATATTTTCATCGGTATGAGTATGAATAGATGTACATAGAATAACATGTGTTCTAATATACTTTTTTGAACCCTTATAGAACTCTGACATGAACCACGAATCCTTATATTAAATGACAGTATATGGAACCCCATGTAGCTGTATGATCTCACTAACTTACAGTCTTCTCATATAATTAACACGAAAGGTCTCCCATGTAGGAATGGATTGGGATGATTATGTTTGACGGTTAATGACCATCAATATAAAATCACTACCCCTTTAATCCCTATGTATACTGAATATGAAATCCCAGGCAATATGATCCCATTTATATTTAGGTAATGGAAGCAGTTTTAGCAAGAGTACAGGACTATAGTGCTCTGTCATCACCTACTAACAAGTGGAAAACCTAGTTATTAAGCCAACTCTCTTACAGTTCGTTCCAGGTCACCAATACTGGTGATACATATCTCAATACCTTTTGGAGAAGCTTGGATGATCTACCAACTAAGAGTAATGGTAATCTATCATCAATGCCTTTCTTATATATCTAGGAACCGAGATATGTCAACATAGATGAAATATATCATCTTTGTATTGACCTATCAAAAGGTGGGTTATTTTCTGATATAAATTCATAGATAATCAGGACATCAATATCTGAAAACATTCTACACTTCCCCTTCTCATTTATGGATGAGGTAATGGTCAAGGATGAGATGAAATAGTACAAATTACTTCCATGAAACTCCTATGGTAGGATAGAAAAGAGGGCCATTAACTTCCATTCATTATTATCTTCTTATTCTTCTTGTGTTTGAGTATTCTGACTAAAGATAACTGCAACTACATTTCCCTTCCCTAGCATAATGGTAATATCAAAACCAATGGATTATACATACTCAACCTATAATTAATATATAAGGTTCAAGTGACACTGTGTAAATATATATTTTATTTATTTTAGGACCATGTAAATCAAAAATAACTCACTAAACAATTAATGTTTCCATAAACAAAATGCATGAAAACTACTGCAATATCAAGGCCATGAATCGAGTAATTTTTCTAAAAAGCCTCAACTGCATAGAACTATATGTAAAGAATTTTTCCTCCTAATCAGCAGTGCTCATATTCCAATTTCTGATGCAACACTGATTATGGTATAGACTATTCATGGATTTATAATAGTTATAATAGGTTCCAATACAAGCCTCCCTTTCAACTTTTGAAAGGATTTCTCACATAATTTTTACCATATGAACTTGAAACTCTTCCTTGTATGACTAGTAAGGGGTGATGCATGGATGGAAAAGTCAAGTATCAAATTTCTGTAATATTATGTCATCCCAATGAAACACTGTATAACAATCATGTTCTTGTTCTTTACATTGGAAACTGCTGCACTAACCTTTTCAGGGTCAACATATACTTTTTCTTCTAATATTATATGTCCTAATAAGTGAATATTTTCGATCTAGAAGTTTCACTTAGCATGTATAGTGAAAATATGATTCTCTCACAGTATAGTCTAAATGATCATTATATGTTTTCCAAGGATTCTATGAGTGGGATAATAAACAATGATTTCATCAAGAAAGACCATAAAAAAGAATCAAAATAACTATGGAGCACCCTATTCATTAGAGCAATAAAAATTGCAGGCACATTTGTAGGACTGAATTGAATAAAAAGATACCCATTCAGATCATACCAGCTAGAGAATGTTGTAAGATGTATTTCTAATGGAATGAGTCTTACCTAATGAAAACCCAATCTTAGGTCAATCATAGAGAAGACCGTTACTCCTCGTGAGGGTTCAAAGAGATCATCTATCGAAAATAAGGCATGTGGGTTCTTGATTATAAGATTTTTCATCCTTCTGTAATCCATGAATTGATGTATGTTTCCATCTCCCTTATAGCTGAAAAGCAAAAGATAACCCCCAGAGGATGTACTTGAATGTATAAATAAATTGGCCTATAAATAAGCTATCTTCTCCTTGAGATCTTAATTCTTAGTTGGTTTCATCTGATATCAAAGAATTCATACTAGAGATTCTCCAAAATCATGGTCAGTAGTAAAATATTCCTCTCTCCCATGAGGCAAGTCAGTAAAATTATCAAGAAAGACATCCCTGAAATGATCCACTATTGGAGGGAAATCAGTTTGGTGAAAACATTGATCCTCAATAAAGTAATTTTTTAACTAGGCAATCACACCACCTAGACCCTGATGCATTGGTCCCTAACTACCATCATGGATATCCCACTCACCCTTGTGTATATAATTACTACCCTATGGTGATGTAAAAGACACCCTGCAATGATAACAGTTTACAAAAGTGTTATAGTGAACCAACCAATCAATCTGAATATCAAATCGAAACCCATTATCTAAAGAAAAAATAGGTTCTATAAGAAAAGGTAAATACATTATTTAAGTTCACAATAACTACACTAGAATATTCCCTCTATTTTTACCCATAACAGCATCTCTATAATCATTTAACCATAGTAATATTTTATCACTAATGCTAGACTTTCTATAATAGATACAGAGATAACAGAGATCGAAGAACCTATATCAAATTAAAAAAATACTATAGTAGATAACACAAGAATAATAACTCTACTATATATGGTCCACTAGCATGATCCTATAGTATTGGATGTATTCCATGAAACTGACCTAATCAAAGGACATATTAAACTGATGGGCTACCAGGGTCATAACTACTTTGTTTTCACTACTGGTAATCATGGGTCTAGCTAACAAGACCATGACTACCTCCTCTAATAGACCTACCAATTCAATTCAAACACCTTGCCTATCGTGGCATAAAGCAACTCTCTCTGGAGAGTGGGGTTGTTGAGGATCCTTTTCCAATTGAAGATTGAGGAATGGTCCTATTGAAATATTGATGATGCATGATTTGGCCACAAGCCTAACAATCTGGTGTATCTCTATCATTCTATGGCTTCAAATTCCCACATAGCCCACAATAATGAAACACTATAGATCTATCTATATGGTCACTCGGGTTGTCAATTCCCTAAGGAGAAACATCAAGGGAACATTTCCTACCTCTTCAAGAACTATTGGTAGGACACAATTGTAATCCTTTAACCATGGTACTATTGTCATTCCTCAGGTTATGATGAGTGATAAGATCCTGATTTACTATTTCATAGGAGCTAGGAAGGTACAAGTTATTCACCTCTATATGGATGGCATACTTGATCCCATCCTCGAAATGACTAGCACACAAAATCTCATCGTCGACTAGAAGTAGTGAAAAGAACTGAAACACTATAAAACACAATAAATAATCCATAACTAAAATAGAACCCTTCTCAAGATGCATGAACTCTATTGTGTTGTTAGCTCTTATCATCTGTGGAAAGAACTAATCATAGAAGGTAGTCTGGAAATCATTCCATAACATTCCCTGATGACGACCAACCTAGGTAACAACATCCTAGCAATGTTGGGCTGTTTCACAAAGCATGTATGGTTGCAGCTGGACCCTCCTCTCTAATGGTGTCCCCCGATGATCAAATATATATAATGTGTCTTCTATCGATGACCCGGTAACATACAAACTACCATCCCCTAATAATGTAGGTAGTTGTTTCTATTGGATCTCATGAGTCATATCATCTATCATCAGTGAAAGATGTGAAGCACCCTGCATGGACATCATCATCCAAGAGATACAATAAAAAACTTCTGTGTTAGTGTGTAAATTAGGTACAACATGTGGTCCCTTATGTGTCACTCTAGGAGGAAATACTGGTGGCCCAGGGGCCCCTATATAAAGAGAATGGTCTTCTCTATCCTCATAGGATAGAGTATAGGGACATTGGGGAATCATTTGACGAAAATAGCCAAATACCTGGCTTAAACGAAATCCTAAGCAAAAAAGATAACATCACTAGTGGAAGCGGGTCATAAAAAATTCACTAACCAAGGAATAATACCCCACCTACCCTCTTAGATGGCTATGTATCAGAATGTTCTCAAGTATAAGTTTAATTTTATTTTATAGTTAATTTCTTGGTTCTATCCTTTAGCTTTCAAAAACATAAGAAGGCATGATATATATGTGAAACCACTTTATATTAGATTTCATGATTCACTTTATAATGGATATCCATTTCCAATGAATCAGTTCCCATACACCTATCACAAAAACTAGAACCTATTAATTTATAACATTGGGACTTAGCTCTGTAAATTACTCATCCCAACCCATGAGGGCACATATACCTCATAATTGAAAAAGGTAATCACTTAATAGCAAACAAGAGTAACAAAATCATAAGATAACTATCATAGCATCTACCCATAATCATAGGCATATCATGCAAAACGAAGTAGTGAAATTGACATATAAAACATGGAAATATGAATGAAATGTTAATTATATGAGCCTATGATGATATATGTAACAATGAACCATTATCTTATATCATCATTCCATTGATGAAAGAAATTCATCAATCAGAGTAGTAATCAACAAATGCACACAACATGTGAGTTAGCCAACAGTGAACTAATATCAACAGTAATAGAAAAAATGAAGAAGAACAATTATAGTTTAAGAAACATTGTTTTTATCCAAAACATGGGTTATGAATGCCAAAGCACGCCTTATGACCATGTCCTAGTAATTTATAATCTCAAATATGTTTGTCTCCAAATAGTAAAGAATGAATAGAAACCAACTCTCATACCACATCATCACTTTCCGAACCTGGGTGCCACTAAATAGTTTCCCTGAGCTCGGTGGGCCACATAACCTAAAGCACATCTTCCTAAACACTAAAGGCTATAGAATAGAAAAAATAACATAGATTGTGTCTATGGTTTCACTATTCCTTCAATACCTATGTGTAGTGCACCAAGAAATATTGGAAGAAGTATAGGTAAATAGAATGCACAAAGGAATATAGATACAATATTAATAATAACTAAAATAAGTGGAACAATATTCAACAACTATTGATATTTCAAATCACTTGAAAATAGGAAATCATTGATAAAATACAATAGACATAACCTTTTCCATATAAGTATATAGGTAATAATTGTGTATCCTAATCATCCCAAGATTCATCTCATTCATATTATACCGATATCTATACAAAACAACCAGAAATCAATAGTATGAATCAATATTCTTTCTTATGTTACCATGTAAAACATTGTAATATACTCCGGGTACCAAATGGTACACCGAGAGGGTTTTAGACTAATCTTATTGAGCCACCACCAACGATGTCTGTAACATCCATCTAGTGTATTGAAAATGTTATTGTGTAGAGTCATTCATATATATTGTAAATAAAAACAATATAAATAAATACCCAAGTACCTATTTCAACCCTTGACTAGTGTATGAGACATAACCAATCCATTAATGTATTATTACCAGTTTAAAAATAAGTCACATGTTATCAATAGTGTAGCATCAACATTATGATATGGAAACCTCAACTGTAATTTAATAATGATTTTCCATGGTAATAAACAAGACAACGTAGACCTCTAGTGTCGCCAAATCAATAGAAATTGTTTCTAGTATTATTATTAGAGGGTAATACAATGAGAATTTCCATGTAATTATTAAATACGGTGATTATAAAAAAGAATGTGATCATTCAAGGTAAGATGGGGCTATATAGAGACTGGGCCATACAGGCTTTAACTATGGAACTTACTTATCAACTCTGGATCCAATGAGTGTAACCAAGTCATCTTGTAATGATATGAATGGTTCCGATGATTTCATACCGAGGATCCCAGAACATAAATGTATTAGGATCTAGGTGAGACTAATCCTATACAAGACTTATCCTTGAATCAAAATGGGAATCCCGAGTGCTCTTGGAATTCTCCGAGAAAAATCCATGGTGATATCAAGTCTTTCCATTCATATTTGATTATGAATTAATGTTGTATTTTATTTGGTTCAATTCTGGAAATTCATTTGTACGATTTGGTCATGTAGTATGCAATATTTATTTCAATACATTCCATTCATTTGTCTGATAAGGACATGTACCGTGCAACCTTTTGAATTCAATTTAAGGGATATTCAATAATTATGGTTCATTCTACTATCATCCATTGTTGTGGAATGGGGTTCTACATATATCACACCTATTAATCTTTCCCATATAATCTGGTGAAGTCATTTACATTGTATACATTACTATTTAAATTTCTAATTTTATTATATGTATCATGCACTTACCTTAGGAAGGTCAAGAGGTAAACATTCATGGTACTTATATTATTAAATTCACATTTTAAATCAATCCATTTAATTTATGAAATTTTTCCTTATAAAGTTCAATACAAGGCACACCGGAATGGTGGGTCAAATTTGTGAAAACACTAAACAAAAATTATGGAATATCCATCAATATAGAAATGATGTAATTGTGCAGGAAACCACTAACAACAAATAATTAATTTTGAAGGAGAATAACCATATAGTTAAAATGATTATAAACATGTAATATGAATTATATAATCAACACATGATGAAATTGTTGGGACCTACACATCAAATCCCAAATCAAAAAACATGAGGGATGAGTTATAGAATACCTACCTTATGATTTTATGATCCTTCTCCTCTGGTATTGACCCCTGATTTGGATCAGATTAATGTATATCTATGAAAAGGAGAAAAATGTGCATGTCTCCCTAACTATGTCGAGAGAAAGAGTGGAGATGCTAGGCTGAAATTGAATCTATACTTACCATTGCACATCCATTATGATGAAAAAAATAAAGATAATATCCTAGATGAAAGAGATCTCTTGATTCATACAGTAGGAATAAAAATGGATCCACTTTGAGAGATAAATGGGATTATCATTCTGGTTCTCTTATAAGGTGGAAGAAAGAGGGTTATTAGATTATTAAGGTAAATTTAAAAAATTACCCATAATGATGTCATTTGTGAAGGTTGTGGAAATTGTTTGAAAACCCATGTGCAAACCATGGATGGTTTTCTAGAAAGTATGGTAACTTTCACATTTAGGATGCATAACTGTGCACCAACTGTGACAAGTGGTCCTATCTGAATATTTAAATCATCACGTTTAATGAAACCATGTGCCAACCATGAACATACCATGTGACATGGTCAGTTTCCCCAAAAGTGTGGGTTTGGGGCACCAATCATACCCTGGACACCCATGAAACATTTTCTTACTCATCAAGAAAATATATTAGGTGCAAAGGATTTAGATAGTAATTCAAAGGATCCAAACCAGAATGAAAAACTATGTTCTTACATGAAATCATCACAATATCAAATCCATCATCATTATTTAATATATTTAATAAATTTTTAGAAAATTTTCATATTCATGAGCCTAAATAATAAACTAATGAATAAAATAAAAAAGAAACCTCCATCTCTTCCCCTATAAATATAACCCCTCACCACCACTTCACCTCACAACTCCATAGAATTGTATCTTGTGCAGTTTCTGAAAACACATCTTCCCAATACTATCCCCCATGTACCTGAGTGTTTGGTCTCAGAGGAATATATAAACCAATTTCTTTATGGTGGTCTTCAAGGAGAATTAATCAATATGTAAATCCCCCTTTCATTTTCAATTAATTTTATATAGATTTATTTTCTCTTGATATTGTTATCTCACCTCCCCATATCCATGTAGAATGATAAATCCATTATGTTATTTACACTATAATGTTATTATGATAAGGTTAAAAATCACCATCAAATCTATTATATTGTCCCATTTATTATAAAAAATGAAAATATAGTTTGTTGATGTGTTGATTTACTACCCTCATAGATAATTCCATTAAATTTTATTTTTTCACCTTCATGGATGGTCATAAAAACATTATAATGGTTGAGACTGATTTTAAAATTTATTTTTATTTTTTACGTTTTAGAACTATCTTTTATACATAATATTAAATTATAAGTCAAAATAAGATCATTGTGATAAAAACAACAAAAATTAATCTAAGAAACTATCATTAAATATAAACTAATGGATCATCTTAATATATCAGAACACACTACTCTATAATATCAATTAACCGCCATGATTTCCATTTAAAAAATTATTTCAATTAAGGATAAGTATTCCTATTTTACATGATATTCCACACATGTATAAAAGTGAATCGATCATGAAAATCAATGAAAATAACACTCATAAACAGTAAATATGAACACTATAACTCATCATATTTTCCAAAAACGATTTTAGTAAAATTATAATAAATAAAATAAATGTAAAAGTGGTTCTGGATTTATTAATCAATGAGTCTAATTTTATTATCCAGCTTATTAATGTGATGATATCATTATGACATAAGGCAAGGGGTTTCTCAAACACCATTCCAGCTATTCGGTTATTCTGTAATCCATAGTATTAATGATCGTATTATGCTATTCAAAATTCATTTACCTTTTGTTTTAGATTATATAAATGTCTCCAATCTAGTTTTATGAAAAATGAAATGATTTCTAAAAATAAACATTAATTGAAAAACACATTTCTAATCATCTTGAGTTGTTTAATATTCAGTAAAGAATGATGAATCTTATAAAAAATATGCTTTCCCCATTCTAGTTTGGGAAGCCAAATGTGTATTCATGAATTTATGTGGTATTAAATGAATCCCACATCCATTACATGTGTAATTTGTTTTTAATATTGATATACATTATAACTGGCATGAAATATTATGTAATTGTTATGATGTGATGGGTGCACCAAAAACTATATTTTCCTCGAATGTATTAAGTAATTTGATATATCTCTTATGATAATGTGAATTATGAGAGACCATGATTCTAGTATTTTTCATAATGATGATGATGTTATGATTATTCACATATGTTATGTGTGAACATGATGCGAGCTATGTTCACAACTATGTGCTCTAGTTGATGACTAAGACACGATGTTACATTTTTATGAATATTCGTATTCAAAACATTTAGCTAATGATTCCTATCATGTTTATGATGATGGTCCCATGCTATGTTATAATTATGATGATGATTATTACTTATGTAATTGTATTCATGTTCTTATATTCCCCCTTACTAGGATTTTATCTCACCCCTTTCTTTGATGTATATCCAAGGTGGAAACTTTTACTAAGGAGTACACTATGGGAACTATGCAAATAGAGAGGGTTGAATTAAAAAATGGTTATGTTTGACTATATCAATGTAATTTTGTTTCCTAATTTTCTAAATACACAATTCATTTTAAACTTTGTTATTTCATTACTTTATTTTTTTATTTTAAATAATATAATACAAATATATGAAAAAAGTATGGTCTCTATAATAGTTCTGTTTTAGAAATAATATTTGAATACAATCTTAGGTTACTTTTAAATCTAAAGATGCATGCATCAACAGCTATCTATGATATTGAATTTAAATAAATATTTTGTAAATTTTTAGGGTGTTATATACCCCTATAATCATGTTCTTTCTTATCATACAAGGTATTAAATATTAGGTTCGTCATTTAAAATTTTATGTTGTTTCATTAAACCCCCTTAAATAAATAACATCCTTGTAATTGAATCTTGATCCTGATAATCCTTGGTAAGAAATTTCGTAATTCCTCTGATGGTAACCTTCTTCTAAAAAGGGATAAAAAAATTTCATCATGATAATATATATAGGAAATAAATGAAGTCATCAAAAATAACACGTTATGCAACATTGTGGCATGACTGACCACTAAACCGATAGCTGGGCCGGTTGGCACATGGCCTCAATCTCCCAACCTCATACACCATAGGATGCCATGAAGTAGTAAGCATCCAATGGTGGTATGGTTGGGATACTATATAGTAATATTCAGTCTCATATCATTATAAATAGTGTGAGTCACTGTCCAAAAAGAATGGAAATAATAAAAAATGATTGAACAATAGAAAAATAATTTAATAGATGAAAAAAAGTTTCCAATGAAAAATTTTAAAAAATTATATTTTTCAAATGTAAAAACATAAATGATTAGAATAAATCCAATAGGAAATATGGTATAAGTAATTATAGGAATATATAAAATAAAAGAACTGTGGGAAAACAACACAAGAATCTCGTGCACTAGCTCGGTTTTTGCTCCTAAATCAGACGCACAAGAATCTCACAAAAAGTAATGATCCTTGTTACCACAAACATGAGATCTACACAGGTACCCTAGTGCAATGGGTACTAGAGTAGGATGTGTGATATAAATCCTAGTAGTTTACAACCCATGATGACTACAACTAAAACTAGTACATGATTATAAATTATAGAAGTGTGAAAGTCTAAAGAATAAAGAAGAAATGCCGAATAAAAAAATAACCGAGTCATTTCATCATACACAATGATAACTGGGAAAAAATAGATACTTTTTTATAATCTAAAAATGAATAAACATTGAGAAATGTGTTCCAATATATAGGGATAGTAACAGTTGAAGCATCATATAGTAGGTATAATGAAATGGGGAGAACCCAATCATGTGATATTGTGTGGCGATCATGTCATAGAGATTTAAAGTATAAACCAACAAACATTACTATAACATTTACAACCAATTTTAGTTAAGTATAATAATAGGACGATCCAAGATTATCCCTAAAAAGTAACTGATGTAACACACCATGCACTCTGTAAGACTCAAATCCATCGGAGGATAACCATTATGACACGTGAATGGACAAGAATGCATCACTTCTAAACAAAAGTGATAATAAAAACAATGTGCATGAACCATGAATCTCAAAAAGGGGACCATGTATCCATAATGTAATGGTACTAACTTAGGAGTTGAAATCCCATCCATGGTGTATCCATTAAAGAAACCAGTACCACTTGTAACGAGGTAATAATAATGCACAGTGAGACCATCATAGAACACCAGTATTTACCCAAACATATAAAAATATTAAATAGTGAAATTGATCACAAGCATGATGACCTTATCCAGAGTAATCCATAGATATAAACCCAAATAATCACTAATGGAACTCATAATTCATTTCATTAATTACATTACCAATACATGGGGCCATCCTTATAACACTGACATAGAAATAATCAATCAATCATTTAAAAAAAGCATTCCCATTTTCTATTTCATTTTATAAGAACATAGAGACATGTGATATAAAAAAAATATTAAATATGATGTTCATAAAGTCTAATATGGCCCATCACACATATAATATTTTAATTAAAGAAAACACACCACATTAAGGGGTCTTATCAGAAAAACTGGCATTGTTTGAAAAAAACATAATTATTCTAAGAAGACACAAAAATTAAAAATCCGTATTTTAATTCAACAATAATAATTGTTTTATGGAGTTATCAAATATCGAAAGACAAATATATGATAAATGAGATCTTTGATCAGTGTCACAAATAACTTAAAAGAAAATCAATTTATAGGTCAGTACAAGAACATTGTATATGTCCTGCATTCATTAATCATCTATAAAAAATATGTAAGGAGAATTTATAATCCTACCCAAACTCATGGGAGGTGTTAAATGAATTTTATCATTCAATTATAAAGTATAATATCATTTCGGAACACCTATGGTTTGTCCGTGATGAAGGTTGGCATTATCAATTTATTAAACTATTCTCAACTAATGAAATACAATTTTTTAAAATTAAATTTAATTTGATAAATTAAATTTAATGAAATGTGTGCAAAGATATACATCTGTCACAATGTAAACATTTAAAAAATGGAAACTTTATAAAAATCTCATAGACAACCTACATTATGTTATGATTCACTACTCTCTAAATATCAAGGTATGATTCGGTCTTGTAAGGAATAATATGCTGAAATGGACATCGACCCAAAAAATATGGAAAATTATGTGAAACCATGACAAATCGATCGATATGAAACAAAATGGAGAAATATTACAAATGAATGAAGAGATTACTTATAGGAATCCATAAACACCAGAGGTCCAAAAATGTGATGATGTATGAATGAGATCTTTGAAATACTAGGTAATACGTGAAAGAGACCCACAAGGAAAGACAATATGAGATCATGCATATAGATGATTAGAAAAATAAAGAAATTTGGGAATCAAAAAATTAAAGGAAAATGGTATTTTCACCCTCCAAACAAGCCAGCATAGTTTGGCCACATTGTCTGGCCATACCATCCGACAACTGTGCGACTCCAACTACCTTTGAAACCAATGTCGCATGGTTTACAACATCGAATTACTTATCCATTCAACAACTGTGTGACAGATAGTGAAAGGATACATCCTAAGTGGTACTAATAGTGTTTTCTAGGTGAACAGTCTGAGTAAACTATGTGTACCCTATGTGAAAAAATCTGCTCTACTAAAACAGGCCACACATGTTGCTACAATGGCCCTTGCCATTTCAGAGAAACAGTATGCCTTATGAATCACATCCAAATATTGTATTTTTTAGGATTGACATTCCCAATAATCAAAAACACACCCAATGATCCCCTAGAGCCTTCTTGCAAGTCTAAAAACAACACATTTATGTGTTCTAAATCAAATAATTATATTCTAAATCATGGTACAAATAATGAGAGGTCTATTAAACACCAAAATTAAAACTCCCTAAGAATTCTTCCCTAAACTAAAAATAGAAGTCATTAACCCCCCCCCCCCCCCATAGAAAAACTCATCCCCATGAATCCTTCTGGAACATTTAAAACATGACTCAACCAATTTCGATATGATGTTTTATTCAAATAGTTAGGGGGTTTCTAAATTCTAAATGTGTGTGAAATCATTTCATAATAAAATGACTTTTATGAAATCCAGACTCAATACAAGGAAAATTTTAGGATTAAAACATCAAACATTGGAATAACCAATCCCACTTAATAATAGACATGATCATGTCATTATCTCTTAAATCAACAAGATGTTGGTTATCCCCTCCATAGGTTACAATATAAGTAGGGAAAAACTTCTATAAAGAGGTTGTATACAAAAGTTATTTCCCGAACCTTTAGTATATGTCACTAATTTTGACCAATACCAATGGTTTGGCCAAAACCGATGGTATAGGTCCACACTATGCCAATGGTTTCCGCAACACCATTGGTATATCTCAAAATTTTAAAAAACCTATACGAAAAGTTTTGAGAAACCTATTATTGGTAAAAATATTTTTTATGGAATATTTTTTTAAATAAAATTAAAAAAATTTATTGATATAATACTTATGAATATATATATATATATTTATGATATTTTGTAAAAAAATCATTTTAGGTTAGTGGTTATGTCATTAGATTATAAATGGTAGGTGCTGAAATCAAAACCAAGATGGTTTTGTTGAATTACCTATACCAATTTTCTGACAAAATCGTTGGTATAAACCTGTCCTAATTCCAAACTAGCTAAGTATCTTCCAAACTTTATTTATTGTTTATTTTTCTATTAGTTTAAAATCCCAATCAATGATACATCCACTATCAGAATTTCCATAAAAATATCACATATAAGTATAATAGCAATTACACTAGTGTGATTTATTTAACTGGGAGAAATCAACTACATTTGAGGACTTATGAGGAACCTCATCGAAAAGAATCAGTAGAATGCTGATCATCCAACTAGATAATTGTCATGAATGCTTTACCCAAAGAACATAGTTGAATCTTAAATCACACCATTCCAAACTTGAAAACATTTTTAAATATGTTACATTTGATTTCATACATCGATCAATAGGGATAACAAGTTGATCCACCATTGGATGACCTTTTTCAAGACACTCTCCTTAGATGGTCGATATATTACAAACTAAACTACCATGGATTGTCCACATAATTTTTCATTTACAACGATAGTGTTTATAGAAGCCCATAACATACTAAGCGATATGTTACGTGGTTAAAACATAACATTACAATTTAATCTATCTAGCCTAATCACTAACAAGGGTGTATACTACATCTATACCATTGGAATCATCTCCCTTTAAACATCACCATGGTCCCAACAACAATTACGGGTTAACCATGGAATTATAAAAATAACGTCCACTAATCCAACCCATGGTAATGCATAATCATGGTTTAAAAGTGAGACGTTCATTGAAGACCATTATTCCCTCTTCAAAACAATGAATGGCCCCAAAAAATCATCCAACTAGAAGTCATGTCCATGGAAAACAACTAGTATAATGGAATCAGTCAAAGGGGATCCTATATTGAAAAATATATATTACATTGGACTAAACCTTCCTTGATAAAAAAATATGTGTATAGAATGAAACATTGATTAGTACCATATTTCAATCCCAATATATATTTCAACATATCATGATATATAATCGATTCATTAGTAGTGAATCAATTACGACGTCATGATTAGGGACATTCATGTATCTAAAAAACATGTACTCTAAGAGGGTATCAGGATTTACCAAAATATTTTCAACCCTTATATCACATAAAAGATGATGTTATTATTATGACATATAAACAACCATTCCCAAATATTAGAAAAGACTTATAGTCCAACCACTACCGGTCGACTTCATGGAATAATATTAGCTTCACCTACTCACAGATAATCATTTAATTATCAAAAATCCTTTTCCTCTTGAGGAATTTATTGATAACTCTGAAATAACCATATAATTCCACCCATGACCAACTCTTTTTTTGGAAGCTTAAAAAACATCTAAATACAACATTGTCATTCTCTCTAGCTAGAACTGACATAAGCATAAGTGATTCCCAACTACAAGGTAATTTAAATTAGAATGACCATATTTAAATGGAAATTTAAAGGATGTGTTCCTTCTACTTGGAAGGATATTTCTACTAGAATTGAACTGATCCTCCCAACTATAAGAGTTCAATTATAACTGGATTTAATAGATAACAGGATTCCATCATATGACATATTTTCCATAAACCACAGACAGTGGGTCCTAGGGGAAGATATGAATCTTTAGAATGAGTTAAAACTAATTTATTGGAAACCAGCCTCTAATGAGTACTAGGATAGATAAAAATTATGATGTACACATGAATATTACTTGATTCAATCCCACATTTTTATGGGATTATGCGTAAAATCCTGAAAACTAACCAGTGTTTCAGAATATCGGATCCACCTAAAAACTGCATATCATGAATTGGGATGAATTTTTCTCTAATAATGACAAGTTCAATCTACTCTCATGTTGACCGATGTTCAATTAATATTTTATCGGGGAATGAACATGTACCTCTGAATGGAAATGGATCCTTCCACAATGTGAGAAGAGGAATGGTACCATGTATATGGGAGCATACTACTATGAGATTAAATTGGAAAATATCGCATCATCAATACTACCCATATGCATATCATCCCTATGAATTCTGGTTTTTGAGTCGAAACATGAAAAGATATCCCTTAGATGTAATTATTTATTTGATATTGGAACAATATGACGACCTCCCATGTCACCTAACACAAAATATGAAATAAAATAACAATAAAAAAATACTATGTTGATTAATAATCCATAGGCATGACCAAAATGTTGAAACCTAGCATAACATTATGCACAAGCATGCAAGGAGGTGTCATCTAAACAAATAAACAGCCATAAAACTGTGTTTCATTTTGTAAACTTACATTCCTTTATAGAGAGCCTAACCCAAATAGTACCACATAAGAAAAACTGATCATAAGTAAAAATAAAGACCCTTAATGACCTGTGAAATCCAAATATAATTGGATCTCCCCTTATATTAAGAATGAATTGTCGACCCGATGGATGGATTTCACTAGAAGTGATGTCACTAGGATTAAGGGCCATTCCATAGGAGTTTTTTCTCTTGGAGATGGAAAAAATGGGTAATCTCACATTCTCCTTACAAATAAATGGTAAAAATATTTTAAAACTACGCATACATCAAGATCAGTGCTATGAAAATTACTTAAGGTCCTATTTTAAGTCAATAAAACAAAACTCATTTAACTCCTTTAACATTTCAATATTTATATTTAAAGGAAAAAATACCATTCATAATAAAAACAATATATTATTTCAGTGAAGAAAAAATGAAAATTTATATTAGTTATCCCTCTAAAAATTGATTATTTAGTTTTCATTGCATTATAAATAGGTAATTTAATCACACAAACTCATTTTGAACCCCATTTTTTTATTTTCAAATTATCACACCATTACATCTCAAATATATCAAAAGGTACCTTATTAATTAAATTGGTATTCTTAGAAGTGATTCAACCTTAAAATTACAAGAAAATAATATAGGAATCCATGGGAATATTAAAATACCCACAACACATTGAAATTGCACACCCTATATTGTTTAAGCTCTACAGAATATAAAAAAATGCAAAGCATGAGGGTGACATTAAAACAATTTGTGTACAATTAAATGAAACCGAATCATTTAAAACATTAACCATTTAAACATATTTTTTAGTTTACATTGTAGGAAACATTCCCCTAATGAACTACTTGGGTCAGTTGTGAATTTAGAATTCAAGTCATATGGGTCATAATACCGTGAAAAAGTGGTGGAATGATTATAATGGTGACTAAATCATTTATGGTCAAGATTTAAAAACATTTATTTTTAAAAAATTCCAGCAATATATACAAGGATCAGAATATAATATTCAGATTTATGGGTTATCACCTCTCAAATTACATAGCACCCATTAACCTTACAAATAATGTCTAATTCCTATCTAATCAAAAACATTTTTTCTTGAAAAAAATAAAATTTAATAACCTTAACATTTATGAAATATAATTCAGTATAAAATGAGTTTCTATAATCATTTTATTACATCATTCGTTAGATTATAAATTATAAGCCACACATATATCATTATAATTGCAAATTGACCCACAGTTAATTATAACAAGTATATTACAGCCCATGATAAGAAAGTATAGTAACATGGAAATGAAAAACAAGAACACTAATAAGTTACCAAATATGGTATGAATTTAGATGTTCTAAAGGTATCACTAATCATGATAAACAAGAAAAAAATTCCAAATAATCACGTAATAATACTGTGTAATTAAGTAAGACCCAAACATGCTATATCTGCATTACATGATAATTTAAATCATAAAATTATGATAAATAAATACCTAAATAGGTGAGAACTAAAAATCATAGTCAAATTTCTATCATAGAACTTGAATGATGTGATAAAAACATGCAAGGAAAATTAGAATTTTCAAATAGCCAATGGACGGTACCTAAATGGAATAGAATATTCATTTTTTTGAATTAATATGTGTCTACAATAATGAATGAAAATTTATAGCCCCCTTCCTTACCGAGAAAAGGGATAATGGTATAAATATCATAAATCAATATGTAGTAAAAAAACTCCAATCATTCAAAGATAAGTAATATTAAACTATTAAACTGAACAATATGAAGAACAGTCCCATCTATATCAACATGGACATTTCCCTGTACATGGGCTCATCCCTCCTAGTATTGACTATTTACTAAGTGCCGACACATTCGTAGAGTCATATATACATGAATTTTTTTAAGAGAAATGAAAAACCTTATCTAACACCACTTTTTTATATCCCTGAATGAATTCCCACGAAACCGGTAGTTGAACTGGTCACCACACAAATACATGCCCACCTCTCTATTTTTCAGAGGTTGTCGACTAGTATTGACGATCCAATAGATGTATGATGGTAATACAATGAAATCATGGGTAGAGTCTCACTATAGTATAACCAGTGTAAATGAATATTCAATAGAAAAAGACATATTAAAAAATGATAGAATAGTAGAATAAAAATATAATATATTAATAAAATCATCCAGTTCCAATTTATTACCATCCATGAATGTCAAATTAGAATACATAAACTGGACAATATACAAACCTCTAAAAATATGTTAAAAGGTAGTATAGCAATAACTTAAATAAATAGAAATCCATATGGGTGAACTCTACGATAATTCTGAGCTCCAGCTCAGTCATATGATCCTAACTCCTAGGAACAACCAAGAGAGAACAATCAATGATCCATGGTCCTATGGACATGTGATCTACTTGGGTACCCCAATGAAATTGTAGCCTAATTAGAGTGTGAGATATAAATCCTAATACATTATGACCCAAAGTGTCTACATACTAACCCTATTTATGAATATAATTAAAAGTATTGTGTAAGTATAATTATTAAAGTAGATATAAAGAATAAAAACATAAACAATTTGGTTAGGGTTCCTCAAAGACATGTGGTTGTCCATATATTATACGAAATAGTCCAGAAATGTCTACAAAAAGAGCATCCTTTACCAATATAAAAATTAAAAAATATTGTAAGATATATACAATAGGTATAATATAACAACCCTTCACATTATTTCATAATTAGATATGATTTATTACATAAAAATGAACTTAAATAAACCCAAAATATTGAGAGGTATAGTTTCATGGGACTTAGAAACATTACATGAAATCATAAGACATAAAATACAACATCCTTATTGAAAACATCATTTACATTACCACGACATTACAAATTACATATAATTGCATGGGATAACCTGAGGAAAATAAATGAAAAAATGGTGATCTATAAAGCACAGTAAGTGATTAAACAAGTCATACATAAATAATACAATACATGTTATGAAATAGAAATAGAAATGGATCCTAATAGATACATGAACATAAAGGCATGATATAACATTATAATCATAACATCAAAATGTATCAACAACTTATAACATTTTATAATTAACATAAAGGAATCAAGTAAACCCCTATCCCTACATGATAGAAGAAATTCATATAAATAAAATAGGTAAAACCCTATACCAAAATGACAAATAATTATACTAAACATTTCACAAAGCATTGGAGTTCTATCAGGTTGCACCGTTCATAATCATTTCAATCTCATGCTTTCATGTGCCACATTGGTCATATAACATAGATTCATTCAACATCATCATTAATTCGATGATAAAGTAATGTGGAATAAATACATTAATATATATAATCAATACTTTTATGTTCATATAGGGTAATACCATTGAAAGATAAATGGGCATGGAATTCACGATATGATGATTGTGGCAAGGAAAATCGTGGAGTGATTTCGGCAGCCTAACTACATGATAGAAAAATTCAGAAAAATGGTTTATGAGAGAGAAATGGGTCTATAATCATATATAAATGAAATGGGAAAAAATTACATATTAATAAATATATAAAAATAAGGAATTTATAAATAGAAGGCATAATATAATAATGAATCATAAAGAAAGAATAGAAATGGAATTACTCTTACGAAATTTTTGCATGGTAACGGGGGTACACGGGATAGATTAATGAGAGAAAAAATGGTCATCCATCATAAAAACATAATAAGGGATGTATGACGGAGGCTTGAAAACATACCTCATCATTTAAAATTGAAAATATAATTGTGTAAAAATATAAGTAAACTTGGAAGATAATGAGAAATGAAGGAAACCATTACATGGATGTGGGATCCCAAAGGTTTGGGAGAGGCTTCTTGGGATATTGGGGTTCCTTGGGAAGATATTAATGAGTTTATAGTATAGTGATGATGAGCATGAAGGAGTTTTATTGAAGAGGAATCAGTTCATTGGTGGGTTTATATAAGAAATTACAGGGGAATTATAAAATATTTCCAAAAAAGAGAATATTCATTCTATAAAAATAAATTTTAAAAACCACAAAACACCCGTTGGTATTTGACATTTGTTTTTTCAAAATAGGGGTGGAATAAAATATTTTAAATGGATAATGTATGAAAGTATAAAAATATTATCTTTTCTTATGTGGAGGTGAGTCACATTATTAATGAAATTAATTTCAAATCATAACATTTATTATACAATTTCAAGGATTCCATAAGGCATTATAATTTTTTTAAAAGAATTAAAATATACTTATATTTGTGGGAAAATGTATAATGGGCCCAAAATACTAAATAAATAATTTATTACATCCTTTTGGGGTCATTATGATTTCTAAAAACACATATTTATTTATACGGTATTCAATGTTTACCAAAAAAATTCTTGTATCACTGATTATTATGAAAAATTTAAAATTTCATAATTTCAACATCCTAATTTCAAAAATATTATTCATTTTATGTAAATAATATTCTAAATATGTGAATTTTCACTTTTAAAATGATAACTGGAATTTATTGAAAATTCATGAGTTTTGACAAAAATGGTTTCAAACCATATTAAATATTACATTTGAGATCATAAAATTTTTATAATTATTTATTATTAATAAAATAAAATTGATAATAATATTTTATTAAAATATTATTTAAAAAATATTCATTAATCCATTAACGAAAATTCATCAAAAATACACTTTTATTTTTATCATACAAAAATATGACACTTTTCAATACGATAACCTAATCATTTATAGATAAGGAACTAATATAATAATCATTTATAAGAATTGTTTTTATAATGATTTTAATAGTAACCTTAGTATTATATAATAATGAACATATTTCTCATAAGTAAATTTTTTACTAGAAGAATGAATTTATCAAATTCAAAATTTATTGCAAAAAACTATTCTCATAACCGAATTTTTGAAATAAGAATATAATCTATAAAAAGGGATTCCATAAAAAGTAACTAATATGTTGTTACATAACCCACTATAAAACCACTATAAGACCATTGGAAATGTTTTTTGGTGGTGACATACTCTTGGGGTAACTTGAATAACATCGATCAAGTGGTTATTTCTATTTAAATAAACTTCACTTGTAGGCTATTTCATTAAATGTTCACATGAAGAATCCTGGATTGAGATTTATCAAGAGTACAGTCCAATGATTCCATATCCTTTCTGAGCTTCGACTAATGAGATTTGTACAACCCAAGTCTACTAGATGAGCCAATCCTCTCCTATGTCTCAGTCAAATGAATACTTTTAAATCCATATATTTATATCATTTGTGTGATCAATATACAAAGGATATATCATCAAAATTAATAATACTTAATGGTCATTTAAATCAAATTGGATATAGAAAAAAGAATAAAAAAATTTATTATGTTTTCTATATCCATGAGACATTATATGGAAAGTATTTTTATTCATAAATGATTAGGTATTTCAACCTTCCCGCCTTAAGAAATTCCACCCTCGAAATTTCCTTTTCCCACACTAAAGTAGATGATGGTAACTCTACATCATCACTTCACCTTGTTCCCATTTTTCTTCTTTAAAGTATTGGTTTCTCCACAACACCTTGATGAAGGGAATCATATTATTTTGTAGAGCATTTTCTATAATAAAAATTATTCTCACCGTTTTCTATTCATAAGAGAGTTTATTCTCCAATTGTACCACCTCTAGATTGAGTCCATGTGATGGGTCTAGTATATAATTTATCAAGAGTGATACATGTAATACATCATGTAATAGAGGGAGGTTCATTTTGAGTGTTAGTTGATAGGACACTTCTCAGATGAGATCAACGATCTCATAAGGGATGATGCACCTTGTACTAATCATCCTCTACTTCACAAAACTCACAACTCTATTCCATAAAGATGCGACGAAGAAAACCATAACTCCATCCTCAAAACTCTAATCCTTGTCGAATGTTGTTAACATAGATCTTTTGTCAACTACGAGTAGCATTCATGTGCTTGTGGATGGTCTTAACCTTATCCACCATTTCATCAACCATTCTTATACCTATAGTTTAATTCTCTCAACTTCATCCCAACATGTCAGTGTTTTCCACATCTTCCAATAAAGGTATTCATAATGAGCCATTTGTAAACATTAGTGGAAACTATTTTTGTAAGGGAAATCAAATAGAGGTTTATTTTGATATCGTCCACCATCAAAATCTACTGATAATGATCTGATCGAGCTCTCAAGTGTTTGGATAAGCCGCATAGATTGTCCAATAGTTTGAGGATGATAAGTCAAAATGGTGTTCAGATAAATATTCATAGCGTGTTAAAGACTCTTCCATACCATTGAGGTGAATCTGAGATCTTGATCAGATACAATTGATAGTGTTATATTATGTAGCCTTACCACTTCGATGATGTAAATCTGTTCATGTGGATCAAATGATAAATCCTCTCAAATTGGAAAAAAATTGTGTATTCATTGTATGATTATCCACAACAACCATGATAGAATTGTTTCAATTGGATGTATTTGAATGTATAGTTACAAAACCCTTGGTGATTTTTTACCATTTAAATGATTGTATGGTTAATGGTTTAATCATCCCCGTTGAATTCTACCTCTCAACCTTCTTATGATGACATACCAGACACATTGATGTATATTCGTAGATCTCCTTCATCATGTTATCCCATCAATAATGATCGTAGAGATCCCAATGAATCTTTGTGTTTCCTATTTGAATGGAGAAATTTTAATTATGTTCATCATCATAAAGATATTTCATTAAATGAAGATATTATGAAACACATATTTTTTACCCAAATCTCACAATTCCTTCTTCATTAACATTGAAATCTAATGATATCCCTTTTCTAATAGCTTCCACTTTCATCCGAATTCCCGCATCATCTATTTGAGCATGCCTTAACCTCTACATAAGAGATTGTTAAAAAATAACTACTGAATGGATTAATGGTTTTCATTCCATTATGATTCCCATTTTCATACACTTTACATATAAGAATATTGGATTCTTCTCCATTCTTATTAATGTTGAGTTGTCTGATCATTTCTACTTTGAGAATCTTCTACATTATTCTCCTTCCAAATATGGCAATGAAGGAGATGTCATAGACATTGACCAGCTCTGACCATCTTCATTGTATAATATTCAACTCATTCTATGTGAATGCATACCTGATGATATTGTGATCAAAATATATTTCACACTTCTCCCTAAAGAGGAAATATCACCTAATTTTCTAAGATATGATCACTACAACCAACTCCAGATCATGTGTCTGACTGTTTGTATAATGAACTTTCAATTTCCTCGAATCATAGTCAATGAATTTGTCATTTTTTAACAACAAATAGCCCATTCCCTGCTTTAAAACTTCACTGAATACCAAAAAAGATTATCCACTTGTGGGTAGTGTGAGAACATGTGTATAGATAAGACTCTTTTTTAAATCCTTTAATATCTCATCACATTCATATTTAAAAGCAATATTGAATCACATACAAGTTTTCTATGTTAGAGAGATTGAAAATCCATGGAAATTACTCACAAATCGATGATATTATACATCAAATTCTTGGAATCTATGGATATCTATCACATATGTTATCCTTAGCCATCCAAAAATTTATTTTGATTGGATAGATCTAATGATATCTCACTATTTGTGATGATATGCTCCAATAACGAGGCATCCATCAACCAAAACAGAAACATTCCATACTTGGATAAGATCGTATCCTTTTTCAAGGTCTCAAGTAAAGTTCTTAGATTCTCCTCATACACCACCTTCATTTGGCAGTATATTTGAATATTGTCTATAAATACAAACAAATATTTTTCTTGGTAATCTATAAATCCTATATTAAACAAGTCCATGATGATTTATAGAATATTTTTGAGTCCCAAAGGAATTATTATGATTTCATAGTGCTCGTACATTGTACAAAAAGCAGTCTTGGGGATATCCTCTTTCTTCTCCCTTACTTGGTATCATCCCGACCACAGATCTTCCCTGGAAAAGTATTGTGCTCCAGATAGCTAATCGAACAAGTATTCAATTCATGGAAAATGATAATTTTTCTTTATCAATAAATTATGGAGCTCACAATAATCCATGAAAAGATCCATTGAACCATCCCTCATCTTAACAAATAGGATTGGTGCACCCTCCTGTGAAGAACATGTGTGTATAAACCCATTTTCCAGATTCTCCTATAAATAATTATTTTTCTTTTTAATATATAAGAAATCTATTATATACAGAGTCTTGGTTATTGGAATTTACCTATGTATAAGATCAATCAATAATTCAACATTTATTCTAGAAGTAAGACCCTACATTTTATAGGGATATTCATCAGCAAATTCTCTCATAGTAGACATGTCTTTGAGGATGGTTACTTCCATAGACTCAATAATTCAGGAAATATATTTGTGCTTATAAGGAAATAATATCCATTCATGGGATGATGAGGATAAGGGAGACTCATCATACTCCTTGTAAATGTATGGAACTGAAGTTAGATTCTCTATATGGAGTGTTAATTCCATTTCACGGCAATTTATGTTGGATCTATATATGGAAATCCAATGCATTACAGGAATTGAATCAAATTCCAACAGATGGAGTATGAAGAGGTTCACCATGATGTTAAATAAAAATATCGTATCATTAGAGGAGTTATATTCATGGGATGAAATAATTTCCCCATTTTATGTTTTCACCAATATATATACTTATATTCACTGTGGGGATGTTTGCATTGTTCTTCTAAACATTATAGAATAAAAACGAATGCGTAGATCCTTTTCTGGTAACCCTACCTATCACTTATTGATTCTTGTTCTACATTACCCAGTATAGACTCAGGGATGAGTACTTTTAAAATATTGAACACGTAAATGATAATCCAATGAAAAAAAAGAGAATATATAAATTAAATTTATTTACTTAACATATGAATTTATCGGCATCAATATATGTTATCCATGATCAATTTCCTAACTTAAACTCTATTGGTATTTTTTACCTTATTAATTGCATGTTCTAAAATTATGAATATACCAATGTATATACATTGGGACCGTTGAACCATGAATGCAGGAAGGCTCGTTGTCATGCACCTTTTATCATTCGAGTCTAGCTCAAAGCGTAGTTTTAAGGTTTTAACAATAGATACATCTTTGTCAGAGCCAACTCTAGATGTTAACATCAAGAAAAATATGTATTTTTTGATAAATAAGATACAATAGACTCACTAAAATTTATGGATTATTTTCTTATACATAGTGTTATCCCTGAGGTTGTTAATAGGGTTTTGTAATCCTATTCCCAAAAATAACAAATCATATCATTTGATAATAACTATAACAACCCTTCAAATTATTTTATATTTAGACACCATTTGTTACATAAACATGCATTTAATACAACCCAAAAGAACGATAAATCTATTACCTTGGGTCTTAGAAACATCACATGAAAACATATGACATAAAATACAACATCTTAATTGAAAACATATTTTACAAGACCATAACATTTTTTCGTACTTAGCATTTCATGGGATCACCTAAGGACATACATGAAAAATAATGTGAGGTATAGAGTGAAGTAAGGTATTAAATGAGGCATAACATGAAGAATACAATACATGTTTGTAAATTGAAATTCCAATGCAGTAGAAGAGAAACATGAATATAAAAGCATGATATAGGATGATCATCAAAACATGAAAATGTGGTAAAAAATTTAAACACTACATCATTAGAATAAATTAATCAGGTAAACATATATCCTAACATGATCGGAACAATTCCTATAAATGAATTAGGAAAACCCATTTCCCAAAATTACATATCAGGATACTAAACATTACCCAATTCATTATAGCGCTATGATGGTGAACCCTTCAAATTTCATTCCTACTCACTCTTAAGTGAGCCTCTCATGTCATATAACATGGATTAATTCAAAATAATCATTTATTATATGATAAATGAATGTTAAATATGTATAATAATGTCTATAATAAATAATTATATGAGAATAGTGGTTAATAACCTTGATAGGGAAATGGGAACGATATTCACTTCATAATGATTTTGGAACGGGAAATTCTGATACTATTTTGGAAACCTAACTACTTGAAGGAAATTTTTTTAAAAAATATATAATGAGGTATACAATAATATATAAATGAAATTTAAAGTAATGGTGTCACATAAAAAAATGTCACAACATATGGAATTGGTAAATAAAAGGCATAATTTAATAAAGAAACTTCAAGAATGTGGAGAAAAGAAATAACTCATATGAAATTTCAGCATGGTAATAGGTGTACATGGGAGGGATTAATTATATATAAATTTGTATCCCATTATAAAACCATTATAAGGAAATTATGGTGGTGGTTATAAAACATACCACATCATTATTATTTGAAAATAAAAGGGTTTAACAATATATGGAATCTTGGAAAAATTAGGAATGAAGGAAACCAATACTTGGATGTGTGATGTAAAATGATTGGGAAGAGCTTCTTGGGGACTTGGGGGATCCTTGGAAGGACACTAGGGAGTTGCGAGAAGAGTCAATATGTGCTTCAAGAGAGTTTTAGTGATGTGGAATGAGAGATTGTGTGGGATTATAAAATAAATTAGAGGGAAATTCATTAATATTTCCCAAACATAGTTTTCCAGAATCTATATAAATAAAGATTCAAAACCAAAAAACATACAATGGTTTTTTAATAACATTTTTTTAAAATAAGAGTGGAATATGATATTTAATTATGCCAATGGCCAAATATATTAAAATTTAATCCTTTCTTATGTGGAGGTGAGTCTCATTATTAAATAAATGAAATTAAAATAATAAAATATATTATAATTTTTGAAGGATTCACTAAGGATTTATAAAATTAGTAAAAAAATATAACATCACATTATTTTAGAGGGAAAACATATATTGGGCCAATAATACCCATTATAGTAATTATTACATCATTTTTGGGTCATTATGATGCCATAAAACACATATTTTATTTATTCGGCATTTAATTTTTACTCAAAAAAATCTACTATCATGGAAACTTATAAAAATTAACAGTTAGATAATTTCAAATCTTGAATCCAAAAGATTTATAAATTTTATCTAAATATTTATATAAATATGTGAATTTTTACTTTTAATGTGAAACCAAAATTTGTTGAAAATTCACGGGTTTTGATTAAAAAAATTTCCAATCTTATTAATAGTTTCAATTTACTTCATAAAACACAAATACTCATTTATTATTAGAAACTAAAATTTCATAATTATATTTTATTAAATTATTAATTATTTTAAAAAAGAACTAATTTCTTAAAATAAATTCTTCAAAAAACAATTTTTATTTTATCATATAAAAATATAACTCTTATCGACTAATAATATAATATTTTACATTTACAGAACTGATATAATGATAATTTATAAGAATTGGTTTATAATATTATTAATAAAATCCTATTTTAATATAATAATTTATATATATCTCAATAGTACCATTTTTACCTAAAGATTCAATTTATCCAATTCATTATTTTGTACGATTGAATATTATCATAGAGAAATTAAAGGAGAAAGGCTATTATTTATAAAAAGTGATTATAGAATAAGTAAGTAATAAATGGTTTCTTAACCCCTTAAAACACCCACAGAAGACCAAATGGTAAAGTGTGCAATGGTGAAACACTCTTCGGTGGCTTGGATTAGAACGCATAGGTGGTAATCTATATTAACTTCAACTTCTCCAATACACAATTACCTTAAAGAATAACATTATGAAGCTCATATTTAACATTCTCAAGATTGAATCCCAATGATTCTAACTCCTTTCCAAACTCTCCAAAATTATCTTTCCATGACCTGAGTCTATTGGATGGGGACATCATCACGTTTTTCTATGATAATATGAATTTTTTTAAAAGTTATATTTATATAAGTTGTCTGATCACTGTTGAATGACTATATTATCGATGTTAGTGATATATGCCAGTCATTTAAATCATATTCTATATAAAAACTAATTAAAAAAAGTTCAAGTGTTCTCTATATCCATGAGTCATTAAATGAATGATAATTTTATTGATAAATGATCTTGTTGTTACATATAATGTGATGAAACAATAAGAATCATGTGATTTGTATGGTGGTCAACTCCCATGTATATCACATATATAACCCATATCCTTTTATAAAAATGTAACAAACTATTTTAATAAAGGAACATCATAAGCCCATCCAAGGATAACCCTATCTATAAACCTGAATATTGCACTATGAGTGTTATAATCCTCATTTCCATTGTAGTATGTCCAATGCGATTTGGGAAAGGCCTCAGAAGTATCACTCATGGCCTATAGTGATAATTCCACCTATGACCACATACCTAGAATCTCACGTAGAGGATAAAGTCTCCACTATGGACTGGTACAACCATATTATCAATGAGCATATCTACATTGTCTCTCATATAAAACTAGTATCACTTATAATGAGGATAGAATCATGCAAAAATATCCTTTATTAGAATACCAATATCCCCCCCTAATACACTACTCCAATATTGAAACTAATCATAAGAATTATGGTATCAACATATAATTCCATGTAAGGTTCCCATGTTCACTTTCGATGTATGTAAATCATTTATTTAATTATATTAACAATATAAGTGGACATTCTTGTATGAAATCTTTAACATGTAATAATAACAGTTTAAAAAAGACCATCCCTTTCATGTAAGAATAATAATGGTCCACATAACATATCCTCATAATTAAATATAATTTCCATTAAGTCGTCAAATGTCAATCACACATATCATATTTCCAATTAAAGATTGTGTACCTCATCGAGTGGTTTTATTAAAAACCATAAAATTTTCTAATAATCAATTCATTTATCTCAATAAAACTCCACATCCAAGATTCGAAACTCAATTCTCCCAAAAGAATCATTTTATAAAGAAATCATAAATGGGATGAAAAATTCATGATTCAAAGAGGCACTTAAAAAGAGTTCCTCAAAAATGAGGAAACTACCTACAAGTTAAAAAAATATATAGGTTGGTCCAAGCACATAGAAAGATTCATGTGTTCATTCAAATACTATATAAAATATGGATTTACCATTTAAGTCCCAAGATGAATGCTTGATAGGTGTTCTTGGTATTTTATCATTCAATTATAATAATTAAAATAATTCTAATACACACAAAGAATTTCCATGATATAGGTTGTAATACAAAATTTATTTGACTGGGATAAATGGGATTAATACACTGCCCCAATAAAAATTTAAAATTAAGAACTAAAATACAAGGTAATGTGTGGAAAAGGATACCTTGCAGAATGATAGAAACATCAATAAAACGATGTGAAATTATGAAAAAAATCATGAAACCACATACATTGTGCATAGGATGATATAAATTCCCAATATCATGGTCAGATTCAGTATGGTTAGGGAGAATATGATCAAATGTATATCCACCCTAAAAATAGGTAAAATGATTTCCCTCAACAACAACTCAGTCCAGATGAAAATAATCAATCAAATAATCTGAATTATTGAAAATCATACCAAGAATATTTTATACGTATCGATGATGCTGAAATCCAATTTCAGATAGATGAAATCAATGAATTCCATGGTTTTTCTTGTAGTAGACCCAAAGTGAAAGGGAGGAGGAGATCCCATAGCAGTATAATGATAAAAATAATGAAATGTGGGACATAAACTCATTAATTTTAAAAGGTCCATTTTAGACTCAATACTGGGCTACACTATTTGGTGAAAATATGTGCCAACCATGCGACTCCCACTTCCATGGAAACCCACCTCTCATTATTTTAAGAAATGGGTTTTATTAACCATGATCCAACCGTGTAATGAGTAGTGTGAAGTCGCTACATAAGTGGAACTAACCACCTTGGATAGGTGCATAGTTTGTGTGATCTGTGCGCAACTTAGGAGACACATTCTTCTCCTCCAGAACAAGCTTCATAGTTTCTTATTGGGGGTCATACAGTTTCAGAAAAACCAGTTTCGCCATAATGAACATCCAAACAACGTATTTCTTGGTTCCTACACTCATGAAACTCAATAATACACTCGAGGGAAACTATAGTCCTTATCTCCAGTCAAAATAAAAAACATTTTTATGTGCTACAACTCTCAGAATTATGTTCTTAATCTTGGTTCAAAGAACACACTTTCCAATAAATTCCAAAATTCAAACACCCTTTGAATTCTATATAGGCTTGAAAACAAAATTCGTTACTCATTACTAGTTTTCCATGTCGGATAAAATTTATGGACAAAAATATGGATATAGAAAATAATAAAAATTCCCAAGGATTAATAGAGAGAGTTAATTAAGTGGTCAAGAGATGGAGAAAAAATAAAAAATAATAAATTTGAGATGAGTTAAAATACAATTGATTTAATAGAAATAAATTAAATATAATAAATATTTTTTTATCGATATCATTTCCCTGATGTTGAGGTATTATATTACAATTTTGATCGAGAAAATGAGGGAATATATATACAATATCATACTTTGGATATGATTTTATATATTCATACTTATTCTCTTACAATAGTAATTGAATATCCAATAAGAGTTTTTATTCATCAAGAACTTAAAGAAACATTTTTAAAATATTTAACATAATTAAATAATTAATAATAATTCATCTTACCTCTTGTTATTTTTCATGACCAAATGTTTTATGCATTTTACCAACTAAAACCAAATCTCAACATAGTATATTACCGAAATAAATTACCATAATACTCATCCATGATATATCTATCCAAATTGATAAATTATGAAAAATTAAATTGCATGTAACTAAATAAATATTTAATTTCTTACACAATATAAAGTGGCTCATAATTCCACATTCCAAATATTTTAATTCATTCATCAATAAAATCCCTAAATAAAAACAATATTTCATTCAAAAATAAAATCTCAGTTTGTTAATCATATCCTATAAAACCAAACATGCGTTAGAACCATAAAAAGATATCATAATTTAGTAAAAAAAATCAAGGATACTAATATTATTGCATAAACATCACGTTTTCATAACAATATCAACACCAAAAACATATTTAGAGTTATATTCACTCAATAATGTATTTTTGAAAAAGATAAAATTCCTATAGAATAAATTTTATTGGTTAATGATACTACTCACTATATGATTTTTATTTAGTAATGAAAATATAATGATGTATAATATTTATTCAAATTAGTAATATTTTAATAAATATATAATTGAGAAAATAATTCCAAAACATATTTCATGAATCCATATGATATCAGTTTAACCATACCACTTCGGCTGTATTGATAACAGATGATTGACCCTGATCCCTTAACTTCTTCTAGGTTATATAAACATAATTATAAGGATACTCATTTTCATAGAACCACCTATAAAAATAGTTAATGAATTTAACATTGGAAACATATATCTTTCCATTGAAATCCTTAACATAGTTTTCTTTATAACAAAATTCATATTAAACATTCATTCACTTCGTGTATATAGTATGTTATTTCTTTCCATAGATATAACATATGATTAATCTTTCTTTTATTTATTCCCATTATACTAATTTTTCACTATTTCCATCTAATTATATTTCCTTCCCTCAAATGTATATGTATTGGTGGATTATTTTTCTATCTTTATATCTCATGATATTATTTCCTTGTATGATCATAATATTTTTGGAGAATTATTCCTTTCTATGTATTGGATTTAACCCATTAAAAATATATTCAATATTACAATATTTATTACAAATGTAGTATATATCATTCCATGATAAAACTGTCAATTTTTCATTTTACATAGAAACACATTCATTTTCAATTTTATTTACACTCAATAATGTACTCTCCATATCTACTCATTGCTCATGATGGAAATAATTTTCCATGAACTATACCATAAAATCCATCAATTCTGGGATATAAATTTCTTCTTCAATGATACCATTTTGAATCAATAAACACCCATGATTCACAACTAAAGAGGGAGGTTAAATTTACCTCAAAAATATCAATATTTCATTACATCCCTAAGTTATAAATATATTCTATATGTAGCATTTAAACTTCTCATTTACAAAAGGTTTTGTTGTCCTAATTACGGATGAAGGTGGTCGAAACCATAAGAAGTGATACATTATTATAAAAACATGGTCGATCAGTTGTATTCTCCATATAGTAAATTTTATTTCACTTAACCAGATTCAGACATCTCAATGTGGTTATAATTTATTCTTTTATATCCATAGTTCCTAATCCATCTTCATTATCATTCCTCTGAGGGAAATCCTCACACAAAGGGGAATATGTATTGATATTGTTCCCATATAATACAATGAGTTCCATATTTTGAAAATGGAATCAACTATATTAGCTCAAAACATTATGAATCATAATTTATAATTCCAATAAAAGTGATGGAGTAAACATAAATAGTAAAATTTATGCAAAGAAAATCTCATAATCACAAACATGGTTTCATTTGGAATGATTTAAAATAATATATTTTTCTAAATCCTTATTAATTGATTATAAAATTATATAAATTAAAAAATTAATATCCCCTATGATTTTCAAACATTGTGCATAGTAAGCATTGTTGAAATTCCCTAGGAAATGTTTGTGGCAAGTGTGACATGGATTTTTTAGAATTAGTTTCCCTTGGTTCATTAGTTCCAAAACCACGTAAAATTGTAGTATCAGGATAGGGATATATTTATAGAAAACCCAAATAATCTATAACAAACAAAAACATTATGATCGTATCCTAAAATTATACTTATTTTAATGTTATTCCATATGTGTTATATTTCATAATAAATTTTTCCTGAAATCTGGCTATCAAGGAGTATACTCAACATCATTTAATATAAACTATAATTACAATACCCATAGTACACTTATGTTGGAAGTTTATTAATTAAAATATCATGGGATAATGAGAATGACATCCCAATGGAATGAATAGTTTTGAATTCTTCTAAAAATTAATATATACATGATATTTTTACAAAATGTTAAACATAAAATGATCAAAATGTTATCATTGTGAAATGAATTACAACATATAATATTTATTCATAGATATCACAGAAAATTCCTTTTATCCCCAGGACTATAAAACACATGAATGGAATGAGTTAAATTTCTCAATAAGGGTATTTGTAAATTAGAAGTTGTCATGAAAAATATGTTTAATCAATATGAAACGATAAATAACTAAAACATATTCTATTTAAACAATAAAATGAGGATAATCTGGAATGAAGATATAATGATCAAATAAGATAATTAATAATTTTTTACATATCACGCATATTTTCAAAACCTTTCAAAATATAGTTTAAATATTTCGGTTGAATCATTTATATCTTGGCTAACTAATTTGTCGCATTAGACTAATCGATGCATCCCGGGGCTATATATAATCAAAAACACCCATTAAGTAATACAACCAATGAATTCATCATATAAATAGATTGAAATGTAATCGACATTAATATTTATATGGAAATTCTGTTATACGAAATTATGATACATACACAATAAATTTAACATAATTATAACTTTGTTGATTAATATGTGAAATGTTAAAAAAAATTACATGATTAGTCAAACTAATCAAAAGCCATCCATAGAGAGAATGTGTATTATATTAAATATTATCCATTTCTTATCATATGTAAAATAAATGGTTTGTTTCACTCATGAAAAAATAACATAAAATGGTTAATAAATACTTTTTTAGGAAAATAACCTCTTGATTTAAAAAACATTTTTAAAATAAAAATTCCATATAATATTTATAAAATAAATTTATTTCTAAATATTTAATGAAATATTTTAAAATAAAATTTAAAAAATAAAGTCGAATTGATATAGATAAATTATATTCATGTCGTATATGTTAAAACAAAGATTTATTTTATATTTTCGATTAATATCTAATAGTGTATTGTTTGGAAAATGAAATGAAAATTAATTTTAAAAAATGTAAAAAATGAAAATATGGGTGAAAATATCATTACTAGTAATTTTTCATAAATTTAGAATTTTTTTTTAATATTTTTAGAAAACATGGTTTGGAAGATAAATGATTTTCGGTAGAAGAGAAAAATTAAGTCAGGGTTTTTTAAAAAATTATAAAAAAAATTTAATTTCATAAGAGTAAAAAAATGGTAATGCTAAATTAAAATTTAATTAATAACCAAATTAAAATTACGTTTATTTATTTTATGATATAAATAATTAATAATTATCCAATTTGAGATGTTAACATAAACAATATCAAGGAATGATGAGACTGTAAAATAAACCCTCACCACATTGGGAAATTTTGGAAAATTTGCATCATGAAAGAAATAATAAAAAATTTAATAGTAACTACCATGAATAATAATTTATTAATTATATAAAATAAGATAAATGGAACAACAAACACCACACCATGGAATGAGTGGTGATTATGGCATATGTCTCATGAATGTAGAAGTGGATTAAGAAACCATTATTTCATATTCAACATCCTCTGAATTCATATACACCCCCTTTATAATAAATATATGTTTTTTATACCTCTATTATAGAAGAAAAATCATACATCTCTTAACATATATGACTTATTTTTAATCCTTTTCACACATTTACTAATAATACTTTTTCAAAATCACTTTTTCTGAGTGATAATTACAACATTTTTCATGTATGTTTAAGTTCAATATTTTTTGTGAATTTAATTTTTATCATGCATAAATCATCAAAATATTGTTAAACATGAAATCAATATCATATATATGAATCATACATGTATTTTTAATAATCTATTTATGTTAGATATAGAAAATGGATTACACTATTCATGGAGACAGATGTCTGCACGTACAGATTAATACTACTTCAATTTATCATGGTAGATGAATAAAAAAGAAAATAAACATAAATAATAATTTTAATAATCATGATAATATCATATATAGTAGGTATATTAATAAAATAAATCCTTATTACTATCCATGTAAAATTGAAACGAAAATAATTTCGCATCCATATATGGGGGGAGGTAGTCAATATGTATGCACAAGTGATGTAATTATTTTCAAACGGATCAAAAGTTATGTAGTTACATGTGATATAATATTTAAAAAATGATATATCAACATTATCACATATATTAATTAACTTTAACAATAAAATATTTCATGTAATTCATGAATGAAAAAAGGATCACGCTCTTCTATAAGGCGGTAGTGCATCATACACACAACTGATGTTATCATATCCCACACAGAATGAAATGTGGGAATTTATATGTCATATAATATTTCTATAAGTATAAAAATTACATAAATATAATATAAATATTTTTAAATACATCATTATATACTTTATTTAAATAAGCTAATGGAAAACAAATTAGACAAGTTTGTAAGGTTGTAGTCTGTTGTAGACATGATCAAGGTTTTCATTTCCCAATTGATGGAGGTTGAGATGGACATGGGATATGAAATTAATATAATAAAATTTCATTTATATTAGTTATAATTTTAATAATATTATGATATATATATATATATATTGTTTTAACGATTTTTAAGATGAAATTAAAAAAATATGCACGTTTAATAAATTTTCCACTTCTTTAAAGATCCTCCTTAATCATAATAAAAAAGAATTATAATGAGGGTTTCCCAGTAATCTTAATGTAAATTTTATGTGTGTTTGGACTTATGGAATTTATTTAATCAGATAATTTCTAAAATATGTTTTTTAATTGTTAATAGAAGAGGAGAGAGAGTATCCTTCTATAGGTGGGGGAGAAGAAAAAAATATTATTTTTTGAAAAAATAAAGTGATTCCCAAAATATTATATTGAAAAATGCTTAAAAAATGGGGCATTAAACATTCCAATAGGTTATATGGTTGATATATGGCCATAAAATAGTCTTTAGAGAAGTTTTAGGTCATTTTTAACCCATATCATCATAGATTAACTGCACCGAAAAACTCATTTTTTACCTTAACTATGGTAATTAAATTTTAATTTTCTCACGATTCAATACATTCAAAAAATTAGTTTATATTATTATTTATTATATTTTATTTTTATTCCAAATATGAAATCCATTTTTTCAAATTAAAAAGATATAAGTTGTAGAATTTAGTTTATAATTAAACTGTAGTTGTGATGAAATAACGATTTTCCATATAGAAAAGTATCATATGTATATAATGTTTTAAAATCAAAATATAATTGAAAATGACTTCAGTGAATAATATAGGTTAAATATTGAAATAAACTAACTACTGCCACAATAATGGAAATTTAAAATATAACTTATCTTTGTAATTAATTTCACAAAAAATATTCAATATTTTTTTGTATTTATCATAAATCATCAAAAAAATTCCATTTATCAATAATTAAAACAACGATAATTTCTACATATATATTTAAAATATTGTTGTGATTTATTGAAATAAATTTTCATGTGCTTGAGCCTCACCCTAGTTGGCGGGGACTCAACAATTGTATCCAAGAGACCTTTGTTCAAAATCAAGAGGAGATATATTTTACAGGTATGGTAGTAGTATAGTAGTTGAACTATATAAGTACTATTGATGTCAGTATTATAGGCACTATAGTAGGTACTGTTCAGTATTGTAGAAGGAATCACTATTCAATTGTTTGGGATTTCGAGCCACCAGTTTGGGTATAATGTCCTTTAAGACTTCCCCCCTCCCAATTACATTGAGTAATTAAATATTTCGGGCCACCTCTGTGCCTTTGGGCCACCTAAAGGCCTTAGGGCCACCCCAAGGTCGTCATGACACCTGATAATTATTCGTATTAACCAAACAGACTCTATAAGGAGTAGATTATAGATGAGGATTCAAAGCAGACACATTCACTAATGAAGAAGCTAAGAAGAATTGTCAAAAAGAGATGGTATGGAATTTCAATCAGGACCATCCATTATATTAATTTGAAGCTTAGTTGAACAGTCCATGAGAATGTGTAGAGACCAACATCACGATGAAGAAATCGGGGAGGATAAGTTAAAAGTATTTATAGTCTTAATATTTTCTATGACCTACAGGTCATGTAATATCTAAGCCTATAGGCCCTGTAAGGGTTCCTACTCATACCTTGAAATAAGGGTTATTAAAAATAAAAAAAAAGTTGGCTTTCGGGCCAATTGGGGGGAAAATTTTCATATTTTTTTATAAATTAATTTTAAAATATGTTCACAATGAGTGTCTAATCCAACATTCAAGAAAATATAGTTTTCCAAAAAACATTCAGTTATTATTAAAATTGTTATTATTTTATTTATAGTCAATATAAAACCTATAAATTTATTTAATATATTTTTAAACCACATAATTTAAATATTTTAAATTATTAAATTCATTCCCACAATCTTTACGGAACAGTTTTAATGAACATATTGGAAAAAAATATTTTAATAGTGTATCCAATTTTGTTTAAAGTCAACATTGTTTTAATTTCAATCTATCCAAGTGATTGAAATAAATGAAATAAAAAATATAGTATTGAAGTGTTGTATTCTATGGTAAGTCTTATTTTGCTACCATACATGATATCTAACAAGATGATCATATTTTAAAATCAAACGTGTTTTACAAAAAATGTATATAATGATCAGTTTCTTGATGAAATATAAACACAAAAATAACAATCCAATCATATATCAGGTTGTATTTTTCCAACCAAACTAACATGATACAAAACCATTCATTATATATCTCTATTCTAGAAGGAATGTCTCATATTTCATCACATATAATATCCTCAAACATTTCCTATAAAATCTCTAATCAAAGCTCATATCTATGAAATACCTAGTCCATGCCATTAAATTGCAACTCCCTTTGATTATCATCAAATCATTATATATGGTTATCATTTCTTTTCCACTATTGCTAACGGTTATTTGGCCATCATGATGCATATTGTCTTACAGGAAAGACAAAAGGCCATCAAATCTAATAATTTATCATGAGTATTGCAAATATATTTCCATACCTCGGACCCAACCTTAGTTGTAGTCATCATCATTGACACTATGTTGATGAAGAATATACTTCCCAATTACGAGGTAAATAATGTAACCATGATTCATCTGTCTCCATTATACAATATAAAATTTTCTGATGGTAATCTAATCCCACATAATATGGTATCAAACAAAGGGAATAATAATAGAACACATTGCATAGGTCTCCCAGAATATACCTGGAGAAATTATGAAAAATATAATAAAACAATAATAAGTAGGTTTTCTCATGGTTAAACACTTGAACACATGAAGTATAATAAATCTTATTTTCTTTTCACAATGGACATATGTGATATAGACATAATACCTAAATTTATTCGATTCAAATTTACCATGAGTTATCACCAATAAATTCTTGGGAAGGAATAATAATTAAATAAAATCATAATTCTATGTAATACATAATCTAGAATAAATATTACATTCAAACAATAAAAAATTGTAATATCTCATTAACATCATTTAGGTGTTTTCCTTCTCTCATTCCATTTAACTCTTTATTATGGCTATATCATGGGACTCATAAGGTGCGTGAAACATTTCATTAAAAATGAACTATAGTTTGGGGATTTAAAATTTTTTATTTAATGGATACTAGGTATAAATGTGTTAATATATTTTTAGGCTTCTCCCCATGTTCAGAGAATATAATGTGTGGTTTAGAGTTTTTTACTGAAAAAATGAAATTTCAATAGTATTTAGAAGAAATAAACATCGTGTTATGGGATTTAACACCATGTAATTTCTCACAAGAGGAAGATATTAGTCTATTATATTTAATGAATGTATTCCATGATATGTATTGGGATCCCCCTATATAATATAAAGAATTATACTTTTAAATAAATAAAAGATGGGGTTTTCAGTGCACTTGAGTTCAATTAATTATATAATTTGTAATGGGATTAAATTCCATGAATGTCTCTAGATCTAGGATTTTACTGAACTTAATATCTTATCTCTCATTCATTCCCTTGTATCTATATTCCCTCTTGACCTCTAACCACACTGCCATGAATATTGCGTCCTCCATCCCTTCTCATTTTTTTGATTGGTAATCATTATGGTTGTAGTGAATTTATATGGGTGAGTAATCCTTTTTTTCTTCATTTCCTTTGTTCATGTTATCCATTTCTCACTACATTTATTGATCAATTAATCCATGGGGTTGATCTTCTAGATTTCATTCAAAATCAATTTTTATCTTGTTGGAGGGAAAATCCATCGCTGGTTTTGGGGCGACCGGAGTGAGTTATTTATGGTATGGTTTGTTTTCACATTCTCAATTGTTATTTGATTATTAGATCAATTATAAGATATATGGACTGATTTTATGGAATCTTTTTTCAATGATGTTCTCTTTCTTATGTATGATTCTTTGTAGTCTTGTTAAATGCTAATTTTGGTGTTGGATGTTTCATATCTAGCCAATGTTGGAAGAACTACATTTTTTGGTTTTAATATATTATCAAATAAATGAAATGGCATGATTGATTGATCGGATTGTCTGTGTGTGTGGGTTGGAATGGGGTTTTGATAAAATATTGGGGTTTATTTGTTTTGTTAAAAGGAAAATTAATTTATATTTACTGTGAAATTGATTTATAACATAATTTTCAAATCATGGTTTTGAGTAATTGGATTGGAAAATAAGGAACATGGGAAGCCTTGGCTACAATGTTGGATGGCGTATTAATATGCCTCATCTATTGATACATTCATTTAGATTTATCATGGGGTGTTCCTCTACTCCCTATGCTTATTGTTCTAGGGTATTGACAGAAACTATTGGGAGGATAAATTTCCAGGGAGTTCCAATACTACCTAGATTCCTTGAATAGGAAAAGGGGATTGGTGCTAACAAGATTTTATATATTAATGGTATGATTCTCCAATAAATCTTGTCCTATAGTTATCAATGGAATTATGTTACATATGTTTATCTGGGTTTTGTCTTGTAATATATTAATTTAACAATAATGGATTTTTAATGATTTGTGATCCATTATTTACTTTGACTTGACATGAATTATTTGATATCTGAAATACATTGAATCATTTTATCATAGATTAGTTTGTAATCAATTAATAAGATAAAATTAATTGTTTTTCCATGACATTGAAATAAAAATTTAATCTATATATTATGAAGTATATTCAATGTAATTGAGCATATTAATAATTTTTTATAGATACATTTTATCGAATAACTCTTTCGGATCCTACTTAGAATCATAGATCAAACTCTAATAATTTCATTAGCAATATTTTAGACCATTTTATGGCTTTTGATAATGGAATTGTAATGGTGTTGAAGTGAGGTGGTGAAATTTTCTATCAAATTTGTTTGGGTAGCTGGTGGTGAGATGGAGGGATTTTTATTATGCTATTGGCTTTCCTTTAATATACGAGTCGATCATAGGGATATTTTGATTACATGGGTAGTATTGTTTTCACAATCATAAATATGTTACGGAATATTTTTTTATTCTTATATTTCACTTTTTTATATTTTTATTCCATTTATTTTCTCCAGGTTCTACTAAATCATTACTTTCAGTTGTTGTTTCATGCTTGGGTTCTATTCTCTAGCCTATGGGGCTCGGTAATTCCCCTCAAGAATATGCAGATTTGGTTAGGGAAGCAGTTTTAGAAGTTATCCAGGTCATGTTCACCATGGCATTGTATTATATGAGGTATATCCTCAAGAATAAATGTCTAGGTATTTTCGTTTCACTGGAGAATAGATTATAGAGACATGAGAGGTAGGTTATTCTGAGTTTCGGGGCAACTCTTATTGTGATGAGATTGAAGTTACCATGATATGTTGGGATGTCTATCCCTTATTTTCAATTATTGGTGTTAATCTCAGTTTATTATTATTATTATTGTGTAAACTATGATTATCATGTTTTCTTATTGATTATTATATTTTAGTGTGCATCTGTATTCCACTAATATGTCTGCAAGAATTTAATCATGATGGTTTAATAGAAGATCCTCAAGGTAATATTCCTATGGATCAGAATTTTATAGAGGCTACCGAAAATTTTGTTCATATTATTGAGTATAATGAACTGTCCGTCCATAACACTATTACAAAATTACATATAACAGTAACTCAAGGATGCATGGAATGATCAAAAGATTTCATGATTTAGAATACACCCTCAGTAAAATTTATGAATGATACATAAGAGTTAGAGGAATAGAATGATATTACTAACTAGATATTCGGCATCCTAGATACATCGAATGTTATCATGATGATGTGAAAAACATTCAGACTTTGGGGTCCTAAGAAGAAATAGTGGGATTCAATGGAATATGTAGACAAAAATGTGGTAGTGGATTGGATGTTTTTTTGTACTCTATTCATTCAAAAGTTTTTTCAGAGATGTTGATAATTATGAAGTATCTAGAGTTGTTCCATTTTCACTAGGGATATTGTTGAGTTTCAATTTACACCCGTTGATTTTCATAGCTTGTTCATTTTTCTACAGAGGAAGAATATATGTACTAGATAAAATCTCAAACTTGATATAGAGATTTCAACTAGATATCATACTGAATGTATTGATCCTAAATAAAAAGAACTATGAAGAGACAATAATGAAATATATGATGGTCAACAATAGTATATCACCGATGAGTGGATATTATTCTCGTCCTCCTGTACTAATTATAAACATCAGTGGTATGAAGGGGAGGAATATATTGTGGAAGGATTTTCATAGGAGTAGTGGTGCTGGTTCTCAACTGTAGTCCTCATCTAAACCCTCAATTACTGATAGAAGTGTTTCTATGAATAGATATCAGTGTGTAAAAGTTTTAAACACTTGATGTTATTTTCTTTTTATTGTGAATATGTGTTAAAATTGGGTGAATTACGACCATCTATAGGTTTTTAGGAAAGCTATGTCCATTTCTTGATATGGTCAATGGTTTTTTAGATCCAAAGCCTACTATAGTACAATCATGTGATTTGAAGACTATAGGGATCTATTGACTGTAATAAATAGTGAATCACCTTCACATAGTAGATAATTTTCTTGTGGTTGTAAATATGGGTCCAAAGATAACAATATGTACCATCATTTCTGAATCAATGGTAGTCCCACATGATTATAACTGGTCAGTTTGTGGACATTCCTAAAAATACAATATAGATCATTTCTTATTTATGGAGTTATATAAACCTCTAGGGAAGATAAAAGATAAGGGGTTGAAATGTAGTTCTTTTTTGGTTGGATATAAGATGTGGATCTATTCTAGGATTTCCTTATTCTCAATCTTGATATATTTGATGTCATCACTTGGATGGATGTGTTTGTTTCTCATCATGAAGAGGTTTATTGTTATAATTGTAATGTATTTTTTCTATAAGATTATTTGATGTCATGACTGTTTTTTGGAGAGTTGTATATAAGGTCTGGTTATACAGGACCATCCTAAACTGAGCTTAGGATGTGGTTTTCTATTATAGTACATGAGTTCGGGGATGTTTCTCATATTGTTGATCTTTTTTATATTGTTTTAGAAATACCAAGTGATATTACATATTAGTTCAATGTAATTTCTATTTTGTCTTTGGTATATTTTACAATCATACTAGTAATATAATTATTGCGGATTTCGATACCCTTGTATCATATGGAAATGGAAATGGTGAAAGAGGTAAATGTTTAGTCATACATCCTATTAGTGAAAGGATAAGTTTACACCTATAATTTCAACTTCATTATCTGTAGTTTTCTTACCTATGAATTTATATGGTTTTCTTTGATTGAGTATCAATTTTCAAATGTTTAACTTGGTAATGGTTAAGATCAAGTATCCTTTTAATCGTGTGGATGATTGCTTTATCTGTTAATGGGGAAAAGTGGTTCGCAATTATTGTTCTTTAGTAGGGATATCATAATCATAGATCTTGAGTGTCTGAAAAACTGAACATGTAAATCCGGATTAAGTATGACCATTTTGAATATATTGTGACACCGTTTAGTTTTACTAAAAGACGTTTATTTTTTATGTATTTAATTAATCAAATATTCCATCATTATATCAACAGTATTTTTTATTTTTTTGTGGATAATAATTTGGTTATTTCCATGATATTATCATGATAATGATAATCATTTAGGTATGGTTCTATAAATTTTATGGAGTCCCCATTTGTATAGAATTCATTAAAATATAATTCTTGTATCCCGGAAGTGATGTTATAGGTGAATGTGATTTTTGTTCATGGATTATCAATCAATGCTGAGAAGGTTATGAATTACCAAAAAACATCTCAAAGATTCAGAATTTATATAAAATTTCTATATTTTATCGACCATTCCTCAAAGACCTCAAATCATGGGTCACCATTTATTTCAATTATAATGAGTATGCTGAAATTTATATGGGATTAAATGTTTTAGAATTATTCCGTTGAGCTTGAATGAATTTTGACATCAGAATCCATCTTGATCATACCTGATCCTAGTAAGGTGTATGTGGTTTTCAATAATGATTGTAGAACTGTTTTTGGATGCATTCGTATACAGGATGATCATGTAGTGGGTTACAGATCATTTCATCTTCGATTATATGATAAAAATTACCCCAATCATTATTCCTACATTTCAATGGTTATTCATGAACTTATATATAGGTAGAACTCTCACTTTTTAGAGTGATTTATAGTCCTTTATGAAAACAAGAGTATAATCTATGTCTTTCATTAGATGTAAATAAATATAATACATAGTTAATGGGTTTAATAGCCTTAGACGATTGACTTTGACATTGCATACAGCTTATTTCAGGGGAATTCTATTGTAGAAAATCATAGTTGGAAACTACCATTGTAGGATGTTATTTAACCGAATGATGACTAAATACGTATCGGTCTTGTCACATAGAGGCATATGCATCCTTAGGAGGATGTTTTAGGTATGTTTTTTTACCATTGTTCAGTTATCATCCTTTCTCCCTATGTTTATTTTGTAGAGTCAGTAGATGGATGATCATTTTATAAGATTTTGAGAAAGAAAATATTTTGTGTAGAATGATTTAATTAAGTTTATATATTTGTATGGTGTTAATACTATTTGGATTTTTTTTCCTCAGAGAAACCCTAATGAGATCAGTTTTTATAGATTGTCTCATTTCTTTGTGGGTCTTTCATCCAGGCACTGAGAAGATATATTATGACATGAGAGATCTATTTTTGTGCTCGGGTATGAAAAATGAAATTGTTGACTAACATTCTCATTATTACACTTTCCTATAGATAAAGGTGGAATATCTGAAACCATTTTGTTTTATTCATCCAATTAAATTGGCTTTTTGGAAATGTTAGTAGGTTTCTATGGATTTTTCTATTTGATTTCCATGAACTCCCTGAGGAATGATTGATATAAAGGTGGTGACTAAATAGTTCACATAGTCATCTCACATAATTCCATTTAGGGACACCAAAAATGTTGGAGATTTCGGTAAGATATATGCGTGGCAGATACTGTGGTTACCTGGGGTTCCTCCTTCCACTGTTTTAAAAAGAGTTCAATGCCTTACTTCAAGTCTCTAGGGGAGTCTCTAATATTCCATGGTGATTGAGTTCATCATGATTGTCGGTTAGAATTTATAGATATATGGTGAGATGAAGTGTGTTATTAAAATCATGGAGGACATTCTCTATTCACATGTCTTGAATTAAAATGGATCATGGTTTATATAAATGGGACTACTTGAGTTCTCATACAATATTAGTTATCAATTTTAATTCAGAATGGATCATTTCGAGGTTTTGTGTGGTTTCCTATACAAGTCCCAAATTTATTTCGTGGAGGTGAAAGAAAAATTTTCAGTGGGAATCGGTTTCATCCACGATATGATAGAATTGATTAAATATATACATTTATATATTGTAACAAAACCTAGTCGATATAAAATGTATATGGGTAATAATATTCATCTTTTTGAGTTCTCTATAGCTGGAATGGTTTTCTTGAACTTTTCTAGGATTTTGGTTAACATATGTCTTTGAAAATATCTAATGATAGATCTATGAATTTTGGGAACATTTGAGGTCACTAAAGGTCTACGATAGGTTAGTTATCAATTAGAATTATCATTTTTGATTATAGGTACTCATGATGACATCCACACATCAGATCATAAGAAAATTCCATCTTGATCCCTTCAATTTTTTAGTTGGGACGATATTGAGTTAAAGAATAATGATTCGGTTGTATAGTATCCATTATAGATAATTGATTATATAGTAAAAAACATTCACAAGAAGTTGATTTTGTTGGACAGAGTGTTATGGAAACACGGATCATACGTTCACTAGACATATGAGTGTGAGTTATTGGTGTGGGAGTAGTTGAATCACCTATTTATCATTATACATTCTTACTCATGGCTTCATAAGTATATAATTTATTATGTTAGGGAGATTGTAACATCATGTTATTGACATTCATCTGTTTCCATTTTCTTTTGTCATTTCCCTCATTATTTTTGGTCTATCGTGTGACTCCCAATGAGGGAGATATTTTCTAAAAAAATGCAATCTTGTTATGGGATGTATGTTTTGGAATTAATAGAGTCTATGTATTTTTGTATTGATATATTTTCAGGTTTCTCCTTCATTTTAGAGAACACCTAGGTTTGTTTGTTGTTTTCTACTAAAAATCTATACTTTTAATAGTCTGGGGGTGAAATAAAAACAATATAATGTATTTTATGATGAAACCTTGATTTTGGTACAAAACATGAATATATTACATGTCAATTATTGGGTTCACACTATGTAATGTTAAATATTAGGTTTCTAATAAAAAATTTATATGGGTGTCTCAGAATACATGAGAATTGTGTATTACATGACATACAAGGGGATTACCCATTTTGTATGTCTCGCAAGTTGGGATCTTATGCCACTACACAGCTTATCTCTCTTTTATTAACTTATATTCGTCTTCCCTGTTAACCTAAAATCACTCTTCGGTGATTTTGGAAACCTCTAACCCCACCAAACTGTTTCTTTCAGAAATTGATCATTATTGTGGATTTAGTTCATTTCTATAGGTGATGAACCATTATACATATTCATCATATTCAACAATGGTATCCCTATTGTGTTATAATTATAGATCCTTCTATCATTTTTGTTGTTCTTACAGTTTCCTTTCTAGATCAATCTTGTGATCCAGGTTACATGACAAATATTTTGTTGGTTTTATTGTGGCATGTGTGTGAACATAGATGTATGTTTCATTTCTCCTTCCCCAAAATTGTTTTTATGAATCAATAATAAGATATGTGGATTTATTTTATGGTTTCCATTTTAGTAATTGTGTTCCTTCTTGTGGTGAATTATTTTTTTGGGTGTATACACTATGTTTAAAGTATGTCGTTCAGTAACTATACAATATTGGATGAACTCTATTTCTCATGTTTTGATAAATAATATTATAAATTAAAATGTAATGATTTATTGATGGAATTGTGTTTGTGTATTAAAATATGTATTAATTAAACATTGGATTTCCATTTTTCTAAAAGAAAATAAATATTCAATGAATTGTGAAATTAATTTATAAAATGATTTTCAAAGAATAATTATCAAGACATAGTTTGGAAATATATTATATAGGATTCCTTTGGTACATACGAGGAAGGTGTACGAATAGGCCTCATATGTTTATATTATCTGGGGGTGTCTACTCATATGGTTTTAAATTTCCACATATACCTATTTTTCATAGGGTCTTGATAAAAAATATTGTGAGATTGACTTTCGGGTGTGTTCTTATTCACCCTTGATTTGATTCATTTTTATTGAGAATTGATGTGTGTTTGATTATATATGATAGGGGTATGAGTGTAATTGATATCATTGACTATAGAGATTTTTGGTATGGTGTTATTTGTTCTATGATTGCTTTTGGCTTGTACTGTTTTATTAGAATTGGCAGGTATTTGATATTATATCTTATATATTGATTATATTGATTTTATTTGAATTATTTCATATATGAATTGATCTGAAACTGTTTTACATGGAATATTTTGAAAATTCGGAAGAAGATACAAATTATTTTTTTTCTATTATTTTGATATAAAAATGTCAACTTTTTATTAGGGTTTGTTTTATTTAATGTTGATAATATTCAAATTCTTTTAGATATTCTTGTTATAGAACAATAGGATGGGCTTTAAACATGTCTTTTAGCTCAAACCATATGCTTACCAATAATAGTGTATATACATTTTTATTTCTCTCGATGTAGTGAATTGTATGGTACCAAAGTGAAGACGATATGTTTTCTTTCATCTATTTATGGGATAATGGTGGAGAGATGGTGGGATATTGGCAACAAAACAATGTAGTGTAGTTATTTTTTGTTTTGGTTTTACTTTGATACCGAACATATACATATGGATATTCTGATTACGTGAGGGGTATTTTTTTTGATTTTTTCTTTTTCGTTACACCATATATTGGGTTCTTCAACGATTTCTCATTGTTATATATGCATGGAATGTTTTTTCTTTAGGTTGGGTGAAATAAATCCCTCTTATTGTTGTTTGATGTCTGGGTGAACATTGTTAGCCTGTGGGCACTGGAATTTCCCTTCAGGTACTTGTCATCTCATGTTGTGTACCAGTTAGAGTGGGTATATATATCTGATTGATCATAAATATGGTCTTATAGTTAGATAAAAATTACAAAATATATCCCCACCATAGTTAAATCACATATCATTAAATTGATTAATAAAAATTCACAATATTTGACATTTAAAAATAATAATAAAATAATTACACATTATATAATGATGGAATCTGTAGGCTTATATAACATAAATTAGATCTATGATACATCATAATATAAGGATATGATTTTGGATTGAATGGATAAAACATAAACTTCAGAGATAACTGGTCAACCCAAGAATGAAATTCCATAGAGGTTTTCTAATAGTTTTTGTCCAATTTTACCATAGTTATAGGAAGATAATTGGGATACTCCCTCAACTACTAGCATACTGGTGATTTGTATAAACTGGATCTTGTTACCCATGTTCTTCCTATTGTACAAACACCTCCACTATCCCACAAATGGCTTTGTATTTATGTTATAGTGTCCCCACAATTTTTCTAATACATTGGTTGGTTACCCAATATACATAAAACTAATTTTAGTCTTCCAAGAGGATTTTTAAATCATTAAAATCCCAAAAAAAACATAAAATTTTTAACAAATAATTAATTTTTATATATCTTATAATTTTGGGGACGTTACATTTCACATGTCCAAGAACTCTATGATGGACAATGTTGGATTCTGAGAAGAGGTAATCTTGATCATCCCACCACCATTGATTTTTAAACATGCTTCAAACATGATATTAATTACTATACTCTTAGAATTTGTGCTTTTCGCATATTTCATTATACTATGGTGATAATATTTTACATATGAAAATCATTTCTTATGTCTAAAAATAAAATTGAAATTATAAAATCATTCGTAAATAATTATTCAAAATAATAAGTACATTCCTTTATATTATATTATTATTTATAAGAAGAATTTATATTAATATTTATACATTTAACTTCAAAAATCATCTTTGAAGCATATATGTATCATTAAGTTTAACAATTATGTATGGGGTAATATAATAAACGTCTTTTGTTTTAATACTAAAAATTGGATTATTATAAAATTAATAAATTATATATGTATTTAAATAAAAATAATTTAATCAAAATAATATTTAATCAATAGAAATTCCTAAAAATGGGTAATACTGGGATATATTTCAAAATATCAAAAAATAATAGTATTATGTTCTATAAACTCAAAATAGTTTTTTAAAAAGGGTATTCTATATATACTGCATATTTATTTCTCAAATAAATAGGTTTTACAGATTTCTAATTCAAGATTATTAAAATATACTATAACAAAATTTTATAATTAGTAAAAAAATTATAACAATTAAAATAAAAATCAACTATTTTATTTAAATTCCAAAAATTCCTAAAAATATTGTATTATTATTATAAATAATAAAATGAATAATTTTTTGAATTCATATTCCTAAAATAAAAAACATAGATTTAAAAAATTAAATAAATTTATATTCAAATTAATTTCTCAAGAAAATATATATTTATTATTTTAACTATTCAAAATGTTATTAAATATCAATTTTTTTGAAAAAATGATATATATGATTTTTTGGTTGTTTTGATGATATCTTTCATAAAGGACTCATTATAGTAAGTGAATATGGTTCGATTTTGGTAAAATTATGTCTTTTCCATGATGGTGAAGACATTATGGATGTTGGTCACGGTGTAGGAGGGGGAATTACCAAAAGAGACACACCTATAACCTAGATAGTTTTGATGTGAAGAAGGCCTCAAATAAGAAAATTATAATGGACCGCGATTTTGGTGTTACCCAAGGTGGAATATTAGTGATCTTATCCAAAACTGATAATATAGGAGACTAAACACATTTTGGAGGATGTTGTGGCTGACTAGTATACATATAGAACAAAATGGACTCTAGAAGGAATATAAAAACACAGTTCTTGCTATTTTTGAGGAAAATGGAAAATATGATTCAACCATTTCATGGATTAAAAGTTATAGTCTGGATTTTTCTTCTACATATTAGACCTATAGTTGAATTATGCCACTATAGGGGAGACCAAAACATTTCATAAATATTTTTAGAACTTTGATCATATTGTCTAACATAATGAGCTTCTATACATTTTTCCTGGAAGTATTGTCTTTGTGAAATGATAACAATTTGAAACAACTTTTTTAGGAGGATACATCACTGGTGTCGGTCATGTTATAGAAAATTTTCTAAAAGTTTTCATTAAATTTTGTTTTATTCTATTATTAATTTTTATTATTCACATAATAAGAGTGATGTGTTGAAAACATATATATATTATACACATCATTGATGATTATGAAGTGAAGAAATATTTTTCCACATCCGAGTTAGAAGGTTGATGTTCAAATAATTTTATTTTATAGGTAAACAATTATAACACTAGAAGTAAATTTGTATATGCGGATGAGAAGAGCATTTTTTGAGTATGCCAAAATTAACTTTTTATGTATATGTAAAATATTGACAATAAAAAAAATGGAATCTGTTGTTCAAGGGGGACTTCATGTTATGCAATTTATCCTGGTAGTGAATCTAGAGTGTTTGTGAGACTTCTCAAAAAAATTATATGTAATTTAGTGATATTTTATTGAAATTTGTGTGTGGGTACATTTTTTTTATGTTTCTTTGACATATCATAGAGTGAGTGAACTATGTTAAATAACTAATGTTAACCATATATTTAATTTCTCATTATGCATACTTATTTTAATATTCTATAACCAGATTATCAACCAAAATGGCATTCCCAACATTGAAGAAAGTATTTTTTAGGTAAGGAATTTTTTAGTGAAACTATATTCTCATATATTTTATTATGTAAATCAATAAGAAACCCACATATAGAATCACATTAAATATAGTTATTGTATCTTGGAAAGAGAATGATCCTCAAGAATTGGATACATAATGAGGTGAAATAAATGTCTTGGGAAGTTTTCTTTCTAATCCATTTTAAAAAATATAATTTCTAGAAAATCCACTCATGTTATGCAGGAAAGGAATCAGCATATTTATGAAGGGTATTACAAATATTGTGATGATATTTTTTAGGTATTTGGGAAAAATGATGACTTGAAAATGAAATCAAATATTATGGTTGATTATTTCTAAGATCATTTAATTATTCTAATTGAATATATGTGAGGTATTGGTAAATGTCCCAATGTTGAAAATATTAGGAATGTGATTATAATAAAATTTCAATGAAAGTTTAATGAAAACATTTTATTTATTGAATACATTGATCCTAAATATATTATTCTATGATGTTTTCAGAGAAATAATACAAAATATGAGATGATAAATGAAGGTGATGAGTCAATAATGATAGATAGAACCCTAAAGGATGAAATTAATTCAATGAATAAAATATCAATAAATTATAATCCATACACTTATAAATTTAATATTGTTAATAATTTTATGTCCTCAAATATTATTAGAAAAAGAAGAATGGTTAAGGAAAAGGTCCCTCTTGATTGCTTTAAATTATGAAATGTGGGACACCTGGTAGCTAAATGTCCTAAGAAATATCAACATGAATAAGAAGATTATTAATTCATATGGCCTAAGAATATTTATCTATATTTCAATGTTACGAAATATTTTAAAATTGTGTTCTTTCAATGAAAAAAAATTTCAATATAAATAATGTAGTATTTATAGAGCATGAAATTATGAAAATGTTTATTATTGCAAGGATAATTGTGTATTTTTGGTTTTCTCATAAAATTCCTGTGAATAATGTTATGATGAGGATAATATATTTGTTTTAATGGATTATATTTACTCCTAAAATGAGGCATCCCAAGAATATATTTATACTTATAGTGTAATCATAAATAACTCCAACACAATTTTAAATCATTTAATGATCTAAATAAAAATAACAACATGGGTAGTCATAGATGATGTTTGAGTTTTAAAAAATAAATTATAAAAATTATAAAACGTTTATAAAGATGTTAAATTGAATTCTAAATTTATAAAATAAAATCAATTCATTGATTTTTAAGATAAAAAATGTCCGTAAAAGATTTGAAATATTTGATAAGCTCAAAGGATAAGTTATGAGTCTGTATTAATTGTGTGAAGATAAATAATTTTTATGAAAAACTAATATTATGATAATGAATTAGAATTAATAATAATCATTCAAATCCAACATAATATCTATGGATGAGTGTATACTTATTCTTCATGTTTAAAAATTCAAATACAAATGATAATATATTGTAATCCATGTTGATGGTGAAAATATATCTATGATTATTTCAAAATTAAAAGCATAAAATCACCCATAGAAGGTATGTATTTACAAAATAAGAAAGAAATAAATCATTTTTCCAAGGAAACACTAATTGAATCAAGAGTTAGATGATTTTCAGTTGAATTTTGGGACATAAATACTGTATGCAGACTATCTACAAGAGATATTTTTGATAGAAAAACTGATACAAAATGGGAATCAAAATTTATAATCCATCCTTTCTATTTAAGGAAACTTATTTTACAAATGAATATTTCTTAAAAAAGGAAATATATTGTACATTGATGATGAAATATATGTCTTCAATAATTTATCAAAATACCAGATGTAAAAAATATTGCATTATATAACCAAATGAATATAACTCAAAATTAATTTTACGTATTTCAATAATAATACTAGTACATTGAGATAGTTTTTTGTGAGGATTATCCATAAAAAATGATTGAGTAATGGGTGTTTATAGAAGGATAACCCTATTAATATATATATATATATGAGGGATTATTTGATATTGAGTTCTGGGATATTCGAAAATGATTTCACATCACAATGGACTAGTAATATAGATATCAATGTGAATATATGGAATGAAAATAATGGATTCATTAATTTTTAAATTAAACATGGAATTAATATTGTTGGTTCTAGAAAATATAATATTATAGAAAAAACATATAGGTTCTATAGTATTCAATTTTATAATGTATTAAATTATAATATTCTTAGTTTTAGCTACATCTCTAACTCTATTCATGTATTGTGTTAAAAAAATGTTATGTGATATAAAATCTAACAATGGTTCAAAAATTCAACATGGTAGAAGATGAAATTATATTTATTACTAATTTGACAAAAATAATAATGAATTGTATCCAAAGAGAATGTGAAAATGATACCAAATACGATGCCTAGATATTTGATCCAAACATCATTGGAGAATTTTGAAAATAGTGGAGGGGTATGTGACATTACCTTTCCCTTATATGATTGGACAAAATTGGCCGATTCATGTAAAAATTATTACATAATTTGACAATATAACAAGCACAATATTGTGAATTCATCAGTGCTCATTAATATAGTTCATGATGATATTTTTTTTTCTGATCACACTCAAAGAAAAAAATGAAAAATATATTATTTATTATTAATTTATAATTTTAGATGGATGAAATAGATTATTCCTAACACACATAACAAAAAGGTGTACAATTGTATCAGTATATTTCATAGGAGTTATGAAAAGATTTATAGTGTGTATATTCATAAATTCGTAATAGAAAATTTAACTAAATTTACAAATCATCATGTTGATTAACATTTGGATAATAATGGAATTCAAAATCAATTTTTATCCATTATAACACACCAATAAAATGGTGGTATGTAAAAGAATAAATAAATAAAATAAGTAAATAAAATTTCATATAAAGTTCTCATCATTATTTATAATTTGGAATTATATTGGTATAAAGCTACTCATATTGTAGTATACATTTCTATGAGAGAATTTCTATTTCTAAATGAAAAGATAACTGTATATTACATATTGTACATAATTAAAACTATATTAAATTAATTTTGTGAATTTGGAATGTGATGTTTTATTATCAATAAGGAGAAATTTAGAATGTTTGATAACTAGGGTGACAAAGGTATATTTCTCGTATACTCATAAAACATTATTTTATAATGATTCCACAACAAGGGACTTGTAAAAGTGATTGAGTGTAATGATTTTTTTGGATGAAATGTAGAAAATAAAAACTGAATATGAGAATCATTTATATGTTGACTGATATATTATTTAATATAAATTTTTTATGAAGAAAAAGTTTCATGGATATTTATAAATATTCAAGATATATACAAAATATATTCAGATTATGATGAACATATTGAAAAAATATACTTTATATTAAGTAGAATGATTTGGTTTAAAATCTCTATGGACAAATTTTTTAGAGTTGGAATCCCTTTTAGAACACGAATATATAAGGCTTAGTTTATGGTATTCTTATTATCATTGGTATAACCGATATCATTTAATGAAGGTGAAATTTTTTAGAGTTGGGTCAAATATATAAATAAAGAGATTCTCCAAATTGATATAAATGAGTTATGGGAATTTTTTACAAGTCCAAATGGTAAGAATGTTATCAATACCAAGAGTTTATTCTATAATATACTCAATGAAGATGTAATGTTGATTTGGGTAAAATAACATATTGGTTGCAAAGGGCTATTTCCAAATTAGAGCAATTGATATTTATGAGAATTTTGTATATTTGGGATGATATAAAATAATATTATTATTTATTTCCATGGTATTGTATAAGGTATTAATGATATACCAAATATATTTCAAATAAACCTTTTTAATGAGATCCTTGAAGAATATGTTAACATCGAGTAACTAATTTTATTTATAATTGATAATTTTCTGTAATTTGTTATCAAAAAATGTACATCTATCATTTTTTATTAATTACTATTTCTATTCAATTAATTAATTTGAATTTTTTTCCAAAATAAAATTTCTTATTAACATTTTTTGAGTTTTTTGTTTTGATCTTTCATTATTTTACATTATAATAATTATATTATTTATTTGTTAATATTTGTAAATAATTTGGCCCTGTTCACAAGACACTAATGTCTAACCTTTAACCAATAAGATTGGGCCATAAGGTTAACCACCACAGAAGGTCCTTCTCTCATGGACCGCATAGAGGCGGGGTTATTCATAGGGATCACATTTAATGTCTGGTCCTATGTATAAGTCCTATACTGTGCACTCATTTCATAGTGGTTTGAAAATTGATTAACCATGGGCCACATAGACTGTTTGTGTGCATTATATTTTTATAACAATCGATCTTCAACACTTTATTCTTTTAATACCACTTAGTATATGTCTCTTTATTTCAATGTGGGATAGAGTTATAATTTTTTTTATTAATTATTTGTTTTATTCTTGTATTGAATTAGTGACACGCATGATCGTCAGATATCTTCTCTTCAGGACATCTGATAACCTATCTTATTCCATTGTTGTTTTTTGAAATATCATTCATACTTAATTCCAGTTATTTTAGTTTCCTTAATTGAACATCCTTTGAGATATGCTACAATGGTGACTAATAAGGTATATCCGTCTATTTATACAAACGTTCTGGTTTCTTACATATCATGTGGCTATTTATCAAAATATTTTTTTTAAGTAAGGTTGTTTCAATTTTTATGCATTTTCTATAAATTTATTAATTTGAGTTTCAAAATAAGATCACCTTTTTACTCAAATTGTTCTTATAGTTTCAGTCATCAACTCTGTTTGTTGCTCGACAAGTCATCATTACAATACCAATGATTGGTGAGTAGAGTCACCACTATAAAATAAAAACAATGAGTAACATGTCACCATTGGAACCCAAAGATGATTCAATGAACTACTACCAGATGTTAATAGTGGGTCAAATTACTCATTTTTGCACATTTATATTGGGTTATCATTTCCCCTTGGTTCTTTATTATTTTCTATGAAATCTCTTTGTTGGAGGTTCTTTAAACTCTTGTAGGAGTTATTGTATCTGTATTTTATTGTTGTATGATTTCTTATTGTTTTTTGTTCATTAAATATTTTATTATTTATTATGTGGTCTTCATATCTATTTATTCTTCTTATTCTGTTCAATTTTTTCCTATTATATCACTTATTAATCAGTATTTGATTTTATTTTTGTATGAAGTTTATTTATTTTTTAAATTCATTTTTGATTATGATCTACTATAATGTTAAAATTTTCAAAAATGAATTTCAAAGATCCGCCATTGGATAAGTCCTATGGTAGGTGATGAGTCACCATTGGATTCATAAAATAGTGAGTCATTTGTTATGGTTGGTCTTCCAATATAAGAAAAACTTTTGTTCCTTTTTCTAAATCCTTGTTTATAATATATTGTGTAAAGAATTTGGTTTTTTATTTCACATTTTTTTCCATAAATTTTCAGTGGTATAATCCCCCCTATTCTTCTATAGTTGGTGAGACACTACTCCCACTTTTCGATTTTGGGTCATGAGTAACCTTTGGAAACCTACAACGATAACTCATGAATTAATACTCTATATTTTCAAGGGTAGGAAAATTATTCCACCATTTGTTAAAAACTGTTTCTAAAATTTTTATTTATTATTTTTATCAATGTTGTTAAAATAAATTTATTTTTTAAATGAATTTTTTTTTATTTGGAGATTTAATTGCATCAATTTTAAAAGTAACTGAAACACTTAATTTACCTACATTCTTTATGTAGTAAAATAGTCATATCAGGATTAAATGTGACATAAATTCATTATATCTTTATATAAAAAAATTATCATTATTTTAAATTTTTAAATTTTGTTTTTCAGGATAGTTATACAAAAAATATATATGTTTAATTTTAATATTTCATGAAGAAATATTAATGATTGGTTTTTTCTGGAAAATTGAATTATTATAATCACTCATACTTTAAATATATTAATATTACATCAGTGATAAATAATATACATTAAAAAAAATATAACAAATCCATGAAAGGACTGTATATGTATAAATAATTTATAAAATGTCAATAAAAAACAATTTGTTCATAAGACATCTTCCTTATCTCCCATTTATTCTTCCATTACTAGACTACTTGCTGACATATCTAACTTAATACCCATATTCACAGCCCAGTTAAAATACACATAATAATGTGTAAGATCAGATTCCTAATAATGGTAAACATGGGAGTTATCAATCATGTAATAATCATAATACATAATAACAGAACATTTGAAAATCTTATCACACATTTGAATGATCCTAGTATCATGTCATGGGACAAATCATGAATATACATAAGAATTAATGAATGTAATCCCAAAATATATAGCATAAGACATATATATTTATGGTATACAAATAAAAATAGAAAATCACTTCATATTAGTCATTGCTCATGGGTAAGACCATTATAAGATACAAAGTACATTACAGAACAGATTTCACTTCTTGTTTGACCCCTATATTACTGAACTGAGAACATTTTTTGTTCCAACCATGTTTATTTCATGACATATAAATCATCACCCATTTCATTGGAGGGAGATATAGGTCCCAACCATCTCATAACTAAATCATTTTTATGTGTTCCACAAAAACATAAATCATTCAAAATTTCAAAACCCAATGAAAAAATTGGGTTCTTAAAAATCATTTCATCGTAACATAATCCATGTTGAAAAATGGAATTCATAAATTGAATTCCTTAATAAAAAAATCACTACATAGGAATAATACATATAGTATACTTGAAACATTTCCCAATTATATTATTCCATCTAAAATGTAAAATAATTTTGATAGAACAATTCAAATTAATTTGCGAGGAAACCATCATTTCTTCTTCCAAAATGATTTCTTTTCTCAAAAATGCCACTAAATATTAAAAGGAAAAAATTTATTTTCAAGTAATATTGAAATTGTGAAGTGTATGCTACAGGGAAATATGGAATTATGAAAATGTAAAAATCCAATTTTCTTATATAAGGTTAAAAAGCATTCACATCGTACATTTTCCAGAAATGTCATAATGTTCATCGTAATGAATTATGAAAAAATATTACATTCATAACATTTAAAATTAATCACCAATGATTAAACATTAGATTAAAATATTTTATAATAAATTAAATAATGTTAAATGTTTTGGAAATATGGATGTGGATGAAAAATATAACCTAGTAAATAATTACGTATAAACTACCTCCGATAATACTGAGATTGCGAACTTATCCCTTAACTGAGGTCTGATTTCCATTATATATACACAAATCTCTAAGATAATAATTTAAATAAATTCATTATATTATTCAAGAATAATAGTCTTTTTTATTATATCATATATGATCATATTATCCTCAATTTTTTTATAAAAGTTTTACATGTTCAACAGGCGTTATCTTTATTATTTTCTGACCCATGTTTTGTCGGATAAGTTCCTAATCAATTGTTGGAGTTATATAATCCATATAATGATATTGCCATAATATATATCATATTTTCTCATTAATTTAATTTATATAATATTTATTTAATGAATATCATGTAGAATGATATATATCGCATCGTGTATACGGTATGTCATATTTATAAAGGAGAGACGATATCATTCCCATAATTGTTGAATGGTATTGAAGTGGATAGTGTGTAATATTTTTGAATAAATATAAAGTTATAATACTCATATATAGATATTTTTTCCATCATTATACTCATACAAATAATGTTATGATGTAAAACAGATTACTCCACTGCGTGGAGTTTGTAAGCCATACCTACGCACGCGTGGTGATTTAATATTTCATAGGATGAATATAAGAAAAAATGTGGTTTTTTCTTAACTATAATTACATTTTTGTATATAAGTGATACATGAGTAATTAATTTATAATTAAAAAAAATCTGAGGATGATGTAGAAGAAGAAATATGTTTGAATGAATCTATACAGGAAATTACATCTTCTTCGATGTGTTTCCCCTAAATCTTCTCATAGATCACTAGAGTTGGTCTTTAACAAAATAACATAACCTATAGAATGTTAATAGGGAAGTTAAAAATGTGAAAGGTTAGGGTATGTCCAATATTAAAGGAGAAATTTTATGTGAATAGGTGAGGGAGGAGGATCCCTTTATTAATTGAGGTGAGGGGTACTTTTGCAAACATAAAAAATAATAATTTATAATAATGTAAACCCCCATATAAATACATAAAAAATTACATAAATTAAAATATGAGATTATAGAAGGTTGAAATATCATCATCAAATATAGTTATTACTTTTATATCATTCAATTTAAAACATATCATTTTAATTAACACATAATTATTCAATTTACTTTTTTACTAGGGTAAAAAATAATTCAACATTAAAAGGGTGAAATATTTACATAATTGATATAAATAAAACCATAAAAAATACTTAAAAACATCTTAATCCAAATAATAATTATAATTTATTTTTTATGGGTTTTTAAGTATTTTAAGAAATCATTATTTTGATAAACAATCAATTGTATAAATTAGACACTATTAAATTCATTGTTTGTTGAAAATATTAAGATAACAAGTTAAATTCAAAAAATATATATTAATATATTTATTAGAGCTAAATTTCATAATTAAAATTAATTATATATATAGTAACTATCCCATATTATATTTATTTTAATTTTCTTAATAACTTCAATTAGTTATTCTTATTAATTAAATCATTTGTATATATATTTTGTGAAATTTTTTAATATAATAATTTGTTGAATACAAATTAAAAATAAAATAAAATGATGATGTAAAATCTAGTAGATTTTAGAATAGTATATTTAGTCAAAGTTATATTCTATAAAATCCAATATTTAAATTTTTGTACTTATTAAATAATGAATTTGATAACTTTATCATCACATTAACTAATATAATATTAGTTTCATAATCTATTTTATATGGCTCCAAATGGTTTTTAACACTGACCTTGGATAGTTATGGTCGATATATAAATGGACAATAATATTCATTCATATGTTTAGGTATTTTAATAGTTATTATTAATTCATAATAATTAATTTGTTGATTTCTCATCAATTTAATAATATCTGCATCAATAAAGTATTATTCCATAAGGAAGTTTTTTATTTCTTTAAAATTAAAAATTAATTATAATCAAAAGGAAAAAAATATCTTATAAATTATTATATATAATCAATGTTACCTTAATTGTATACTTATATTAATAATAATACATGTAATAACATTTGGGTAGGACATATTTAAATTTTTCTTTAAATAAAATAAATTAAATGTCCTATTTTCATCCATGTGGATTCCAAAGGACACAATTTATACCCAAAGATGATTTGGGTCAAATTATAATAATTAAATGATATTAATACAAGTGTTATAATAATTTTATAATAGTATTCTTACCCTTAATTACCCTATTTAATAATTTACAATATTAATAAAAATTACTGAAGTAACTATTCATTATTTCCAAAAATAAAATAATGATTTTTAAATTATTTAGAACTAATGATTCTTAATATGGAATCCATTTTACAAAATTCAAAAAAAAATTGTAGTAATTATTTTATAATTTTTCCAATTATCGGAACAAGTAAACATGTTTTTAAAAGATAAAACATTATAAATTATTGAAATTTTTTTACTTTTGATTTCAATGAAATATAAATGATAATGACATAAGTTATATTAAATGATAAATATGTTATCAATTTATAATTAAAAAACCTTAACTATTATAATTTTAACATATTACATGTTTAAATACAAAAGTTGTTTTCAATTAAAATTTTGTGTCTTTACTATTTATCAAAACATGAATGTTTTATGAAAATATAAAAAACTCATCCAAAGTAAATTTTTATATCACTATTATAAAGAGAATTTTTATGTTTTCATATAAACTATATAAATGTGTCACCATCTTTATTTAAAATGGGTTCTCTATTTAATAGAGGTAAACTTTTATTATTAAAAAATATAGTTTTTCATATATCAAATATGATACATTCATAACAATTGAAAATATATCTATTGTAGTAATATCGAAAATATTTTATTAATTATATAACATATACATTTAATTAGTTTCATTTACTAATATTAATTAACTCATTTAATTAATAAAAATATTTAATTAATTTATATTTTTCATAAATATTTTGTTGTGAATTGATTTTCCATAAATTTTCATAAGTTACTTATATTTGTTTTTTTACCTTAAAAAACAATATAATGGTCATTTTTTACTAAGGTATTATTACTGATTTTTTAAACTCACGATTCCATGGAATGCAAGATATTAAAAAATTATGATTATATAGAAAATATATTTCATAAAAACTTCTAGGTGATAAAATTTACAGACAATGGTAACTTCCATATTATTATAATGATATACAATAAAAATATTCATGGAGGTATTAGATATAGATACATTCATAGATGATATTTATTTTAGTTATTATAATATATCATCATGAAATGAAAAATAAATACTGTTGTAGACCACTCATTCAATGAGAATACGAGGATACAATTTATATTACTCTAAATTTATCCAGAAAATATAATGACATATATTGTTCTGATGTGACCACTAAAAATATACATCTATTTTATCATTAACTTTTTGAGTGAATAAATAACCATATATACACAAAATTTATACAGTATCTACACAACTATTAATTTAGTTGTTTTTTAATTTCTTTTTTGAAATTATTCATACTCTCTATTTTCCTTCAAGAGTTTAGTTTCAAATTTTTCCATTCAAAATATTTCATTGGGTTTGTATTGCAATATAAAATAAAGGCTGAGTTTATCCTCTTAGAAAAATTTAAGGTATTATACCACTTATTCAAAAGTCCGAGCTTATACCACTATATCTGAGAAATATGTGTTTCATTTATAAATAATAGTTTTTCACTCCCTTTCTAAAATGAGGTTCTAGTTAATAATAGTCTCCACACAATGTAATGAAGATTAATTAAAGGATTATTCTCTTAGTGGTCTGAACTTCTTTAAAACATCATGTATTTTCTACATCACTTATCCTCTATTTCTGACACCGTTTTAACACTGATAAATTATTGTTTTAATTATTGAAAATGTTCAATTCATATCCCTCTAGTCACTACTATGATACAAGTGGACCTAAGAGTGTGTATCATAGAGTAGATCCTTTTAATGGATTTGGTTTTAGTTATTTAATTATCTATTTCAGAACTAACTATTATACTATACATAATATTCTATGGAAATAATCCACTTTATTATTAGGGATAATTTGTATTTCCGGATGTTAATCCCGTTCGACCTCCTCACATCAATGGACGTGACTATGAATATAGGAAGGATATAATGGAGGTATTTTCATGATAATATATTTCTTAATTATTGGGTTATAATTCTATAACCACATAGTCTCCATGATGTAGATCCAGAAACTCTCACTAGTAATGATGATTCAAAATGAATTTAAAATTATAATGATACAAATAAATTATAATATTTTCTATATAGAAATATTTATATATGAATTTCAGTAGGTAAAATAATTTTGAGACCTATAAGACCATAAAATCCAACCATCAAGGAATTGATAATTTAAATGGAACCATACTAGGTATACCCAGGGATGAGTTTAAAGAATTTATAATGATTGATCAAGAAAGATAATATGAGATGTACAAATATGATACCCATGATTTGAAACATTATGTTTTTTCACATAGATACCATAATAAATGAATATCTTAAAAAAATATTGCATATAGATCATCCTAATGGATGGAAATCAATGAATGTTGTAATTTAATAAAGGAAGGATTTAATCAAATATTCAATGGTTGTGATGATAAGATAACTACTTCAAAACACGCTCGAAATTAATAATGAAAATAATTATGACCTTAATAAAAGAAAAGGTATAGAATTTAAATTAAATATAAATGATATTGATAATTCCTATGACTATATGTTATAGGAAAGTTAGATTGTAGAAATTTTTAATTTCACCAAAGGAGTTTACATGTAACTGAAGGGTAATTGAGTATTTAATAAGAATCATATAATATATATTAAAATGGATGAAATAATGGGTATTAAGAGTAGTAAAACAAGTAAATATGATATTTCCAAATTAATATAACATGATTGTTGGAAAAATGTGAAGATAAAATTGGACTGTCCAAAATTAAGACATGATATAAATTGAAATTAATGCAAGATGAAAAAATGGATTATCATATATGATAATGTTATAAAGAAGAGTTAGACGCATGTTTTAATGGTTCTTCATGTGAAAAATATTTTAAAAATATATGTTTGATAGAAAAAATAATAAACATGGTACACTAGGATTATAATTATCATTTAATATATGAATATGATTTATAAAATTATTATAAAGAATTAAATTCACAAAATGAACAATTTTGAAGTGATATGTTGAGAATGGCAGAACTGTATAGGGATCTAAAATGAGAAAATAAAAAACCTAAATAAGTAAAAAACTATTTTATTCTTTTTTATGTAATAAAGATGTGAACAAGTTTCAATATTTTGATCTATTAAAAGATAAATATGACAATATCCAAATAAAAGATAGATTTTTTTGACAATCGATGATGATCAAGGTAGATGATTAAAATTGGTTTGTAATGATTTATATCCAATTTAACAGGAATGTGGAAATATTAAACATGAAAATAAAAAATTTAATATTTATGGATCATGGTCAAAAGTGAAAATTTGTTATTCCTAGAATGATCTAGAAAAAGGGACTGAAAATAATAAAAATGAAATTACTATATTAATGGAATCATTGTCTTTTTTGAGACAAAGTGATATATGACAATATAATTGGTGTCAAAAAAATATATTTGTTAATATATTTTGTCTATAATAATCAGGTTCTTAAGATATATGTAGATATTTTTATTAATGGAACTTTAAGAAATATTTCAAATGTAACTTTACATAGATTTAACATGAAGGGTATTATGAAAACAGATGTTCTGAAAAATTTAATCAGTCTATAGTATATATAATGACATAAATATACGAATATATGTCTTTTAAATTAACGTAAAATATTTGTCTCAAAATGATATGGTTACCTAAAAATATTTCTACGAATACAATTGGACTAAAAGCAGTATCGGTACCGAAACAACAATATTGTATATTTTATTAGTAATAATTCTATAAGAAGAGTATTAAAATCAAATGTTATATAGAGAGTGGGAAGTCAAGTCACCAGATAGGTGGAATATATAACCTAGTATCATTTAACTATTGTTATGGAGGTATTATCGCATTCATTGACATGTCTAATGTTGTGACTAATGGATTTTGAGAAGTATGTATATTAACTTCGGCAATAATTTCTTATGTCTTTTCATTGTGGGATATTAAAAAATAATAATTAGAAAATTTGAGCATTTTGATGGATGATTGAGTGGAAATTTTGATTATAAAAAATGTATTTGTAAATAATATAATATTTTATTGAAAATATAATATAAAATATATATACTTGTGATTTTTGAAAACTAACACAGGAAAATACAAAATGAAACAATTTTTTGGATTCATGTCACATAAGATATAAACAAATATTGTTACATGTTCATATTCAATAATTCTACAATATAGATAGACATGAAACGGTTATGGAACATCCAAAATTCACTATATGTAATTTTTCTGTATGTGTTTATTGTCTAAATGTTTTGCATCAAAATGCGTCATTTGAGTATCTTAATTTGGTCAATACTGCTAAATGATAAGAATATCATTTTCTTGATATATTTGGACCCCTGAGAGCAACTACTTTAGGTTCTAAAATATATGTGTTTTTAATTTCATTTGACTTCATTAGTTTTAATTTGACCAATTTGTTTCTCATTAAACTGAAACCTTAATCAATTTGGTTACTTTCTAAAATTAAATTAAAAAGCATAAGGGTAATTTAATTTATTATTTCAGAATTGATAAAGGATGGTTTTTTATAATAAAGTGTTTCTAAAAAATTGAATAAAATTTATATCTCTAAGATATATCATCCACATTGACAGTAGAATATAATGGTGTTATATATATGAAAATATTATACTATATTGGAGATGACAAGAAAAATGGATAATTAAATCAAACTATAAAAATAATTTTCTAATCAATTCGTTAACAGTGATAATTTTATATTAAATAGAGTTTACATAATGCCATTTTTTAAGAAAACACACTGTCATATTTTTAAGAATATGAAACTGAAAATTTATTATTTTATTTTTTTGGATGTACTCTATATATTTAAAATAGTAAGGAAAATTTATAAAAATTCTTTTCTAAAATTGATGATGGTATATTTTTAGGATAATATATTGCATAATGGTTTGTAGAGTATATAATAAGAGAACTATGACACTGGGTGAATAAATTCATGATATGTTCATTGGAAATAATAAAAAATAGAGTAATGATTTTTTTGACCAAGCTGAATATTATAAAAAATTCATCATTAATAAAGATAAAAATGAAAATAAAAATTCATCAGTTGAGGGGGAGCATATCTCATCTCAATCTGATCCTTTAATTTCAAAAACTCCCAATGATCGCTCTTTTTGAAATAATATAGGAAATGATGAAAATGGAATTATGTCTAGAAAATCTATTTTCAATTTTAATTCAAATTCATCCATTATAGATTTTTTTCCAATTACTATTATAGATTCATCGAATGATTACAATTGGGAAAATTTCATGACTTATAAACATTACTAGTTATAATGAAATTATGTCTATAATATAGGTGAGATACCTAATAAAAAATTTATATATGTACCAAATTCAATTTTTGAAAAAAAGTTGGTAAATATGGAAATACAATTTGAAATAATGCCAGATTAGTTTCATATGATTATATTCTAGAAGAAGGAATTGATTTTGAAGATTATTTTTCACATGTTTATAAATAAAATTATATTTAGATTTTGTTATATTTTTCATGTTTTTAAAATTATAAACATTTGAAAATGGATTTTGGACGTGTATTTTTAAAAGGTTTTATTTCCGTAGAGGTTTATGTTAACCAACCACCTGGTTCTAAAAATAATTAATTTAAAATAATGCTTTAAAACTACATAAATCATCATATGATCATATGTTAGATCCAAAAACATTGTATGAAATACTAACAAATAGTTTTTCGAAAAGATTTATTTAGAGTTAAGGATGAACCAACGCTATTTAAAAAAATAATGTTTAATGATTTACTGATTATACAGATTTATGTTGATGATATTATTTTTGTTCTTACAATTAAAAATATATTAATTAGTTTTCAGAATTAATGATAGTTCAATTTTTTATCATCCTAATATGGGAATTAAATTTTTTTTTCTTAAAAATTAATCAATGGAAAGATTAGATATTCATAAATCAAGATAAACATGAAATATAAATTGTAAAAAGGTTTGATATTGATTAATATAAATCTATTAGAACCCCTATGGGTAAAAAACCCATATATTATATTAAATATGAATAGATTTAGTTTGGATTGTGTTTTCTAGATGCTTAACATTTTATTAAGAATAATGAATGTTTAAATAAATCTATTCAATTCTTTCATGTTTTATGTAATTAAAGTTCATTAATCTACTCTAGTTAGTTTATGTTATATTACATTATCAACATGAACAATGTAACTTTTTGTTAATATTATGATAATTCTTTTTTCTATTTTTACTTTTAGGAAGTTAATTTTTTATTAAAAATTAAAATTAGTTTTATCATTAAATACTACTATTCTTTTCAACAAATTTTATAAGTGGGGAGAATATTTTTGATGATTAAATATATTTTTTAGTAGACTGAAAACATATTAATTGTTTTTGTGATTTATAAAAGGTGTAGATTGTTTATATTTCGGATTAAAATCATTTAAATTTATCATGGTTTTTATATACTACATCATCATTTCATTTCTGTAAATTTTATATTTTTGAAAAAAAATATTTCTTGATGACATTTTTTGATTTTATTAATATGAATATTGACTATTTTTAAATTATATTCTTTTTATTATTTATTATAAATTTTTATAAAACAATTCTTTTAATGAATTCTATATATGTAGATCCTTCATCCTTGCGTAGGGTTAACATATAGTCAACCCACCTAGGAGGTACATCCATTGTGGATAAAATGATGGGGCATGAATAGTTTACACATATCGCATGTCGTTCCTTATATAAGGGAAATAATTCAAACCCAATGGTTCATAGTATAATAATGGGTCACCCACTAGGCACACATTCCCATGTATGTAGAATTTTTTATTCCTACAAGTATTTAGTTAATCCCTATTCTTATATGTCTCATTTAACCTCTCTTCAAATCGTTGTGGGATTGAGTTTCATACATACTGTTCATTCATCCTTTAATTCTTATATATATGTAGGGACACGTGTGGCCATCAGGTATCTTCTCTTGAAGTGTCCGATCTACATGCCTAATGTGTTGTCATGGTTTTAAATCCATCACATCATTTATTTGAAATTATTTTCATCTTCCATGACTTTCCCCCATGCTCTAGTTAATTTTTAGTGACACCACATCTCCTTCAAATAAATCCAACATTCTATTTTCATTCTTATCTATTGGCTCTTTCTCAAATACTATTTTCATTATGGGTTTCAACACTATTTTTGGGGATTCATATAATTTAATAGTTTTATTATATATATTAATATCATCTTCATTTTCATAATTTTATTTTATTTCAAATAATCGTCTTTTCTGGATGCACAATGAGTCATCATGGGAATAGAAACAATGTGTGAGTTGACTCAATGATTGAAAATACGAATGGTGATCGACGAGTCACTATTAAAACCAAATGGTTGGTCAGTAACCTACCCCCATACAATAATGATTGGTCGACTTACTCAACACTGAACATCAATAGTGTGATATTCTTTCCCCTTGGGTTTTCTTATTTTTTTTGGAAACCCCAAGGCGGGACGTTATTTAAAATCCTACATGAATTTTTCTATCTTCATTCGGTTTATATAAGATTTATTATTATTTTATATTTCTATTTCATTTACCAAAAGATTATATATTATATTTTCTCCTTCTAGTTTGCTACATCTTTTGTGGGACAATTATTTATTAGATTTGTTCATTTATTTTTGTAGAAGATATATTTTATTATTAATGTAGTGGACTTATTAATTATTTTTACATTTTATTATCATCTATTATTTATTTCTTTTTTTAGAAATGAAATTTAAAATATCCACCATTGTATCAAATCGTAGTTTATTATTCACCATTGTCTTATTATAATAGTGATTAACTGCTCACCATTTGAATTCCGACAAACAAAAAATCATATTATGAATAATTTTGTTTTAATATTTCTTAAATAAAATTTATTTCATACTCTATTCATTTTTTCTTCAAATTTCAGTTTTATAATCTTCCATGTTCTTCGACCATTGGTGTTAAATAACTCTCAATTCTTAGTGGTGCGTTATGACTCACAATTGGACACCTCTAACTATATCTTGTGACTTACCAATTTCTATTTTTAAAAGTAGGTAAATTAATCCATTGTTAGTTAAAAATTGATTCTAATTTTTTTGTTATCATCAAGGTTGTTAAAATTAATTTATTTTATTAATATTTTCTAAAATTTTGAATATATTTAAATATAAAATTTTTTAAAAATAAATATAAAAATTGTTTTATCTATATTTTTAGGGTTTTTAATCTTCATATGATTCTATATTCTTATAAAAATTATGATTTAATTATATTCTAAAATATTATATCTTTTATATAAATTTTTTACTTTTGGTAATTGTTCATAATTGTTATATATTAAATATGCAATGTTTTCTTTTAGTATTTAATTATGAAATATAACGAATGATTGGGTTTTTAGTGGGTCTTTAACAGATATAGTTAACAATAATATTATTATAATTTTATACACTACCATGTTTAGTGAAAATATTTTATCCGTGTACAATTTTAGAGGATATTTCATTAAAAATTTATTAGATCATTTAATTAGTTAAATTAATTGAATGGATCATTAATTAATTGAGAATACAATGATATAATTTATCATACATGTAATTGATTGTGAAAAATCTATCTCTTTTGTTATTCAATTGGGATTGATGAAAATATTTATCACATTCTTCTTCCTCAAACTGAGTGATTAATGAACATTTGATGAAACAAAAGTATACATCCTCTTCTCAGATATTATTTTTATTTTTATTTATCTATTATAATTAATTCTACAATATATTTTTCATGTAGTATTTGTTTAATGATTTTTCCATCACAAAATTTTCATTGGGGTATACACATCATCAAAAACATAGGTTGGTTTTTCCCTCCTAGAACAACAGATGGAAGGTTGTGACTCCTTCAAAAGTAAGGAGTTGTAAAAAAAGGTGTAAAAGGTATGTTTAATTTGTATGTAATTGGATTTACATTCCCTTTTAAATGAGAGAATATAATTAATACCACTCTTCTAATTGATTATAGTATATTGATCAAAGCACATGGATCTTTGTGATCCGAACTAATAAAAAAAACTCTTATGTTATTAGTTTTTTCCACTATAATTTTAGCATTATTCTAACTCAAATAAATTATTACCAGTTTTTAGTTATTCATAAATAAATACTCATCCCACTAATTAATACTACCATACTATGGGACCTAACCATATTGATTAAAATAAAGTATACATGGTTGAAGAAGGACATGTATAGTCTGAAGAAAGAACTAAGAGCACGGCACTCAAGGAAAGCCCATTATATAATGAGGAATATATTTTATAGCTCATGGATTAATCACTTCTTCTATATTAATAATGTAAATGATTATAAAATGACATTTCTTATGTATTTGGATGACATTATATATTTATTATTAGATCTTATCTAATCTAATAAATTTTCATATTTCAAGAGGTGAAAATTTTAGATATAACATGTAACACCCCGAAATTTTATGAAAAATATTCTTTTAATTTCATTAATGTCTTGTGTTGTATGCTACACCAAGATTACCTTGCGCTATACGCAACACCGTATTAGTTGTAGTATACGCAACACTATTCTTGGATCGTGTTACACACAGTTTTGATAATAGTTATTCTACACAACATTGAGTATATATATATATATATATTCAATTTATGAATGAAATATGGTTGGATTCTGTTATACAAAACAATGAAGGATTCATTCACAACACGCAACCCTGACTTGGCTTGCATTACATGCAATCGCGACCTTCCTCGATAGCGTGTGTTGTATGCAATATCGAGTTTTACTAAACAACGATATATTATTATAAGATTATTATGAACTAGCCGTTATGAATAGTATTAACTAAATTTTTTATTTTATAACAGTATTATTTATCTTAAACATTTTCTAGAACATGGTATAAGAACAAAATAAATTTTTCGGGTAAAATAAGTATTTTTCAAAAATGCAGTTTTGCCGCCTTTTGATGGCGCACCCACTTTGAATCTAGTTTTTGAAATGTTTATAAGTTCCATTTTAGAAAATATAATTATTTTTTGGAATCAAGAAATAAAAATTTACTTTGGATAAATTTTTCATTTTATTCTGATGACTTTCAAATTTTAATGAATAGTAAAAACACGCTATATTTTAATTAAAAACAACTTCTTTCATCGTAATATATTATGTGGTTAAATTATAATATTGAATGGTTTTAAAGTATAAATAGAATATATTTTTACTATTTAATATAATTTATGTCATTATCATTGATTTTACCTTGAATTCGTAGGTTAAATCAATTCAATATTTTGCAATATTTTAAAGAAAAACCCTTTCGGCAACGGGATTAATTTTAATTTAATTTCTGAAACTTTTGTGTTTTGAATTTGGAAAAATTGATTCCATATTTGGAATCAGTGGGTCCAAATTATGTTAATAAACTATTTTTTATTTTTGGGCATTGTGAATAGTAACTACGGTAAATTTTATTTACTATAGTTAGAGGTAAATCGGGTAATTAAGGGTAAATATAAGATTATAAAATTACTATAACACTTGAAAAAATCCTATTGGATGACTAAAAGTCGACCAATATCACCTAAGGGTCGGTTTAGATTCATTTAATGGACTTTTTTCCATGAAAATAATTTAATAATTATTAAAACCAATGAAAGTGACAACATGTCACTCTCTTAAATACTATAAGTATAATAATTTTGAGTTAGTGATAAACTTCATGAAACTTAGAACATTAATAGTCTACAGAAATATAACAAAATTATCTATATCATGAGAATTTATTTAGAATTTTTTGGGATTAAATAATTATCATTAATTGTGACACAATAGTGATGCAGAAAATATTTATGTATTGAAAAATGAAGAATATAGTTTTTATTAAACTAATAGTGACCATAAAAGGCACAAAACCCTTCCCAAAACCTATTGGTCATGTAAATATAAACTATAATCATCCAATGGTGTAATATTTGACAATTTGGAGTCTTATACAAGCAATTATGACACTTATATTATTTTATTTTAAATGATGCCAAAGTTGTCACCTTCATAATTTAATAAATATAACAATTTAAATATTGTGATTTTAAGATTATAAATTCGAGTAAAAGTATTATTGTGAAAGTTAATATATTTATCTTCATCATGATATTTTATTTAAAATTTTTATACAACAAAGAAGTATATTAAATAATTATACAAAAATGTTGTATTAATTATTTTATTAAGAGATAAACCAAATAAATGGTTTTAAAAATAATAAAATAAATATTATATGAACAATTTAATGTGATCCACTAATTTTATAGATACATATGACCTTTTATTAATCTATTAAAGCTTTTAGTTCGAACATATCTTCTGTATATATTTTATTTAAATTCAAATAAATGAATAGTTTCAAAATTTACACTATTGTTATTTTATAAAAATATCATATTATAAAATTGTTTAAAAATCACAAAAATATTTAAAAATTATAAATTTAAATTTATATGGTATATAATGTTATAAATTAAACAATTATGGAAAATTCACAACAAATAAGTAATTATTTGATATAATTTAAAATTTAGAATTTTATTACCACAAATAAACTTTAATAGATTAAATAAAGATAAATCAAAATGATAAGGTTTAAAATAAGATCCAAACATGTCTAAATATGATTGGTTGATTAGATTACAACCCTATATCATCTAATATTTGAATATGAGTCATTTTTGGAAGGTTTTAAGTGGGGATAGATTTATTATAAATTAATATTTTTAAGAATTCCAAAGGTGCCCCTCTCCTCCCTTACAAAAGGGATCCTCCTCCCTCTGCTCCTAACTCCAATTTGAGCCTTCAAGCTCGGCCAACCCCTGCCAAATTATCTTCTCCACATCCCTAGAAACATCCTATAGGTTCTGTTCTACTTTATAGACCAATCATAGTGCCCTAAGAGGAGGTTTCAAAGAGGCGTATCGAAGAAGAGGTAATTTCTTCTCCCGATTCTTTCAAGCTTTTTTCTTCTTCAACATCTTCTTATTTAGTTGTTTCATTATAAAGTAATAACATCAGTATCACTAATATACTTATTTTTGATTATAAATATGAAACAACCCCATTTCACCTTCTATCCATCCTACATAAAACAAAATCACCGTGCGTGTGTACGTACGGAATACCGTCTCCACGTCGTGGTGTAATATGTTTTTCCACCAACACCATACATGGATGGGTATAATGGTGTAATGAATAACTATACATAGTTATTATAACGTCATACTGATTCTGATATATTGTAGCATCCACTCCAATTCAATTCAATAAATATGGAAATGATATCATCGCTCGTGCGTACGTATGGACTACCGTCTCCACGACGCGATGAGATTCATTCTCCATGTTAACCATTTAAGAATGAATATAAAGTATATATAAGAAATAATAATGAAATATATGACATTATAAAGATACTGGATTTATGTATATATCTATGTCATCTACTTAATTCCATTCAACTCAATAAGGAAACGAAAACAGCGTTCATGCGTACGTACGGCCTACCATCTCCATGAACGGTGTATTTCTTTCCATTTATCGATCTAATATATATATGTATATTCTGAATATATATTATATATAAATATTTTTTTATATTCTGGAATTATGTAATTGTGATCTAAGTAATCTTCTGAATAATTACAAGTAAAAACACGGACAACAAATGAAACGATTTTACCCAAAACGCTCTTTAACATGGAATTTAAAAAAGAACGGGTAATATGAAGTCATAAGAGATCCATATATGATATCATAACAATTAATATGATTCTGTAATAAGTCAATAACATTATTTAAATCATTATACAGGAGGTTTAGATATGTACGATGCATATCGGACATAAGGTAAGGGATAATTTTTCAATTCTCATTTTTATCCGAGATTGCTTATTCGTAAGTATTTACTGGGGTTATTGTCATCACCCATGTCCATGTTTCCTAAAAATGGTTTCATGTATTTTTAAAGACCTTTTTACCCATTTTTACTTTTACCCAATGGTATGGAAGGAATCTTTCTTTTATTTACCTTACAAGGCACTTTTTGACTTCTTCAACAAAAGTACGAGAAGAATGTTTTTTAACGTATACGGCATGAAATGATTTTTTTTGGTTTTATAAAGCCTCATTTACATGAAGATTCCTCCAAAAGATTTCATGACTATTTTCAATAAAAACTCTTTCTTTTAAAATCGCATGAAATTTTGTGAAAAGAAAATGATTTTGAAGAAGAAAAGATATTCTCCTCAAGAATTCATTTCAAGTGTTTTATCAAAACCATTTTTCTTATAAGATGAAATTATTTCATATGTGTATGTTTCAAGTAAAATGTATATATGATTTACATGGTTTCAATTTTCTTATGATGAAATATCCATTTGTTTTATATGGATTATGTGATGATGGGATGATGTTTATGAAACCCATTTTATTCGTTGGGTTATGATGAATGTTTTAAGTTTATTTTGTGGCACAAGTAAGAATGATTTTACTATGAGATGGGTGAGACCTATATCTCCCTCCAATGCATTGGTTAAAGATTTACATCTCATGATATAGAGATGGCTGGAATGGTAAGTAAAACGAGTTCAATAATACAGGACTGGAACGAGGAGTGAACTCGATTCAGAATGGACTTTGTCCACTAAGATGGTCTTGGCAGCAATGCCTTTGCTACTATGGAAATCATTACATGTGCTTAATGGATGCCACAGTTACATGTTTTATTCCCATGCTATTTTTTCATTCTTAATGTTTCTTTATGATCTATTCCTTACATACTTCCATGTTTTATGTCATTTCTCAAGCTTTAGATGTTTAAACATTATGTTCATGTTTTTAAGTTCAAATGTATATGGTATGTTTTATTTTATCCATGCTTACCCTTATTAAGCATTTGAGATCACCATTTTTATGTTTTCTTTTCCCCATGTTATAAAGAAAGGTTTTAGGTAAGAAAAAAAAGGGAAGGATATTTATGGGAGATGTTGAAGATCTTTCACCATGATTAGAAGATTACGTTCCAAGTTTCCAAAGACACTAAACTATTATGGTCCTTGTGTGTATGTTTTTGTTATGTATTAAGTATTCCGCTAAAGTAATGTAATGTCCATGTACATCAAGATTCGGGTCTCTACAGTTGGTATCAGAGGAAAGGTTTAGTCAACCTTTGAAAACAAGGATGCGAATACGTTAGTGAGATCCCTGGAGATATTTCTATGGTATGTCTAGGGATGTACCTAAGGATAAGAATACGTATAGGATATAGTCCTAGAACTACGGTAACGATCTTAGAATTTAACCTAAGAAGTTAGATATTGAGGGTGCTCCCCCTTTACTATGTTCTGTTCCCTAGCATGATTTTTTTCCTCTCACACTATTCTTTTTGGGTTTTAGAAAATGGATGGAAACAGAAAGATTCATGATAATGGAGGATATGATGGACAATGGAATGATTTTCTTCATGAGAAACCAAATGAAACGGGATCTGGAAGTCCAAACATCGTTATTATGCCTAATCAGCAATCTCATAATATGATGAATAATCTCAACTTTGGTATGTTTCCCGACTCATATAATAAGAGAAAGATGGAGTTTCATGATGATCATAGAGGAAAGAAAGTTCAATTTCCCTCATGTAAATCATGTGGGGAGCAACATCAGGGAGATTGTTTCAAAGGAACTGGAAGATTCTTTGGGTGTGGAAAAGAAGGAAACGAAGCCAGTAAGTGCAAAGGAAATGGTTCAGTTAACACCATGGACAAGGATAATGGTATTGCTACGACATCAACAATGATTAGATGTTTTAAATGTGGAATGTACGGGAATTATACAAATCAATGCCCTAATGGAAAATCTCATGAAGAGAATCAGCATGGTTATTTGGGTAGTATTTATGTGGATGATGATGAGGAGACTACAAATGATATATGAGCTGAACGACGTTTTGAAGCTCAGTCGGTTGTTTTAGAAGGTAGTGGAATGATTGTATGTTTATCGAGAGTTATGTTGTATAGTTAATGGTACTATGGAATAATGAATCAACTAAGGATTGTTACACTATTGTTTGTCCTAAAAGTATTTGAAAGTATATGTTGAATGGTACCAGTAACCATGGAATATTATTCAGATATTTTTTTAAAGTAGATGATATGCGCATAATGAAGGAATAAGAAGATAATGAGATGTTTGATTGTATTCATGAGCTCATGATTGATATAAGGACTAAGTGATATCATGGTTTGAGTATATATAATTTTGAGGATTTTGGTATGTAGAAAGTGTTAACTTTTAACTGCATTCAGGTTTTCACTAAGGTTCAATGGGTATTCATTTTTCAAGAGAATACATGATTAAGGCCTTCGAACGTTTGTAATGTGACCAACAAGACATATCTAATGATATATTGGGATCAACGATGGTATTAACATGCTTCTTATATGAAATCTCTGGTAATCGTTTTCACTATAATATGAAAATGGACTTTAATATTATGGATAAGACTAAAGATTATAATGGATTATGTTGGACATAAGTTAGTATTGTTTAAGGATAGAACCTTTTTTCGATATTATTGATGGGATGATATAGTAATGTACTTTTAGAAAAAGGAAAACCTATAGGATGGGCGACAACCCATCGCGTCAGACAAGGCTGTGGGAATCAAACCCACAACCGAAGTGCGACTGGCCTTTATCGCCTACCACTGGCCTACAGGAAGTCCCTGGTTAGTAGAAACTAGTTTTATTTTATTAAGCGGTATGATATATGAAGTATAAGTTCATTTTTGGAACCATATACGATTAATCTAACCATAAGATGTACTTATAACTTTTTCTAACCATTTGTTTGAAAGAGATGGAATGACCCATAATTCAATCACATGATCTGCTAACACATCACGAATAACAAATTCAACTTCATTTGATTAAGGGATGAAGTGGAAATTGTTCAATTCACGAACAACAGTAAGATTGTACCAAAATCATGCAAGTATTTCTTTTATTTAATCCACTTTAGGGAAATGATCTTGAAAACAAAATTTTTTGTCCTAGTTCCCTTATATCCAATGAATCAGATGGTACCGTAGATCATCACAAATCAATAGATTTGTGATTGTTGGCTTTTTCATAGCCATGTTCTCTACCACTCTCCATCAGAACTTGATGGTTAGATTTTTCTTCCATATCCATATTTTCACCTATGTCCTCCTACGTGGAAACCCAGTGATGAGTTAATTTGGGTAACCGTTACATTTCATACATTAGTTTTTAAAGCCATGTTTTGGTATTCCTTTTTACGATGTGGGTTTCTATTAAACAATCTTTCGAGTGGTAAACCATTTTTAACCCCGACGAATTTCGAGGGAGAAATTCATTTTAAGGGGGGTAGACTGTAACACCCCGAGATTTTATTAAAAATATTCTTTTAATTTCATTAATTTCTTGTGTTGTATGCTACACCAAGATTACCTTGCGCTATACGCAACACCATATTAGCTTGCATTATACGCAACACTATTCTTGGATCGTGTTACACACAATTTTGAAAATAGTTATTCTACGAAACATTGAGTATATATATATATATTCAATGTATAAATGAAATATGGTTGGATTATATTATACAAAAAAACATAGGAATCTTTCACAACACGCAACCCTGACTTGGCTTGCATTACATGCAATCGCGACCTTCCTCGACAGCGTGTTTTGTACGCAATACCAGGTTTTACTAAACAATGATATATTATTATAATATTATTATGAACTAGCCGGTATGAATAGTATTAACTAAAATTTTAATTTTATAACATTATTATTCATCTTACACATTTTCTAGAACATGGTATAAGAACAAAATAAATTTTTCGGGTAAAATAAGTATTTTTCAAAAATGCAGTTTTGCCGAATTTTTATGGCACACCCACTTTAAATCTAGTTTTTGATGTGTTTATATGTTCCATTTGACAAAATAAAATTATTATTTGGAATCATGAAATAAAAATTTACTTTGGATAAATTTTTCATTTTATTCTGATGACTTTCATGTTTTAATGAATAGTAAAAACATGCTATATTTTAATTAAAAAAAACTTTTTTCATCATAATATCTTATGTGGTTAAATTATAATATTGAATGGTTTTAAAGTATAAATATAATATATTTTTACCATTTAATATAATTTATGTCATTAGCATTGATTTTACCATGAATACGTAGGTAAAATCAATTCAAACTTTTGCAATGTTTTAAAGAAAAACCCATTTTCATTCGACAACGGGATTAATTTTAATTTACTTTCTACAACTTTTGTGTCTTGAATTTGGAAAAATTGATTCCATATTTGGAATCATTGGGTCCAAATTATGTTAATATGCTATTTTTTATTTTTGGGCATTGTGAATAGTAACTACGGTAAATTTTATTTACTATAGTTAAAGATAAATCGGGTAATTAAGGGTAAATATAAAATTATAAAATTACCCAAACACTTGGAAAAATCCTATTGGATGACTAAAAATAGACACATATCACCGAAGGGTCGGATTAGATTCATTTAATGGATTTTTATCCATGAAAATAATTTAATTATTATTAAAACCAAAGAAAGTGACAACATGTCACTCTCTTAAATACTATAAGTATAATAATTTTAAGTTAGTGTTAAACTTCATGAAACTTCTAAAATTAATAGTCTACTGAAATATAACAAAATTATCTACATCATGAGAATTTATTTAGAATTTTTTGGGATTAAATAATTATCATTAATTGTGACACAATAGTGATGCAGAAATTATTTATGTAGTGAAAAATCAAGAATAAAGTTTTATTAAACTAATAGTGACCATAAAAGACACAAAACCCTGACCAAAACATATTGGTCATGTAAAGTTAAACTATAATCATCCAATGGTCTAATATTTGACCATTTTGAGTCTTATACAACCAATTATGACACTTATATTATTTTATTTTAAATGATGCCAAAGTTGTCATCTTCATAATTTAATAAATAGAACAATTTAAATATTGTGATTTTAAGATGATAAATTCGAGTAAAAGTATTATTGTGAAAGGTAATATATTTATATTCATCAAAGTATTTTATTTTAAATTTTTATGCAACAAAGAAGTATATTATATAATTATACAAAAATGTTGTATTAATTATTTTATTAAGAGATAAACCAAATAAATGGTTTTAAAAATAATAAAATACATATTATATGAAAAATTTAATGTGATCCACTAATTTTATAGATACATATGACCTTTTATGAATCTATTAATGCTTTTATTTCGAACATATCTTCTGTATATATTTTCTTTAAATTCAAATAAATGAACAGTGTCAAAATTGACACTATTGTTATTTTATAAAAATAACATATTATAAAATTGTTTAAAAATCAAATAAATATTTAAAAATTAGAAATTTATATTTATATGGTCTATAATGTTATAAAGTAAACAATTATGAAAAATTCACAACAAATAACTAATGATTTGTTATAATTTAAAATTTATTATTTTATTACCAAAAATAAACTTAAATAGATTAAATAAGGATAAATCAAAATGATAAGGTTTGAAATAAGATCCAAACATGTCTAAATTTGATTGGTTGATGCGATTGAAACCCTTTCTCATCTAGTATTCGAATATGAGTCTTTTTTGGAGGTTTTTAAGTGGGGTTAGATTTATTATAAATTAATATTTTTAAGAATTCCAAAGGTGGCCCTCTCCTCCCTTATAAAAGGGAACCTCCTCCCTCTCCTCCTCACACCAATTTGAGACTTCAAGCTCGGACAACCCCTATCAAATTATCTTCTTCCACTTCCATAGAAACATCCTAGAGGTTCTGGTCTACTTTAAAGTCCAATCTTAGTGCCCTAAGAGGAGGTTTCAAATAGGCGTATCGAAGAAGAGGTAATTTTTTCTCCCGATTCTTTCAAGCTTCTTTCTTCTTCAACGTCTTCTTCATTAGTTGTTTCATTATAAAGTAATAACATAAGTATCACTAATATACTGATTTGTTATTATAAATATGAAACAACCTCGTTTCACCTTCTATCCATCCTACGGAAATCAAAATCACCGTGTGTGCGTACGTACGGAACACCGTCTCCACGCCGTGGTGTAATATGTTTTTCCACCAACACCTTACATGGATGGGTATAATGGTTCAAAGAATAACTATACATAGTTATTATAACATCATAATGATTCCGATATATTTTATCATCCACTCCAATTCAATTCAATAATTATGGAAATGATATCATCGCTCGTGCGTACGTACGGACTACCGTCTCTACGGTGCGATGAGATTCATTCTCCATGTTAACCATATAAGAATGATTATAAAGTATATATAAGAAATAATAATGAAATATATGACATTATAAAGCTACTGGATTTATTTATATATGTATGTCATCTAATTAATTCCATTCAACTCAATAAGGAAACGAAAACAACGTTCATGCGTGTGTACGGCCTACCGTCTCCATGAAGGTGTATTTCCTTCCATTTATCGATCTATTATATATATGTATATTCTGAATATATATTATATATAAATCATGTTTTATATTCCGAAATTATGTAATCGTGATCTAAGTAATCATATGAATAATTACAAGTCAAAACACAGATGACAAATGAAACGATTTTACCCAAAACGCTCTTTAACATGGAATTTAAAAAGAACGGGTAATATAAAGTCATAAGTGAACCATGTATGATATCATAACAATTAATATGATTCTATATTAAGTTATTAACATTATTTAAATAATTATATAGGAGGTTTAGATACGTACGAAGCATATCGGACATAAGGTAAGGGATAATTTTGCGAATCTCATTTTTATCCGAGATTGCTTATTCGTAAGTATTTACTGGGGTTATTGTTATCATCCATTTCCATGTTTCCTGAAAATGGTTTCATGTATGTTTAAAGTCCATTTTACCCATTTTGACTTTTAACCAATGGTATGGAAGAAATCTTTCTTTAATTTACCCTACAAGGTACTTTTTGACTTTTTCAACAAAAGTACGAGAAGAATGTTTTTTTAACGTATACGGCATAAAAGGATTTTTTTGGTTTTATAAAGCCTTGTTTACATGAAGCTTCCTACAAAAGATTTCATAAATATTTTCAACAAAATATCTTTCTTTTAAAATCTCCTGAAATTTTGTGAAAAGAAAATGATTTTGAAGAAGAAAGGATATTTTCCTCAAGAATTAATTTCAAGTGTTTTATCAAAACCATTTTTCATATAAGATGAAATTATTTCATATGTGTATGTTTCAAGTAAAATGTATCTATTATTTACATGGTTTCAATTTTCTTATGATGAAATGTCCATTTGTTTGATATGGATTATATGATGATGGGATGATGTTTATGAAACCCATTTTATTCTTTGGGTTATGATGAATGTTTTAAGTTTATTTTGTGGCACAAGTAAGAATGATTTCACTATGAGATGGGTGGGACCTATATCTCCCTCCAATTCATTGGGTAAATATTTATATCTCATGATATAGACATGGCTGGAACAGAAAGTTAAACCGGTTCAGTAATACAGGAATGGAACGAGGAGTGAACTCGATTCAGAATGGGTCTTTGTCCACTAAGATGGTCTTGGCAGCAATGCCTTGGCTACTATGGAAATCATTACATGTGCTTAATGGATTCCACAATTACATGTTTTATTCCCATTCTATTTTGTCATTCTTAATGTTTCTTTATGATCTATGCCTTACGTACTTCCATGTTTTATGTCATTTCTCAAGATTTTGATGTTTAAACATTATGTTCATGTTTTTATGTTCAAATGTATATGGTATGTTTTATTTTATCCATGCTTAACCTTACTGAGCATTTGATCTCACCTTTTTTATGTTTTCTTTTCCCCAGGATATAAAGAAAGGTTTTAGGTAAGAAAAAAATGGAAGGATATTAATGGAAGATGTTGAAGATCTTTCACCACGATTAGAAGATTACGTTCCAAGTTTCCAAAGACACTAACCTATTACGGTCCTTGTGTGTCTGCTTTTTTATGTATTAAGTATTCCACTAAAGTAATGTAATGTCCATGTATGTCAAGCTTTGGGTCCCTAAATAAAATATTCGGGAATGTTTATTATACCTTGGTTTATAAGAGATTCATTTAAAGGTTGAGATCATAATATATCAGGTAGAATATTCAATTGTGTTTCATAAATCATATGATATGAATGGATTGAGATTGATGGAAAATTTGTTAGAGACCTATGAAAACAATCCATTATTTAGAATGAAAAAGTGGTCATTATCAAATTTAATAATCAAATTATTAGTTGTTATTTAACATCCACTTGACTGAATATTTTTTTCCATGGGTTATTTCCAATGATATTAATATCATCCAAAAAATGTGTCATTAATTAAATGAAAAATATAAAAAACTATTTTAATCATGTGGTGGAATATGAGTTGTTATAAAAAATGAAGTCATATAAATGATTATAAGTATATTTAGAATAGGATTGGTATAGTTCGAATGATGGTCAAATATCAACATTAGGTGGTGAATTCATCCTTTCAAGATATTGTGTATCATGGAACTGAAGGTAGATATATTTCATATCATTTTCCACCATATAAGGTGATTACATTGATGATATTTAAGCATTCAGAAAATTACTATAGATCAAACAACATCTTGGTGATATGGTTATAGGATATATATTTTTTCAAATAACCAACTGGGACCATTCATGTGTGATTAATCATTGAAAAATTATAATAAAACTCTCAATGAACATGCATATTGACATCAAATTTCATTTTATAAAGTAAAAGATTGAACAGGGAATTGTGATATTTTAGTATGTGTCAACACAAGATCATTTCAACTATATAATTATAGAGTCACCACCTGGTTTTTTTAAATGAATGGTTTTTCTCTTAAATTTCTACTAAATCAATTAAACTATATTGATCATCATGGAACACCCACTCCCCATTGGTTGTCTCTAGAGATATTTATATTTTTTCACATCAATTAGTCGGTTTTCTTACTGAAATAAATGATATATTCATAAAAGTGTTCTCCTAAGAATCATTGATAAAGATTCAGAAATTTATAACTATTTTTGGAAGGGGGAGTTTTTGAATGGAAGAGAATATTTCAATATATTTGGTTGGGTTTCATTATGGTTATTGAATGATGATTAATGGTTTGTGATGATGATAAAAATTTTCTTTAACTGTTGTTCTTCACAATGATATGTGATCATGTGAGATTATAATGTGTGATTGGAGGCTCATTGGTACCCATCTTGAAGTGGCGGTCCATGAATCGTTCAAATTTTTTATAATAATCACAAAGGAGGATATTATTATAAAAATTCATTATAAGGGTTTTTAAGATGTGTTTGTTAACAATATTAATAATTGACTTATTTGCAGAAGTCAAATGATGTAGATTCCAATGTATGGAGAATCATGTAGCATCTTTCAATAGAGGTAATGTAGCGGTGCCTCGAGACATTTTGCCGCATGACCTAAAGCTCAACTCCCCTTACTAGAGAGGCTCTGAACTAGAAGTGAGGGACTATGAAATGTTCATGGGGAGACAATTACATAATGAGTCAGAGTGTAACATATTGGCAATATAAATGTTAAAATATTTATAAATAGAATAAAAAATAAACAGAAAAATAAAAAATGTACAAGATAGATAATCCAGTGGAAACAGATTCATAAACGAATAAAAAATGATGTTGATATTATGTAGCTATACAAAAAGATATGAATGGGATATGAAGGATTATGCTTATGATACATTCTATAAAGAAAAAAAATTTCTATGCTATAAAAATAGTAGGATCACAAGAAAAGGATTGATCCTATGCACATGTACTAAATACTAGAACTAAGAATATGTCATCAGAAGCTATCTGATTCCCTTTATCTATACCATAAATAATTAATAATTCTTGGATACTAAATAAGGTACATGTAGGGTGGAAGATATAATCAGTAGGGAAAACCCCAATTGTTTTAGATCAAACCATATCATGAATATAAAATTAACAGTTCCCATAAATTAATAAATGAAAGAAAAATAATAAATAAAACGTGACAGTGAGAACTCCTCTAGGATACCTGATTGAAACTACATACATCAGGTAAATGAGGATTAATTTAAACTGAGGTGGACCTGTACAAGTGTGAAATAATGTACACAAGGTTAATAATAAATAATATACCAAAAGATGGATAATTACAAAGAATGTGATTGGGATTAGTTGACACAATCCTAATTTTAATATGGTGGAATTCATGGTTTATATAAAATGGAATATCTTTAATTTAGAAATTTGGATTCATTGGCCCTCCTAAGGAGATCCATATCATGGAACCCATTTTTCACACATGGAACACAACGAATACATATCTGTATGAATCATTCAAATTCGATCCATAAATGGAATCCCAATTATCACTCCTAACATAAGTCAAATCATTCCATCAAGCATGTCCCTAGTATTATCACATAGGAGACTGAATATCACTCTTGGCACGGTCTAACAATCTATTCACCTAGAATTCCCATGTTTTCTCCCATAGTGATCTAATATTCCTCTCAAAGAGATAAAGAAAACAGATGATGAGCTTATCCATTGAATATCTTGTATTAGTCCTAGTGTATCTATAACCATTAAAAAATTAATTTTGTAATCCCTAATGATCCCATCCATGGAATCCCATTAGAATCCAAGTATCTCTCATCGATTTGATATGAGGAATATCATTTATATCATAATTTATACAATTTAAAAATTTATTTCACTTTTATTGTTTTAAATTAAGTTCTCCATTTCATTTAATTCCATTATTTTACAATGAAATAATCATAGGGCCTAACTCATGGCTTGTCAATTGAAAATTCAATTTTATTTACTGTAGAAAATACACACCTCAAAAGATGATTAAACAATTTATGGAAAATGGGTGTTTTGGAATATTATGAATTTTCAAACCATGTGGCAGCTCAATTCAATTAATCCATCAAACGAGTTGACTCACTGCTAGTTGGGACCATATATGGCATTTAGAATTTTGAAAATTTATTTCTTAAATATTTTAGTTGTGTCTCCATGTAATTTTTGCATGATTCATGATGATACATAATATAAATACCATGATAAATATGTACTAAATCTGGACCTCCTACACTAGGTTTGTAGATGACCACACATCCTTTGTCGGCCTTTGATTCGATCCGGAACCGCAGAAAACAATAGAATCACTAAATTCCTTGAAAATAGTGAAATTTATATAACACCAAAATGGTAATAGATGAAGGGATTGAAACTATTAATAGTTGGAGGGTCAATTTAGAGAGAATAGAGAGGAATCTAATGCACATGGTAGTGATGAGAACAGATCTATGGTGTATTAGATCTGGTTGAAAAAATATTTCGCATGGAGGATCTCACTCACGCTACTCCTGTTATGTTTGTTAGAATGAAAGGGGAATAGTTAAATGATTCCCTAATTTTTTTTAAAACAATATTTGTGCCTTTTCAAGATGTGTTAGAGGATTACATGTCATGTTATGATTGGGATTTCCCTCTCAAGTTATATCCTCAACACATCATAAAAGGGTCCAGTATATCAATATACATATAATTTATTGAAATAATCATTTAATATATAGATACACATTATGTATTTTGTGTGTAACTATGTTCTATCCCATTATGTAACTCCTTTCATAAAATATTTCTACCATCCCGGAGGCACAATATCCTGATTTAACCAAAACTAAAAGGGAACATACTATATGGAATAGTCGGTATGTTACATCCACCCATCGTTAAAATAAATCATCCCTAAGATTATTTTATGATGGTGTGTAGGTTTTTTATGAAAAAAGAACCATCAAAAAATCACATACAACAACGTATCTTTCTTTTGTCCCGTTTTCTTCGTGGTTGTGCTGCCATAGTACCCGGACCAGTGGAAAAACCCATCCTTAGAGATCCATTATGCATTAATCAATTATATGTATCATATTATCCTCAAAGGAAGCATTTTAGTACAAAAAAACACCCTCATGAAAAACATAATGTTATAGGTCATAGTGATAGCAGTGAATCTATGACATGTGGAAGATGTCATGTAATTAATGATACATCAATGTTAACAAAAATTGATATGCTACTGTCTAGACTCTCTCCACACTTTCGAATGGCTAGACCTAATGATGTGAGAGCTTTCCATGTATCCAAATCATCTTTTGACGCATTCGAGTATATACACATATAAAGACCCAATATCTCACCTCGAACTCTAGAATTCTATAGTTATTATGGGTATAAGTATTCATATTATATTGATCTGTAGTCATACGTTTATAAAAAAAGTGTACATTCTATGAAGTCTCCTAAATGGAATGAGGAACTATTAGTACTACCTCAGCTACCTATATCAACTATTGAGGTGAATGATACAAGCTACCCTAAAGGACTGCATACAGATCAATCTAGATTGTAATATAAAAGTAGTTATTATAGGAGTAAAAAGTAGTAGGTATATTATTTTTTTTGTGAACATCTTAAATCAAGGATACAAGCATAGATAATATCCTATAACACCTATATTATCATATCTAACATCAAATATGTTTGCGGGTTGTATGTTGTAATTAAGAGAACCTATAAACCTTGTTCCTTCGGCAACCCCTTCTAGATCTATGATATTAACTGGGTGTATCATTTTTAAAGGATGGAATGGGGACTCCCATAAGGCTCATAATCTTCTAAATATAGATCCTCCTAGGATCATCAATATATAAGTTCTCTAATATAGGTACGAATTGTGTGACCATGGTTATATTGTTGATGATCACCAAAAAACTTATCTAGATATAGGTGATCTCACGAATACATTCAAAATATACATGGTGATTTCAATCCATTTCAACTCCATAATTGATAGAGGCCATAAAAGTCCAGAAGGTCACTAGGGCTCCACCATCCCCTACGGATAGGTAGAAAACCTTCTGATGAAACTGAAAATAGTCATTTTCATAAAAGGCAACAAATACTGACAACTTATATCTCGAAACATATTGGTAATCCTATGGTGAACATCCAAAATAGGGACGTGGTATGCCCACATAAAATCTTTCTGTATTCCTGTAGGATCTCAGATACATCCATAGATGTGAAGAACTTCATTTCCATTAAAAACAAACTAGGTGGTTGTTTCTCACTCCAAAAACTCTCCCTTAGAAGTATTTCTTTTGGATATGATAGTATTCGTATCTGCACCCTCTCGAGAAGAGAGGATTTCAATACCAAATATTATAAAATTGGATACCTATTCTATTCATTGTCATTTAGAATCCTATAAAAAATATATCCATTAGTTTTCACTAAATATTGGCCTACAAGAATTCCTACATTTGATTGTACAAAAACTAGGTAACATATTATTAATTACCCAGAATAGGTGTAAAATAAAGATCAGAAGTTGAATTATAGTATGTATTCCCATGAACTGTTCCTCTTTGGAAACATGTATCGTAGTGTCGATATGTATTTGGTATTTTATTTGATCTATGTAAATGATGAAACGATCTCCCAATAAGTAGTACCCCAAATAGTGTAGATCAAAAACGACAGCTTCAATTTTGTGGTCCCAAGAAGGGTAATTCCACACATGGGTTCTCAGAAGGTGAGACGCGTACACTAAAACATGATCACCCATCATCAAATATTATCTTTTAATGGTTCCAAAAGATTCACTATAGATAGTGTAGATTCTTCTCATCTTTGGTAGAATCAAGATCATCCCCAGATTTAGCCTCCATTTAAACTCTTGAATGGTTGCCTCATATTCTCCAGATCAATAAATATCACAACTTTTTTAGTCATTCCCCAAAGAGGCATTTTATTTTTTGATAAATACAAGATTAACCACCTACAACACTAATATATATATATATATATGAAAGAAAGAATATCAAATGAATATGTAGGATAATCCTTGGAAACCACATAGACCACCTTATCTTGTTTAATAGATAATCCTTCCTCTGAAATGATATAACCAAATAAGTGACCATTGTCGATCCAAAAGTGGTACTTTCTGAGCATCGAATATTGATGGTTCTCTCTTGGTGATCTCCGTAGGATATAATGATGGTTGGAATGGTTGGGCATGTGAAAAAATACATTAATATTTCATAAATTAAGACTATCCCAAATGAACATAGATACGAGTGGAAATCATAATTCATCGAATCCATGAAAAAATAATGGTGCATTAATAAGGCCAAAGGACATCAACATGTACTTATACAATCCATAACAAATTTTTATTGTTCTATATGGTATTTTGGATGTACTCATAATCACCATATAGTAGCCCAATCCAAAAACGATCTTTGGTAAAATGGTTTCTCCTTTGTGATGGAAAATCAGTTATCTATGTGAGGTAGTAGATATTAGTTCTTATTAATGATTTGGTTCAACCATAAGTAATACACACACAAACCGAGTATATAATACTCCTTTATGAAGAAAAATGAATGGTAGAACTCATGGATAAGTTCTAGGGGAGATAAAAGAATTCACATCCATGTCCTCCAACAACTACTTGAGTTACTGAATCTTAATATATTAGTTTATATATGGAAGAATATATACTGATGTCATAGATGACAATAGTTAAATAGATATCTCCACCACTCTATTGGGGGGGGGACTGGTGAAATCATCATGTAAGATGTCCCTATATTGATGAAAAATAGGAGTGAAATCCACAAGATACAATTCATGATTTCTCATCGAGAGACTAGCCTTATTGGATTTCACTCATTCCATCCCATGATTCTCGAGTTTTAGTTGACTCATCTAGATATCAAATTCACCATCATGATTATCCATTCTACCATAATGTGATATAAATTATACTATCTTGTGATAATAATCAACATAATAGTTATAAGGATGATAGTGCCCCAACCATGAATTACATTGAATCCATTCATGACGAGAATATGTAAATTACACAAGAAATGGTAACCACGTATCTGAAAGGGGAACTTCTTCCAATGGTGTACACCATATGTTAAGACCCTTATTAGCATTTCAAGAGTTGTAACACCATTTATGTACACTATATCTAGCCCCATAAATTGCCTAATTTGATTGAATGTGAAGGAGTGTGATGCACCTGTATCAAATAGGAATGAAACTGATGAAGGGGATAAATAAATAATTCCTCTACTCATAGAAGGCCACGCAATTAGCTCCTCCAGTTTAGGATACACTGCATTGATATGGCCCAAACAACATCCATAATATATATCCTCACTAACATCGCTAGTTCCACTCAATTAGTGATGAGAATCTGAGGTTTGACAACTTTGTCCATGACCACCCCCTCATCTTCATAAGACGTTAGTAGACCAGCCCCAATTAGGGCATGGGGATACTGATCCAATACATGAAAGTGATGTCAGTGAATATCCCCTCTCAAAAGATAATTTATGAATTTCTTTTTAGATGTACTTGAGATAGGCCATCCTACAACACGATCATTACTCAATTAGGTTCCTTATGCACTTGAGACTTTTATGCCCTGCCCTACCACATCAGTGACAATCCACATAGATATCAATATATGTCATATGGTTGGAATTTTCCCTGCATGTAACCTATCATTGTAACATTCATCCACATGTTAAACCATCATCATGCATAAAATAATATATTATATGTTTCACATTTCCACCTTTTTCCATGTCGCACTCTATGATGTTGTCCAATATTATTATTTATGAAATAGTAGTCAAAAATAAAATGGCCACCTGTGACCTTATGAAATATGTGATCCCTTCAATAAAATATCAAATAGTATTCAAATCATCCCCCAATAGAGCCAGCATAAAATAATGAAGCTCGGGGAAATAATTCTAGTAATCTATCACTAACATAACAACCTGGTGAAGGTGAATTAAATATCTTGTGTTATCGGATCACAATATCCGTCAAAAGAAATAATGATAAATGTTTTGTAGAATCCCACAAAAACAATAACCAGATGACATCTGGTGTGGGTAGTGGATTCAAATTATCATTTCGAAAAATAACATAGTATATAGGTATAATGATTGACCCTCCACTCTGGATGTGTCTCTATAATCTCAAAGATTTAAAGCATGGTCTCAAGGAATGACTCCAATTCATGAGGTCTTTCATCGCACAAGATGGTTTGAAGATGATTTTACTATAATTACCTTTCTAACTCTTCCTTACTAGGGTTGGTTTGGGGATCAACCTATTCATACTAAATTTATTGTTAGAAACATTCTTGGAAATGCGAGTTTATTTATAGTGGAAGTTATATGGGAGGTTCCTTGGGTAGATTTATATGAGGTACTACCAGTGGATCAGACACCACCACCTCTAGAGCATGGTCTTAACCATCCTCATAGAGCATGACTCGATAATTTCATGGTGTAATAATTGTACAATTTCAATGAATACACCTCAGATAAAATTTTCAACACATTGGAAACAATTAAAATTATAATGGTAAGGAACGTACAATTTCTATAATGAGTCATGCCACTCAACCAACTCCTAATTCTAGGTACTTTATTATAAAATATAAAAAAATCACATGATACATGGCCTACATACATCTTGTATGATCTTATTATGCTCTACATCTCATTCAACAAGGATTAGGTTTCAACGTAGGGAGTTTCAATAGCAAGGTATGTTGGAAAACCTCATTTAAATTCTAATAAAAATCTCTATATAGTGGTAAATTTTTTTTAAAAGTGTAATTTTTTAATGTTAAATATTATTTATATTCTTATAGATATATTAATCAAGTAATAACAATTACCAATCACAATTTATAAATTCTCATATTCTTTGTAAACTATAATTTATACATTAATTAACTAAGTTTGGACCCTTAAATCTCTCATGAGAATGTAATAGTTATTCTATATTGACATTATTTAATGGTCCACCATTCACAATTGAAATAAGTACATTCTTACTAAACTTTTATTTCCATTCATCAGTCAAACTAATACAATATTTCATATATAAGAATAATTCATCATGCATGAAATGTGGAATAATTTTTTATTTAGGGTTTTATCATCATTTAATGCTGGAAAAATAATTTATATTGACATAGTATTTTTAATTAATCTAATTATATAATACCTATTAGTATTTTTTAACTTTTAAATTAAATAATAATAAAAGAACATCAAGTAGGATCATGTAATTCGGGTAATGATTGCAGAAACATAGATATGGTGTGGAATAATTCATGAAATTTAATCCCACTGGTTTCTCATATTATGCATGAATTACTATGAATTCATATCATTAGGGAAATGAAATAGATTTCCCGAAATTAACATAATCATTAATAACTTCATACATCATGTACATTATCCAATGGTGATATTAGTAACACTAATTAAGAACAATCAATAACAATTAAAACCAATCCCATTTAATTACTCTTGTCCATGTACATGGGTTAGCTTCTCCCAGGAACATATTATGAAATACTTACATTATACCCTATTATTAATTATAATAGAAAAAAAGTTATAAATAAAAAATAATCCTCTTATGACACATTGTATCATCCTCTGGTTGCGGCACCTTTTTAGTTCTTGAGATGTTTATCCACATGACCTCAAGCATGCCTCCAAATATAATAGTGGCTTCCACCTTGAATCGATATATTATGAGTGTATATGGGGAGAATATGACCTCATGAATATGAGTGTAACACATTGGTAATGTAAATGTGATAATAAGAAGAAAAATAATAAACATTCATCAACCGAATAATAATAAAACAATCAGATAAATAATACGATAAAACCTATGTCATAAACAGATACAAAAATTATGATGAATTCATGTACCAAAACAATAAGACATACAAATGATACATAGGTGAAATAATATTCCATGTTAAATACATTAAAATTCCCCAAAACAACCTCCACTAGTATTACTAGCATAGCAATCAGTCCCTAACACCCATACTCTATCCTATAACTCAGAATCAAACATCCAAAGCTGGATTATTCCATTTTTATATACCTAAAGTCATGAAGTCTTCATGGGTACCAAATGTATCCCAATAAGGGTATCATGTATACTTTGTGTTCCACCTACATCTATGTTTAGATCAATCTTGTTCCTACATATAAAATAAAGAGTGTCTTAATTATAATAAATGTAATGAAAATGACAAATAATACATGAAGGTATGTGGTCTCCCGAGATAATTGGACAAAACTGACTACTTCACCCGAGGTCATATGACTCTAAACTATTGTTAACCTATAAAAATGTCGTAAAGAAAATAGAATTCCCAGCAGAAATAACATATCAAAAGGTTATCCATTCAAAAGTATTTGACTTATCTTGGAGGTTGTGTCCCTTATGTGAATTTTTTGGAATTCATGGAATATATAAAATTCCCTCTATGGAAATAACATAATCAAAATCCATTCCCATTAAAGGTAAAATATATCATTGATCCCATGTATCTCACTAAGATCACATTACATAATCAAATTCAACGTATTATAGCTAAGAAATTAAATAAATGGAAACCCATGTATCACTCCTATTATGGGTGAAATCATCCATCTCAGACTGTCCCTAGAATCATATACAGGGCACCCTATATTTCTCATGACCATGTCCTACAATCTATTTATTGACTTGATCCATGTTGTCACACTTATAAAACATTTATCTCTCAAATTGACGTAGGTAAAACTGATGGCAATCCCATCCCTAGAATACCTAGTATCACTCCTCATGTATGTAGATCCATTTCCAAATTCCAATTAAAAGTGTTGATAAGCCCATCCTAATAATCCTATTTGTATAAATGTTTTGGTCTTAGGTTAGATATGAGGTTTGGATTGTCTATCATAATTTATACATTTCATGATGGAATTTCACTTATAATATTTTTAATTATGTGGTCCAATTTATCTAATTATATTAAAACAACAATATCATAAGAATGGGGCATAACTCTTGGATTGTCTACTCGCATCTTCATATTATTTATTACAGGTCATACACACCATACAAGGTGATTAACGAATAAATGGAAAAGGTGAATATAAGCCTTTATGGAAAGCCCCACCCATGGAATGTATCAGGATAAGG